>JAOEGL010000001.1:377393187-378032675 GCA_034509955.1 Urosaurus nigricauda | reverse complement strand
TGGACCCACCCCTCTCTCGATGGGAGATGGAGATTTTCCAGGACAGAATTGACTACTCCTAGGTCCCACTCAGCTCCCAGTAGGCTGGGGCTGGGAAACAAGCAGCAAGGCAGTGGGTTGGGTATGATCTCCCTGGACCTTAGAAACTGTCTCCTGCTTCGTATCATCACCAGCACCTTCCCCAGAAAAATCTGACCTGTAAAGATGCAAACAAGAACTGGATTTCATTGCATGTATTTATTACATAGGAGGTAATGGCGGTCAAAGTACCATAGTTTACACAACTCTTCTCTTTACATTCACAAGAGACCCCCTGCCTCTTGGTGAGGTAGGTCAGGCTCATGGGATTGGTGCACTATTACCTAACACATTTAATGGCTCAGTGGGACTGACTCATCCACCTTTGTGAGAATATCATCATCATCATCATCATCATCATCATCATCATCATCTAGCCTTTAGGGCTGAAGAGAGGGGTACAAATTAATAATAAATTATTATTATTATTATTATTATTATTTTATTATTTATTCATTTATACCCCCCTCTTCAGCCCTAAAGGCTATCAGAACGGCTTACAATTATTATTTTTAATTAAACAGTTCCTTGCCCTTAGGCTTACAATCTAAAAAGAGCATTCTGATCTTGAATCTCTCCCTTAAATGTTGTGGGGATTTTTGGGGGAACAATGGGCAGCTGTCCTCCTGTGTGGTCCCCACAAGCCAACTGGCACTGGCGCTGCGGGCATGGATCCCTCAGAACAAGATGCCCAGCTCCCATGTTTGAGAGGCAGTGACTCCACTTCAGGTTTTATCCCCCAGTTTTAAAAAGCTGTGGCCAAAATAGGCTCAGTACCTTAGAGAGCTCCTTTAAAATTCAGACAAAAAACTAGAATGGATTCATCCTTGCATTCTTTCATTGACACTGAAGTCACTGGTCACTGTAGCAATGCCCAGAACTCTAGCTTTCTTGAGCAATCCAGCCTCATGACGAATAGGCCAAGGGAAGTTTCTCTGCCTGCCCCAGCCACCAACAAAGCCCTTCAGCTTTGCACAAATATCGAACTGGATGGAAGGGAATACCTTGAACTCAAGTAAAGTCATCTGGAATGTTTTCCCCCTGAAAAGGGGACCTGGAAATTTGGTCTTGTCCACTTCTTTTTGGCTGGTTACCATCTCAGTCACTCATCATTCCTTGCACAATGAAAGTACAGCAGCTGCCACATCAGAGGGGGACCTGGGTTTTAGTCTGAATTTTAGAGGAGTTATCCAAGGAGATGAGTCCTTGTGCCCAAATTAGGTTCTACACATTGGTTAGTTCCTTAAAAGTTCAGACAACCATCCTGAGCACATTTATCACCCTACTGAAAAAGTGGAATCCACTGTGTCAAATAAATTTCACACTGCAATAAAATTGATTTGCTGGTTGTGATAGTCCACAACCTTGACGTGATTCTATGGGTGCCACTGGATCCTTTCTGGGTTTTTTATGGCCGACTTATTTATTAGGTTGATTTACATTCTGCCTTTCTTCCAGTTAGATCAAGGAAGCATACATTTCTCTCTTCTGTTCTCCCATTTTATCCTGTGCGATAGGTCAAGCTTAGAGAAAGATAATGTATACTGGTTCAAGATCACTCACATGAGTTTCCCTAGAAATTATGTCCTTCAGAGTGACTAGTTACTGGCTTTCTCAAATACCAATACAACACTCTAACCACTATGTCATACTGCAGGAGTGTGAATCATGGGACTTTGGCACCCATGGGCACTGTATAGCCTTTACCTTTAAGCACCCCCGTTTGTTTGTTTTTTAAAGCCAGCCAAATACAAGTTTCTGGCTGAAATTTGCCTTTAGGGTTGTGGTTTTGCCCACCTCCCAATATAGAAAAACATACACATTAAAAACAAACTGGGAGGACCAGAATAGTCCTTCTGGGCCCCAAAAATGAGGTCCTCCCTGACTCAGAAGCTCTGGTGGTGCAATGGTTAAATGCCGGGATTGCAGCCACAAGGTATTGAGTTTGATCCCAGGAGGTTCCAAGGTTCACTCAGCCTTCCATCCTTTCGTAGCTCGGTAAAATGAGCATCCAGCCTGTTGGCAGCAATTGACTTATAAATTGTAAACCTCTTAGAAACTGCTGAATTCACTGATAAGAGGTATAGAAATGTATATGCTGTTGCTAGAAGGAGCTAGAAATGGCCTTCTGCTTCTCCACACAGGCCCACCTCCTGCCCGAATGGTTTCCTTAAGACCAGTAATTCCAGAAAAGGCAGAATTATTTAATTAATCATCAGATTAATTACTGCAGTGCAGTAATCTCCAGCCTTCAAGTGTGCTAGGGACCAGTACCATATTTGTGGCATACTACTACTACTACTACAGTGGGACGTTGGTATCCTCTGTGGATACCAAAATCTATGGATGCTCAAGTCCCGTTATATGTAATGGTGTGGTAAAATGGTGTCCCTTATATAAAATGGGAAAACCAAGGCTTGCTTTTTGGAAAACAAAATTTGAGGAATATTTTCAAGTTGTGGATGGTTGAATCCATGGGTACAGAACCCGTGGATACAGAGACCTGACTGTATTACCCTTAACAGTTTCATAATCTGCTAGGAGTTACTGAGTGGAGTTTTGGACCATCAGTGATTTGGTTTCTATTCAAGAATCTAAGAATTGTTAGTAATAACAGAACCACAGATTATCAGTATCATTATTGTCATCACCACTACCATCATATTTGCATAGTTTTCTGAGAACGCATAGTGGCAGCTGATGGTTTATGAAGCAGCACCAGTATTTGGGCTGCTGCTTTGGGTAGCATTCATCCAGTTAACACTGAATCATCAACACAAATACAGTTTGACGTTGAAGGCTTTCATGAGCGGCATCCATAGTTTTTCGTGGGGTTTTCAGGCTCTGAGGCCATGTTCTAGAAGAGTTTGTTCCTGACATTTTGCCAGCATTTGTGGCTGGCATCTTCAGATGCTGATGAAATGTCAGGAATAAACTCTCCTAGAACATGGCCACATAGCCTGACAAAACCCACAAAAAACTACAAATACAGTTGTGCCATACATGAACCTATTTTAATAAGGAGCAAGGCTGAGCAAGAAACTGTCAGTCCTCAGATCCTTGCCAATTCACTGCTCCTGGCTGCTGAGATAACTTGATATGGCTTGCCAGTACTCAGCCAGGAAAAACGGGGTTTTCCTGATGAGTGGAGCAAAAGAAGAAGAGAGTTGTTCTGAGCACTGGTCTGAGATAAGGCTGACAATCTCATTTTCTATGGAATACTGATTAGGCCAGATATTTCAGGGGGAGCAGATGTGGGCAAACAGTAAAGAGAAAATCAATTTTATGATCTCTCCTTCCTTAGTCTTTGTTATTCCCAGTTCCGGCTTCCTGCTGAGGTCAATAGCGATAGCAGTGCCAATTACGACGTTCTTTCAGGCCCGGTACTCGAAATAGCTGTCTCGGACTTCTCTCTCTTGCGAGGTCACTCTCTTCCCCGAGGGGAAAGTCTGATATGTCCGTAGGTTCTCTGGAGATGCCCGATGGAGATGCCACAGTGTTTTGGCACTCAGAGGTGGGCTACATGGAGTGGGGACGAGGAGAAGAGAAGAAGGAACACAAAGCAGAAATACAAGTTACATAGCTGAAAACAAGCAGGGGTAGCTCTGTTGGTCATTTAACAAATCCAAACAAAAATCCATCAGTGATAACTTTACTGGCTAACCGAAATGCACAATATACTTGTTGCAAGCTTTCAAAGCTCCATGGGCTTCTTCAACAGGCAAGATGTTACAAACCAAACATGAGGGGACAAACAATTGGAGATGTTAGTCAGATGCCTGCATGTTGTTTCGGTCCTTAGTAAAGATGTTATGATGGGGAGAAGCCTGCCTGCAAAAGATATACTCCTCGTCATAACATCTTTACTAAGGACTGAAACAACATACAGGCATCTGACTAACATCTCCAATTTTTTTCCTTCTGTTTGGTTTGTAACATCTATTTTCCCTCTGGAATGGTAGATGTGTCTCCAAAATTTGGTGGTTCCTGGCTCAAGGGAGATTTCTTGATTTTGATAAGGTAAGTCGCATCACCACACACAGTGTCTTTACTCAAAATTTACACCTTACCTCTACTGAGCTTGGCAAAGTGACCTTTTGGATAATGGTTTTTGGAAACTATGGTGCAAAAAGTCACTTTTCCAAGCTATGCAGGAATGTCAAGACTGAAAGACATCAAGGTAGCAGCTGATTCCTTTCGGCTCCTCAAAAGCGCAAAATATCAAAATATAAAAGAAGGAGAAGTTCATACAAAACAATTCATATGAAAGGCACAAAATATGAAGTGGTACACATCCTTCCCCAACCATTGGCCTCACTGGTCAGAGATGATGAGAAATGCCGTCTAAACTACTTCTGAAGAAAACTTGCAGAGGAAACCCTAGGATAGGATCACCACAAGTCTGGTCAATATGAAAGCACATAACAAGGGAGCCAGTAAAGTGCTGTGGTTTACCTCAACTATAAAAGCATAGAATCATAGAGTTGGAAGAGACTCCAAGGGCCATCCAGTCCAACCCCATTCTGCCAATCAAAGAATCCCCTTTGACAGATGGCCATCCAGCCCCTGTTTAAAGACCTCCAAGGAAGGAGACTCCACCACTCTCCAAGGGATTCAACATGCTAAACCTTGTGTTTCACTTACTCTGTTTCTTATAGCTTACTGCTGCCTGATAAGCTACAGCACTGCTCTGCATGGGCTTTCCACTACATCTAGAGCAAAAGTAAACCAAATTGTTTTACTGGTGCATTTTCCCTCTTCAATTCTTTGGAACCAAGCCTGTGACTTTCCCCTGGCTGTGTCCACAAGGGAGTTTATCACATGGGAAGAATTTCTCTCAATTTCGAAAGAAATGGAAGTGAGGCCAGTTCAGAATTGAGTAAATTCACTAGTTCAGCGAATTTATGTGATTGCGTTTTGACTCTGCATTGCGTTTGGAAATGCCTGAAATTGCCTCCCAGTGCCCGAAATTGCATGTGATAGTTTCTCATGCAATCACACAAAACCCCATGATTGCATTCAGATTGCCATTGGATTATACTTCCTATTCCCTTTGTGTGATAAACTCCAAGGACTATTTAAATGTGGATTTCTCTCTGTGTGTACTAAAAAATGCTCTTAAGTCTTTCTAGATGGAGCTTTCCAGTTTGAATAGATACCTCTCTTCCCCACTGAAACAAGAGGAAACAGTGAAAGCTTCTGTGCTTCCTACAACACATCAACTATCCGTGCCCATTTGGTACAAAAGCTATAAGCCGTCTGACACCTTTACAAATAGGACTACACACCAGCAGATTCTTGACTAAACTACTATTACTGCTAATACTCCCTATTTACATAGCCTCTTCAAAGAACTGTGCAAATATTACTGATTTGAACTAGTTTGGAAAACAAGTCCTGGCAATCTAATATCAAGCTATATGTAGAGAAGAAGAAATCATTAACTGAAAGAAGGAGCACATTCTGTGGAATCCTACTATGGTACCATAAATATTATTGGATGATTTGGGGCAAATCGCACTGCTAGGAGAGAGGCAATAGTAGGCTTCCTCTGAAAAAAAAAGAATCCAACCCAAATAACTCATGATAGATTCGCCATAAATCCGAAATGACTTGAAGGCACACAACAAAAACAACAAGAACGGAAGGATGCAGGGGAAGACAGCCTCTGCAGAAGAAAAGGCAACCCTACCACTCAGAGGACAATAACCCATGCAAAGAGATTCTCTGAGGAATTTGAACAATGGAGAGATTCCCGGATCCATATCTGGGGCACTTGGCCAAGAAATATAGAAAGCTGCTGATACCGGCCAAGAAATATGGAAAACTGCCTAACCATTGGTCCCTGTAGCTCAGTATTGCTAACTCTGACTGGCAGCTGTGACTTTCCAAGATTTTAGGCAGGATTCTTATATAATCTACTTGGAGTAGCAGGAGAATGAACCTATGACTTTTCTCATGGAAATTTATGAAGCTGGCCTTATAATGATTCAGATCTTTGAGAAGTCTGACTCCTCTAGCCCAGTGTTGCCAACTCTGGCTGACAGCAACAGGTTTGTAGAAAAGATTATTTTCCCTAGCATTCCCTGGAAATACCAGATATTTGTTGGAAGATTTTTGCATTCTCTGTCCCCCTCCTTAAATAGATAGGGACTTCCTGCATGCAAACTTCTCTGTCTTTGTCTCTCCCTCATCCAAACTAACCATCTGATTTAGGTCACCCCCCTTTTAGGGAAGCTAATACTGGACTGTTGGTTTTCCATCTCCCTCCTCTCTCAATTTTATTTTGAAAGATGGTGAGATAAATATTTCTTCTCAATCTGAACTATTCACTAGCTATAACATCCAAACAATGGTACCTTTATTGAGCCAACCAAAATGCACAATGACATGTTGCAAGCTTTTGAAGTCACGCAAAGATAGGAAGCTGAAAGAGATGGATGCACAGGTTGACATCTCATCTCTTCTCCGAATTGAAGGGCATGGTCCAGGAAGGAAGAAAAAATAGTGGATGTCAACAACTGGCTCCGCAGATGGTGCCACCAAGAACGGTTTGG
Source organism: Urosaurus nigricauda (assembly GCA_034509955.1). Classification (NCBI taxonomy): domain Eukaryota; kingdom Metazoa; phylum Chordata; class Lepidosauria; order Squamata; family Phrynosomatidae; genus Urosaurus; species Urosaurus nigricauda. Next base: position 378,026,040 of record JAOEGL010000001.1, on the reverse strand, counting down.
ATTCTTGGATCATTGGCTGCGGTTCCATGAGGAAGGACTTCTGACAAGGGATGGGTTGCATTCCAACAGTCTCAAAAATTTGATCAGGAGGGCTTTAAACTGAGTTATATGGGGAAGGGAGACAGTATTTTGGAAGGCAGAAGTTCATTGAGTTAATTTTAACAAATCCAAACAAACATTCTTCAGTTGTACATTGGCCAACTGAAATGCACAATAAACTTGTTGCAAGTATACTTGTCTGCCTACAAAGAGGCCTGTGATCTCCCTGGAATGGAGACATATTGGATTGCAAAAGAGGGGTCCCTGTTGAGACGCAAAGGGACTTTGAATTTCCTGGACTTTGAAAGTCTCCCACTTGCCGCACGGCCAGAAGGAGCAGGAGCTGGCCTGCCAAAGAGATCTTCCCCAACGTAACATCTTTACAAAGGACTGAAACAACACACAGGCATCTAACATCATCTCCAATTGGTTTTTTTCCCTCCTCCTGTTTGGCTTATAACATCTTGCCTGACGAAGAAGCCCACGGAGCTTGGAAAGCTTGCAACAAGTATACTGTACATTTCGACTGCCCAATAAAGGTATTACTGATGGATTTTTGTTTGGATTTGTTAAATGGCCAACACAGCTACTCCTGAATGTTTTAAACATGGAGGGTTTGGGAAGGACCGTTCTTCAACACCAGAGGGCAGTCGTAAAACACAAGAGACTTTATTGGGACTGGTCTGCTGTAATAGTCACTTTTAGTGTTTTCGTTCAAACAAGCATACAGCCAGCAGAAATGAAGCTTGATCTCCCCCTAGAAGCCAAGACCACTAAACTGAGGCTTGTCATACGTTAGCCATATCATAAAAAGACATGACTCCCTAGAAAAGACAATAATGCTGGGTAAGGAAGACATGGAGCAGTGGATGCAAGCTACAGGAAAGAAGATTCCGCCTTCAATTTAGGAGGAACGTCCCGATAGTAAGAGCTGTTCAACAGTGGAACAACTCTCTGGGATTCGTAGTTTTATCAAGCACCAGCAAACTTTGGCAGAGAAGGCTAAAAACTTTGTCCCAGGATTCCATAGGATGGCACGACAGCTCTTAAGGTGGTGTCAAACTGCATTGTTTCTACAGTGTAGATGCAGCCTAAGCCTCTCACATTGGGAAGGAAGTTGTGTGAGCCACCCATTCCTGCTTCTGAGAAAGAATAACTACCAAGATTACATCCTTACTTCTCTTCCTTCCCTGAGCAGCAGAACTACGTTTCCCAAGAGAAAGTGTTGTGGGTGGAGGTAGGCAGCAGAAAGGACAGCTTCATCTCTCAGTTAAAGCACAAACAGAAATGCTGTAAAAGAGCTGAAATACTGAGCTCTGTCTCTCCCTGCAAAGACCGATCTGTCAAGGTAACTGCTCAGCACAGAGCAGAGCAACATGCCCTAAAAAAAGGTTTCCAACAAGAGCTGATCATTCATGATTAATGCTGGCGTACCCTGGAGAAGACACCACAAAAAAGATGCTTTTGCTATGTCAGGCTGGCTAGCAAGGCGAAATAAATTATTTAACCCTCCTTGGTTGTGCGTTGTTAATGTGCAACAAGAAATGGTTCCTGTTGCAAAAGCCGAGTGCCCCCACAGCCTGTCACACATTCGCAACACTCAAAAGACACACCACACGCAGGCAGCCATGCCAGTTTGTTGCCCTGGTGTACAATGGCCTGGATTAGGAACACTGAGTTGCTGTTGTTGTTTTTTTCCTGGTGTGGTTTCTGGCCTGTGACAGCTGGGAGCCAGAGATGGAGCCATAAGGAAAGGTTCTCCTCCCAAGTTCCTTTCAACTGTTACAGGAATGTGAATCTTCAACAATTTCATCTAGGCAAGCAAGGAGGAACAACTTCCCTTTTGGGCATGGAAAAGCCGGAGAATAATTCCATACAACACAGCAGAGCGGGCGAATACTGCAAGAAAACTTTGCTGTCTTATTCTTCCCAACAAGGTTTCCTGAATGTCAGAAAACCCTTTTCCTCCTCTGAAGCAATGGAAAATATTCCTTCTGTTTGTAGTGTATTGCCAGAGGAGTGTCGCATGTTTTGTTTGCTGTGTGCCTTCAGATCATTTCCGACCTAACGGCATTCTTAAGATGAACGTATCATGGGGTTTTCTGGGGCTGAAAGTATGTGACTTGACCAAGGTTAAATCATGGGTTTCCATGGCCAAGCAAGGATTCGAACCCTGAGCCTCAGTCCCACATACAAATAAATTGGTTTGCGATCTGAATCGATGGATCGATTCAGTAGCGGAGCGCGGTTCCTCACTACATTTGCCCTGTAAAATAACCCCCATTGACAAATGAATCAATTCAAAATGGACCCGCTCCAGCTGGCCAAAGGGCAAATTCAAATCGATTCCAATCCATATCTGGTTCACACTTGCATGGAATCAATTTATCCAAAAAGATGCGAAAAATATCAGCATCAAAAAGACACGGGTTAAATAGGTCTAGCACATCGTTTCAGTGAATTGGTTCAAGTGGGAACCAGGGTCATTTGAACCTGTTCAAATTGATTTGTGATCTGGTTTAAAATGTAGTGGGAATCAGGTCCCAGTCTCCAGAGTCATAATCTAACTCTCAAACTACTGCACCATGGTGGCTCTCAGCAGTCAGGGAGTCAATCAATCAATCAATCAATCAACCATCTTAGGTCATATCAAGATGCTTCATCCTTATAGCACCAGCAATGGTGGCTGGTGACTCCCATGTCAATGGGGTGATGAATCCATTCCAGATTTTTTGGACTTCAACCCCCAGTTTGGCCAGCAGTCAGGAATTCTGGGAGCTGAAGTCCAAAATGAGGACCAAAGTTTGGGAACCACTGGTTTAAACAACATAAATTTAAGAGATTATGACATTAGAGTTTTAAATTGTGATTACATCTGGGGCAGGGGGAGTAGCTTTGGAGATATTTATTGCATGACAACGCCTCCAATCCATAGATGCTGTGTCTCCCAACCATGATGTCCCTTTTCATTAATGGGGGAAACCCATCAATGAGCTCTCAATAGCATAAGTCCCCAGGTGCCAAATGTCACTTCTGGGGCAGTTGTGTCATTAGCAGTTGTTGTTGTTGTTGTTGTTGTTGTTATTAATTATTAAACTTTATTTCTAAAGCGCTGTAATTATACTCAATGCAGTTAAATTGTGTTAGTGTTTCCTCCTCTTCCTAATCCTCACATCTCCCTCGCTATTCCCAAGCAACCTGGTTACCTTCCTCCCTCCTTCCATTTTTTTCCCTTTTTAAAAAACAAATGAATTAAATCTGAAATAGCAGAGCTTCAGGATTGCACAAGACAGTATAAATAAGTAAAGTAAAATAAAATCCAGGGAGGCATCCTGGGTTGAGCATAGGGCAGAAAGGCAGGATTAAGGGGAAGTCAGGAAGTCAGAGTGATGGTGTGCGATTGGGAAGATGTGCGATGATGTGCGAGGAGAAACAGGTATAATTCTGTTACACTGATAAGCACGACTGTAGCGAGAACAGGGCTCTTGCAGTAAAACTCTTACCATGTTTCCCTGAAAATAAGACAATGTCTTATATTAATGCGCTAGATCTTATTTTCAGGGGATGTCTTATTTTATCCCTGAATAAGAATTCACATTTATTGTTGAAAAAAATTTGAACATTTATTATATACTGTATATATATTTATATACAAAAACTTTGCTAGGTCTTACTTTCGGGGGATTATATTGCCTTATATTTAGCAATTCAGCAAAACCTCTGCTAGGTCTTATTTTATAAGGATGTCTTATTTTGGGGGAAGCAGGGTATACTGTACTGTAAGACATAATGGCACTTGAAAAGATAAAGACAATTAAAAGGAGTTCAGTAATAAAGGAGCTCTCCACAGCCCTGAACCTATTTAGGAATAGGGTTCAGGGCTGTGGAGAGTTCCTTTAAACCAGTGGTTCCCAAACTTTGGTCCTCCAGACATTTTGGACTTCAGCTCCCAGAATTCCTGACTGCTGGCCAAACTGGGGGTTGAAGTCCAAAAAATCTGGAAGACCAAAGTTTGGAAACCGCTGCTTTAAATAACAGAATCATGGAATCCTAGGGTTGGAAGGATCCATCCAATGCAAGACCTGCCTAGAGCAACATCTCCAGCTAAAGCATCCCCATCAGGGAGCTCTCTAGCCTCTTTCTGAAGACAAAAAGAGCACCGTTATAGCATAATCTAAAACCTAGAGTGGGTTCACCAGAAAGACAGCATCTTTGCCACTGAACGGCAAAATATTCTGTAAACTGGTCCCCCCAAAACACTTCATTTCAGCCCATCTGAGCTATGGCACTCTTTCTGAACACAGAGAGAAGTGATGAGCATGTATAAGAAGCAAAAGCAAAACAGGAGACAGAGCTCCACGTGCGTCTTCTGCATGTTTTTAAAAAGCAATAACCAGCCTTCTTAAAATAATAAGAAATAAAACAGGTGACCATCGATCATCGTGCGGAGCTCTGTCTCTCCTGTTTTGCTTTCAACTCCTTCTAAACACAAAGACACAAATGACTCAAGGCAGCCATCCCAAGGCAGTCTGGCTTATACAGAAAACACGCTTCTCTCTAAAGCACTGATTTTGTGTTCCTGAGCGGAAGAATGGGTTGGGACTGGGTGGCCTTTGGGGTCTCCTCCAACTGTAGGATTCTATGATTCACACCACCCACCCTCTGAGATAATAAAATGCTTCAGTGTTCATGAAAGAAGCACAATGAGTACACACCGGCAGACAATGAGCCATGCGCCGACGGGGTGCCTGATTGACAACGGTTGGGTGTTGGAATGCTCTGAGCCCTCCTACAAGATGTCAAGAAGACACCAACTGCGGCGAATGGCATCCCCCTGTTTTGCAGACGATTACAATCCAGAAGTCAGAGAAACACTTTGTCATCTCCTGAAGACACCCTCAGAGTGTTGGAGCGGCAAGCAAAGAAGGAGATCCCTGATCTGTGGGCTTATTTTAAAGGAGCTGGATTGTTCCCAAGAAGAACTGTCAACGGAGAGTCTCACCATTACCAGGGCATTGCTAGGTAGTAGAGCTGGAAAAGAGAGGCAAGCCTTCCATCCCAGTTTAAAGAAACCAGTAGGGCCTGAAACTGGAAGGAGGGAGGGAGGGACGGAGGGAACAAGTTGGCCAGGATGTTGAGTGGGGAGAAGTCAGTGGAATCAGAGAATCATAAAATCCTAGTGTTGGAAGAGACTCTTGAGGGCTATCCAGTCCACCCCTTTCTGCCATGCAGGAAGCCACTGATACTTACAACTGCAACCAACTGTGACAAATGGTTGTGCATATGTCCTTAGAATCATAGAATCATGGAGTTGGAAGAGACCACAAGGGCCCTGATCCAGTCCAACCCCCTTCTGCCATGCAGGAATTCACAACCAAAGCATCCCCAACAGATGACCACCCAGTCTCTGAAAACCTCCAAAGAAGGAGGCTCCACCACTCTCCAAGGGAGAGTCATTTACTGTCAAATAGCTGTAGGTTCGTTCTAAGGTTGAGGTGGAATCCCTTTTCCTGTACTTTGAAACCACTGCATTCATCTCTGGAGCAGCAGAAAACAAGCTTACTTCATCCTCAACATGTTGTTATTGTTGTTGTTAACTGCCTTCGTGTCGATCTCGACCCATGGCGACCCTATGGATGAGACATCTCCAGGCCCCCTGTCCTCTACTGCTCTGCCAGCTCCTGCAAACTCATATTCATACCCTGTTTCCCTGAAAATAAGACATCCCTGTAAAATGAAACATAGTAGAGGTTTTGCTGAATTGCTAAATATAAGGCCTCCCCTGAAAGTAAGACCTAGCAAAGGTTTTGTGTGTATGTATATGTGTGTGTGTGTGTGTGTGTGTGTGTATACACACTATATAATAAATGTTCTTTTTTTGTTGTTCAACAATAAATGTGAATTCTTCTTCATGGAAAAATAAGACATCCCCTGAAAATAAGACCTCGTGCATCTTTGGGAGCAACAATTAATATAAGACAATGTCTTATTTTCGGGGAAACACGGTAGTCTCTTTAGTAAAGTCCATCCATATGGCATGTGGCCTTCCTCTCTACTTCCCTCCACTTTTCCTAACTATTGTCTTTTCCAACGATTCATGCCTTCTCATGATGTGTCCAAAGTATGATAGTCTAAGTCTTGTCATCTTGGCCTCTAGGAATATTTGTGGCTTGATCTGCTCTAGGACCTATTTGTTTGTCCTTTTGGCTGTCCATGGGATTCTGAGCACTCTTCTCCAGCCCCACATAATCTCAAATGAGTTGGTTTTCCTCCTATCTTATTTCTTGACTGTCCAGCTCTCACGTCCATCCATGGTAATAGGGAATATAATGGCTTGTATAATTCTGACTTTTCTGCCAAGTTGCATGTTTTTGCATTTTAGGATCTTTTCTAGTTCTTTCATAGCCACTCTGTGCATTCTTAATCTTCTTCTGATTTCCCAGCTGCAGTCTCCATTCCAATCAATGTTTGATCCCAGATATGAGAACTCTTTTACTATTTCTATATCCTCATTGTCTAGTTTGAATGTGTGTAAGTTCTCTGTGGTCATTATTGTTGTTTTCTTTATGTTCAACAGTAAGCCTGCCTTTGCACTTTCCTTCTTGATCTTCCTTAGTAGTTGTACCAGGTCTTTGAAGTTTTCTGCTAATAGTATGGTGTCATCTGTGTATCTTAGATTGTTGATATTCTTTCCTCTTATTTTCTCTCCTCCCTCTTCGGTGTCCAAGCCTGCTTTCCTTACAATATGTTCCTCAACATTACATCCCTTCAAATATTTAAACAGGGCTGTCATGTCCCCTTAACCTTCTCCTCTCCAGGCTAAAACTACCCAGCTCTCCAAGTCTCTCATCATGAGGGCTTTATGGTTTCCAGACCTTTCACAGAAAGACTACACACTTCCTTGGCAAGTGCACTGATGTGTGGTATGGCCAGTTATAGAATCATAGAATCCCACAGTTGGAAGGGCCCCCAAGGGCCATCTAATCCCTTCTGCCATGCAAGAAGACACCATTAAAGCCCTCCCTGAGACAGATTGCTATCCAGCCTTTGTTTGAAAACCTCCAAAGAAGGAGACTCCACCATCCTTCAAGGCAGCAATATCTTCCACTGTGAAACAGCTCTTACTGTCCAGAAGTTTTTCCTAATGTTGAGCTGGTATCTCTTTTCCTGTAGCTTGAACCCACTGCTCCTTGTCCTGCTCTCTGGAGCAGCTGAAAGCAAGCTTGTTCCATCTTCACTATCATGTCTCTTCAAATACTTAAACATGGCTAAACTGTTTCATCCACAAGATCACCATGACCTGAGGTGGAATCAAGTGCAGTTGACAACAACTTCATATCACCCCTGGAATCTCTTTTCCTGTATCTTGAATCCGTCACTATGTGTCCATTCTCTGGAGCAGTAGAAAACAAGCTTGCTCCATTCTCAATATGGCATCCCTTCAAATATTTAAACAGTGCTACATATCATCTTTTAACCTTCTCTTCTTCAGGCTAAACATACTGAGGTCCCTCAGCTGTTCCTCGTAGGGCTCGGTCGTTTCCAGAGTTTCCACCATTTTGGTTGCCCTCTTCTAGACATGCTCCAGCTTGTCAACATCCCTCTTGAATTGTGGTGCCCAGAATGGACACAACATTATTCCAGGTGAGGTCTGTATAGCAGTATAGAGTAGCACTATTACTTTTCTTGACCTAGCACTGCATTTCCATTGAATAACATTGGCTTTTTTAGCTGCTACATCACACTGTTGGCTCATGTTCAGTTTGTAGTCTAATAAGACCCCTCAATCCTTTAAGCACCTACTGCTTTCAAGCAAAGTGTCACCCATCTGATATTTAGAAAGAGAATCCACTGCAAAGGGTCGTTTGTAAAGGGCTATCACTGCCCCACTTTCCGATTTCCCTTCTTGCCCCTTGATCAATGGTTTTGTTCTCTTCCTTGTATCCCTCCTGTTCACCTTGGTTTACTTTTCCAGACATGCATCTGGCTCAACGGCAAGTGCGATGTGTCTGTGCGGCTTCCCAGACTCACCTCCCACGAGCCAAGCACTCTGCTGAGCAATGCAGGCCATCTGTAAGGCAGACTGTCATCCATCTGCTAGCGTTCAGGACCAGGTTGGAAGAAAGTTAATATGTAGGTTGGGGCAGAGATTTTTCAAAGGACTGTGAGGCTGCAATGATAAGGTCAAACAGACACGATGATGTAGGAGAAGATGCTAAAGGGTCACGATCACACTGAGAATGTAAATATCAAAGCTTAAGACTTCATTTCCAAGGAAAATTCAAATGGCACTTTGCAACCTTCTTGAAATTTCAATATTATTGTTCACAAGCAACATGTCAAGTCAAACAGTGCCACACAGACCACACACCTCTCCTACTTGGGCTTAAGATGATGGAAAACAAGGGCCAGCTCGCAGAGCATTTTAGCTGTTAAGACCATTCAGCTAGGCCAGGATCCTACATCAAAACACACAGAATGTGACTTTATGTTCACAAGGTTACCTGAAGCTTGTGCAATCCTGTGGTGTGATACTGAAGAACTGAGCATCTATCTACATGTGGAAGGAACATCTAGGCATTTGACCGGACACCAAATTCAAGAAAGACTACACAGATTCAAAGCTAGGCCAACCGGTATCAACAGAATGATTCTCAAAGTGGCTGGTTTCGACAATTTGCCTCACCTACAAACTGGCTAAAAAAGAATCACTGGTTCAAGATTGCACTCATTATACCAGAACAATAGCTGTTTCTTCTGTCTTTCTAGATGGTGTTTGCAGGGCTGCTGTGTGGTTACAATCATCAACTTTTATATCTCACTACAGACTGGATGCTCACTCTAGAACTGATGCAGCCTTTGGGAGGGCAGTCAAGTTTGAAATAAAGTTAGTATCTTGATTGCTCCCTGGGTAAGAGCATTATTGCTTCAGGTTTAATAAATTTTTGTAGTTGAACTGTTAAACTAGGTATGGTGTTGGCATGACACTGCTGCCTCATTGTGAGAGTAGGCTGGTAGTCTCCTATTTGCATGAGTCACAGAGACCGTGCCGAAGAAAGACAGGTTGCATACCTGTAAGTGTAGTTCTTCGAGTGGGCATCTATAAACTCACACAACCCCACCCATTCTCCCCTCTTGTGTCCTGCCTCTTTGGCCATTGGGAGGCTGATACGGGAACTGAGGCACAGAGAAGAATGATGCTGAGGGTGGACAGAGTTATCACCACCAAAAAGCTTATAGAATCATAGTTGGAAGAGACCCCAAGGTGTTACCACAGAAGTTAGCCTTCCTTCACCCCAGTTTACCTTTGATACCAACTTCATATTAAAAGGGATGTTTGATCACATAGCCACTGGAGGTTCCCCAATGCAAAAACAATAGCCTACACAAATAATGGGGATCCGTTCAGTTCAGATTGGAAGTGCTAGGACACATAGACAGGATAGGTCTTTTGAGGCTGAAATCTGCATAATCTCTTTATACAGGTGTGTGAAGGAGGGCAATGCACCAGGTACGTGACAAAAGGCTGGGAATCAAAGGACATTTCCCTCTGGAAATGACACCTTTTTGTGTGAGATATCTAAATTAATTGAACTGCCATTTCCCCAAACCGATCCTCCTGCAATAATCCTCTCCAACTCCTGTTTGGGGCAATCCCAATTCAGTCTCAGCTGAGCACAGATAGACACTCCATCCATTTCTCCCTGGACTCCTTGGCACAAAATCCTGGCTACATATTGAGCCAGAATCATCCATTGCACTCCCTGTTCGGAGCTCCATGCCTCAACCCAATAACATATCATCTGTGGCTAAAACTCTCTGAAATCACCATCAGCTACCACCTTTTACAGCATTAGTTCTTGTGTGTGTGTATGTGAGCGAGTGCCTTTGAATGAAATTTGACTTCCCTTTGTTATAAATAAACTAATAAACATATCTGGAATCTGCTGCTGGAGTTCTGGGTGTGGAACTATTATATATAGGCTAGAATTCCAGCTTTTAAAGAGTTACCCGAGCCCTCTCACTGCTTCCTAAATTGAGCTAAATCAATTCCCCCACTGAAGTCCATTGTGGGATCCCAGCATTTTGGGTCACAATGGGCCATCCAGTCTTACCCCATTCTGCCATACAGGAATCCACAATCAAAGCACTCTCGACTGGTGGCTATCCAGCCTCTGTTTGAATCCAACTCTTCTAGAAGGTTCTGAAGATGCATTGCACAGGCACAGGATAACTCCAGTTGCGTGAAGAAGGAAATGAGCAAATCACAATCAAAACAACCACCACCATCACAAGGCTTGGCCCTTGGCCCTTGAGTGTTTCACCATTCACAGTCAAGCAGAGAAATGGTCCATCAGTTGACGGGGCAAGATGCATACTCTCACAATATAGCATCCTTAGGCTGTCCTCCTTAGGAAAAGACACACAGAAACTCAAGGAGTTGCAAGTAAAGCTGGTCAAGTTTTATTCAAAGCAACCCTACCAGAATGCCACAAATCAGCTTTTAGATTACATATCAGACTTACAGACATGAACTTCCAGGAAATAAAAGAAACAAGCAGCCTGGACAAATAAAAACACCAAGCCTGTCCCAGGATCACACAGCTAATTTCATATTTTCATCTTTCATGTTTTCTTCTGGTTGAGGGTAGCAGTCAAGCTCAGCTAAAGAGTGAAGAACTTGTGGAGTTTTGAAATGGGCCACAGATGGGGGTTTCAGCCCCACGGCTAACTCTAACCCTAAACTTAACCCTAACCCTAACTCTACCAGCTTTCTAAATTAGAATTGGTCAATTGCAGTGTGGCTGGAAGCCAATCTGCAGTCCTTGAGGCCTCTGAGAATCACATGGGCTACCAAAAGTGACCCTCCAAACCCCAGGAATGACCAAAAGGGGACTGGCATTTTTCAAAAATTGTATTCTTTCTAGGTAGAGCCAGTGTGGCATAGTAGTTTGAGTGTTGGACTACAACTCTGAAGATTAGGGTTCAATTCTCAGCTTAGCCGTGAAACCCACTGGGTGAATTTGGGCAAGTCACACTCTCAGCCTCAGGAGAAGGCAAAGGCAAACTTCCTCAGAACAAATCTTACCAAGAAAACCCCATGAAAGGTTGCCTTAGAGTCGCCATGAATCAAAAATGACTTGGAGTCACACAACAACAACATGGAAAGAACCAATAATTCCTTCACGAGAAGACTGGATATTAATAGATTACTTAGCGGAAATGGATAACGTGCAGGGGTAGCTGTGTCGGCCATTTAGTAAATTCAAACAAAAATCCACCAAACAGTGATACATTTATTGACCCAACTGAAATGCACAATATACTTGTTGCAAGCTTTCAAAGCTCCACTGGATTCTTCATCAGGCAAGATATAAAAAACAGGAGAAAAATTAGAGATGTTAGTAAGATGCCTACATTTTCTTCTTTCTGTCTTTAATTAATACCCTCCCCATATCATCTTCTAGTGATTGATTTCCCATGGAACTGGCTCCTTCCATTTACATCAGTCTTAGTTTACATCACATTCCTAAACTAAGACCTGCCTATATAAGATTATATCCATAGTGCCATTTTGTGCACCTTTCTCTCTTCCTATCAGCCTACTGCTCTCTCAGTCACACAAAAATCCCCTTCTCCAGTTTCCAAGGGCAAATATTGCCTCCCACAGCCAGGTCCTTCATCTCTCCAGGCCAACAAGTACAGCCTCTCCTCCAGAGGGATCCAGACCACCATTCAACTGTACAGCATCTCATGTCTTCTTGGCATCTTTGGTGACAAGGCAGGAGGGGAAGGATGAGAAATGAGATTCTCTCTCGAAGAATCAGGGAGGGATTTTCTGGGTTGTGAGGAATGTTTCGGATTATGTGTATTTAGAAAGAGGAATCAGACCTATGACAAAATAAAGAGGAGTTTTAAATTCCAAATGAGAACAACAGTGAAAAAGGAAAATAAAAACATATATAGAGAACCTCAACAAGAACTGAAATTGTGCTCATAGCCATATGTAACTAGAGAGTACATTTACAAGTGTCTTGTTTTGCATGGGGTACTATGGAAAACATAGCAAGCATAGTGGAGTGGTTGCAGTACTGGGCTACAAAAATGGAGACCAGGGTTTGAATCCCTGCTCAAACATGGAAACCCATTGGGTGAAAATGGGTGACCTTCTCAGCCCCCCAAAAGCCCATTATAGGTTTATCTTAGGATTGCCATAAGTTGGAACTGACATGAAGGCACACAACAACAAACTATTGGGCTGCTATCAAAGCCCTTGGCATGCTGCTACAACTATTAAATGACCAGGGGAAAGGACAGAGAGGGGCAATTTAACAGTAGGGACTGCCTTCCATCCCCACTAGAGTTCTCCAGAGAGAGAGAGAGGAAGAGAAAGAACAACCTCCTTTCTCTGGAGGATTTCAGCGGGGATGCTCAGTTGCATCCATCCATCCATCCATCCATCCATCCATCCTTAGATTTATTTATTTACTTCAGTGATATGGCTATAGCAGTGGCATGCTCCCTGGGGCTTGAGTGGAAAGAAGCAGAGCTGGAGCCTCAGCCAATCACTTATTTCGGCACCTTACCCAAAATTCTTTTCCAGATTTGAAAATCGTCCTTCTATGGTCTTCCTTTTGAAATACAGAGGAAAGGGTGTAAGAAGTGTGGTCCCAACTCAGATAAGGCCACTGGGGGATCTCAGCCAGAATCTCTTGATGGATCTCAAGACCTTTAGCATCTGCTAGGTTCCAGATATCTTACATTACCTGAGCTCTCTTGCGCACTGCACAAATATGGTACTTTTGATTCTACATTCACTGCCCTTGTGACATCCTACGGAATCCAGGGGTTTGCACTTTGATGTGGAGCTAAGGCAATCCGAGAGAGAATGTTAAGTCTCTCCCTGAACTACAAATCCCAGGGTTTTACAGGTGGAACAAGGGTAGTTAAAGAGGTGTCAAAATGCTATAATTGTGAAATGCGAAAAAGACATGAGAAAATGGCACCCAAGTCCATGTTGAAGGCAGGGTAGATTTGCCTTCCCAAAGACACCATTCACAAAAATATCGGCTGCTTTTAGAAAGGTTTCCCTAGCATACCAAGGCTGTTTCCCCCATCCCTACATTTGACCCCTAGACTCACAGATCAAGAGGATGAGGGTACTTGTCCTTCTCCTTCACAGGGAGTATGAAGTAGGGGACCTGATGCACTGTCCCTGTCTTGTCCCGATAATGTTCGCGATGCATTTGGGAGAGCTATGGGTGGAAAACAAACCCATCATGACAGGAGCCCACACAGAACTGAATGCTGTAACATCATGACTACACATTAGAGTAGCATCATCACCACTCCGTCTTCGTCCCAGTTCTAAGACTCAAAGCCATTTACTCCACGTCACTAAAACATGCAAAAATTAAATAACAACAAGAATAGGAACAACGAAAATAATTTTATATAACCCTAAAAGCACTGTTGATTTGGTTGTTGTGTGCTGGGGTTTCCCAAGCATGTTTGGAGAGAACAGGAGAGACAGGGCCTTCTCGGTGGCTGTTCCCAGACTGTGAAACTCCCTTCTTAGGGAAGTTACAATGACTCCTTCTTTGGTTCCCTTTCAGAATCAAGTTGGAAACTAATTTTAACAATAAAAGGGCTTTTTGGTTACTTTGCTGTTTTAAACCACTAAGGTAAGATTTTAAATGGTATTAATTATGTTACTATTTAATATTGTTTTAATCTTGACTGTACATGTGTTTTATTGTATTTTCTGTCTTTCGGTAAGACACATTGAGTCCCAGGGAAAGGCAGAATATAAATAATGGGATGGAGGGAGGGATGGATATAGCATATTTTACCATAAACAATCAGTTAATAAAAGTCTATGGCAAGTTTTTTTCCTGTTGCCAGAATGCCAACTTTTATACCCTGCCCTTCAGCCAAAAAGGCTCCCAGGGTGGCTTACAAATTATTAATTTGACAATTCCCTGACCTCAGGTTTATGCTCTAAATAAGATTTAGAATCTCAAACAAGGGATTGGCAGAGGACTGGGATGAAGTCCTGCAGATGTGAGCTGCTTTTCTCTCCCTCAGAGGCTTCAGCAGACTCAGCAGGAATGGAGGGAGGGCTTCTCACTGGGACCAATGCAAAATGGAGTTGTGCCCAGCTGCTCTTCTCTCCTTGAAAGACCAGGGCAATGGCAGTTGGGACGGAGGGAGGGCCCCCCTCCTGCTGTTGGCACCAAGGCACAATGGAAGAGCGCCTGGCTGCTCTTCTCTCCCTCTGAGGCCAGAGCAATAGCAGTTAGGATGGAAGGAGGGCCTCTCTCCAGCTCCTGGGACCAAGGCATAACGTGGCTCTGCCTGGCTGCTCTTCTTTCCAAGTCACACTGATAGCAGCTGAAATAATGAGAGCGGAGCTTGGGTGTACAGTCTGTGTGTGTTTGTGTGTTTCTCTCTGTGTGTAAAAACGATTGTTTTAAACACACACACACACACACTTCATTGCAGCCCAACCTAGTAAATCCACCCCAGCAAAATTACTAGCAAATAAAACAGCCATCTGAATAAACAGTTTGTGTTCTCAGCTCATCAATTGTGGCAGCCCACTCTCAATTATTTATAGCGCCTGTAACTGTTATGGGGTTTGCCAACTGTCTGGAAAGTCGAAGGACAGTGTGCAGTGTGTACCATGTGGACAATTAGGTGGAGGGAATTAGGTTGAGCCCAGCACAGTGCGTTCCAGCTGGGGTCTCACTCCTGGATTCCATAAAGCAGTGTGATCTGTCACCAGACGTGGCCATTTGTGAACAAAGCTCCACGTTCCATCCCACACACCATGGTGCTCACAACTGTGCTCAAGAGGCACACCTTCTGTTCCTGTCCTCCTAATTATCCCTAGGCACAGATTTAATACACAGGGAGCTACTAACTGACACACTGCAAAAGAAGCAAAGGGAATGTGAATGCAAGAATTGGAGAGGTCTACTTGAATGAGAAACAGGAGGCCAGGCTAAATGCGCCTCGGATCTCAACAAGAAGGATTCTTCTTGTGCTCTTAAGGGACCCACATTGGGTCACCTCACTAAGTGGGTCAGAAACAGAAGATTTTGTTCAAGCAAGCCTTTGGCTTGTACAGGCTGAGTATCCCTTATCCGGAATTCTGAAATCCAAAATATACCAAAAACTAAAACATTTTTAATGGGTGGCTAAGCTAGTGACATCCGTGTTTTCTGATGACTGCGTGTACAGGAAGTTTTTTTCTTGGACAAAGTTGCCTTTGCCCTATATGTACAATGTGTATTATGAAACATAATTCAGTTTTGTGTTTGGTCTTGGTTAATATCTCCAAAGATCTGGAGCAGATCATTAAACAGAGAGTCTGTGAATATCTAGAAGATAATTCCATAATCACAAAAAGTCAACATGGACTTCAGAGAAACAAGTCTTGCCAGACAAATCTGATCTCTCTTTTTGATAAAATTACCAGCTTGGTAGATGAAGGGAATGCTGTGGATATAGTATATCTTGATTTCAGTAAGGCCTTTGACAAGGTCCCCCATGACATTCTTGCAAACAAGCTTGCAAAATGTGGGATAGATAAGGTAACCGTTACATGGATTTGTAACTGGTTGACTGGCCAAACTCAAAGGGTGCTCAACAATGGCTCCTGTTCAACCTGGAGAGAAGTGACCAGTGGGGTCCCACAGGGTTCTGTCCTGGGCCCAGTCCTATTCAACATCTTTATTAATGACTTGGATGACAGAATTGGGGGCATACTTATCCAATTTGCAGATGAAATCAAATTAGGAGGAGTAGCTAATACCCCAAAGGACAGGATCAAAATTCAAAATGACCTGAATAGACTAGAAAGCTGGGCCAATGCTAACAAAATGAAATTCAATGCAGAGAAATGTAAGGTACTGCACTTAGGACGGAAAAACGAAATACACAGATATAGGATGGGGGACACCTGGCTAAATGAAAGTACGTGTGAAAGGGATCTAGGAGCCCAAGTAGACCACAAGTTGAACATGAGTCAACAGTGCGATGCAGCAGCTAAAAAGGCCAATGCAATTTTAGGCTGCATCAATAGAAGTATAGTGTCTAGATCAAGGGAAGTAATAGTGCCACTCTATTCTGCTTTGGTCAGGCCCCATCTGGAATATTGTGTCCAGTTCTGGGCACCACAATTTAAAAAGGATGCAGAGAAACTGGAGTGTGTCCAAAGAAAGGTGACTAAAATGGTCTGTAAACCCCCTGCAGGAACTCCCAATCAAAGCATACCCGACAGATGGCCATCCAGCCTCTGCTTAAAAACCTCCAAGGAAGGAGACTCCACCACACTCCGAGGAAGGAGTGTGTTCCACTGTCGAACAGCTCTTACCGTGAGGAAGTTCCTCCTAATGTTGAGGTGGAATCTCTTTTCCTGCAATTTGTATCCATTGTTCCACGTCCTAGTCTCTGGAGCAGCAGAAAACAAGCTTGCTCCCTCCTCAATATGACAGCCCTTCAGATATTTAAACAGGGCTCTCATATCACCTCTTAACCTTCTCTTCTCCAGGCTAAACATCCCCAGCTCCCTAAGGTGGTCCTCATAGGGCTTCATGATTTCCAGACCCTTCACCATCTTAGTTTTCCTCCTTTGGACATGCTCCAGTTTCTCTGCATCTTTTTTGGCTAGGAATTTCAGAAGTTGCTGTCCTAGAAAAGAAACTTTATAAGACTCTTCAGGCCTTCAACCCAAAGATTTTCCCAATTATGCTTAAGAACACACAAATGAAGATGGGTCTAGATTATCATTAGTATTAGTATTATTATGTACAGAGATCTTATAGCACCTTTGAGACTAACTGAAAGAAAAAAGTGGGCAGCATGAGCTTTCATAGACTAACTAACACTAATGCCAGAAACAAAGGATTTTGAATTTGAATTGACATTCTCACATACCAATGGCATATATATGTCTGCCCCTGGTTTCTACTCCACTATATCCATCGGTAGAAGTAGACTGTAGTCTACAAAAGATCAAGTGCTGCCAACCTCTCTATTTCAGTTAGTCTCAAAGGTACTACAAGATCTCTATATATACTGATTCTACAGACTAACATGGTTATATCTTTAAATAATAATTATATTGATTTGTAACTTGCTCTTTTCCCAGAACTGGGACTCAAAGCGGGTAACTGGGATTTGGAGCACTCACAATTCAGATTGAAGTGGGAATAACTGGGATAAGCCCCTTACCTTGTAGAATTCCTTTAGTTCCTGTGTGCGATTGCAATCCAGATTGAAGCGGGAATAACTGGGAGTGTGCAGCCACCTTTCCCAGCCCCTGGCCCTTGCACCCAGCACCAGGCCTGGATCCCGGGAGAAGAGAGTGGGGAACTGTCCCCCTTTGCTGTAGGGGCTGCAGCTGGTTTCCAACGCCTTATTCCGGAAATCTTGGAAATATTTCATGGTGGTGTTTCCATAAGTGTCACCAAAGGAGAAAGTGATGTTGGGGACATGCCCGCGATACCTGGAGAAATGGTGGGAGGAAAAAGGGAGATTTGTGATACTTGGGAAGCAGAGACTGTAAATCACTTCTCTTCTATTTAATTGCTTTGATCGCACTGTAAATGAGCAAAATGCTTCCAGCTTATTATCTGATTTGCCTCCAAAGCAAATACACAAGCAACGATAATTACAATGCCAAATTGACAGGTGCAGAACTGAAGTTAGAACCATAGAATCATAGAATTGGAAGAGAACTCAAGGGCCATCCAGTCCACCCCTTGCCATGCAGGAACTCACAATCAAAGGACCCCCGACAGATGTCCATCCATCATCTATTTAAAGATCTCCAAAGAAGACTTCACCACCCTCCAAGGCAGTAGAGTCACTGTCAAAAGGCTTTTACTGTCAGGAAATTCCCCCTAATGTTGAGCTGGAATCTCTTTTCCTGTAGCTTGCATTCATTGTTCTGGGTCCTATTCTCTGGAGTGGCAGAAAACAAGCTTGCTCCATCCTCAATGTGACACCCCTTCAAATACTTAAATAAGGCTATCATATCACCTCTTACCCTTCTCTTCTCCAGGCTAAACATCTCCAGCTCCCTAAGTCTTTCATCATAAAGCATGGTTTCCAGACCTTCACCATTTTGGTGGCCCTCCTTTGGACACACTCCAGCTTCTCAACATCACTTTTGAATTGTGATACCCAGAACTGGACAGAATATTTCAGGTGAGGCCTGACCAAAGGAGAATACAGTGGCACTAATACTTCTCTTGATCTAGACACTACAGTATACTTTGATTGATGCAGCCTAGAATAGCAGTGGCCTTTTTAGCCGCTGCATCATACTGTTGACTCATGTTCAACTTGTGGTCTCCTTAGACTTCTAGATCCCTTTCACATGTATAAATTTCATTAAGCCAAGTGTCCCTGATCCTATATTTGTGCATTTCGTTTTTCTGCCCTAAGTGCAGGACCTTATGTTTCTCTGTGTTGAATTTCATTTTGTTAGCTTTGGCAGCTTTCTAATCTATTCGGGTCATTTTGAATTTTGATCCTGTCCTCTGGGGTATTAGCTACTCCTCCTAATTTGGTGTCACCTGCAAATTTGATAAGTATGCCCCCAATTCCATCATCCATGTCATTGATAAAGATGTTCAATAGCAAACTGGGCCCAGGACAGAACCGCACTGGATACCCCACTGGTCACTTCTCTCCAGGATGAAGAAGAGGAGCCACTGCTGAGCACCTTTTGAGTTTGGCTGGTCAACCAAAGCCCAGTGATTCCCAGACTCCCAGGTATCTTGGACTTCAGCTCCCAGAATCCCAGACCACTGGCCGAGGAGGCTGAGGCTTCTGGGCACTGAAGTCCAAAAAAACCTGGTGGCCAAGTATTTGGGGATCATTGGACTGTAGCCCAAGTTACGGAATGTTGCTAATGTTACTTGTGTGACCAATGCAATAACCAATCACTTCTATGTCCAGACTTTGCAATAACCAACAGTGGTTATTTTATTTAATAGCCATTAAATTAAACAGGGTTTGGGACTGATAACGGGTTGTTGTCGGTGTCGTTGTGTGCATTCAAGTCGTTTCCAGCAAATGGCAACCCTAAGGCGATGCTATCTTGCGGTTTTCTTGCAAAATTTGTTCAGAGGAGGTTTGACATTGCCTTCCTTCGAGGCTGAGAGAGTGTTACTTGCCCAAGGGTCACCTGTCGGCTGAGCCAAAATGGACAATTTTGAAGTATTTCAGAATTCAGGATAAGGAAGACTCAACTTGAATTCTCCCCCTTTTGATTCTGAGCAGCTTTTTAAATGGGGAAATGTCAACACACAGTGACAAAAGTGAAGGCTCTGGGAAGGCTATCTTTTGGACTACAGTTCCCAGAATCCCCCAGTGAGCATATAGTTTATATATGTGAATCCTATGGTTGCCATTCTGAGGTTGGTGGTGGAGCAGATTCTGGACGTTTTAGTCACAATCAAACAAGCCATCTCCCAAGCTCTGGAAAGAGTGCCTCTGAGCATAAGCAGAGTGCTGCTTCATCCCCTCTTTTTTCTTTTGCCTTCCTCCTTTCCTTGCTGATCCTTCTTTCAAAAGTGTGGAAATAAAGCTCAGTCATTCCCTTAAACTATTTTGTCAATCTGAGACACCCCCCTCTCCTCCCCACACAAACAAAAAAACCCCATTTTCCCTCGCAAATATTAGGATATAAGCATCCCACCGACCCAGGCATGAGCCCAGGGTGGACGTAGACTGCATTGTTCTGGGTCAAAAGGGTCCCAGCGCTCCGCGTCGCCATACTGTCGAGTGGCCGACCAAGGCGCGAGGTCGGCGGCCTGGCAACTCACGCGAGGCCGGGGCTTCAAATGCGGCCTAATCCTCGCTAGGCCGCGGGAGTCACAAACGGTCGCCATGGCGACGAAGGGAGGAGGGAGGGGGCATGAAAGGAGAGCGGCGCCGAGCTGCGCATGCGCAGAAGGTGTGTAGCTCTGCGTGTGCTGCTAAGGCCAAACCCAGGTCGAGGCGCTGAATAGAGAGAGCGGCGCGACACGCATCCGTGTCCGTTCGTTCACACGTGCAAATGCGTGCACGCGCTTGCGCGTGGACTAACGCGCCGGGAGTTTTTTGTAGTTGCTCAAGTAGAACTCAAAAATGCCAGATTTGTTGTCAGATTAAGATAAATAAACAAATAAATATATAAATTAAATTAAAAAAAATTGTGACATTTCTTTGCCATTAAAACTAGCGTGTATCACATTGTGGCCTCTCAGTGAGCAATCCTAAATTAGATTTAATTAGGCCCTTCTTTTAATTTGAGATGTTTGGAATTGGACTGCTGAGGGGAAATTAGTTCAGAATAAAAAGGGATTGACAAAGTAGTAATAATAATAATAATAAGCCTTGAGGCCCCTTTTGAGAGACTAACTTTTGGGGCATCTACACTTGTGGAAATAATGCAGTTTGACACCACTGCGGCTCCATCCTGAGCAATCCCGGGATTTGTAGTTTCGGGGGGGGGGGGGGCTTTAGTGGGTGATTTTTCCAATTGGTATTCCAGTTGTTAAGTAACGTAATGTCAACAGATATGGAAAACAAAATTTTTAATTTATTTATTGGAGTATTTATACCCTTCAACCCTTAAAGGCTATCAGAGCGACTTACACAATTATTATTTTTAATGAGACGGTTCCCTGCCCTCAGGCTTAACAATCTAAAAAGACACACGACACAAAAGGAAAAGCGAACGATGATGGCTAACGGATTGGAAGCGATCAATATACGTTCCCATCCACAAGCAAAATTATGATCAATTATGATCAAAATTCAGCAACTATACATTTAGGAGTTTATCAGACGGGAGGAATTTCTCTTTATTTCGAATGGAGCCAACTGGAGACAATTCGAATTCGTGTGAATTCGCTAATTTACGTGAATTCTAATTGCATTCGGAATGCGTTCAGAATGATTTCCCATTACCCGAAAATGACCCCCCCCCATTGCCCGAAATTGCATGAGATGCTTTAATGCCCAATAACATGAAACCCCATGATTGCGTTCGGATTGCCATTGGATTATACTTCCGATTTCCGACGTCTGATAAGGTCCAATAATGCTGGGAAGGTTTATCACACAAGGGGGGCAAACAGGATTTAAACAAGAGTTAAACAGGAATTAAACAGGAAATGCCTTATGTTTAACATAGGACATTTCCTGTTTAATTCCTGTTTAAATCCTGTTTGCCCCCTGTTTGCCCCCAAGTGTGATAAACCTATACTCTATGAAGGAGGTCACTATGGGTTTTATGAGGCTGCAGGAATTAAGCAGAGCAGTGAAGGATGGGGGGTCTTGGACATATCTCATCTATAGGGTCACCATGATTCGAGATCAACACAAAGGCAGTTAACAACAACAATTAGCGTTGTTGGTGCCCGGCAAACCACAGATCCCAGTGTAGCCAAGAGCCTGCTTTGGGGAATTTTAATATTAGCTCAAATTGCGAGATGAGTTGGCTACGATACTCGTGCGGGATTTTCTCCCGTTGTGTATACCAAGAGGCCGGGTTTCCAAGGAATTCAGCAGAGACAGGCTTGTCTAATTAATGTCCAATTTATTAAAGAGAAAGACACTCACGCAATACACTTACACACACGCACACATACGAGGCTCAGGAAGATCAGTGGTTAGCATTGGAAATAGGTTTGAGGCTGGACTAATGGTGATGCTTACCCAAAGCGTAAATTCTCCTCGGGGATCCGAATGAGACAGTGATTTCTGGGACAAGTCTGCTCCGCAGCCTGAGTTTGAGCAGCTCTTGTCGGTGTCCAGTTCAGAGATCAGACTGACGTGGAGTATGCAGACCTCCAGACTGGCACACTGAGAGCCCAAAACTAGGGGTTTATATGGGGAAAAGATCCCCTCTGGCAAAAGGTGTTCAATTGTGGGCTGATTGTTTGTACAATAGGGTCTGATAGACTCAAAGGGATTAATCCTTTGTAATTATCACCTGGAGAGGATGTCTCAAAGCTCCCCGGATTATGAGGAGATGCTCCAGGAGGGCAAACATTACACCTCCAAATTGATCAGATTATAATCTGAGGCGACTCCCTTTGACTATCTGGTGATAGTATGTGTCTGAGAGGATGTGTCCACTATACTCTAATCCTCTTTTTCCTGTTTGACCAGTCTTTTCTGGTCTGGCCAATTTCCAGGCTTGACCAGCAACCAGGGTTCATCTAGGGGTCATATAAATGTATATCATTTATGCCATGATTTTATACAGAGCACTATGGATAACACCAGGATTCCATAGGATGTTGCCAAGGGGGAGTCAAAATTGCCTGAGACTGTGCATTGTGGAAAGGGATCTCAGGCTGCATCTGCACTGCAGAATTAATCTGTTTTGACGCCACTTTTACTGCTCGACGCTCTGGGATTCTGGGATTTGTAGTTTTTTTGAGATATTTAGCCTTCTCTGTCAGGGAGCTCAAGGGCCACAACTAAATGCAAATCCCAGGATTCCATAGCACTGAGCCAGGGCAGTTAAGGCGGTGCCAAATAGCATCCATTTTGTGGTGCGCATGTAGCCTGAGTTCTGTCTTTCATGAAATGTGTATATATTGTGCCAGATTTATTAAACCTCTGGCATTTTATATGCGGAGATAAACAAAGGCGACCCGTAAAATATTGCCCTATAAAACTTAAATCTTTCCGCACACCTTAAAAGCCCCATTATCCCTTCAGCCATAGATCATTTTTACACCTGAACAAATCTCACACTTCACAACGTGCAGCAGTGAGCGATGTCTCACTTATTACAGAATCGTACCTGAGGAAAGGACCCAAATTCAAAATGACCTCAACAGACTAGAAAGCTGGGCCAAAACTAACTAAAATGAATTTCAATACGGACAAATGTAAGGTCCTGCACTTAGGTAGAAAAAGTGAAATGCAAAGATATAGGATGGGGGACACTTGGACTAAGGAGACTTATAGGTGTGAAAGGGATCTAGGAGTCCAAGTACACCACAAGTTGAATATGAGTCAACAGTGTGATGCAGCAGCTGAAAAGGCCAATGCGATTCTAGGCTGCATCAATAGACGTATAGCGTCTACATAAAACAAAACTAATAATTTGCAATCTGCATTTTGGAGTTGTTTGGTTTTGGACCGTCTAATTAAAAATAATAACTGTAAGCCGCTCTGATAGCCTTTAGGGCTGAAGAGCGGGGTATAAATACCATAAATAAATAAAAAAATTAAATAAATATTGGCTTTTAAAGCGTTACCCGAAGCCCTCTCGCTGCTTCCACTTGGCTAAACTCATTTCCCATTAAATACAATTGTGGGTGCCCTCCAGGATCTGACAAAATTTGGGTAACACTAGGATTTCGTACCGAGCCATGGCAGTTAAAGTGGTGTCAAACTGCAATATTCTTGCAGTGCAGATGCAGCTAGAGGAAGATGACTGCCTACTTTCCCAAATGTCCTTCTCAGAAAAGAAGGGCATCTAATATTTAAAAGTTTGAACAGGGAGGGTTTTAGAAAAAGAGAGAGAAGGCTGCCAATAAAAGAGATAGAAAGAATGAAGGATAGAAATAAAGGAAGAAAAGAGGAAAGGAAGAGCAACTTAATCAGAACTCTTTATCTTAGTGGGTCATGAAATGTATCTGGTAGCATCCCATCAAATATTTATTGACATAAAAATTGCTCTGTTGCTTTCTTCTATATCAGCTCCTCCTGCCTTGCGCTCCAGCAAAATCGTCTCGGATCCAGAGGAAAGTAATGTGGGCTTTTCATGTTGTTTTTTATTCTGGGGAAAAAATAAAATAAAATAAAAGAGCATGCACAAATGCGAGAACTTCAGGAACATGGGCTTCTTAGTTGCCAGGTGGGAAAAACGACACCGGAAAGAATAACCAAGGGCCTTTTTCATCCCACACAATTCTACTGCTACAATTAATTTGGCTGCTTTAATTCAATTTAAATTTAATTTAACGGTTGCATCCCATGGAGCTCTGGGGAGACAAAGTCTGGAGAAAATGCATTTTGAATTCTCAGGCAGAGACCACCAAACCCCAAAATTTGTAGGATACAGGCATGCCAGTTAAAGGGTGCATTGGCACTGCAGAAATAATGCTGTTTGACTTTTAGTGCTGTAGCTCCATTTTATGGAATCCTGGGATCTGTAGTTTCAAAAGGTCTTTCGCCTTCTCCGCCAAAGAGGGCTGGTGCACCACCAAACTCCAGATCCCAGGGATGCAGCCATTCAATTTAGAATGCAGCCATTTGCTTTAAAAGTGCCTACAGAAATAATGCAATTCAGCACCACTTTGTGCTGCAGCTCCATCCTATGCAACCCTGGGATTTGCAGTTTTACAAGGTCCTTAGCCTTCTCTGCCAAAGAGGGCTGGTGCCTCACAAAAATATAGATCCCAAGATTCTGTAGGATGGAGCCATGGCAGTTAAAGCAGTGCCAAATTGCATTATTCATGCAATGTAGAAGCACCCAGAGTGGAATCGTAGTGGTATAACTGCCTACTGTGAACCTTGGGTGTGCAAAGCCAATGGCACAGCCGGTTGTGTAACTGGATGCACAAACGAAGGTGCCGCTGAATGCTTGCACATCCTCGTGGTAGCACTGCAAAACCATGGCTGCTGCTGCAGTTTTGAACTGGGTACAGAAATTTTGCATGGGGAAAATGTCCAACTGTTTCCATAAGGGAACTTAAGACCACAATTTAGTGTCCTTCTCCATCCAGAGCATCACCTGCCTTTTGCTCCATACAGTCACCTGTGTTGTTGTTGTTGTTTGTTATTGTGTGCCTTCAAGTAGTTTCCAACTTATGGTGACTCTAAAATGAACCTATCATGGGGTTGTCTTGGCACGTTTCTTCAGAGGGGGTTTCCCATTGCCATCCTCTGAGGCTGAGAGTGTGTGACTTGCCCAAGGTCACCCAGTGAGTTTACATGGCAGAGCCAGGATTTGAACCCCGGTCTCCAGAGTCATAGTCCATCACTCAAAACACTATAGCACACTGAATCACTACTATCACCTGTAGGTTCCGGTTTATGATTTCCTGGGATTGGCAGTTCAGACTCTCAGACAGAGAGTTCTAGTGCCACCTCAAACTACAAATCCCAGGGCATTCCATCCCAGATATGGGGAAGGACTATGGCAACCCTCTCTGAGATTGTTGGGGGTTGCTGTCCAACAAGTGTTGAAGAAAGTTGGAGTTACCCATGAGATTCCCATGAGTGGGTGCATCTCCACTGCAGAAGTCATGCAATTTGGCACCACTTGAAGTGCTGCAGCTCCAGCCTATGCAATCCTGGGATTTGTAGTTTTGCAAGGTCTTTAGCCTTTCCTGCCAAAGAGTGGCAGGTGCCTTTCAAAACAGCAAGTCTGTAGAATGGAGCCGCAGCAGTTAAAGTGGTGTCAAACTGCATTATTTCTGGAGTGGAGATGCACCCTCTTTGGTTCAGCCCCAAAGTTGAGCCTGGGCTCTCTGGTACTGGTTTTGCTTTACTTGTGGGGTACATTTGCGAACCCAGGTTTGTGTGTCTGACATTAATAGCCCCATAACCTACTATGGGTTCCTTCCTTGGGAGGGGAAAATAACTTGGAAAAGTTCCTTGTTAAGGAATCCCTTCCCAATAGTCATGGTGGATGGGATTGGATGAGGGAGCTGCAATCCAAACAATTACCTTTTCCGAGCTCTACCTTGGAACAGTAATTGCCAACTCTCTCTATGATCTGCTTTGCCAGCTCATACTCTTCACTGCCTGGTGAATCCTTAAACAGGATATTTGATAAAAAATATTTTTAATACAGTACATATTTTTTAAAACCGAGTTATGCAATTCTTGAACCCCAAAATCGGTTGAAACCAATCATCCCCTTCGCTCCTTCTGCCTGGTTGAAGTGACAGAGCTAATGGGTACTGGTGGGTGTTGTGAATATCTCTGGGATTTTATATATATATATATATATATATATATATATATATTACACACACACACACACACACTGGGAGCAGAACTGGCTGATCAAAAAATTGCCTCCTTGTTACGCTGGTGAGGAAGGACCCATGTGTGACTCTTCTTTTGTGAGGATGTGTATAAATGATGGTATTCTTTCCCGCCTCCCTCCCTTGCTCACACAATGGGGTTTTTTTCCGCATACGGTGCCCCCACAAAACAAGGCTTCCTCATCATGTAGGCATTATTTTATTTCATTGGCATCCAGCAGTGGGTTTTCTCTCCTCCTTCACTGGGGCATTCTAGCAATGATGGTAAAACAGATGGACCAGGTGGGAGGATTAAAATAAAAAGGTTCACCAAGGTTGTTCTTATTGCCCCATTAAGTCTTCTCTATCCCTTGTAATGAAAGTTTGGGGGCTCCTTTGGGACATGACCCTAGGTTGCTGTTAACAACATGAATTTCAACAGTGAGAAATGTAAGGTACTGCACTTAGAAAAAATGAAATGCATAGATATAGGATGGGAGATACGTGGCTTAAGGAGACTTATACGTGTGAAAGGGATCTAGGAGTCCAAGTGGACCACAAGTTGAACAGGAGTCAACAGTGTGATGCGGCAGCTAAAAAGGCCAATGCTATTTTAGGCTGCATCTATAGAAGCCTTATCAGATGGGAGGAATTTCTCTTTATTGCGAATGGAGCCAATTGGAGCGAATTCGAATTCATGTGAATTTGCTAGTTTAGTGAATTTACATGAATTCCAATTGTGTTCAGAATGCGTTCAGAATGACTTCCCATTACCTTAAAATGACCCCCCCCCCATTGCCCAAAATTGTGTGAGATGCTTTAATTCGTTATAAGGTAAAACCCATGATTGCGTTCGGAATGACTTCCCTTTTGCCCGAAATTGTGTGAGATACTTTAATTCGCAATAACGTGATTGCATTCGGATTGCCATTAGATTATACTTCCGATTTCCAATGTCTGACAAGGTCCATAGTGTCTAGATCAAGGGAAGTAATAGTGCCACAGTATTCTGCTTTTGCCAGGCCCCACCTGGAATATTGTGTCCAGTTCTGGTCATCACAATTCAAAAAGGATGTGGAGAAACTGGAGCGTGTCCAAAGGAGGGCCACTAAAATGGTGAAGGGTCTGGAAATCATAAAGCCCTATGGGGAGAGACTTAGGAAGCTGGAGATGTTTAGCCTGGAGAAGAGACAGTTAAGAAGAGAGATGATAGCTACCAGTATGTTTGCATATTTGAAGGGAGGTCATATTGAGGAGAGAGCAAGCTTGTTTTCTGCTGCTCCAGAGACTAGAACGCGGAACAATGGATGCAAATTGCAGGAAAAGATATTCCACCTCAACATTAGGAAGAATTTTGTAATGGTAACAGCTGTTTGACAGTGGATGATGCTTTCTTGGAGGATGGTGGAATCTCCTTCTTTGGAGGTCTTTAAACATAGGCAGGATGGTCATCTGTCGGGAGCGCTTTGACCGAGAATTCCTGCATGGCAGAATGGGGTTGGACTGGATGGCCCTTGGGTTCTCTTCCAACTCCAGATTTCTAGAATTTCATAAAATCATAGAGTTGGAAGAGAACACAATGGTCATCCATTTCTAACACCATTCTGGCATGCAGGAACGCTCAATTTTACTATTTTACTTTTACTATTCCTGACCACAGCATCACACCCAATATTTCTCTAAGTTTATTGAAATCAGCTTTCCTAAAGTCTCGAATTCGCATCTGACTATGCCTGGCTTCCCCTTTCCACTTTATAACAAACTCCAGGAGGACATGGTCACTTCCACCTAAGGATCCAACCACTGGCACCCCATCAACTAGGTCTTCCCTGTTGGTTAGCATCAGATCTGAAACAGTTGTACAGGAAATGACCTTGCATCAATTCTCATGGAAATTTTCTCCTAATTTCCCCCCCCCCCTTTATTATATATACAAACATATACAGGGTATTTAAAAAGCTTCAATTAAGAGTTTCAAGAAAGAATATACATTGAACATAAACTTCCATTGTCTCTTTTATACATTGTCCCAATCTTAGCATATTCATAATTTTGGGGGGAGTTATGTGCTGTCTATGCTCCATCTTCCAATAATTCTCTCACAAGTTTGAGATTTCTTAAATTTCTTCATTCTTTCTCTTGCGAATTTCCAGCTATCCAAATCAATACCATGGCCATGGTCTGATGCCCATTTAATCATATCATCTGTTATCAAGTCTCTTTCTTGTTCAAAATTTCTCAAAAATTGGTATAATTCAGATGTTCTCTTAGCCTCGGATTCCAAATTTGCCCCCTAAAATTTTGTGTGGTGGCATCAGGGGTCTTTGGGGAACGTCCAAGTGGCTTTGGAAGCAGTGCATGGTTCAGGGACTGCACATGGCCTATGTATTTCATTGTCCCCAACCCTTGGTATAAGGTGTCCCCTTGCAATTTTCCCATTGAGAGCCATGAGATCCTTGGATTGCACACTGCAGCCAAACCTTTGCAAAAGGGTTAACTCTTAACATCTTCTTCTGTGCCATTGTCGGGCTCATCTGCCTGAAACAAAACCCTGGAGAGGTACGACTGGTTGTGTAAAAGGGCCGTGGAAAAGCATTTGATGCTCTGTGGTGACCCAGCTGTGTTAAATTTCCGACTCAATGTAAACAGATCAGTTTTGCTCCCCCCCCCCCAGCATCCTCTTCCTACTCTATTTTAATTTGACTTAAAGAAGGAATGAAAAGAACTCTCTCATCCACCCACAAAGAACACATTCTCTTCAATTATCCTGATTTGGCAGCATTAATCCTCTGCCATCCCACTTTTTCAGCTGCTTTTAAAATGTCCCGGTTTCTCCTTCTTCCTCCCACCTTCCCTCTTCGTCTTCAGCTTGCCCCCGTTGCTGCAAACTGAGTTCGAAATGCAAAAATGGTTTGCAGTCCATTCCCTCAGCTGCAGGGAGAGGAGAGGGACAAAATCTGCCCTTCCCTGTAGACTCAGGCAAAAGCAAAAGCAAACTTTTGCAGCTTCTTCTTGGTTGCCTATCCTTCCTCATCAATAACTTTAGCCATCTTGACCACTTTCTGATATTGATTGGCCCTGTATCTTGGGTTTCATCAGTGAAAAGTCGGTGAGGGAGAGATATGATACATTGTTGCAGAACAAAGAGGTTTGAATATTTTGTGGTTTGAATGCTGGATTAAGATGCCAAGAGAACAGGGTTCGAATCCCCACTCAGCCATGAAAGCCTACTTGGGCAAGTCACACTCTCTCAGCCTTAGAGGAATGCCACTGGAAATCTTGTAGGAATAAACTTTAAGAAACAGATCGGCAAGTTGTAGGGCACTGGAGTGCTGGATTAGGACTCCAGCAGACGAGGGTTCAAATTTCTACAGGGCCACAGAAATCATTGGGTGACCTTGGGCAGGTCACACCATCTCAGCCTCAGGATGGCCATGGCAATCCCTCTCTGAAGAAACATGCCAAGAAAACCCTAGCCAAAAGCAACTTGGAAGCACCCAACAATAACAACATACAGCCAGCACAGCTACCTCTTGATAAGTTTTCTGAATGTGAAAAATAACTATTTAAATTCCTTTTGAAGACTAGGCTAGTAAAACTACTTTTGAGGGCTTGGCACTACGACAATAACTAATTTTCAAAAATAACTCAGGCCCGAAACACACTGCAGAAATAATCCAGTTTGAGACCGCTTTAACTGTCCTGGCTCAATGCTAAGGAATCCTATTGTACTTTGGTGAGACCTTTAGCCTTCTCTGTCAGAGACCTCTGGGGCCACAATAAACTACAATTCCTAGAATCCCCTAGCAATGAACCACGGCAATTAAAGCAGCCTTAACCTGGATTATTTCTGCAGTGTGTTTTAGACTTCAGTTTCATTTGAGGTTTTAAAACAGAGGCTGGAGGTGTCTCTTTTGAGAGTGCTTTAATTGTGCATTCCTAATCCTAAAGAAGCCAGTTGGAGTGGATGGCCTTTGGGGGTCCCTTGCAACTCTGTAATTCTCTGGCTATAACTCTCTGAGGAGTTTATCACATTGGGGATAATTCTGGCATTAAAGAGAGGTTAAAGCACATTTAAAGCATCCCACAAATAAAGCAAAAATGGCAAGTAATTGCACGAATGATTATCACACACAATTGTGCAAATAAAGCAGTATCGGAAATGCATTGTCACTGAAATCCCGAAAGTAAAAAGATGCACATGAGTACTTCTTTGTGACCACTTTAATGGTGGGTTTTCTGTGAGGTTGCGTGAAATCGTTACGTGCAATTGTGCGATTTTTCCGGGATATTTACAGGATAGACTCCCGCTCTCCTTCGCATGATAAACTCCTACGCTCTGAATCCTTCTTTTTGACCATGCATTGAGCTCTTCAAGAAACCGCATCCTTCTTCGTGTTCGGAAAGAGTTAATGCCACCTCTGGCTTGTTTATTTTGGCTGTGAAAAAAGCTGCCCAACATCATCTCGATTTGCTCTCCAAGTCTTGCAGGCTGACAATAGAAACCTAATTGAAACAAAACAAGGTTTGCTCTTATCGCAGCAGGTTTTCATTCCCAGCCAGCGATGAATGGAGAAAGCAGACCAGCAGAGGAGAGGAGAAGGCAGGGATGCACACATACATAGCTTTCTTTGTAAAAGGAACAACAAATAAATACCTGCAGGAGAATTTTTGAGCATGACTAGCATCCAGGAGCCCAACGCAAGGCATGCATGCTTGAGATAAATTGAAAACACTTTTTTGAATTCCTAAATGATCTAAATGCACACTGCTGCAATGTGCAAGCCTTCGCCAATGTGCCTGAGCAGAGGTGGGAGGCATGATTTGACACCGAATACGAATGCAACACCTTTCCCACGCTCACCCACCCAAAGCTGATAAATTATTGGGAACAGGAATAATTTAGGTTTCCCCAAGGCTTGGTGTTTAAACATGCTGAAAAGAGCCACCAGGCTCAAGCAGATCCTTCCCAAAATTCTCCTTAGCTCAATGGTGCCTTGGGTTTTTGGAAGACCTGCTTCTGTTTCCGGGCATTATGTGCAGCCTTCCCAAATCTCCATCTGACTGTAAATGATAGAATGTGCAGCCCCTCATCGTCTAGGAGGACCCCTAGCTGAAGTAAGGGAGCTGTCAAGTTGACCAATGTATGGTGGCCCTCTGAAAAAGAGACTTCCAAGAGCTCCAAAGGTATGGCAAGATCCCTTTGCATGATCCTTTTCCAGAGTAACATGGCTAGGTCATAGAATCATAGGGGCTTTACAGATTGCCCAAAAAGGGTGGTCTGGAGCCACTTCATTTTCTTGCGTACCTTCGCCACAGCAACCAGACACAGCGTCACAGGTGCGCAGGAAAAAAGGAGCCAAAAAACCAGCTTCTTTTTGCGTCGCAAGTTCGACGCAACAAATGCCAAAGAGTGCATCTGTGACGTTGCACGTGTGTAGTACCGTGTCAACGCTGCGTACCTGCAGCGTCCTTGCTCTGTTCGCCATTTGTATGGCACTGCGGAGTGAAGACACCCTGGCCACATGCTAGGTTTGGCAACCCTAACACATGACAAGGGCACCCAAAAGTGCCCATCTGTATTGGGCCCTAGACTCATAGACTAGGAAGATACCCCAAGGGCCATCCAGTCCAACCCCATTCTGGCATGCAGGAACTCTCAATCAAAGCATCCTCACCAGATGACCATCCAGCCTCTACTGTATTTAAAAACTTCCAAGGAAGGAGACTTCATCACAAGCTGAGGCAACAGCATCTTAAACTCTCAAACAGCTCTTACTCTCAGGAAGTTCTTCCTAATGTTTGGGGGGAATCTCTTTTCCTTCCATCCGTTCTGGGTCCAATTTTCTGGAGCAGCAGAAAACAAGCTTGCTCCATCTTCAATATGACATCCCTTCAAATACATAAACAGGGCTATCATATCACCTCTTAACCGTCTCTTCTCCAGGCTGAACATACCCAGTTCTCTAAGTCTCTTCTCACAGGGCTTTATGGTTTCCAGACCTTTCACCATTTTAGTCACCCTCCTTTGGACACACTACAGTTTCTCTACATTACTTTTGAATTTTGGTGCCCAGAAGTGGACACGGTCTTACAGGTGAGGCCTGACCACAGCAACATAAAGTGGCGCAATTACATCCCTTTAGGCACTATGCTTTTATTGATGCAGCCTAGAATCACATTGCTCTTTTTAGCTGCTGCATCACACTGCTGACTCGTGATCAATTTGTGATCTACTAGGACTGCTAGATCCCTTCACATATAAGTCTTGTTAAGCCAGGTGTCCCACCATCTAGGAGAGAGCACATTACTCCAGTGCTAAAAGCTCTCCACTGGCTACCGACCAGTTTCCGGGCTCAGTACAAGGTGTTGGTTTTAACCTTTAAAGCCCTACATGGCTTGGGTCCATCTTATCTAAGGGACCGTCTCCTTCCATATGAACCTCCCCGCACACTTTGTTCCTCTGGGAGGAACCTGCTACAGCCCATGAAGACAAGGTTGGTGCAGACCTCCCAGAGGGCTTTTTCAGCTGTCGCCCCCAAGTTGTGGAATGACCTGCCGGATGAGATGCGTCTCATTTCATCCCTAGAAGGCTTCAAAAAAGCCCTGAAGACGCACCTCTTCCGGCAGGCCTTCCCAGAGAATGTGAATATCACCCAGCTCCAATCCTGAGCCTAACCTTAGGCCCTAGAATCGTCTTTTTTCCAGCTTTCCTTCCCTTGTACCTTATTCCTAGATGACCTAGGCCTTAGGTCCGTTTTCCCTGCTGCTGTTTTTTATTGCCTATTTTAGCTATTCTATGTTTTAACTGTATTGTGATTTAATTCTTTTTTAAGGGGGGTGGTAAGGGAAAGGATGGGATATTTTAACTGTAACTGTTTTTAACTCTTGTTGTAATCCGCCCCGATTGCTTGTTCAGAGGGGCGGACTAGAAATAAATTATTATTATTATTATTATTATTATTATTATCCTTTATCTGTGTGTTTCATTTTTTCTGCCTAAGTGTAGTAGCTTACATTTCTCCCTGTTGAAATTCATTTTGTTTGTTTTGGCCCAGATTTCTAATCTAGTGAGGTCATTTTCAATTTTGATTCTCTTCTCTGGGGTGTTAGCTACCCCTCCTACTTTGGTGCCATCTGCAAATTTGATAAGCATGCCCTCTGTTTCTTCATCCAAGTCACTGATAAAGATGTGGAATAGCCCTGGGCCCAGGCAGAACCCAGTGGTACCACCATTTATAAATTGCCTTGCTCAGGTCTTGCAAACTCATGGCAGCAACCATGACTTTATGATGCAGTCAATCCCCCATGCAGTCTCCCTCTTTTCCTATTGCCTTCCACTTTGCCAATCATTATCGTCTTTTACAATGAATTGTTGTAAGACAGCTTCAGTTGAGTCATTTTTTGCTTCAGGCTTGATCTTCTCTCAGACCCATTTATTGGTCTATTTTTGCAATCCGTGATAAAAACAGCCAGCATGGTATAGAGGTTTGAGAACTGGATTATGACTCTGGAGACCAGGGTTCAAATCCTGGCTCAGCCATTCAGACCCAGTGGGTGATTCTGGGCAAGTCACATTTTCTCACCCTCAGAGGATGGCAATGACAAATCCCCTCAAAAGAAACTTGCCAAGAAAACCAAGATTTATCGTTTGGGGAGGTGTTACTGGATGAGAATTCCAAATGTTCTCCCAAAATTGAAAAAGTGCCAGGATCCTATGCTAGACCGAGTGCTGGACTGGGCTTCTGGAGACCAGACTTCGAATCCTTGCTCTGCCATGTAAACTCACTGAGTGACGTTGGGCACGTCACACTCTCTCAGCCTCGGAGGAAGGCAACAGCAAACACCCTCTCAAAAAATTCTGCAAAGAAAACTCCTTAGGATTGCTCTAAGTCGGAAATGACTTACAGCACAAGAAAATATCTGTAGAACTCTTCCAGCACCACATTTCAAATGAGCTGATTTTCTTCCTCTCAGTTTCTTAACAGTTTCTTATGCTCTGAATTGCTAATAATAATAATAATACCACCACCTTTTGGCTTGTGCCATTGGTAGCGGGGACTTAAGGACGGCCAGCACACCTTTCCTGCAAAATGTTTTTCCACTGAGGCTTGCAATTATTGCAGGCAATGAGTCAATGCTGCTCCGTTCCAGAAAGTCCTTTCGGAATGAGGACTCCAAATCATTTTGTATCAAATGAGATGCTTGTCCTAAGAAGCCATGATTGTGAATTATCGTGCAAGTACCCATTTGTCTGGCCTCTTGCCCACCCGTGGCATCCTAAGGACTCTTCTCCAGCATCACATCTCAAATGAGCTGATTTTCTTTCTGTTTGCCTTCTTCGCTGTCTTGCTCTTGCATCTGTACACAGGGGCGAGAAATACAATGGTGCTGAGTTGTATATCTTTGCACTTCAAGAACTTCAAGAACTTGTCTAGCTGTCCTCTCCTATCCTAGCCTTCTTATTTCTTGACTGCAATCCATTAACAGCCTGACTATTCTGGAAAGATTCAAGAAGAGATTTACAGTCAATTAGTACCTCAAAATTATCCCCATGGTTCTCATTTTTGAAAATAGAACATTTTAGAGCCAAAGATTTGACCAAATTCAAGCCGTCTACTTTAAGAATTGCCTTCACTGAACTACAATTTCAAGTAATGCCAACTGCAGTTCTAGATGGATGCTATAACAAAGTGCTATTTGAAAACAGACTATGTATCTGCAGTCAATCTCGGGTGAAGGACATTGTCCATTACATGTTAATTTGTCCTCTGTATAGCAATCCCAGTAAGAAATTGCTAACACCCTTCTCGACAAATGGAAGTGGAAACTCTTACTGTAGAGTCGGTTCAATTTATTTTATGTGATGCCAATGACTATGTAACACATAAAGTGCCTCATTTTGCCATGGCTGCAAAAAATGATTAAGAAGAGAGAGTTAAATAAAACTGCCATAAATTGCCATGGAGACTCAAAGTATTAATCGGATTTTTATGGTGGCAATGTATAAGTTTACCAAAAACCAGGGAAGGTTTTTAACTCATATCAGTAATAATTTTAACTACATGTTAAATGATGGGATGTCTTTTGCTCTTTTGCACTTCTGTGCTTTTGTTTTAAATGTTCTGTGTATTTTGAAAAGCTTTTTGCACAAGAAATGGTTTTTTCTTTGACAGAATGAGTGACTGCAATCCCTTTTGGTTTATGCCATTCAACTTGTATGCAGAACATATTGTAAGAAAATTAGGCTTGGACACAGAAGAAGAGTGAAAATAGGAGGAAGGAATATCAACAATCTGAGATATGCAGGTGACACCATAATGCTAGCAGAAAACCTTAAAGGTATGGAGCAACTACTAAGGAAGATCAAGGAAGAAAGTGCAAAGGCAGGCCAATTGTGAACATAAAGCAAACAAAAATCATGACTACACAAATTTGGATTAGACAACAAAGAAATAGAATTAATAAAAGAATTCTCATACCTGTGATCAAACATTGATAGAAATGGAGACTGCAGCCAGGAAATCAGAAGAAGATTAAGAATGGGAAGGGACGCTATGAAAGAGCTAGAGAAGATCCTAAAATGTAAAGATATAGAACTGATCACAAACGTTAGAATCGCACAAGCCATTGTATTTCCTATTACCATGGATGAATGTGAGAGCTGGACAGTTAGGAAAGAAGACAGGAAGGAAATCAACACATTTGAGATTATGTGGGGCTGGACGAGAGGGCTGTGGATCCCATGGACAGCAGCCAAATGGACAAGCAAATGGATCCTCCTGGAGCAGATCATGCTGGAAACCTCCCTGGAAGAAGCCAAGATGACCAAACTGAGGCTGTTGTACTTCGGACACATCATGAGAAGGAAGGACTCATTGGAGAAGATAATAATGCTGGGAAAGGTGGAGGGAAGGAGGAAGAGAGGAAGGCCACCGGCCAGATGGATGGACTCTATGAAGGAGGTCACTATGGGTTTTATGGGGCTGCAGAAATTAAACAGAGCAGGGGAGGACAGGGGGTCTTGGAGATGGCTCATCCATAGGGTCACCATGAGTCGAGAGCAACTTGAAGGCAGTTAACAACAACAACAACAAATAGAGGACCCAAGGAAGGCCTGCACACATTTCCTGCAAAATGTTCAGCCACGGAGGCTTGCAATTATTGCAGGCATTGAGTCAATGCCGCTCCGTTCCAGAGGGCCCTTCTGGAAAGAGCTCCAGATCATTTTGCATCCAATGCGATGCTTGTCCTGGGCATTTGTGGCCGGCTTGAGAGCAGACAGGGGAAGCGAGAAATTGGCCTGAGCAGCCAGAAAACTCTCTCCCTGCTGGGATATCAAGAGAAATGGAGAGGCAATGAGGTGAAGCAATTGCAGGATGTGGAACCGAGGATTATAGACAGATCTGCTGCCCAGGGATTTTGCCTTATTATTTCTGCCTCTGGATATATGACTGCACTACAGAATTACTGCAGTTTGATCCCACTTTAACTGCTACTAGGGTTTCTAGGTTGGGAGCATCCCTGACCCTGAGATTTCAGGGCCATTATTAAAGACTTGGGGCCCATTTACATTACACAGCTATAGCACTATAATTCTACTTTAGTTGCCATGGTAATATCTTAGGGAATCATGAGATTTGTAGTTTGGGGGGGGGTACACTAGAGCTCTCTGGATGTGAGCTCCAAATATCCTCCCTAAACTGAAGATGAGCCAGCGTAGTATACTACTTTATGCGCTGGACTATGATGCTGGAGACCAAGCTTCGAATCCTTGCTCAGCCATGGAAACCCACTGGGTGACCTTGGGAGAGTCACACTCTCTCAGCCTCAGAGGACAGCAAAGGCCAACTCCCCCTGGGAAAAAAAATCTGTGCACAAAAGTCAATGATAGAGTCACCTTAAGGGTGCCATAAATCAGAAATGACTTGAAGGCGCACAACTACAAACTGAAACCCTGGCAATTGTCCACCACGAAGTACCATATTTTTTAAGGTTGTGATAACACATGGAGAGAACTACAGTTTGGGGAGCCAATTTGGGTACCAAGATGCAGGACCAAACGGAGAGGACGGATGCAACAGGGACTTTTTGAGAGTGGCCCCAGCATTTACCTCTTTCCAAAGACATTCAAAGTTCTTTCCCAGATGGCTAGAGAATCCAAGCTACTCCAGATAGAGAGAAGTTTTCTGCACTTTGTGCTGAAACAAATTCATGTGTATTAAAGGTATCTCTTTGTTCTCTGTGTTTTCTGTTGCAGTGACCTGTCCAAACAAAGTCAGCATGTATAGAGTCTGGAAAGCAACTGAACTGAGAAATCATACAAATATACATATTTGTCCCTTTTGGCTCTACAAAGAAATTCATCACAGTGGCTTCTTTTCCAACAACAAAACACGAGGCTCAGACTTGGAAGGTTAAGAGACAGCATGGGGACCCCTGGCTTGACAACAGTACATGTGAAAGGGAGCTGAGAGTCTCAGTAGACCACAAGTTGAAAATGAGCCAACAGTGTGGTGCGGCAGCTAAAAAAGGCCAATGTGGTTCTAGGCTGCATCAATAGAAGTATAGTGTCTAGATAAAGGAAAATAGTTCCACTTTATTTTGCTTTGGTCAGGCCTCACCTGGAATTCTGTATCCAGTTCTGGCCTCCACAATTCGAAAAGGATGTTGAGCATGTCCAGAGGTGGGTAAGCAAAATGGGTGAAGGGTCTGGGAACCATAAAGCCCTATGAGGGATGACTTAGGGAGCTGCGTATGTATAGGCTGTAGAAGAGAAAGTTAAGAGGGGGAATTAAATATTTGAACTGATGCCATATTGAGGACGAAGCAAGCTTGTTTTCTGTTGCTCCAGAGAAAAGGACACGGAACAATGAATGCAAATTACAGGAAAGGAAATTCCACTTAAACACGAGGAGGAGCTTCCTGACAGTAAATGCTGTTCGACAGTGGAAGACATTCCCTTGGAGACTGTGGTGGGGTCTTCTTCCTTGGAAGTTTTTAGACAGAGGCTGGATGGCCATCTGTTGGGGATGCTTTGATTGAGAGTTCCTGCATGGCAGAAGGAGTTTGGACTTTGTGTCTCTTCCAACTCCACAATTCTATGATTCTATCCTGCTTTGGAGGTTGTTAAGCAGAGGCGATTCTAGGCTGCATCAATTGATGTATAGTGTCTAGATCAAGGAAAAGTATTAATACTCCTCTATTCTGCTTTGGTCAGGCCCCACCTGGAATATTGTGTCCAGTTCTGGACCATTCAAGAAGGATGTGGAGAAGCTGGACCATGTCCAGAGAAGAAAGATCAAAATGATGGAAGGTCTGGAAACCACCAAACCCTCTGAGGAGTGGCTGAGGAAGGTGGGGATGTTTAGCCTGGAGAAGGGGAGGTAAAGGGGTGACATGACAGCCCTATTTAAGTGTTTGAAGGGCTGTCATATTGAGGAGGGAGCAAGCTTGTTTTCTGCTGCTCCAGAGAACAGGACCCCAGAGCAATGGATGCAAGCTACAAGAAAAGAGATTCCACTTAAACATTAGGAAGATCTTCCTGACAGTAAGAACTGGTTGACGGTGGAAGATACTCCCTCAGAGTCTGGTGGGATCTCCTTGTTTGGCAGTCTTTAGACAGAGGCTGGATGGCCATCTGTCAATGGGGATGCTTTGATTGAGAGTTCCTGCATGGCAGAAGAAGGGGGTTGGACTGGATGGCCCATGGGGTCTCTTTCTATGATTCTATGTATTCCGGCATGGCAGAATGGAGTGGGACTGGATGGTCTTTGGGGGTCTCTCTTAACTCTAGCATTTTACAATTCTATGACTTCTCCCAGGCCTTTATTCAGGCATCAAAACCAAGATGTGTCCATCCTTACTTGTCTTAATGGTTGCATGGGTTACCATCAGGCACTGTGTGTAAAACATTTTGCTGTAAATTGCTGTATATAAAAACAAAATTGCTGCGGGTAGTTAGCAAACAACAACAACAGCGACAACTCGGTTCTGTTTCATGCTGCACCTAGGTCCTGGGTAACAGCTTTTAGGGCGATGGTGGCCCGCACCATCAACATTAAGAAGCTGAAAACAGATCCAGATAACAAGAGATGCCCATAAAAGCACAGACCGGTTCTAAGTGAATTATTCATAGAATTAAAAGCAATTAAAACATACCTTTAAAATGCAAGAAGTAAAAATGAGCACACATATTAAAAGCCCTTTTCCCTTGAGCCGGCAAAGACCTGTAAGAATGTAAAAGTCCTGACCTGCCTCTGGAAACATGCTTTGGAAGGAGGCCTAGTGGGTGCATCTACACTGTGCTGAAATAATGCAGTTTGACACCACTTTAGCTGTCATGGCTCCATCCTATGGAGACCTGGGATTTGTAGTTTGTTGTGAGACCAGCACTGTTTGGCGGAGAAGGCTTTGTAAAACTACATCTTCCCAGGATACCCTAGGATGGAGC
Organism: Urosaurus nigricauda; assembly: GCA_034509955.1. Lineage (NCBI taxonomy): Eukaryota > Metazoa > Chordata > Lepidosauria > Squamata > Phrynosomatidae > Urosaurus > Urosaurus nigricauda. Next base: position 377,986,545 of record JAOEGL010000001.1, on the reverse strand, counting down.
TAAGCCAGTTAAAAGTGGTGTCAAACTGCATTATCTCTCCAGTGTAGATGCATCCTTTAGGAAAGCCATCCTAACTTAGGGCTGCTTTGGAGGTGAGAGGACACTCTGGTGAGATTATCACACTAGGGTAAATTCCAGAACCATCCCACAATTATCCCGTTGCCAATAATGGGATAATTGTGGGATGGTTCTGGAATTGACCCTAGTAGTAGGGTTATATGCCCAACGTGTGCAAATGCAGCCACAGGAGCAAAGCGTGCCTTGGACGTGGCACGATGAAACCTTTCCACTTTCCCACTCCTGTGACCATTGCTCTGAAGATGCCAGCCACAGATGCAGGCGATACGTCAGGAATAAGCTCTTCTAGAACATGGCCACAAAGCCACCAAAGACTATAGTCTGACCATGGCTTGATGGGTCGGTCTCCATGACTCTTGGAGTCCCCTTCAACTCTGTTAGAGACACTGTGGGATTCTGCACCATCCGGGGTCAGGTTAAATGATCCCTGGGACTTCCTATCCCACCACCCCATCCTCCTCCTCCTAGAGATGCACTGCCGGGGGTCAGGCCGGATGGTCCTTAGGGGTGCCCTTCCCACTGGACATCCCTGCCCTTCTGCTCTATTAGAGACCCTCTTGGATTCTGCATTGCCCAGGGGTCAGGACAGATGACTCTTAGCGCTCCCTTGCCATCCTGCCATCCTTTCCTTATTGGGCTGGAGATGCGGGGTCTGGTTCTGTGGCTCTTGGAGCTCCCTTCTCATTCTGCAGACTTGTCCTTGTTCGGTCAGAGAGGCACTGTGTGGGTCAGGCTGGATGACCCTGGGAGGGGGTCCCCCTTCCCATTTTACGATCTGTGTCCTTCTGTTCCTTTAGAGAGGTTCCTTAGAGGTCTTTAAGCGGAGGCTGGATGGCCATTGGTTGGGGATGCTTTGATTTTGGATTTCCTGCATGGCTGAAGGGGGTTGGACTGGATGGCCCTTGGGGTCTCTTCCGAATTTATGATTCTATGATTCTAGCTTTGTGGAGAGGGTCAGCCTAGATGACCCTTGGGCTTCCCTTTCCATTCTGCACCTGGCCCTTGTTGGGCTAGAGAGAGACTCTAAGGGTCAGATTGGATGATCCTTGGAGCTCCTTTCCTATCTTGCAATCCTGCTGCCCTTGTTGGGCTGGAGATGGAGTGGAAGGGTCAGCCTGGATGCCCCTTAGGGAGGGGTGCCCTTCCCACTCTACACTCCGCTCCTTCTTCTCTGTTAGGGAGGCTTTGCCAGAGGGTCAGCCTAGTTGACCCTTGGAGCTCCTTTCCTATCTTGAAATCCTGACCATGCTGGGATAGAGATGCCCTGTTGGAGGGTCAGCCTGGATGACCCTTGGAGCTCCCAACCCATCCTGCAATCCTGCAATCCTTGTTGGGCTGGAGATGGAGTGGAAGGGTCAGCCTGGATGACCCTTGGGGTTCCCCTTCCCTTCTCCCGGGGCTGGCTTTGGGTGGGCTGGGGCTGGGCTGGGCCCTCCGGATGCCCAGGAGGACCCCTTTGGACCAGTGGTCCAGGAGGCGAAGGAGGCGAAGGATGCTGAGGAAGGATGCTGCTGAGGATGCTGCGGAGGGAGGAGGAGGAGGAGGAGGCAAAGGCTGGCTCTTGCTGCTGCTGCAGCTGCTGAATAATTGAGCTGCGGGCGAGCGAGCGATCGGGCAGCAGCAGCAGCAGCAGCAGCAGCAGCAGCAGCAGCTCCTCCTGGCTGGGCCAGCCCTGGAGCGATGGCCGTGGGGTGCAATGGTTAGAGCCCGGCCCAGCCGCTTCCATCCCGGGAGAGGGGCCTCGCTCTCCCTGCAGCCGCCGGGGCCACTGCTCGCCCCCGCTCCGACGCTGCCCTAGCAGCAGCCCAGCTCCCTTGCCTTCCCCCGTTCCGGATTCGAACCCAGGACCAGCAGCAGCAGCAGCCTGGCCCTCCTCCTCCTCCTCCTCCGGCGCCATGGCCCTCATCGTCCGCCTGAAAACCGTCACCGAGCTGCGGGGGAAAGGGGACCGCATCGCCAAGGTGGCTTTCAGGGGTAAGGGCTCTCTCTCTCTCCCAATTCTGGGGGGAAAGAAGGGGAAAGGGGCTCCAGGGGGCATCCAGACTGACCCCTGCCCAGGCATCGCCAGCAGCAGAGCATGGCACAATGGCAAGGGGGCTCCAGGGGGCATCCAGACTGGCATCTCCTGGCAAGGCACCTCTTCCAAAAGCAAAAGGAAGGGATTTTGGAGAGGAATCCAGGGATCCCTTTGCCTGACCCTTGCCTCTCGTAACAAGAGCAGAAGGACAGCATTGTAGGCTGGGAAGGGGGCTCCAAGGGCCATCTAGCCCGGCCCCTGGCAAGGCAGGGTGCCACAGGAAAAGGAGATAATGGGCTGGGAAGGGGGCTCCAAGGGTCATCCGGTCTGACCCCCTGGCAATGTACCTCTACCAAGAGCGCAAGGAAGGGATGCTAGAGAGGAAAGAGAGTCCCAGGGGTCACTTGGTCTAACCCCTGACTGATGCACCTCTACCAACAGCAGAAGGACAGCATTGCAGAGTGGGACCCCAAGGGTCACCGAGCCGGACCCCTGGCAACGCAGAATCCCATAGCACCGCCAACAGAACAGAAGGACTCAGAGACACAGCCGTGTTAGTCCGGAGCATCAGTGTGCAAAAGGATCTTGTAGCAACTTTGGGACTGAGGACTCTTTCACACTGGAGGAATTTCTCCCAAGTTCAAATGGAGCCAATGCAAATTCACGTGAATTCGCTTGTTTAGCGAATTTACGTGAATCCCCATTGCATTCGGAAGGTGTTTGGAATGACTTCCCATTACCCGAAAATGACCCCTCCTTGCCCGAAATTGCGTGAGAAGCTTTAATTCGCAATAACGTGAAACCCATGATCGCATTCAGTGACTTCCCTTTTGCCCGAATTTGTGTGAGAAGCTCCAATTCGCAATAATGTGAAACCTCAGGATTGCCTTTGGATTGCCCTTGGATTATACTTCCAATTTCCCACGTCTGAAAGAGTCCTGACTGTGCAAAAGAAGTTGTAGCACAAGATGCACCCGAGGAAGCAGGCCGAAGTTTATGGCAGCTCACTCTGCAACTTCTTTTGCGCAAAGGTGATACAAACAAGACCCTTTTGCATACAGAAGAGAAAAATGGCATTGTGGAAAGGGAAAGGGACGCCAAGAGCCATCTAATCTGACCCCTGGCAATGCAGAGCCACCGAATCCAAATATGCTTTGAACCAGATTTTTTAGGGATGCATGTTTTTAAAAAAAATTGTTAGGAGTTGTGCATCATCCCTTTGGGAACCTTGGCGTGCTGAACAAATATTTTAAACAGCAATAATCCATAAAATGTAGGCGAACCAGAGCCAGGAGAGGTTACCTTTTTTACGGCCTACCACCCCAAATCCCCCATTGACTCCCTTTCTCCCAGGCTCTGCTTAGAAGAACTATGGGAAAGGCGGAAACTCGGCTGAAATTGGATAGCAATAGCAACGGAAGCTACATTTCTGTGCTGCTTCGTAATGGACTAAGCAGCCTCTACGCAGTTTGCAACGTGGAAACTAATTGCCCCCCAACAAACTGGGTATTTAATTTAGTGACTTCGGAAGGAAGCCAGGCTGAGTCGACCCTGGAGTCCCTGGCTGGAATCAAACTCACAACTTTGTGGCTGTGGACTCTTTCAAACGGGGAGGAATTTCTCCCAACTCCGAATGGAGCCAATGCGGATTTATGTAAATTCGCTTGTTTAGTGAATTTACATGAACCCCTGCTCCGTTCGGAATTACTTCCCATTACCCGAAAATAACCCCCTCCTGCCCGAATTTGCATGCGAAGCTTTAATTCGCAATAAGGTAAAACCCATGATTGCATTCGAATTGGCTTCCCTCTTGCCCGAATTTGCATGTGAAGAGTTAATTTGCAATAACATAAAACCCATGATTGCATTCGAATTGACCTTAAATTATACTTCCAATTTAGCCTTGTATGAAAGAGTCCAGAGAGTGAATGGCTGCAGTACTGACATTTAAGCGCTGTGTGATGCGGCACCTAAAAAAGCCAAGGCAATTCTAGGCTGCATCAATAGAAGTATAGTGTCCAGATCAAGGGAAGTAATAGTGCCGCTCTATTCTGCTTTGGTCAGGCCCCACCTGGAATAATCCTGTGTGCAGTTCTGGGCACCACAATTCAAAAAAGATGAGGAGAAGCTGGAGCGTCTCCAGAGTGCTAAGCAGGGTCAGCCCTGGTTGGTCCTTGGATGGGGGACCAGCGATGAATTCCCAGGTGCTGGTGGCTCTGTTTCAGAGAAAGGAACTGGCAAAACCACCTCTGAGGATTCCTTGTGTAAGGAGAACCTTACAAAATTCTTGGGGTTGGCATAAGCCAACAGGCGACTTGAAGACACAGACACAGATACATTGTGGGCCTAAATCCCGTAAAAGCACCAGATCCTGTCTGAGCTTCGAAGCTAAGCAGGATCAGCCCTGGTTAGTCCTTGGAGAGGAGACCACCATACCAGGTACTGCAGGCTCTGTTTCAGAGGAAGGAACTGGCAAAACCACCTTCTCTGAGTGTACCTTACCTAGGAAAACCCTGTGAGAAGCATGGGGTCCCCCATAAATTGAAGGGTGACTTGGAGGCACATAATAACATGATATAGGTATCAAAACTACAAAACAGATTTTTTCAAAGGCATCATATCCTGCCTGATCTTGGAAGCTAAGCAGGGTCAGCCCTGGTTGGTCCTTGGAGGGGAGGCCACCAACAAATACTGTACCAGGTTCTAGTGGTCTCTTCCAGCTCTAAGATTCTATGATTCTAGACTGAGGCTCTATTTCAGAGGAACTGGCAAAACCACCCCGAGGATTCCCCAAGGCACCAGATAGTGTCCGAGCTTGGATGCTAAGCAGGATTAGCCCTGGTTGGTCCTTGGATGGAAGGCCATCAAGGTGCCAAAGGCTGTATTTCAGAGGAAGGAACTAGCAAAACCTCCTCTTGAGGACTCCTTAAGAAAACCGTACAAAATCCAATGGGCCACCATATTTTGATGCACACACACACACACGTACACAAACTCCAGCTTCCTAATGCAACTCTCAAACATTTGCACCATGCTGGGTCTCTGATGGAGTCCATCCCCCTTTAAAATTAATTTTTTTTAAAAAAAATTAGTCTCTTCCAGCAAGCTTCTCCAGACAATTTTTAAATTGTGAATTTTAAATGAAATTTTAAATTTTAGATGTGGACTGCTTTAATCTGAGCACAGCTTATTTGTCCATTTAAACTGATGTGTCTTTTTAACCGATGAGTTTTAAATAATGTTGCTGTGTGTTCATTGTTGTCATCCTCCACCTCGATCCACGGGGAGAGGTGGGTAAGAAATAAATATATTACTGTATTATTGTTATCATCATCATCATCATCTAAGGACATTGGAGAGAAAGTGGAAGGAAGAGGTCATTTGCAACCCCTTTGCAAAGGCCTGAATGTTGGCAAAATGGGGTTGCAGTGTTGTATTCCTGCAACCTTAAAAACAGTTCTGGAGTCTTTAGTTTTTTGTGGGTTTTTCGGGTTGTGTGGCCATGTTCTAGAAGAGTTCTGGAGCCCCTTTGTGTTATGTGTTTCTCTATGTGTGTCTCCCTTGAGCTGCAACTCTGCAGCAGCCGCCAGACTTCTTCTCCTACAATCCTGCAAAACCGCAAACTGCAGTTTTTTCGCCAGCTGCTTCCAAAAAAGTTGCCTTGAGCTCTGCCATTAGAGATGTGAACAGACAAAAATCCCCCACAAGTTTTCCTTCTGCACTTTTCTCCTGGAAAAAAAATACATTATGGAATGTTTTCTTTTGGGATGCTGAATGAAATGTTTAAGACGTGGCGCTTGCCTATTTTGTTCTTGCATGCCTTCAAGAAGCTTCAGACTTAATGGCAATCCTACAATGGAGGTTTTTTGGGCTGAGAGTATGTGACTTGCACTCAGTAGCACCCTGTGGCTTTCCCTGGCCAAACGGGGATTCGAACGCTGGTATCCCAGAGTCCTAGTCTCACACTAGAACTCTACACCATGTTGTTGTTGTTTGTCCTCAAGTCTTTTCTGACTTACGATGATACTAAGGCAACCCTATCACGGGTTTTTCTGGGGCTGAGAGAGTGTGACTTGCCCAAACGCATTCAGTGGGTTTCCATAGCCAAGCAGGGTTTTGAATCCCAGAGTCTTAGCCTCACACTAAAACCACACTGTGTTGTTGCTGTTGTTATTGTGTGCCTTCATGCCATTTCTGATTTATGGTGACCCTAAGGCAACCCTATCACAGGGTTTTCCGGGGCTGAGATAGTGTGGCCCAGTGTTTCTCCAGAGCCGAGTGGAGATTCGAACTCAGATCTCGAGAGTGGTTATCCAGCGCTCAAACCACTACACCATGCTGGCTCTCATTTGCATATTTATTACGGCAGATTTTTAAATAAAAACTATATCACAGGAAGAATTTTTTTGTAAGATGATGTACAGAATCTATTGCAATTCCTAGTCTTGGTTTGCATTTCTCACTTCTTTTTATGGGAATGAGTGGGTTCTGTCTGCTTAAACATTATGGAGAGCCAGTGGAGTCAAAATAATCTTTTTCTGTTTTGCAAAATGCTGATGAGCTTTCCGTTTGTTTTTATTTTTAAAAAATCAACCTAATCTTCAAATGGGAAAACATAAAGAGGTGTAGATCTATCTCACTATCCCTAGTTTAGGACCCATTAAAGCTCCATTTGCTGCAAAAATTTCAAAATATTAAAAAAGATCAATTTGTAGTTTTGTTCTGAATAAACTGTACTTTTCACATGTCAGACAAGACAGTTGTATGCCATTAGAGTACAGCTAAAGTAATGGAGTGACTTTCAATCTGTTACAGACTTTCAGTCTGTTAATATTGCATTATTTATTTTTTCCTGAAAAATTCTGGGTTTTTTTCTGGGTGGAACAACAATGGAAACAAAAAAGGTGTTTGTTTTTCCGTCTTCGACATTTCTGCAAATGGTTGTGTCTCCTAATGATTGTTTTATCTCTTTCACACACATCCGGATGCTTTAGGCTAGTAGGTATTCCTGCTGGTTGTGAAGTTGCAGTTTTGATACTCTGCGCTCCAGAGTAGGTTTCCAAAGTGGGGCAAGATTATTGCGCATGTGTAGAGGTGTGTGTTTGCGTGTGAGTGTTATATGCTGACATTATTTATGATTGGGTAGCTGGAGTCCTGTTGTGAACTTGCATCTTTGTGAATGAACTTCCACCTGTGGGAATTAGTATTGGGTGGTTCCATAATGTTTGTGAACACCAGGAAGGTGGTAGACAGTAAAGGGCTACTGTTACAGAACCATAAAATCCTAGAGCTGGAAGAGAGCCCAAGAAGGGCCATCCAGTCCAAGCTCATTCTGCCATGCAGGAACTCTCAATCAAAGCATCCCCATTGACAGATGGCCATCCAGCCTCTGCTTAAAGACCTCCAAGGAAAGAGACTGCACCAAACTCCATGGGAGCAATGTATTCCACTGTTGAACAGCTCTTACTGTGAAGAAATTCCTCCTGGTGTTGAGGTAGAATCTCTTTTCTTGCAGTTTGCATCCATTGCTCTGTATCCTAATCTCTGGAGCAGCAGAAAACAAGCTTGCTCCCTCCTCAATGTGACATCCCTTCAAATATTTAAACCGGGCTCTCATATCACCTCTCAACTGTCTCTTTTCCAGGCTAAACATCCCCAGCTCCCTAAGTCTTTCCTCATAAGACATGGTTTCCAGCCCTTTACCATTTTTGTTGCCCTCCTTTGACATGCTTCAGTTTCTCAACATCCTTTTTAAATTGTGGTACCCAGGACTGGACATAATATTTCAGGTGAGGCCTGACCAAAGCAAAACTCAGTGGCACTAGTACTTCTCTTGATCTAGACATTATACTGTTATTGATGTAGCCTAAAATCACATTGGCCTTTTTAGCTGCTGCATCACAATGTTGATTCATGTTCAACGTGTGGTCTACTAGGACTCCTAGGTCCCTTTCACACATAGTCTCCTTAAGTCAGCTGTCTCCCATGCTACAGCTACACATTTCATTTTTTCTAAGTGCAGTATCTTCTATTTATCCCTGTTGAAACTCATTTTGTCAACCAGGAATCAAGTTCACTTCGCGTCATAACTGCAAAGTTGCTTCGCTGCAAACAAACCTGGGTTTTCTGTCCAGTGGGCATGCCCCCTAAGTTATGTAGGAAACTGGCAAAATTACCAATGCACAATGAGAGTGCTGCAGAATGGGACTGATGCGCATCAGTCCCGTTGTGTATTGGGCCATAGACATACAGGAGTGTCAGTAAAGTGTGTGGTGGGTGCAGACAACACCGAGTGACACCTCAGAGGAATTGAACACCTAGTAGGATGGTTACTTCCGTCCTTCCCAAGACACCTTCCTTGCTAGCTGGGGCATCTCTGATGCCTTTTATCTGTGGGGTTGGCGTACTTCTCCCAGCAGCACCTTCTGGGTCTCGTGGGACTGCTGGCTTTGCAGGAACAAGAATTGCTTCCCTTTCCTGCTCGGCCAGCAGCTCCGCCAGACCTGGGAAGGGTTGCCAGGCACAGGGTGACCAGATGTCCTTACTTGCAAAGGAGGAGAAGGCACTGTAAAATGTAGAATTTGCAAGAAAAATGTAGGACGTGTCCAAAGACAAGAGGAAAACACTCCAAGAAATAAATGCACCCTGAGCTCTGGGTGTGAGTGTTGTCTCCCTCTGCTCCTAGGAAAAAAGAACATTGGAAGGATCCACTGTATCCCCTTATTTGCAGCGAGAACAGGTTGCCAAGAAGATGCATTTCTCGAAGGAGAATAGCAAACATGGTGTTACTCGATGGGTTTCTTAGTCATGATCCAAATGGAGGGCATTTTCAATTCCTCCTGGACAGAAAATGGAAATGGAAAGGAGGACATCTGGCCAGGCAGCACCATCATCCCACCTTAACTTGGCAGAGGTGACCTGGTTGGCAGAAGGGTGCTAGCAAGAAATGTAAGGCACTGCACTGAGACAGAAAAAATGACATGCACAGATATAGGATGGGAGACAGCTGGCTTAAGGAGACTTATACATGTGAAAGGGATCTAGGAGTCCAAGTAGACCACAAGTTGAACATGAGTCGACAGTGCGATGCAGCAGCTAAAAAGCCAATGTGATTTTAGGCTGTATCAATAGATGTAGTGTGTCTGGATTAAGGGAACTAATAGTGCTGCTCTATTCTGCTTTGGTCAGGCCTCACCTGGAATATGTGTCCAATACTGGGCACCACAATTCAAAAAAGATGTGGAGAAACTGGAGCATGTCCAAAGGAGGGCAACTAAGATGGTAAAGGGTCTGGAAACCATGCCCTATGAGGAACGACTGAGGGAGCTGGGGATGTTTAGCCTGGAGAAGAGAAGGTTAAGAGGTGATATGATAGCACAATAGTCATGTTGAGGATGGAGCAAGCTTGTTTTCTGCTGCTCCAGAGAATAGAACCTGGAACAATGGATGGAAGCAACAGGAAAAGAGATTCCGCCTCACCATTAGGAGGAACTTCCTGAGGATATGAGCTACTCAACAGTGGAACAAACTTCATTGGAGAGTGGAGCCTCCTTCTTTGGAGGTCTTTAAACAGGGGCTGGATGCCATCTGATCACAGGGAGGGCTTGGATTGTGTCTTTCTACATGGCAGAAGGGGCTGGACTGGATGGCCCTTGAGGTCCCTTCCAACACTATGATTCTGTGATTCATTGAGAACAATGATAATTCTGAGCAAAGCGGAAGACAGTAGGAAAAGAGGGAGATCGCTTTACAGGTGGAATGATTCAATCCAGGAAGCCACAGCTGCCCTGGGTTTGCAGGACCTAAATAGGTCAATTGATAGCAGGTGATGATAATGCTTGACTTGGAGGCCTCTCATTCATAGGGTTAGCATTAGTTAAAGGGGACATGACAGCAAATAATGACCACGGTGATGCTGCTTATCTGCAAAGACCCTTTTTGTGTAGTACCGGTATATTGTTAGCTCAGGGAACTCACTGTCACCTGATGGGGTTTAAAAGGGTGATTAACCCAAATTTAAAAATATCCGTGAACCTATTTAACTGTGATGGAAATATGGAACTGGCAGCTTCAGTGGCAGTCTATCTCTGACCAGAGGGTGCCCTGAGGAAGGGTAGGAGGAGAGGGATGTTGCCATCATGCCCTCATTATAGGGATCCTGTGGCACAGGAAGATATTGTCTGGCCTTCCGTTGGTACACCTGTTGGATCAATTGCTGAATGAGGATCAATACACTTGGTAAATCCAACTGTTTCAATAGCTGTACTCTTAATTTGGACTAAACGGTAGAATTCTGTCTGTTACTTATATTCTCAGATTTCAAAAAAATACTTTTGTTGGGACATTTTTTCAAAAAATTAGTAGTAGTAGTAGTTGTGGCCACAATCCACCAGAGGTTCTCTCTTCTTAGGCTGCGTCTCCACAGCAGAATTAATGCAATTTGTCCCTGCTTTAATTGCCATGGCTCAATGCTATGAAATGCTGTGCTTTGTAATTTGGTGAGATAGTTATCCTTCTCTGTCAGAGAGCTCTGGTGCCACAACAAACTATAAAACCCAGGATTCCCTAGGATGGAGCCATGGAAGTTAAAGCGATGTCACCTGCATTAATTGTGCCGTGTGGCCACAGCCACTGAAGTCTCATTGAAGTGCATGAGATCTGCACTTGTGTGTGTGGATCATGGACTCCGATTCTCCTGCAAAAGCAAGCTTCAGAATGAAAACGTCAAGTGCAAAACTGCAAACACCTGACGTGTTGAGGAAAGATCTTCTAGCCTGGCTTCTGAAATCTGGAAAATCCTCTTTGCAGAATAGAAACTGACTCTGAAGGAGTCCCGCTTTATTTGTTATGGGTGACATCTGAACTTTGGCTCCTTCTCCTTCATCCCCAAATTGAGTTGTCTCCTTCCATGTGGCTGCCATCTGTCACTTGAGGACAGTGAAGAAGGGGACAGAGTGGGGGAATTTCAGCACAGAATAAGTAAAGAGACAGTACAGGAATACCTGGTTAACCTAAATGAATACAAATCTCCAGGACCAGATGAACTACATCCAAGGGTATTAAAAGAACTGGCAAAGGTAATATCGGAGCCATTGGCAATAATCTTTGAGAACTCCTGGAGAACAGGAGAAGTCCCAGCAGACTGGAGGAGGGCAAACGTTGTCCCCATCTTCAAAAAGGGAAAAAAAGAGGATCCCAGCAATTATCGTCCAGTTAGTCTGACATCAATTCCAGGAAAGATTCTAGAGCAGATCATTAAGCAGAGTCTGTGAACATTTAGAAGCCAATGCCATAATCACAAAAAGCCAACACGGGTTTCAGAGAAAGAAGTCATGCCAAACGAACCTGATCTCTTTTTTTGATAAAATTACCAGCTTGGTAGATGAAGGGAATGCTGTGGATATAGTTTACCTCGATTTCAGTAAGGCCCTTGACAAGGTTCCCCATGACATTCTTGCAAACAAGCTTGAAAAATGTGGGATAGACAAGTTAACTGTTACATGGATTTGTAATTGGTTGAGTGGCCGAACTCAAAGGGTGCTCAACAATGGCTCCTTTTCATCCTGGAGAGAAGTGACCAGTGGGGTCCCACAGGGCTCTGTCCTGGGCCCAGTGCTGTTCAACATCTTTATTAATGATTTGGATGACAGAATTGGGGGCATACTTATCAAATTTGCAGATGACACTAAACTAGGAGGAGTAGCTAATACCCCAGAGGACAGGATCAAAATTCAAAATGACCTGAATATACTAGAAAGCTGGGCCAATGCTAACAAGATGAAATTCAACACAGAGAAATGTAAGGTTCTGCACTTAGGGAGGAAAAATGAAATGCACAGATATAAAATGGGGGACACCTGGCTGAAAGAGACCACATGTGAAAGGGATCTAGGAGTCCAAGTAGACCATAAACTGAACATGAGTCAACAGTGCGATGCAGCAGCTAAAAAAGCCAATGCAATTTTAGGCTGCATCAATAGAAGTATAGTGTCTAGGTCAAGGGAAGTTATAGTGCCACTCTATTCTGCTTTGGTCAGGCCCCACCTGGAATACTGTGTCCAGTTCTGGGCCCCACAATTCAAAAAGGATGTGGAGAAACTGGAGCATGTCCAAAGGAGGGCAACTAAGATGGTGAAGGGTCTGGAAACCTTGCCCTATGAAGAACGCCTTAGGGAACTGGGGATGTTTAGCCTGGAGAAGAGAAGGTTAAGAGGTGATATGATAGCCCTGTTTAAATATTTGAAGGGATGTCATATTGAGGAGGGAGCAAGCTTGTTTTCTGCTGCTGCAGAGATTAGAACGCGGAACAATGGATATAAATTGCAGGAAAAGAGATTCCACCTCAACATTAGGAAGAACTTCCTGACAGTAAGGGCTGTTCGACAGTGGAACACACTCCCTCGGAGCGTAGTGGAGTCTCCTTCCTTGGAGGTCTTTAAGCAGAGGCTGGATGGCCATCTGTCGGGGATGCTTTGATTTGGAGGTCCTGCATGGCAGGGGGTTGGACTGGATGGCCCTTGTGGTCTCTTCCAACTCAATGATTCTATGATTCTATGATTCTATGACTTTTTGTCTGCTTCTGCTCTGTGGCATGGAGACTTTTGCAGCTGCTGTTCTCCAAAGTGCCTTGCACATGATTTAGCAATTGGAGGTGTTTTGGTATCACTCTTCATCCATGAAGGGAAACCAGAGGTGTTGGTGGGACACATCGCTATCACCCAGAAACTTTCTGGAGGTAGCAAGGAATTCTTGATCAGGGGTAGGATTGGCATCTGCATTAAATACCTGATTCCATAATAAGATCCATGCCTGCATTGCCTAGTTAATGAAATAATAGGAATCCTGTTTGCCTTGGGTAATGCCCTTTGGATTATGAGATCCTATCCCTCCTCTCAGTTATTAAAAAGGACCAGTAGCACTCTATTCATATTCAGAGGTTGTTGATGTTGTGTGCCTTCCCATCATTTCCAATTTATGAGAACCTAAAGACAAATCTTTTATTATTCAGAGGAGGTTTCTCACCCTGGTTTTCCTAAGTGACTTGAGCAATGTCTCCCATTGTGTTTCTCTGCCTGAGAGGGAATTTTGAGCCTGGTCTCCCAAACTCCTAGTCTTACTCTGAAAACACCGCCCCATACTAGCTTTGTAGTTCAGAGGTACCCTTTTTATTATTATTATCATCATTATCATCAGACATGCTTTCAAAGGATAGCATTGCAATTAAAAATGCATACCAGAATTCCGAGCTTGCAAAAGTCCTTTTGCATCACTCCACTGAGATGGAAACTGACACTTAGCCCCAGTGACATGACTTGGGTTCCTGCTGGTTTGAGGGTTCTGGGAATTGTCATCCAAAGAAGAAAAAGAAAAAAAAGATTCTCTCCATTTCTGAGAGGAACATAACCTGTAATCTAGTACTACTAAAAATCATAATTATTGTAATATTCAAAAAGTTGGAGTGTGTCCAAAGGACGGCCACCAAAAGGGCAAAGGGCCTGGAAACTATGCCTTATGAGGAAAGACTAAGGAAGCTGGGGATGTTTATCCTAGAGAAGAGAAGGTTAAGAGAGCCCTGTTTAAATATTTGAAGGGATGTCACATTGAAGAGGGAGCAAGCTTGTTTTCTACTGCTGCAGAGAACAGGACCCGGAGCAGTGGATGCAAGCTCCAGGAAAAGAGATTCCACCTCAACGTTAGGTAGGACCTTCCTGACAGTAAGGACTATTCAACAGTGGAACACACTCATTCCTCGGAGATTGTGGTGGAGTCACCTTCCTTGGAGGTCTTTAAGCAGAGGCTGGATGGCCATCTCTTGGGGATGTGTTGATTGTGAGTTCCTGCATGGCAGGGGGTTGGACTGGATGGCCCTTGTGATCTCTTCCAACTCTAGGATTCCTTTTTTTAAAAAAGTTTTTTGTTAATACAATATGCAAGATACAAAATGCAAAATGCCAACTCTAGGATTCTATGACCATTTCCACCATTGATGAATCCCACACAGAAACAGGATTTTAAAAGAAGAAAATAAACGGGAATGCAGGTTGTTTTTCAGATGCATTTGTGCCAAAGAGCAATAATAAGAAAATAAAACAAATGGAAAGTTGACAAAAATGATACTTTTTTACTTTTCGGAAGTTCCTGAAAGTAAAAAGTTGTCATTTTTGTTGACTTTCCGTTCGCTTTATTTTTGCGTTACCGCTCTTTGGAGGAAACGTCATCTGAAAAACATTCCACATTTGTGATTTTTTTCCCCCTACTTTTGAATCCCATTTCTGTCCAGGGTTTGTCTAGTGTGATAAGGTCCTATGAAGTGTTACACACACACAAAAATACATGCAGTGCACAATATGTTATGCAACTGCAAACCTAGGACAATCGATTAGACAATTGCTGAACGTATTTGTACGCAGAGTCCAGATCTGATATACAGAAAGATCAGAAGACAATAAAACATGAGTGATCTAAGTTATTTCTTTCCCCTGTTCATTTCTTTTTAAACTCCCTCATCTTGCCTGCCTTCCTCGGCTGTCAATTTCCCCGAGGAAACTGGGAGCAGGAACGGAAGGCAAATAACTTTCTTTGGGCCGAAAGGGCATGTTTTCTTTTCTTTTCTTCTTCCTCCAAAATGCAGGCTGAGAACCAATGTGCAGGTGATGGAAATAGCAGCGTCAGGGTCAGGGACTTAGGCTGCATGCATCCTTTAGAAATAATCTGGTTTGACACTGCTTTAACAGCCCTGGCTCAATGCTCTGGAATTCTGGACATTGTAGTTTGTTGTGGCCCCAGAGCGGAGCTCTGCTCCGCTCTGGGGCCACAAGAAACTACAATGTCCAGAATTCCAGAGCATTGAGCCAGGGCTGTTAAAGCAGTGTCAAACCAGATTATTTCTGCAGTGTGCATGCAGCCCCATGAGTCTTGGATGAGCACAGAGTAGGATATCCCTAGGACTCACTGGCTCCTGCGTTCAGCTGCAAAACCCACAGCGATAGAGTGGAAATGGATTTCCCGAGCAGCAAAGGCATTGATAGGAGCCGTCTCTGCTGGGATCAAAAGAATCTGGAGAAGGGTCCCAAGCAATTTCTTCTGGTAAACTGTCCAAAAGTCAACTTCAACCATGAATTCCTGCACGGCAGAATGGGGTTGGACTGGATGGCCCTTGGGGTCTCTTCCGACTCTAGGATTCTATGAATTCTTGCTGATCTTCCATGATCATTATTTTTATTTTCTTAATGTTCACATGAATCCAACCTTGGCACTTCCTCTCTCCAGGTTCTTCCATAATTGTTCCAGGTCCTTGTTGGTTTCTCCTAGTAGTATAGTGTCACCTGTATATCTGTTAATTTTCCTTCCTCTGATCCACACTCCTCCTCCCTCTGAGTCTAAGCCTGGTCTGGGTACAACATTTTCTGCATCAGGTTGAAAAGACAGGGAGAGAAGTTGCAGCCTTGCCTGACCCCTTTGGCAATGGGGATCCCTTCTGTTTCTTTGCATTTAGTTCGGACAGGAGCCTCTTGTCCTGAGTACAGATTCCTCATCGGTTTTGACAGATTTATGCTGTCAATGGCTTTCCTGCAGTTAATAAAACACATGCATGTGTTCTTCCAGAATTCCCTGGTGCCCTCTATGTATTTGAGAGAGAGCCAACAGTAGTGACTTGAACGTTGGACTAGGACTCTGATGACTTGGGTTCAAATCTCCGCTCAGCCATGGAAACCCACTGTGTGGCCTCGGGTAAGTCACACTTAGTCTCCGAGGAAGGCAAAGGCAAATCCCCTGTGAATAATAAATTTTACACAGAAAGCCCTATGATAGATTTTCCTGAGGATCACCATAAGTTGGAAACAACTTGAAGGCAACAACAACAAGAAGATATTTGAGACCCAGAAGCTGCATCCACAATGGCCTGGTCATTAGAGGCAATGGGAAACTGGAATCCCAACAACTGGAGGGCCAGATGTTTCCCAATATTCTTGTTCTCGGTCAAAATCATTTCCCTTAGATTGATTTTTCAAAGTCTTGGATTTGATTTGAGATGCCATGTTTTTTCTCCTTTTTGCAGAGGACAACATGGGTCCTTCTAAGTGTGTGTCCAGTCACTTCCATGTTGTTCTTTAGGCACAGTGTAGGTTAAAAGTTTAGGTTAAAAATCCTCTGTTCCTTCCTGGGAGGGCTTCTAGGGCAAAAAAAACAAAAATAGTATCTGCCCAGCTACAATAAACCATGAAATGCATCTGAGAAACATGTTTCATGTAAAAATCTCCAGGACCAGATGAACTACATCCTAGAGTATTAAAAGAACTAGCAAATGTAATATCAGAGCCATTGGCAATAATCTTTGAGAACTCCTGGAGAACAGGAGAAGTCCCAGCAGACTGGAGGAGGGCAAACGTTGTCCCCATCTTCAAAAAGGGGAAAAAAGAGGATCCCAACAATTATCGTCCAGTTAGTCTGACATCAATTCCAGGAAAGATTCTAGAGCAGATCATTAAACAGAGAGTCTGTGAATATCTAGAAGATAATTCCATAATCGCAAAAAGCCAACATGGGTTTCAGAAAAAGAAGTCATGCCAAACGAACCTGATCTCTTTTTTTGATAAAATTACCAGCTTGGTAGATGAAGGGAATGCTGTGGATATAGTATACCTCGATTTCAGTAAGGCCTTTGACAAGGTTTCCCATGACATCCTTGCAAACAAGCTTGCAAAATGTGGGATAGACAAGTTAACTGTTACATGGATTTGTAATTGGTTGAGTGGCCGAACTCAAAGGGTGCTCAACAATGGCTCCTTTTCATCCTGGAGAGAAGTGACCAGTGGGGTCCCACAGGGTTCTGTCCTGGGCCCAGTGCTATTCAACGTCTTTATTAACGATTTGGATGACAGAATTGGGGGCATACTTATCAAATTTGCAGATGACACTAAACTGGGAGGAGTAGCTAATACCCCAGAGGACAGGATCAAAATTCAAAATGACCTGAATAGACTAGAAAGCTGGGCCAGTGCTAACAAAATGAAATTCAATACGGAGAAATGTAAGGTTCTGCACTTAGGGCGGAAAAATGAAATGCACAGATATAGGATGGGGGACACCTGGCTGAATGAGACCACATGTGAAAGGGATCTAGGAGTCCAAGTAGACCATAAGCTGAACATGAGTCAACAGTGTGATGCGGCAGCTAAAAAAGCCAATGCAATTTTAGGCTGCATCAATAGAAGTATAGTTTCTAGATCAAGGGAAGTTATAGTGCCACTCTATTCTGCTTTGGTCAGGCCCCACCTGGAATACTGTGTCCAGTTCTGGGCACCACAATTCAAAAAGGATGTGGAGAAACTGGAGCATGTCCAAAGGAGGGCAACTAAGATGGTGAAGGGTCTGGAAACCTTGCCCTATGAAGAACGCCTTAGGGAGCTGGGGATGTTTAGCCTGGAGAAGAGAAGGTTAAGAGGTGATATGATAGCCCTGTTTAAATATTTGAAGGGATGTCATATTGAGGAGGGAGCAAGCTTGTTTTCTGCTGCTGCAGAGACTAGAACGCGGAACAATGGATGCAAACTGCAGGAAAAGAGATTCCACCTCAACGTTAGGAGGAACTTCCTGACAGTAAGGGCTGTTCGACAGTGGAACACACTCCCTCGGAGTGTAGTGGAGTCTCCTTCCTTAGGGGTCTTTAAGCAGAGGCTGGATGGCCATCTGTCAGGGATGCTTTGACTTGGAGTTCCTGCATGGCAGGGGGTTGGACTGGATGGCCCTTGGGGTCTCTTCCAACTCTATGATTCTATGATTCTATGATTCTATGATTCATCCTAGTGGAAGGGATAGGTGTCTTCCAGGTCAGTGGGGCAGAGAATCTGCTCTGGATTTTAGCCTGACCTTTAAAGGAGCTAACCAAGGAGCCTCTGCAAATAAGTTCCTTTAAAGTGGATTTACCAGCTCACTGACTCAATGTGCATCTACACTGTAGAGATAATACAGTTCGACACTACTTTAAGTGCTGTAGCTGCATCATATGTAACCTGGGATCTATAGTCTTACCGGGTCTTTAGCCTCCTCTGTGTAAGGCATATACTCTCAGCCTTGGGGGAAGGCAATGGCAAGCCTCCTCTGAGCAAATTATGATGCAAAGAAATGACTGGAAGGCACACAACAACAACAACAACAACAAGCCAAAGAATGCTGCTTCCTCCCAAAAGTAAAAATCTCAGAAGTCTATAGGATGGAGCCATGGCAGTTAAAACAGCATCAAACTGTGTTATTCTTGCATTGTAGATGTTCCCACGGAAGGCATAAAAAACCCGTCCAAAGATTTTCAACCTGTTTGCCTAAGTGACCTGTCAGAACTGTTTGTTTGTGCATCGAGCTGTAATGTGTCTGGTTACACAGATACACACACATAGTCAGACAACATTGGCTTATTCTCCAGCTTGTTGCTGCAAAGTTTGCTCTGAAGTGTCGTGGGAGGCCAACCTCCGCAGCTCTGAGAGCAGCTTGTAAGTGGATGAGTTTTATTTAAAGTGTTATGTTAATATTTAGTAGGAGTACCTTGGAGCCCTACTGCAGACGCTTGCTAATACATCTTCCAGGTTCCCCCACAAAGAAGTCAGCTGCTCTTGTCCTTTTCTGATGGAGACAGGAATGGCTAATACCCCAGAGGAGAGGATCAGCATTCAAAATGACCTGAACAGATTAGAAAACTGAGCCAAAACTTTAAAAAAATGAATTTCAACAGGGACAGGTGTAAGGTACTGCATGTAGGCAGAAAAAATGGAAGTGCACAGATATAGGATGGGGGACACCTGGCTGAATGAGACCACATGTGAAAGGGATCTAGGAGTCCAAGTAGATCATAAGCTGAACATGAGTCAACAGTGCGATGCGGCAGCTAAAAAGGCCAATGCAATTTTAGGCTGCATCAATAGAAGTATAGTTTCTAGATCAAAGGAAGTAATAGTGCCGCTCTATTCTGCTTTGGTCAGGCCCCACCTGGAATACTGTGTCCAGTTCTGGGCACCACAATTCAAAAAGGATGTGGAGAAACTGGAGCATGTCCAAAGGAGGGCAACTAAGATGGTGAAGGGAAACCATGACTTGTGAGGAAAGACTTCGGGAGGTGGGCGTGTTTAGCCTGGAAGAGACGGTTAAGAGATGATATGATGATAGCCCTGTTTAAGTATTTGAAGGGATGTCACATTGAGGGTGGAGCAAGCTTGTCTCCTTCGTTGGAGGTCTTTAAGCAGAGGCTGGATGGCCATCTGTCAGGGATGCTTTGATGGAGAGTTCATGCATGGCAGGGGTTTGGACTGGATGGTCCTTTTTAGCTGCTGCATCGCACTGTTGGCTCATGTTCAACTTGTAGTCTGCTTGAACTCCTAGATCCCTTTCACATGTATAACTCTCCTTAAACTAGGTGTCCCCCATCCTATATCTGTACATTTCATTTTTCCACCCTAAGTGCAGTGCGTTTCTCTGTGTTGAGTTTCATTTTGTTAGCTTTTGCCCAGCTTTTTACTCTGTCCAGGTCGTTTTGAATTTTGATCCTGTCCTCTGGGGGTATTAGCTATTCCTCCTAATTTGGTGTCATCTGCAAATTTAATAAGCCTGCCCTCTATTCCTTCATCCAAGTCATTGATAAAGAGGTTGAATACCACTGGGCCCAGGAGAGAACTCCTACAGATTTTGTTTAAACTGGAGGAAAAGGGTAGAATCCTGTTGATGTCTTACATATGTGTAATTTCCCCTATGGAGGTGATGCGACATTTGATTGCAGAGTTCCTCATGTAGTGCCAATGTGCATGGTCACACACTACAGATAGTTGTAAATTAATATGCCCATATGCTGCACGTTGATGTGCAGTGTGCATGAAGTGTGCATTAGACTTAATACTCATCATTTTCCTTTTCACCCAACAAACCCAAGTGGAGTCATATCAGACTCTGGATAGAGAAAGGACTTCTAAAAAGTTCCTGGGAAGTTTTAGAAAGAAATTGACAGGAGAGAAAAGAAGCACACACTCCCAGGGTGGGGTTTGCAGGTGGAGTTAGGACCAAAAAGTAACTTTTCCTCCCAAACAAGGGTCTTGGTGCCTGGATGATGGTTCTCAGAAAGAGAGGTTATAGCATTCTGCAAATCGGATTTATCTGACACACAGGTCTGTTTGATTTATTGAAAATCCCCAGAAAATCATGTTAAAGCTTTGCTTAATTCTCTCCTGCAAATCAATGCCTCTGTGATGCGTTTAGCCCACAAATCTTCATACATCTCTTCTGGCACAAGAATATTAAGAGTGAAGCTTGTTGTTATAAAGGGAGCAAGGGTGAGGAATGGGGTTCATTGTCATGCAATTTGTTGTTGTTGTCCCTGTTGTGTGTCTTCAAGTTGTTTCTGATTTATGGCAACTCTAAAGCAAACCTAACCTGGAGTTTTCTGGGGGCCCATCCCCACTTGTGGAAAACCCCGCATTGGAACCGGGCTGTGCTCTGCTTATGAAAGCGATTCCAAAAGGCCCCTCGTCCACACTATGAAAAAGGACCTTGTTTGGAACCATTTTCTTAGCCGGGGACGCTTGTCGTTCCCATTGGAGCTGCCAGGTAAGGTGACAGCCCTTAATGCCCCATCCCCTTCCCGCAGGGGAATTTTTTTTATTGGGGGGGTATTGATCACAAAATCAATCTTGTGCATTTGCAATCTTGTGCATTTGTGACGTTGTGCATTTGTGATCAGTATAATGAAGAAAAAGAGAAAAAAAGGAAGGAAGGAAGGAAGGAAGGACCCCCCCAGGAGCAAGTGTGTTTGTGTGTGTTTCTTTTTCTTCATTATACTGATTGCAAATGCACAAGATCGCAAATGCACAAGATCGCAAATGCACAAGATCACAAATGCACAAGATTGCAAATGCACAAGACTGATTTTGTGACCGGTACCCCCCTCCAAAAAAAACCCACGATTCTGACCAGTGTTCTCACTTACTGAAAACGCTTCAGAATCGTGTTTTCCAAAAAAGACCACTTTAAGGAAAGCCTGGGCTATTTGCTTTTAACCCGGTCCTTTTCTCCACTAATCGATCCGATGAGGATCGGAAGTCGATTCAAGTGTGAACGAGGGTCATATAGCCTGCGTCACACTTCGAATCAAAATGTAGTGGGAATGGGACCTGGGGCTCAGTGTGTGATCACACAGTAGGTTTCCATGACCAAGCAGGGATTTATACTGGATAAATTGTCTGGCACTTGGTGTCAGAGTGATGGTGACTCTGCTCTGGGTTTTAATCTGAAGCTGAAAGGTGTTCTCAAAGGTGGTGAACCACATCCTCCAAAAAGGCCTTTGAGTGCCATATCTCTTGCGGAGAGTGCCAAGGTGCATCTTTGCAAGATCCTTGTTGCAAGAGTTCTTGGAATGCACCTCACTCAGACATTCAAATACTCATTGGGAAAGATATCCAGGGGCTGTTACCCAAATGCAGGAGTCCCAGGATGGTGCCTACAATATTCTATAGGGGAAATGTATTCGCTCAATTAATAGTGGCCGAGAGGGCCTGGGCAACTCAAATCAGGGATCAAGCTTGTGTATGCTGGTTCCAAGAAACAGAACTCCAGAGTACAAGTTCCAAAATAGTGTTGTTTTATTAGTCAAAGGTAACCACCACCATTCAAAAACACACAGTCATACACATGGAATGAAAGCTGGTAGCAGGTAGCAACTTAAAGGGTTGCAGAGGGAAATACTGTACCAATTCCAAATGTGAAGTTCCAGTCAGTGGATACTGGGGAAAGAAGTGGTTCAGCAATCTGCCTTTTAGGATCATGGCATGGCCAGCAATTCTGAGGAGGCAAGTGAGGTAGGGACAGAGTGTCTGTCTGACCTCAAGTGAGACCAAATTGGGGGTACCTGGGCAGGCATTTTTATAGGACAAAACCTGTCCCAGGACAGAATTGCAGGACTAAAGTGGAGTCTCCAGGAGAGAAGAATGGGAAGTTGTGGATGATGATGATGATGATGACTTTCTTACCCGCCTCTCTCCACGGATTGAGGTGGAAAGCAATAACATTGAACAGACATACCACATCAGTTAAAACACATCAGTCAAAATACACATCCATTTAAAAGGACCTGTATACAATTTAAAAGGACAAGATAAACATACATTAAAATAATCCACATTTAAAATTCACAGTTTAAAAATTATCTGGATAAGCCTGCCAGAAGAGATTGGCCTTCAATCATAGAATCATAGAGTTGGAAGAGACCCCAAGGGCCATCCAGTCCAACCCCCTGCCATGCAGGAACTCCCACTCAAAGCATCCCTGACAGATGGCCATCCAGCCTCTGCTTAGAATTCAATGCTGCTTTGAATTCAGACTGTGTATTCAGCCAAATGAATCTGTTCTGGCAGGTCATTCCACAGTTTACGGGTGGCTCGTGAAAATGTCCTCTGGCTGACAGTTGCCAACCTAGTCCTGGCCAGTTGAAGTTAACGTCCCCCAGAGGACCTAGAATCGTAGAGTTGGAAGAGACCCCAGAAAGGTCTATCCAGTCCAATCCCATTCTGCCATGCAGGAACTCTCAATCAAAGCATCCCCATTGACAGATGGCCATCCAGCCTCTGTTTAAAGACCTCCAAGGAAGGAGACTCCACCACCCTCTGAGAGAGTGTGTTTCAATGATGCTCCAGAGCATGAAACCATAGAATCCACTGCTGACATTGACTTCAACTGGCCAGGACTAGGGTTGGCAATTGTCAGCCAGAGGACATTTTCAATCAACGGCTAGAATCAATTATTCTAGATATTGAATATAGAGCAATGGTTAATTAAACTAAAGGGAATGATTAACCTGGATATGTTAATGGCATTAATACAAGATAAACCAATAGAAAGGGTAGAGAAGGAGTGGTAGCCTGTAAGACAGTATTGGGTTAAGAGATGGCTATGCTTAGCAAATATAGAAAGATAAAGTTAAAATATGAGAAAAACACAAAGTTTAATATTCTTATTTTTTGGGTGGGGGAGGGAGGATGAAAACTACAAGTAACAAGGCTGAGTAAAATTTAGCTGAATAAATAAATACTAGTTAAAATGATGTAAATTAAGGAAGAAATATGCAGAAATTTCAAGAATAATGAGAAGTAGAAAAAAGAGAAAATCTGGAATAACATTTAATAATAGGGAAGGGCGACTTATCCAGAAGTTTTTTGTTTGTTTGTTTGTTATGGATTTGGATCCATATATATGTGTGTGTGTGTGTGTGTGTGTGTGTGTATATATATATATATATGGGATGGAGTGGATAGTTATTTTTATCTATGTATTTGTAATGTTTAGGTATAGGTGGGAGGTGGGAAGGGGGGACAGGGATATGTTGAATAGGGCATACTCTCCAACATTTTATAGATGAAAACTAGGACATGTATGGCCAAGCATTAAAAAATTATGGTCGAGAGGTCAAACTGATGAATGAATATGGACACCTAAGCTAGGTGAGGCTACATCAGTTTGCTTTGGCCTGACTTTCTAAAGAAGTGCAAGATTTCACCATTGCCTCTCCTCTGGCCAATGCTGAAATCAAATGGCTTTGGAGTACTTTGATCTCAAGATTGCAGCAACAGAAATAAGATGAGGATAAAAGGAGAAAGTGGGAGGAAGAAGAGAGAAAAACTAGGACATTTTAAAAGCAGCGGAGAAAGTGAGACAAGCCATTGAACAGGGCTGTGCCTGCTAAATCACGATAGTTGGAGGGTATGGAAGGCTTAGGGAGCTGGGTATGCTTAGCTTGGAGAACAGGAGAAGAGAAGGTTAAGCGGTGATATGATAGCCCTGTTTAGGTATTTGAAGGGGTGTCATATTGAGGATGGAGCAAGCTTTATTTCTGCTGCTGCAGAGAACAGGACGCAATGGAGCAATGGATGCAAACTGCAGGAAAAGAGATTCCACCTCAAAATTAGGAGGAACTTCCTGACAGTGAGAGCTGTTCTAAAGTGGAAGAGACTCCCTCGGAATTTGGTGGAGTCTCCTCCTTTGGAGGTTTTTAAACAGAGGCTGGATGTCCATCTTTTGGGAGGGTTTTGATGCTTGGGAATGTTGTGATCCAGTACTGAGCAGGGAGAGAGTTGGAGTTGATGGCCTCCGAGGTACCATGCAAAATGATCAGTAAACATCCGTGCACAGTGGCATTGAGTGAGCATCTCCTTTTGCACAGTCTCAAACTGAATGTGGAAGTTCCATGGAGACTTAGGGGCTGAACAGACCACCTCTTAAGGGGTGGTCTGCAGCCACCTCTTTCTTCACCAGATTGGGGCCTTGGCATTTGGCAACTACATGCCACGGCCCCGACCTGGCTTTTCCATGGCGCAAAAAGGACCTGCAAAAAGCGGCTCCTTTTTATGCCATGGAAAGGGTGTCATAGCCATTAATGCCATGGCTTTCTGGGCGTCCTTGGTGTTGTGTCATCTGGACACAGCAGCAGAGGAGCGCCGTGATGCTGCTCGCCATGTAGTGGGGCATGTAGCATCACACTGGCATCGGGGTCTGTGTCGTGCAGACACCATGCCCGCACTCCGCCCCAATGCCAGCCTTTATCGCCAGTCTGTCAAGGCTGTTAGGCATCTGTAAATTACCAACAGGATTGCTTCTAGTGGCTGAATCTACACTATAGAAAGAATGCCATTTGACACCACGTCAGCTGCCATGATTCCATCCTGCAGAATCCCGGGATTTGTAGTTTGGTGAGGCACCAGCACTCTTTTGCACAGAAGGCTAAATGCCTTGCAAAGCGACGAATCCTGGGATTCCATAGGATGGAGCTGCAGCACTTAAAGTGGTGTCAAACTGCATTCTTTCTACAGTGTAGAGGCACCCAGCAATACAACATAGCAAAGAACAAAAAAAGTCATCTTCTGTTTCTGTAGGACAAGGCATTTATTTAATAATCTGTAGAGCTTGCCAACCTTCTGAAAAAGGTTGATTTGGATGTGGCGGCATACAGCTTTTGACATTTTAATAAGGTTATGCTGCCGTGTTGCAAAAAAGGAGTGATCAAAGGAAAGGCTTGAGGATGTAAAAAGTGGATGCAAACCTGTGTATATATGTCATGTTGATATTCCAGGATTAACAGTTTCTCTGACAGTTTTAATCCATCCGCCGTCCACTTCAACACTTAACCATCTTGCAGGGCCCTGGTTCCCACTCACAGGTTCTCAAGCCTTGATGTGTTTATAGAAAATGTGTCTGATCAAACCGCTTAAGGATGAGTTATCGGAGACAGAGGCAACGTACGTGTCTCCATGCCTCGGTGTTTGTGATTCTTCACAATCTCTCAGAGAAGTCCCTATACGGATGGATAAACCCTCCAACAGATATCAATTTGGCCTGTAGCTGGTGGGGGAAACCACATGGGTGGTTTAAAAACATTTTTAGCACTGCTTTCGGTACTGTTCCAGCAAAACATGAGCTTTATTCCATGCTGAGATTCTGGATGGTTTAAGTCCACGAAAGCAACTGGTCCAAGCTTTACTCTCATGGGGTGACAATCCCTGCTTTTTCCTTGCTTTGAAATTGGCACACTATATTTAGAACCATGAATCATAAAAACATAAAGTCAAAAAGACACCAAAGGGCCATTTAGTCCGATGCCTTGGCAATGTGGGAATCCACAGCGAAAGCACCCCACCAAGGCAGGCATCCAACCTCTCCTTAGAAACCTCCAGCAAAGGAGAGTCCACCATAAGTATATCTAGACTGCAGAATTAAAGCCATTTGACACCATTTCAACTGCCATAAGTCTATGCTACAGAGTTATGGCATAGAGGGATTTGTAGTCTAGAGCTCTCCAACGGACCAGGCTGAATATCTTACCAAACTACAAATCCCTGGCTTCTCTAGCATAGAGTCATGGCAGTTAAAATAGTGCCAAACTGCTTTATTTCTGCAGTGTGGATACATCTGACCTGCTACTATGCAGCATTTACTATCAGAAAATTCTTCCTAACGTTCAGGTGAAATCAGGAAATTTTTACTTTCAGGAGGTTCTTCCTAACATTTAAATGGAATATCTGTTTTAGTAATTTGGATCTTTTGGTTCAACTCATAATCTATGGAGCAGCACAGAAGGTTAAGGGGTGACATGATTTGAAGCAATGTCATATTGAGGAGGGAGCAAGCTTGTTTTCTACTGCTCCCGAGAATAGGACACAGAGGAATGGATTCAAACTACAGAAAAAGAGGATCCACCTGAACATTAGGAAGAAAACATCCCGTCAGTAAGAGCTATTCAACAGTGGAAGACGCTGCCTTGAAGAGTGATGGAATCTCCTCCTTTAGACGATTTTAAATAGAGGCTGGATTGCCATCTGTCCCAGAGCGAGCTTCGATGGTGTCTTTCTGCATGGCAGAAGCAGAATGGAAATCCCTTCCAGCTCTAGGATTCCATGACATCCATTCAGTTATTTAAAGATTGCTGATACACCTCACAATCTCCAAGGTACACATACCCAGCTCTCTAAGTCATCCCTCACAAAGCTTGGTTTCCAGGCCTTTCACCATTTTAGTCGCCCTCCTGGACACATGGCTCCAGTTTCTCCACATCCTTTTTGAATTGTGGTGCCCAGAACTGGACACAGTCTTATTCCAGGTGAGGCCTGACCAAAGCAGAATAGAGTGGTGCTACTACTTGCTTTGATCTGGACACTGTACCCCTATTGATGCAGCCTAGAATTGCATTGACCATTCTTTATGCTGACTGTTTTTTCTTCCATCAAAGGCCTTTGGTCCCATACAAGTCCCATTCTATTCTGCAGGTTAATTCCATGTTAGCCAGAACTTTAAACACAGGTGCATTCCTGTTGCAAAACAATATGCGCTATTATCCTGAGTAGTCTTTCTTTTGCTCCATCAACAAGCCCTTCTGCAGTGTTTTGCAAATACCAAATATCTTTTTCTTCTCTTTTCTGTTTGGTTCCTGCAGGTCTCTCCTTCTACACCCGGGTGCTTGAGAACTGTGAGAATGAAGCTCTCTTCGATGAGGTAAGGAAGCAATTTCGAAAGAGGAGGGAATGGAGAAAGACACAAGCTTTTGCATTCTTGCATGGATGCAAATTCTTTACTTGTTTCATTCTTCAATGTTACCTTTCCTCCTTTCCCCGAACTGTGTGAGATTGCTAGGTCTATGGCACATTTTCAGTGTTTTCTGCACTTTGAGACTTTGAGTATATCCACACTGCAGACATAAAGGAGCTTGAATCTGTGTTGCAGGACATTGGATTTGTAGTTTGGTGAGAGACCCTTGCCAGAGACAACAACCCTTGCATTTCCCCTCCTCTTTTTTGTTTTCATCAGGAATAGCAATTTTGTTAAGTCAGCCAGCATTAAAGCCTGTGTGGTGTAATGGTTTGTGCATTGCACTGCACCTCTGGAGACCAGGGTTCAGATCCCTGCTTGGCAAGTCGCACTCTCTCAGCCTCAGAGAAAGGCAGTGGCAACCCTCTTCTGAAGAAACTTGCCAAGACTGTCCCATGATAGGTTTTCATCTTAGGGTCACTATCAGTTGGAAACAACTTGAAGGCACACAACAGCAACAGACCTTGAGCCAGGAAAAAGGAATGACTGGACAGATCCAAGCAAGTGCAAGACATTGTGTGATGCTTCCTCGTTCTGGTATTTTGTTGCTTGCTGCTTGGTGAATTTAGGAGATTCTTATTGTCTGGAATTGATTTTTCTCTTTGAGCTGCCAGGGGCACTTTATTGTGGTGAGGCAGGATAGATACGTTTTAAATATATCAAGTAGTACAGCAACTAGTATTTCCCTTGACACTAATTCATCAACTCTCGAGCTGTTTTGCCTTGAAAAATCACGCCGCTCTATTGAAAGCATCCATCCACCAACCATGCGGGAAGTCTGAGCAGAAAGCCCAAACTGGCATTGATCACCTCGCACCTACTCTTGCCTTTAGATTGCCTGAAGTCTTACATTGTGCTTGCAAGATGAAAACCTTTTTTCATGAAGTGACACAGGGCTAAATAACAACTTTGTGCAATAGATGGTGCATCTAGTCATGTGCCTTCAAATTGTTCCTTAGTTCCTAAATACCCTAAGGATCCCTGATCCCCTCTGATCTTGGAAGCTAAGCAGAGATAGTCCTGGTTATTATGTGGATGGGAGACCACCAGTGAACCCCAGGACTAGGTGGTATTTCAGAGGGAGGAACTAGCAAAACCACCTTTGAGTATTCCTTTCTTAAGAGAACCCTAGGAAATTCAGGGATGGCCATAAGTTGTTGCTGTTGTTGTGGAGTTGGAGGCTTTCATTGCCGGCATCCATAGTTTTTTGGGGGATTTTCAGGCTATGTGGTTATGTTCTAGAAGAGTTTCTTCCTAATGTTTCACCAGCATCTGTGTCTGGCATCTTCAGAGCAAAATGCCAGCCACAGATGCTGGTGAAACACCAGGAAGAAACTCTTTTTGAACATGGCCACATAGCCAGTAAACCCCACAAAAAAACTATTATTATTATTATTATTATTATTATTATTATTTTCTCATATCCCACCTTTCTCCCAATACAGGGACTCAAGGTGGCGAAGATAACAGGTATCTTGAATGCACACACAAACACAAACACACAATATTCACTATATTCAAGACTGTACATTCAACATTTGAATCAAAAATTATCTGTTTGTGTAGTCTAGGACACTGATGTGGCCCTCTAGCATTGTGTGACACTCTAGTATTGTTGTTGGATGGCAACTCCCAGCACGTCTCACCACTCTGGTGTTGTCTAGGACTGCTGGAAGCTGCAGCCCAACCATAGAATCATAGACTCATAGAGTTGGAGGAGACTCCAACGGCCACCCAGTCCAACCCCCTTCTGCCATGCAGGAACTCACAATCTAAGCACCCCTGACAGATGGCCATCCTACCTCTGTGTAAAGACCTCCAAAGAAGTAGACTCCACCACACTCTGGGGGAGGACTATAAGATTCCCATTCTGGTTTTGACTCATGCCTTGGCATCATTGGTATCCAATGTCTCCCATGTCAAAGGAGTGATGGATCCAGGCTTCCATTCAGTTTTTAATGGAGCTCCCCAGAGTGCAGAATCAGAGTGTTGAACATGAGTCAACAGTGTAACGTGGCAGCTAATTGTAGGCTGCATCAAAAGGAGGACACAGACCCTTTTTATATGCAGGGGATCCGTTCTGGACCCTGTACGGCAAAAAAGTGGGACCTCAAGTCCTGTTGATTCCTATGGGCATGTGTTGCCATGTAGTGCGCAGCACCTGCGTTGTGGCCACGTGTGTCATTTTTACTCTCTGGGCTTGCCATGCACGGAAACTTAAATCCATATATGGCAAGCCTGCCTATGGTGCAGTTGCACTGTATTGTATCTGCATGGAGGAATAATGCCACTCTATTCTGCTTTGGTCAGATCACCCCTGGAATAATAGTGTGTCTAACTTTTGAGCATGACAATTCAAGGATGCGGAGATGTTGGAGTGTGTCCAGAGGATAACCAAAATGGTGAAGGGCCTGGAAACCATGCCTTATGAGGAGAGAGTTGGGGAGATGGGGATGTTTAGCCTGGACAGGAGAAGGTAAAGAGGTGTATGATAGCCCTGTTTAAATATTTGAAGGGATGTCATATTGAGGAGGGAGCAAGCTATTTTCTGCTGCTCCGGAGAATAGGGCCAGGAACAATGGATGGAAGCTATGGGAAAAAAGATTCCACCTAAACATTAGGAGGAACTTCCTGACAGTAACAGCAGAAGATGCTCCCTTGGAAAGTGGTGGGGTCTCCTTCTTTGGAGGTTTTTAAACAGAGGCTGGATGGCCATCTGTCAGGGATGCTTTGATGGAGAGTTCCTGCATGGCAGAAATGGGTTGGACTGGAAAGCTCTGGGAGTATCTTCCAACTCTTATGATTCTATGATGCTATGATTCTAACACTCTGACTCTATGATTCTATGTGAGATGTGGTGGAGTCTTCTTCTTTGGAGGTTTTTAAGCAGAGGCTAGATGGCCATGTATCACAAGCAGTGCATGAATTGTGTCTTCCTGCATGGCAGAATGGGGTAGACTGGGTGGGGTCTCTTCAAACTCTAGGATTCTATGGATTTTCTCCCGCTAAAAATTTCAGCTCCTTGGAAAAATCCATTAGAGCAATCCAAACCCTGGAGTGGATTTAGTGCCCCACAGGAACGGGGGACTCTAGCTGTGGCTGTCTGGCATTGCAAAATGATTCCTGGAGTGACCTCCATAGTTCCCGTATCTTGAATTAAGAAGCCCTGCCCTGTGCTGGAATGCACCCCTCCTGTTGTGACAAATTCTGCTCTTCGTTCTGTTTCTTCCCCCTAAATTCTCCATCTGCAAAGCCCTCTCTTTCCACGAGTGTTACATAAAGCATCGGTGGTGTTGCTGCAAACCTTACATAACGGCTCCCTCGCCTCCCTGCTTTGCCAAAGTGTTAAAAAGTGCTCAGGTGGCAAGAATGGGACCTCTCCTCTCCTCTCTTCACCCTTTTCTCATTCTTTCTTTCTTTCTTTCCCTCCCTCTCCACTCTGCACCAGCTTTCTCTTTTTTCTGGCAAATAAAAAAGTAGGCTTTGCTTTCCAGCCTGCAGCCTTCAACTAGATGCCTTGAAGCTTCAGGGCTTGTGGAGGAGACCTGGCTCTTTGTTATGATGTTTTATGCCAACTGAGGTCTCGCATGGCTGTTGTACAACCGACCGCTGAAAAATTAATAACCAGCTCTCTGCCAGCCTGGATGTTATCCCTGCGTCACTTCAGCAGGAGGCTTTGGGATGAGGCTGCATCAATAGAATTGAGTGTCTAGATCGAGAGAAGTCATAGTACCACTCTAGTCTACTATCCTATATTTATTTATTGCATTTATACCCTGCTCTTCAGCCACAAAGGGTCTTAAAGTGGCTTGTGGATAGTTAATTAGACACGTCCCTGCCCTTAGGCTTACAATCTAAAAAGACATAACACAAAAGGAGAAGGGATTATCCTCAGGCAACACAGTTGTTGACTGCCCTGGTGGTAGAAGATAGGCAAGGGCGATAGCAATTAGAAGTACATTTCTTTGCCACTTTATCAGTGCACTGATGCACTCCCTGACTGGTTTACAAAATGTAAACCAATTGCCCCCAACAAGCTGGGGACTCATTTTAGCGATCAATGGGAGGGGATGCAAGCATTAGTCAAGCCTGAGCCCCAGGCTGGAATTGAACTCAAAACCTTGCAGTTTGTGAGTGAGTGGCTGCAGTACAGGCATTTAACCACGGCACCACCGGACATTGTGGTGGGACACATCCGGAGGGGACCAGATTGAGGAACACTGATCTCGGTGGGTCTCTGAAGGAGTCTAAGTAAACCACAAGCTGAACAGGAGTCAGAAATGTGATGCAGCAGCTAAAAAAATTCAATATGATCCCAGTCTGCATCAATAGCAGCATAGTGTCTAGATCGAGGGAAGTGATACAGCCCTGGTGGCGCAGTGGTTAAATGCCTGTACTGCAGCCACTCACTCAAAACCATAAGGTGGCGAGTTCAAGACCGGCAAAGGGCTGAAGCTCGACTCAGGCTTGCATCCTTCCGAGGTCGCTAAAATGAGTACCCAGATTGTTGGGGGGCAAATAGCTTACAATTGTAAACCGCTTAGACACTCATTAAGGGTATGAAGCAATATATAAATGAAGCTGTTTGTTTTTGTTTTTGTTTTGATAGTGCCACTCTATTCTGCTTTAGTCAAGCCTCGCCTGGAATAATCCTGTGTCAGGGATTAAAAAGGCCAATGCAATTTTAGGCTGCATCAATAGAAATATGGTGTCTAGATCAAGGTAAGTAATAGTGCCACTCTATTCAGCTTTGGTCAGGCCCCACCTGGAATACTGTGTCCAGTTCTGGGCACCACAATTCAAAAAAGATGTGGAGAAACTGGAGCAGGTCCAAAGGAGGGCAACTAAGATGGTGAAGGGTCTAGAAACCATGCCTTATGACAAAAGACTTAGAGAGCTGGGGATGTTTAGCCTGGAGAAGAGAAGGTTAAGAGGTGATATGATAGCCCTGTTTAAATATTTGAAGGGATGTCACATTGAGGAGGGAGCAAGCTTGTTTTCTGCTGCTCCAGAGACTAGAATGCGGAACAATGGATGCAAACTGCAGGAAAAGAGATTCCACCTCAACATTAGGAAGAACTTCCTGACAGTAAGGGCTGTTCGACAGTGGAACACTCTCCTTCCTCGGAGTGTGGTGGAGTCTCGTTCCTTAGAGGTCTTTAAGCAGAGGCTGGATGGCCATCTGTCGAGGATCCTTTGATGGAGAGTTCCTGCATAGCAGGGGGTTGGCCTGGATGGCCCTTGGGTTCTCTTCCAACTCTATGATTCTATGAATTCTAAAAGGATGTGGAGAAACTGGAATGTGTCCAGAGACCAAAATGGTGAAGGATCTGGAAACCATGACCTGTGAGGAGCAACTTAGGGAGCTGGGTGTGTTAACCCTGGAGAAGAGAAGGTTAAGAGGTGATATGATAGCCCTGTTTAAGTATTTGAAGGGATGTCATATTGAGGAGGGAGCAAGCTTGTTTTCTACTGCTCCAGAGACTAGGACCTGGAACAATGGATGCAAGCTCCAGGAAAAGAGATTCCAGCTCAACATTAGGAGGAACTTCTTGACAGTAAGAGCTTTTCGACAATGGAAAATGCTTCCTCAGAAAGTGGTGGAGTCTCCTTCTTTGGTAGTTTTAAAACAGATGTTGGATGGTCATCTGTTGGAAGTGATCTGATGGCAGTAGGGGGTGTATATGTGTGTATCTATCTCATAGATTCATAAAATGCTAGAGTTGGAAGAGACCCCAAGGACCATCCAGTTCAATGCCTTGCCATGCAGGCAGACACAATCCAAGTACTCTAAACAGATGCACACACACTCACACACACACAAAGAATCTCATTCTTCTTCTGCTAACTTTATGTTGCAGGATTCAGTGGCTGAATCCCCCCCCCCCCCCATTTCATCTCCCATAATTGTGTTCATAATTCCAATCCTCTTTACATTTTTTCCAAAGATTTATTGTCCGACATAATGGTTAATTTGTCCATTCCGGCCATCTCAACACACCAGGCTTTAGCTATCCAAGCTGCATCCTTAACTGTAGATTCAGCACCTTGGACTTCTCTTTTAAAGTTCAGCTTGAAACCTGGGGCTCATTTGCAGCCCCACTGACATGGAAGACCTGGAACTGTACCCATAGACAGGGATGTTGAAGCATCTCTGTGCTGCACCTCTCGGTCTGAATGAGGAAGGGGATCCTCCCCATATTTTTTTGCTCCAGTCCAGATGAAAGCAGAAGCACAGAGACAGATGACCTTTTCATTTCTCAGAGCCAAGCGTTGCTTCTTGACACAGTCTTTGTTCTTTGCTCCAGGCGTAATGAGACTTTCTTAATGCTCCATTGGACCGGTTTTCACATTATCTCCATTGTCTCGCTTGCGTATCTTAATCGGCACCAGACTTTTCCAGGGTCCTTCTGACAACTCTACCAACCCCCCAGCAG
Organism: Urosaurus nigricauda; assembly: GCA_034509955.1. Taxonomy (NCBI): domain Eukaryota; kingdom Metazoa; phylum Chordata; class Lepidosauria; order Squamata; family Phrynosomatidae; genus Urosaurus; species Urosaurus nigricauda. Next base: position 377,952,909 of record JAOEGL010000001.1, on the reverse strand, counting down.
AAGTATCGGATTTTTGCAAACAAGCTCACTCCGATTGATTCAGAACTCAGTCCCATTGCTTTCTAAATGCTGCGAACGTGCAATAAAACCCATTGAACATAGCCGGCTCCAGATGTGAGACATGAAGATATGGAGACCGCAGACATAGGGCAGAGTGTGCAGGGTGTGCTAGTACCCTGGAATGTGATGGAGTTTCCTTTTTGGAGGTCTTGAAATGGAGGCTGGATGGTCATCTGTCCCAGGGAGGGTTTGGATTGTGTCTTCCAGCATGGCAGAAATGGGTTGGAGTGGATGGCCTTTGGGGGTCTCTTCCAACTCTAGGATTCTAGGATTCTAAATCAAACAAAACCTCCAGCCACAGATACCAAAGTTCTTGAGGAATCAGTTTCAGTTTCACTGCTCTGTTATGAATGAGACTCTGTGTGAAAGGGATCTAGGAGTCCAACTAGACCACAATTTGAACCTGAGTCAACAGCGCGATGCAGCAGCTGAAAAGTCCAATACAATTTTAAGCTGCATCAATAGAAGTATAGTGTCTAGATCAAGGGAAGTGATAGTGCCACTCTCTTCTGCTTTGGTCAGGCCCCACCTGGAATCATCCTGTGTCCAGCTCTGGGCACCATAATTCTAGAAGGATGTTGAGAAATTAAAAGTGTGTCTGAAGGAGGTCAACCAAAATGTTGAAAGGTCTGGAAACCATGCCTTATGAGGAAAGACCTAGGGAGCTGGGTATATTTTGTCTAGAGAAGAGAAGGCAATGATGTGATATGATAGCCCTGTTTAAATACTTAAAGGGATGTGATATTGAGGAAGGAGTAGACTATTTTTCTGCTGCTCCAGAGACTAGGACCCAGAGAAATGGATACAAGCTCCAGGAAAAGAGATTCCACCTCAACATTAGGAGGAACTTCTGACAATAAAAGCTGTTTGACAGTGAAACACACTCCTTTCTCAGAGAGTGGTGGATTCTCCTTCTTTGGGTTTTTTAAAGCAGAGTCTGGATGGACATCTGTAAGGTATGCTTTGACTGAGAGTTCCTGCATGGCAGAAGGGGGTTGGATTGGATGGCCTTTTGGGTCTCTTCCAACTCTAGGATTCTAGGAGAAATGCCAGAAATGACTTAAGGAAGTGTCTCTTGTGGAAATGGCCCAGAAGTCAATCAAAGGGACGAAAGGGAGCTATAGTAGCGGGTGGCACCCATCTCAGTAAGACAAAACATCCATTTGGGATTTTGGAGAGCTTTCAAAGTGCTGTCCAAGGTCTAATCTGCATTGCATAATTAGTAGTAGTAGTAGTAGTAGTAGTAGTAATAATAATAATGAAGTTGAAGGCTGTGACGATGCTAGCCAAGATGCAGGGGGTTGGACTGGATGGCCCTTGTGGTCTCTTCCAACTCTATGATTCTATGATTCTATGATTCTATGAAACATCAGGAGTAAATTCTTCCAGAACCCAGCTACAGGACAAAGGACAAAGGAGATACACTGTTATTAAAACAATCCACATTTAAAATTCACAAAAAGTCATTATTAAGCTAATTTGATACTGCTTTAACTGTCATGAATGCATCCTATCGGATCCTGGGAGCTATAGATTGTTGTGGTGCTCTTTGACACAGAAAGCGAAATACCTCAGATAGCTACAAGTCCCAGAATTGCATAGCAATGAGCCATGGCAGTCAAAGTGGTGTCAAACTGCCTTATTTCTGCAGTGCAGATTAGACCTAAGGCACTGAAGCTATTTGAAAGAAGATGGTCATTTGGGAAGGCTGGATTCAAATCCAGGGTCTGAAGTTCACCGCCCTGGTCTAAAGGACTGCAGTCTTTATGTTCTGTACAGGCTGGATTTTAAAATAATAATAATAATAATAATAATAATAATAGTTGTTGTTGTTGTTGCAAGGAAAAACAGGGAATGCAAACTAGCCCATAAAAAGGATTTTTCTGTCCATCCTTTTGGACTTCAGCATCTTTCATGTTGCTTAGCAACTCTGGGTTTAAATTTGAGAGGTTTTTGGGGAGAAATCATCTGAGTAAACCTGAATCTAGTACACCTCTCCCATTCCACTAAAAACAACCATCCCCGATCATCACTCACCATCATCCCCAGTCAGCACAGTTGTTGACTTTGTTGGTTGTGGGTATTGTCAAGTGACACATCTGGAGGGGACCACTTTAAGGAAGGCTGATCTCTGTGGATCTCTGAAGGAGTCCTAGTGGACCACAAGTTGAACAAGAGCCAACAGTGAGATGCTGCAGCTAAAAAAAGGCATTATGATCCTAGGATGCATTAATAGAAGTATTGTGTCTAGATCGAGGGAAGTAATAGTCCCACTCTATTCTGCTTTGGTCAGGCCTCACCTGGAATAATACTGGGTCCAGTTCTGGACAATTCAAGAAGGATGTTGAGAAGGTGGAGCGTGTCCAGAGGAGGACAACCAAAACAACTAAGAGTCTGGAGATAATCAAGCTGGGGATATTTAGTATGTAGAAGAGAAGGTTAAGAGGAGACATGATGGCTCATGTTGAAATATTGGAAGGGATGTCATATTGAGGAGGGAGCAAGCTTGTTTTCTGCTGCTCCAGAGAACAAGATATGGAGCAATGGATGCAAACTGCAGGAAAAGAGATTCCAGCTCAACATTATGAAGAACTTCCTGTTCAACAGTGGAAAATGCAGATACCTTCGAAGGTGATGGAGTCTCCTTTGGAGGTTTTGAAACAGAGGCTGGATGTCCATCCATCTCAGGGAGGGCTTGAATGGTGTCTTCCTGCATGGCAGAAGGGGTGGACTAAGTGGCCCTTGTGGATTCTTTCCAGCTCTAGGATCCTATAGTTCTATGTATTCCTGCATGGCAGAATGTATTGGACTGGATGGCCCTTGGGTTCCCTTATAGCACTAGGAGCCTATAGTTCCATGTATTCTGGCATGGCAGAAGGGGTGGACTAGATGGCCCTTGGGGGTCCCTTTCAGCTCTAGAACTCTATAGTTCTGTGTATTCCTGCATGTCAGAAGGGGTTGGACTGGATGGCTCTTGGGGGATCCCTTCCAACTCTCAGATTTTGTGATTTATCCTCCCTGTGGAATCCTGCCCCTTTGCTACAAGCAGCTATTAAATCTCTGGGTATTCCTTCTTCTTAATTGGACAGAGGGATGTGAGCCTGCGAAAGGTTGTTTGATTAAACCGTGCTGGTGAAACAACATTGCCAGCAGAGAAAGGAGCCTAATGGACAGTTTTAATTGGCTGCAATGAAGAAATAATTTCCCCCGGGGCAGGTGGAGGAAAGAAGAGAGAGGAAAAGACACGGCTTCAGTTACAAGTCCAGTTTAATTTTGCTAGGGAGTCGGCCCTGTTTGAAACTGTTGGGATTTTGTTCCGAATAAATGTCTTTAGGATTGTGCATCTTCTAGATTCCCAGTGTTTCGGAGGCAGTTTTATCGTTACCATTATTACCATTCGTTTGTGCTTAGGGTGGCAGAGAAAGATAAAAGATGAACCATCCCAAAGATTTGGCATCTACACCAAGGAGTTTATCACACGAAAGAGACTGGAGATTATCCCATAAATATCCCAGAAAAATAATGTAATTATGTGAAATGATTTCACACAACATCACACAAAACCCACCGTTAAAGTGGCCACAAAGAAGCATTAACGTGCATCTTTTTACTTTTGGGATTTCAGCAACCATGCATTTCCGATATCACTTTATTTACACAATTGCATGTGATAATTATTTGTGCAATTACTTACCATTTTCACTTTATTTGTAGGATGCTTCAAATGAGCTTTAATCTGTCTTTAATACCAAAATTAGCCCCAGTGTGATAAACTCCCAAGAAAACATGATTCAGGATGTGCATGTTGTGTGCACTAAATTATAATTTTCAAAATATAAAGCGTGCCTGTCTTCCTCAGAAGCTTGAGTGTTGCTAGGGGAAAATGCCACTTACCTGTCTGTGTGGATCTGTGCTTTGTGTGGAGGGCTAGTTCCAATCTATGCCAGTCATTGCAGTTTTGGGGCAGTTGTGCTTCATAGAATCATAGAATCATAGAATTGGAAGAGACCCAAAGGTCATCCAGTCCAACCCCTTGCCATGCAGGAACTCTCTATCAAAGCATCCCTGACAGAATGTCATCCAGCCTCGGTTTAAGACCTCCAAGGAAGGAGATTCCACCACTCTCTGAGGGAGTGTGTTCCACCATCGAACAGCCCTTTCTGTCAGGAAGTTCCTCCTAATGTTGAGGTGGAATCTCTTTTCCTGGAGCTTGCATCCATTGTTCCGGGTCCTAGTCTCTGCAGCAGCAGAAAACAAGCTTGCTCCCTCTTCAATATGACATCCCTTCAAATATTTAAACAGAGCTATCAGAATTAGGCTAATGTAGAAGAAACACAGTTGAACTCATCCAAAGTCTCACCCATCTTCAGAGACCAAGGCCACCATTGTAGGTTTTTGAAGCAGAAGTTGGACAGCCATCTCTCAGAGATGCTTTACCATGGCAGTGGGTCAGACTAGATGGCCCTTCCAAATCTATAGTTTTGAGGTTCTCCATAAGATCAGCCTCTCTGCCTTATCTGCTGGAGAAACTGTTAGCATTACAATGTGAAGTTGAAGGCTTTCACAACCAGCATCCATACTTTTTTGTGGGTTTTTCAGGCTATGAGGCCATGTTCTAGAAGAGTTTGTTTCTGACGTTTCGCCAGCATCTGTGGCTGGCATCTTCAGAGAATGCTGGCATGGAAGAAAGTGGGGTATATATATACTGTGTGACCCTTAGTTGGAAGAAAGTGATTTACCGGTTAATCTGTGTATTGTTCTGTTGTTGAATGGCAAGACCTGAGGGGGTCTACTTAATTCATGATCCATTGTCTGCTGGGAAAACTTCGGATTCTGAGTTGTTTTCATTTGCATTTGCTGGGTCTTGATTTTGCTGTTTTTCAGGATTGGTAGCCAAACTTTGCTCACTTTAAGCATTTCTTCTTTCCTGTTGAAGTTGTTTGTGGATTTCAATGGCTTCCCTGTTTATCCTGACCTGATAGTTGTTGGCATGGTCCAGAATTTCAGTGTTTTCAAACAGCATTTTATGCCCAGGATGGTTTATAACGCCTTCTGCTCCTGCTAATTTTTCTGGCTGACCCAGTCTGCAGTGTTTCTCATACATTAATTTGTAGCCAGAGAGCCCCAAAGCAATGCAATTTTGAACTGAGGTGGTTAATAGAACAAACCCTAATCGATCGAGACAGTTTTGTGGTTAGTTGTTACTGTTAGTCCCCCTCCCCCCCAAAGTGCAATAATAATTCCTTACAGAATAATGGTCTGATCATTATGTTGTTGGCAGGTGCTAGGTTGGTTGGAAAGAGATGTCTGATCTCTCAGTACATGCCTAGAGAGAGATGGTTAATTGTTTTAGACAAAAAATATTGATCCGTCATAAAGCAAAGGTATCAAAATCTCAACCACCCATGAAAACAGCGTTGGTTTTTGGAACATTTTGGATTTCGGAATTCTGGATAAGGGAGACTAATTTATTTTAAAAGTTAAATAACACAATTGAATACAACACAGCACCTACAGCCCTTTTTATTTATTATTGGATAAAGATTTCTGCATCGTCCAAGAATGTTTAGTTGCATCGCTGGGATCCTGGGGCTTAGTCACAGTAAGTGCAGGCCCATTGAATCAGTTTAATGAATGGTGGGTCAACACATGAATCAATCCCATTGATTCAATGAGTCTACTTAGTCAGAGACAAACAGTAAGATTTAAGCCCTTGTGAAATAGTTAAACTTGGAGAACTCTGCTCACACTGCAGAGTTGTATGAAGGATGTATGAATTTCATCCATTGCACAACAGCATCAAAAACGTAAGATATGCAGATGACACCATACTATTTGCAGAAAACATCATGGACTTTAAACAAATAGCAAAGAAACTCAAAGAAGAAAGTGCAAAGGCAGGATTAATGCTGAACACGAAGAAAACAAAAATAATGACCATAGAGGATCTAACAGATCACGCAACCATGGATCGCCAAAGTCTGATAAGAAACAATGCCGAACTGGTTCGGCATTGTTTCTTATCAGACTTTGGCGATCCATGGTTGCATGATCTGTTAGATCCTAGCACAATTGTGGCAGGACCCCAGGCTGGTGTGATGTAGTCCTCTGTCTCTGTTTCTCCTCTTGCTTTATTTCTAAATTTTCCTCCAAACTTCAGACCACTTCTTTCATTATCCCTATCGAATCCTTCAGATTTCCCTGACCGGATCGATGCCATTTTGCCTGACTGCAGACACGGCTTTCCTCTAACTGCTAGAATCAATGAAGGTCTCATCCGACAGTGTAGCCGCTTCTCATACTGCAATCGATGACTTGTTTGAGAAACGGAAGCTCCCGCCCGCTGCGCCTTCGGAATAATTCATGAAAAATTTGTAAATGGCTTTGCCTGAACTGTAATTGCTTTTGAAAGCTTACCAGTCCCTCGTGATCACAGGAGCTGAAATCTCTGCCTCATTCTCTGTCACAATTTACTATGACTATGATGATGAATGATGTGCTGTAATTCTGAATGTAAGCTCTGAAGGCAAGATGCACCGCGGAGCTTTCCAAACATCAAGGAATTCTTGGCCCTGTAATGTATTCTACAGAGGCATTCACTGATAGGGATGCCAATTTTCATAAATATCGTGACCGTGTGCCACAACAAATTGTTTTCCTATTTTGCTCCCTACTGCAAGAAAGTCCTTAAAACTGGACTTTGTTTTCAAAGACTGTTCTCAGTTCAGGATTTATTCTATGCCAGAAGAAGTGAGGTGTTATTTTGCAAAGAAAATGGCATTTTCTGCATAGTAATGTTTGCTTCCAGGATGCTTAGGCAAAAGCAAACTGCTGCAATCCTAGATTGTGTATGTATAGGTGTGTGTATGTGTGCGCACACATGTGTGCAAGTGCTTTTAAGTCACCTGATGACTTCACAGAATCCTAGAACCCTAGAGTTGGAAGAAAACCCAATGGTCATCCAATCCAAGCCCCTTTTGGCATATAGAAAGACAAAATCGAAGCACTCCCTATGTCTGATGGCCATCCAGCCTTCTGTTGAAAAACCTCCAAAGAAGAGGACTCCACCACTCTCCAAGTCAATGTATTCCACTGTCAAATAGCTCTTACCATAGAATCATAGAGTTGGAAGAGACCACAAAGGCCATCCAGTCCAACCCCCCGCCATGCAGGACTTCTCAATCAAAGCACCCTCGACATTTGACCATCCAGCCTCTGTTTCCTATAAGGAGTTTATTCCTAATGCTGAGGTGGAATCTCTTTTCCTGTAGCTTGCATCCATTGCTCCATGTCCTAGACTCCGAAGCAGCAGAAAACAGAGCATTGGATTCACACTGCATGAAGTTCCTATGGTTTTCTTAGGCAAGGAGTTTTGTTATTTCCTTCTTCTCAGCCTATATCACCTGAGATATGCCCTGGTGTCCCCAAGGGTCATCCCAATCCATAGAAAGACACAACTGAAGCACCAGGAGCCCTGGTGGCGCAGTGATTAAATGCCTATAAAGGAGCCCTTCACTTCACTCAGGTTGTGAGTTCAGTTCCAGCCAGGGGCTCAGGGTTGACTCAGCCTTGCATCCTTCCATAGGTCGCTAAAATGGGTATCCAGTTTGTTGGGGGCAATTGGCTTACACATTGTAAGCTGCTTAGGGAGTGCTGAAGTGCACTGAGAAGCGGTATAGAAAGGTACTCACTACTGCTATTTGTTGGTGGTCTCCCATCCTGCCAGGGCAGACCTTCAAAGATCAGACAGGACCAGGTGCCTTTTTTGTTTTGTTTTTAGATGATATTTTTAATTGTTTTATTGTAATGTGTTTTCAGATTTTTTTTATTTGAGTTGCCTTGGGTCCCTTTGGGGAGGAAGGCTGGATAGAAATCAAATAATTCAAAATAATAATAAATAAAATAAATATTTAGGCAGTGTGTGTTCTTCCTTATTAATAACCGTCGATGTCTTGGCTACGATTTGATGTTGGAGAAGTGTTGGAGAGTACGAAATATGCAGATTGCTTGAATTTCTTTCTCTATCCTCCCCCTTGTTCTTCACTTCCTCTCTCCTTCTTCTATGTACAGTACTTTCTCTTTGTTGATTATTCAGTCCTGGATTTTTCCTTTTCTGCATTATTCAGCTCTCCTCCAGGACATCACAGAGCAGTGCTAGTGTAATGCAAGTTGTAAAAATGGCAAACCTTGTAACCTTGTAAAACCTTGTAAAACCAACAAACCAAATCTTACCCCAAATCCTTGCAATCTGAACTAGAGTTTTGTTGTTAACTGACATCGAGTCCACTTCAACCTTGAGCAATTCCTTGCACAAGAGACCACCAAGTTCCCCCGTCCTCCTCCTTGCTGCTAAAGCCTTGCAGACTCAGGACCACGGCTTCCTTGATGGAGTCTTTCTCTTTCCTATCGCCTATTACCTTCCCAAGCATTAGTTTCTTTTCTAGTAAGTCATGCCTTCTCCTGATGTGGCCAAAGTACAACGGAGTCCGGTTGGTCGTCTTGGGTTCTAGGGAGAGTTCAGGCTTGATTTTAGCAGTCCAGGATACTCGCAGAACTCTCCTCCAGCACCACATCTAAATGATTTGATTTTCTTTCTATCTTTCTTCCCTGCCCACATTTCAGAGTCATACACAGAAATGGGATCTAGGATGGTATGAACCATCCTAACTTTAATTTTTTGTGGATTTTTCTGGTTATGTGGCTATGTTCTAAAAGAACTGTTTGGCTGGCATCTTCAGAGAATGCGAAACGTCAGGAATAAACTCTTCTAGAACATGGCCACAGAGCCTGAAAAATCCACAAAAAACTATGGATACTAGCCATGAAAGCCTTCGACTTCAGATCCTAACTTTACTATTCAGTTATATCATTTGACAGTTACATCTGATCCAGTTCCTTCTTAGCTGCCCTTTCAAGTCCTAGTTTTCTTCTGATTCCTTGACTGCAGTCTTTGTTCTGATGAATGACTGAGCCCCAGGTATGGAAAACTAGAGCAGATCCATGGATTTAATTGTTGAATGGCAATTGTTGAATGTCCGGATTTCACAACAATACACAGAAGTACATAGAAACAGAAAACACGATGGCATGGACAATCCTAACTTTAGTATTCAGTGATGTATCTTGATACTGTTTAGTATCTTGTATCTTGTTTAGTTTGTTCACAGTTTTCCCTTCCAAGTCCTTGTCTTCTTCTGATTTCTTGACTGCAGTCTCCATTCTGATTAATGACTATGGAAAACTAGACTAAATCCATTGGTTTAATTGTTGAAAGGTAATATACACATAGGGCAGCCCCCCTGATGAAAAGAATATTTTGTGCGATTTATTTCCAGTCAAGAATCAAGCATCGATTCAATAATAATCAGTGTCAACATTTGGTGAATTAACTTTTTCAAAATGTATGTTAAAATTGCCAGGAGAAGGGGATTTTTTTTTCTTTATAATTAAAAAATAAATTAAAAAATAGAAGAAACACAACACACTTTCAAGAAAAAGCACTGTATTGTTCTAACCTGGACACAGTCAATCACAGTGTACTGTTGAAATCCAAATGCACAGCTCAGATGTCTTATCTCAGAATATTAATTTCAGAATTGAGCTCAGCACTGCTGCAGAATTCAGCAACTCCGAAAAAAAGACGGTTATAAAATGGCTCTACAATGCAGAATATGTCCTGTGGGGGTTTGATAGAATGAATATGCACCAGAACTAAGCAAATCACGTGGCGATCAAGTTGTTGAGGCTTTCTATTCACTGCATAATTTTCAGCTGAACTAATATAATTATATTATATTGTAATTATAATATAATATAATATAAATATTTGTATAAGGCAATAGACCTAGAATCACAGAATCCTAGAGTTGGAAAGGGACCCCAAGGGCCATCCAATCCAACCCCCTTTGGCCATGCAGGAAGACACCATCTAAACCTTCCTTGAGACAGATGGCCTCCCAGCCTCTCTTTAAAAACACCCAAAGAAGGAGACTCCAACACACTCTGAAGGAGTATGTTCCACTGTTGAGCAGCTCTTACTATCAGGATGTTCCAGGGTCTGGAAACCATGCCCTTTGAGGAGAGACTTGGGGAGCTGGGGATGTTTAGCCTGGAGAAGAGAAGAAGATCAAGGGGTGACATGAGAGCCGAAAACAGAAAACAAGTTTGCTCCCTCTTCGATGTGACATAGGATCATAGACTCATAGAGTTCTAGAGATAGAAGAGAGCCCAGGGGGCATTTACTCCAACCCCATTCTGCCATGCACGAACTCTCCATCAAAGCATCACCGACAGATGGCCAATTCCAGCTTCTGTTTAAAGATCTCCAGAGAAGGAGACTCCACCAAACTCCCCGAGGGAGATGGTGTTCCACTGCCAAACAGCCCTTACTGTCAGGATGTTCCTCCTAATGTTTAGGTAGAATATCTTTTCCTATAGTTTGCATCCGTTGTTCTGGGCCCTTTTCTCTGGAGCAGCAGGAAACAAGCTTGCTCCCTCCTCAACATGGCATACCTTCAAATATTTAAACAGGGCTATCATATCACCTCTTAACCTTCTCTTTTCCAGGCTAAACATCCCCGGTTCCCTAAGGCGGTCCTCATAGGGCATGGTTTCCAGTCCCTTCACCATCTTAGTTGCCCTCCTTTGGACACGCTCCAGATTCTCCACATCCTTTTTGAATTGTGGTGCCCAGAACTGGACACAGCATTTTGGTCAAGTGAGGTCTGACCGAAGCAGAATAGAGTGACACTATGACTTCCCTCAATCTAGACACTATAGTTCTGTTGATGCAGCCTAGAATTGCATTGGTCTTTTTAGCTGCCGCTTTACACTATTGACTCATGTTCAATTTGTGGCTTACTATTGTCAAACCAGGTGTCCCCCAACCTATATCTATGTATTTCATTTTTTCTACCTAAGCATTTGTCCCTGTGGTAATTCATTTCTTTAGTTTTGGCCCAGCCTACTAATCTATTCAGATCATTTTGAATTTTGATCCTCTCCTTTGGGGTATTAGCTACTCCTCCTATTCAGTCTGGTTAGAAACCTACAACCACAGTACCTTCCTAGGCAGCCTCCTCTGCTGTTGAACTGTTTTTATCAGGAGCTTCTTCCTCACACTTAGAGAGAAACCTCTTGTCTTTTCATTTCAGTCCATTGTTCCGTGTCCCGCCGCTGTTGGTTGCATTTTGGGGAGGCTGTCATCTGAGCGTTTGCAAGGGATGCTAAATCGCTGGAATTGAGTGAAAGCCTCCCTCTCATCACCACCAGCCAGCTATGACCCGGTTTTACTTTCAAACCATGAAATTGAAAAAAGGGAAATTAATTACAGATAGGAAAGAAATAACGCACAAGCACACAGATAACTGCCCTGACTGAGTGCAATGTGAAAACTCTGCTGCCACACACAAACTGAAAGCCAGTCTGCAGGGCAATACCTGATACAGGCTGCATCCACATTGCAGAAATAATAACAGTTTGACACCGCTTTAACTGCCACGTCTGAATGCTCTGGAATTTCTGGAAAGGGTACTTTGTTGCAGCGCTAAACATTTCACAAAACTACAAATCCCAGGATGCCAAACTGCATTAATGCGGCAGTGCAGAGGCAGGCATGGTTTTGTTTATATGTTCAGCCTCCAGTTCCTAGGCTGAGGCCTGGCACCATAAGATGCAATCCTAAAATCCAATCCTGGAGTCCTTTCACACTACAGAATTATAGGGCTATGATTCCACTTTAACTGCCATGGCTGCATTTTATGTAATCCCTGGGTTTGTACTCTGGCAATGCTGAGGCTTCTATATCTAATAAGCTGAATTCAGCTTGAAGGCAAATGATTCAGGGGCCAGTGTGGTACAATGGTTGAATGTTGGACGATGCCTCTGGAGACCAGGGTTCGAATCCCTGCTTGGCTGTGAAAACCCACTGCTTTCCCTCGGAAAAGTCCAACTCTCTCAGCCTCCGATGAAAGCAATGCCAAAGCTTCTCTGTTTTGCAAAGAATCAAGTAAAGCTGTTTTGTAAAGCAAGGCTTGTGAGGGTAAGCAGTGTTCTGAGGCACAAATGAACATCATGCTTAGCAGACATCAGAAGAACAGGAGCAAATGTTCGCAGATATCAGAGACTTAATTTTAGCTGTTTGGGGAGTTGTTGTTGTGTGCAATTCGTGCCATTTCTAGGCACGATGAAGCTTTGCCTTAAGAGATCACATTAATAATGTTAATTGGGATGAAGGAAAGGCCTCTCACCAGACGCTGGGAACAAAGCAACACTTGAAAAAGACATTTCCCAACCGTTTTGACAAAGGAAGATTCAAAGCCCTACTCTTTTAACGGGTTCCGCATCTGAAGTGCCACCGAAAAGCTGACGCGGCTCAATCTTGAAATGAGCAACGGTGTCCCTGGGGCAACTGCATCCACCTAGCCTTCCCTCTCCCAAAAAGTTGCGTTGGGTTTTGTTTTTCTGCGTCTGCTGAGCCTGCAGATCTCGGGCTGTGAAGGGAGAAAGCAGAGCCAGGGTATGGGAGCAGAGTTGGCATAGTCTCAGGTTTTCCTTTGTGCTACTTTCCTGTAATGCTGTCAGGAAGCCGGGGAAGCCTGGGGCAGCTCATTGATAAGAGTTCAAAGAGGAACCTCTCTGCCTTCCCTCCAACCCAGTCCCCTCTGGCTTGAAAAACAATTGGCATCTGGGCCCAGCCAAGCTGCTTGCCTTAGAATCCTAGAATCCTAGAGTTGGAAGAGACCCCAAGAATGGCCATCCAGTCCAACCCCATTCTGCCATACATCCCCATTGACAGATGGTCATCTAGCCTCTGCTTAAAGACCTCCAAAGGAGGAGACTTCACCATTCTCCATTGAGGGAGTGTGTTCCACTGTCGAATAGCTCTTACTGTTGGGACATGTAGGTGGAATCTCTTTTCCTATAGCTTGCATCCATTGCTTTGTGTCCCTATTCCCTGGAGAGGCCCACAACAAGTTTGCTCCATCCTCAATGTGACACCCCTTCATATCACCTCTTAACTTTCTCTTCTCCAGGCTAAACATCCCCAGCTCCCTAAGTCTTTCCTCATAATAGCTTACAATTGTAAATGAAGCTGTTTGTTTAACAAATTGTAAGCCGCTCTGATAGTCTTGGCTGAAGAGCGGGGTATAAATAAAACATTATTTATATATTATTATTTATATATAAGGCTTCATGGTTTCCAGGCCCTTCACCATTTTAGCACCCTCCTTTGGACACGCTCCAGTTTCTCATCATCCTTTTTGAATTGTGGTTCCCAGAACTGGACACAGGATTATCCCAGATGAGGCCTGACCAAAGCAGAATAGAACGGCACTATTACCTCTATAGATCTAGAGACTAGGGCTTTCTAGATTGGCAAAAAGAAGTGTGTTCATGTCTGCATGAAACTCTAGCCTTTAGATGAGAAAAAGGGAAAGTGTGCCATGAAAACGCTTTTTTTGTGTTTTAGGGGAGAAGAAGCGCCTTTAAAAAGGTGCTGGTTTTCCCAGCTTCTTTTTTAAAAACTGCGGAACAGCTCAGCTCCATCTAAAGGCTGTGGTGCAGCTGCTAAGCATTAAGGAAAAGGCAACTTCATGTCACACTTTCCTCCCAATCTAGAAAGCCCCTATGTTTTTATTGACGCAGCCTTAATGTAATTGAGGCTTCCCACTTTCCATCCATCGACAAAGCATTTGCGGAGAAGCCTTTATTTGAATAACGAAATTTTCCATTATTCAAAAGAGGCTTTTCCATGGACGCTTCATCGACGGAAGGAATGCAGGAAGCCTCAATTACATTTTAGAAGTGCAATGGATGATCCCACCTTTGCCCTTCTGCAACAGTTCAGCAACGTTTTACCCACCTAAGTGCCTCCATGTGATAAGGACCTAGGATTCTACCAACCGAACCAGGCTGGATACCCACCTAAAGATGCTTTAGGTCTGGAGAGGAAAATTCAAAAGAGAAAAAGTTTTGTCAAAGTAATGTCACCAGGTGAAGCTTTCCTTCTCTCGTCTGAGGTCAACACTCAAATGAAATTGGGATCAACTGGAAATACCCATTACAATATGTGAGCCTTAGCATCCGTATAGGAAGGCTGTCTCTAATGTGCAGATTTAGGGATGGAGTAGGGCTGCATCCGCACTTCAGAAATAATGCAATTTGACACCGCTTTAACTGCCATGGCTTAATGCAATGGAGTTCTGAGAACTCTAGTTTTGTGATATATTTAGCCTAAATATATTTAGATATATTTAGATATATCAGAGTACACTGGTGCCACAACAACTACAAATCGCATGATTCCATAGCATGGGCCATGGCAGTTAAAGTGGTGTCAAACTGCATTATTTCTGCAGTGTGGATGTAGCTTGAGAGATGAGATGGTGTGTGCATCTTTAAATACCTTTAAATACCTGAGATGTCGTGTAGGACATGGAGTGAGCTTCTTTTCTTCTTCTCCAGAGACTAGAACCTGAGCTGAGCCAATGGATTCAGATTACAAATGACAAATTCTGGATGTAGCAGCACAGAGGACTTCATGAGAAATTCAATCTTCTCTGCCTACGAAAGGAGCCTGTGGCTTTACAAAAGACAGGGGCTGCGTTTCCACTATGATTTAAAGCGATTTGCTGATCGGGTTATATGACCATCATTCCCATTTGAAACCGATTCCGATCCTACTGTGATCGGCTTCAATCGTGATGAAGTGAGGCAGACGGAAAAGAATCGATTCCAAAGTGTGTTCAACAATTGGGAATTTTTTTAAAAAATGATAAGATGATTCAATGCATTGGTTTTGCAACTACTTGCAGTTACCTGAGCGATCCAACAGCACCTCATAGTGAGGCAAGTGGTTGCAAAACAAATGAATCAAATCTTCTATCCATTTATTTTAAAACACACACACACATAGATAGATAGATAGATAGTTCCCAAGCTGTGCTGCCCAGGCTTCTGCTTATGTCACTGATGATTGACAGGTGATTGACACACATTTTGAGGCGGCACAAACTAGTAGGGACAACAATCGTGCCAAGAAAGAAGCGATTACAAGGGGATAACGAAAAGATTTGCTTTCATAGTGGGGAATGAAGGACCTTTTTGGAGTCAATTCACCAACACGAAGTGAAGGCGAATTGCAAACCGGTTTAAATATAAGTGGAAACGAGCCCAGAGACACACTGGAGCTCAAGAGGAGTTACTTTACTGGAGCCGTTGGAGTTTAAATTTTACTTTTCTTTATCTGGGTCTTCAAGTGGTCAAAAGAAGAGGTGGCTTTTGCCTGCATTGAGATCCCTCCAAACCAGCTGAACTCCCGTAGAGACAAAATGCAGCCCTGTTACTCCCAACACCATCATTTTTTCTTTTTCCTCCTATATAACTTTTAAATGTCCTTTGCCTGATGAAGAAGCCAGTGGAGCTTCGAAAGCTTGCATGGTGTGCTGACCAATAAAAGTAGTGCTCTTTAGTGGATTTTGGATTTTATTTTAAATTACAAGAAAAGAGATCCCACCTAAACATTAGGAAGATCTCCTTGACCTGTACTTCAGGGGATAGTAGTAGGGTTACAAGTTCAGGATCGTCCCAGGCCTTGAGGTTTCCGGGACTAAACCTGAAACTCAGGGATAGCCTCCAGTAATATCATTAAACTTAATGCATTTAGTACCAGCCACAGTTGCTAGCATAGTGTAGTCGTTTGAGCATTGGACTATAACTCTGGAGACCAGAGTTCGAATCCCAACTTGACCATGGAAACCGGCTGGGTGATCTTGGGCACACTCTCTCAGCCTTAATGCTTGTAAGTCCTGCACACACAAACTAAAGCTATTTTCCTGCTGGAAAGTAAAAGAGAAACACCTAAAGGCAAGATTCCCAGATGAAGGTGAAAGGAGGGGATTATTCTGTCTCACTTAGCGAACATGTACACGGTAGAAATAATACAATTAGATATCATTTTATCTGCCTTGGCTCCATCCTACAGAATCCTGGGATTTGTAGTTTGGTGAGGTACCCAGCACTCTTTGGCACAGAAGGTTAACACCTTGTAAAACAACAAATCCCAGGATTCCTTAGGATGCAGCAACAACAGTTAAAAGTGGTGTCAAACTGCATTCTTTCTACATTGTAGATGCAGCCTTACTTAGGGAGATGGCAAAAGGAACATTTCATGTAGTCTACTCTTGAGCATTGGACTACAGCTCTGGGGACCAGGTTTCAGTTCTCGTCTTGGCCATAGAAACCCACTGGATGGCCTTGGGTGAGTCACATACTCTCAGCCCCCCAAAACTCTGTGATTGGTTTACTCTATGGAGTTTATCACACTGGGGCTAATTTCAGCATTAAGGAGAGATTAAAGCGCATTTAAAGCATCCTGCAAATGAAACGAAAATGGTGAGTAATTGTGCAAATGATTATCACACGCAATTGTGCAAATAAAGTGATACCGGAAATGCATTGTCGCTGAAATCCTGAAAGTAAAAAGATGTGCTTTAATTTTTCTTTGTGACCACTTTAATGGTGGGTTTTGTGCGGCACTGTGTAAAATCATTATGAGTAATTGCACGATTTTTCCAAGATATTCACAGGATGAACTCCCTGTCTCCTTTGTGTGATAAAACTGTATGTTAGAAACAACTTGAAGGCACATAACGGTAACAACTTCCTTCTAGGAAGGGGTGTCACATTGAGGAAGGAGCTGGATGCTGAGCATAGTGGAGGGTAAGACCTGGCGCAACATGTCTGGGAGGGAAAGAAGAAGTTGAGCAAATCTATCCTGGAGAGTCTTTGCACGTTGCAGCAATGAATGAATTAGCCTTGGAAATTTTAGCAAGCTGACGCTCTCCAAAGTGAGGTGGAGATTTGCAGACAACCCTTTCCTCTTATATTCCCCAGAACTGGAGAAAGTGTGCCCTTGGTCTCCTTCCTGCGGTTGACTCATACAAAGTGGTGACTCTCACTAAATGTTAGGAAGAGCTTCCAGACAATAAGATTTGTATAATCTGGAAGGGGCTGCCTCAGAAGATGGTGGATTCTTCTTCTTTGGAGGTTTCTGAACAGAGATTGAAAGGACACCTCTCAGGGATGTTTTGGCTGGAGGGTGGTCCTTGTGTTACAGAATAATTTAAAACCAGAATTTTAACCCAAATTAGCAGGGAGACCTGGAGCCGGCTGGAAAGGCAACACCGTTTATTAGCTGCAGCGATCTCAGAAGGAAATACGTCCAAATTACTGGGCCCTCGATTCCAAAGTGAACCAAGCTTTTATAGTATTTTGAACAAAGAAAACTGCAAATTACATTTCATTGGTTGCATTTGAATTAAACATTTACACCCCTGTATTTTCATTGGATACTCTAATATTACATCTCTATCTCTTTTCGGGCACCCATCAATGAAACTATTATATATATATTTTTTCTTTCACTGTCTCCAACTGTCCCGTATTACATCTTTTTGTTTTAAACAATAACTTAAAGCAGGAACCAATTCAGGGCCATTGCATTCCAAAGCCAAGGGTTTGACATGACCTGAAATAGCAAGGTTTGCTCTCAATACATTTCAGCATTATAATTTTTCAACTTCTGAGCATAAGTAAAATTGCAATTCAAATCTACCCTCTACACTTGGGGTTCCTTCCAACTCTGCACCTCCATGATCCTATGTTAGGATTCCTCAAATCTCCTCTGGGTATCTCTCCACAGACTTTCCGGTGGCCCATCGCAAGCAGCATCGATGTCAACGAGATGCTGGAGATCCAGGTCTTCAACTACAGCAAGGTCTTCTCCAACAGGTGAGAAATACTTTACACACTGCCTACCATTTTGCTGCCTTAGAAAAGTGTCCACTGTAATGCCATCGTTTCCAGATATCTTCAGTCTGTGGATGGAGATGCATGATTTGAGGTCTTTTGATGAGCCGATGGTCCTTCTAGGGACATACGACTTTAGACATGATGCTTTCTTCACAAAGGTTGGACCAAAGGCAATTCCAGGCCAGCATTGCATAGGGTTGCCAGATTGAAAATTGAAGAGGGCTCCTGTCCCCTGAATAGTTGCATAGAAATGGCCATTTTAGCAGGTCTTGCTTGTCAGACAACCATTGACCTGGATGGCCATGGTGGTCTTTTCCAACAGCGACACCTGCTGAAATTCCCTCTTCTGAATGACCATTAAATATACAGCTCTCTCCAGTTTTCACTCTGGCAACCTTAATTCCTACAAGGGCTCCCCAGAGCATATGACAGTTTATTCTTTTGACAGATTGGGGGATTTTGGGAGCTGTAGTCCAAAAAAGGAAACATTTCCAAGTTTAACTATCGTGATGCAGTGCAGTGGTTTGAACATGGTACTGTGACTCTGGAGATCAATTCCTTGCTCGAGCCAAAAACCCACTAGTTAGCTTGGGCAAGCCACACTCTCTCAGCAATGGCAAACCTCCAAAGAAATCTGGCCCAGAAAACCCTATGATAGGGTCGCCTTAGTGCATAAGTCAAAAATAACTTAGATGTACACAACAAAAACAACAACAGTCTCCTAATTTCAGTCCCCCTCAACTTGGATCAGTGGTTAAGATGCCAGTTCTGATTCAAATATGTGAAGGGATGTTATACTGAGGATGGAGCAAGCTTGTTTTCTGCTGCTCCAAAGAACAGAATACAGTGGAGCAATGGATGAAAGCTACTGGCAAAGAGATTCTACTTAAACATTAGGAGGACATTCCTGACAGTAAGAGCTGTTCAACAGTGGAAGACACTCCTTCCTCGGAGTGTAGTGGAGTCTCCTTCTTTGGAGGTCTTTGAACAAAGGCTGGATGGCCATCTGTCAGGGATGCTTTGATTTGGAGTTCCTGCATGGTAGAATAGGGTTGGACCGGATGGCCATTCTTGGGGTCTCTTCCAACTCTGTGATTATATGATGATCGGAAGATCAGAAGGTTGGCAGTTTGAGGCCCGGGTGCCACATGATGGGGTGAGCTCCCATCACTAGTCCCAGCTTCTGCCAACCTAGCAGTTCAAAAGCATGCAAGTGCAAGTAGATAAATAGGTGCCACATCTCAGTGGGAAGGCAACAGCGTTTGGTGCAGTCATGCTGGCCACATAACCACTGCAGTCATCTTCGGACAACTCTGGCTCTTTGGCTTAGAAACAGAGATGAGCACCGTCCCTACAGTCAGTTATGACTAGACATTCATGTCAAGGGATGACCTTTACCTTGGAAATAAATTCAATAAAATATTTATAACAGGAATATTGAAGTGTGTACACATACACACACATGAACAAAAATAGATATGGGATTCCATTCTGTGGGTTAGTCTTAGTGAAATCTTATCCGTTGAATCAACAGCTGAACAGCGTGAGGAGTTGCATAGGCAACTTGCCTGCCATAAAAAGATGGGAATTAGGTGTGATGGGTGAGACAGGAGAAATGGGATTCCTAAATCATGATGATTTAGGAACAATGCTGGAAGGGATGCTAGCGTAAGACCAAGCCTATTCAAGGTTGTTTCTGTGAAAGAATCTGAGCATAACAACAAAGAATGGGACAGTAGGGGAAAGTGAGGAGAGGTATGTTTATTAATAATAGCAAAGAAGAATCAAGCTTGTCTGAAATTTAGAAACTGTGTGTAGTTCATTTAGGCAATTGTAAGATTTGCTGGTCAGTTCTGAGAATGAACATTGCTGGACTGAATCTGAATCTATAGTTTCTTAAATAAAGGTTTTCTGAGCTTTAACTCAGCATGGTTAGACTCAGTTTCAGACTCAGTGGTTAGTTTAACTAGCCAGCATGGTGTAGTGGTTCGAGCATTGGATTATGGAGACCAGGGTTCGAATTCCACCTCATCTATGAAAACCCACTGGGTGACCTTGGGCAAGTCACACACTCTCAGCCTCAGGTGGCAAACCTCCTCTGAACAAATTCTTACCAAGAAATCCCCATGATAGGTTCACCTTAGGGTCACCATAAGTCAGAAATGACTGGAAGGTATGCAACAACATCATCATCAACAACGTGTATAATGTGTATATGAAATATAAATGAATTTCATGTTTAGTGGTAGAGTCTCCTTCCCTGGAGGTCTTTAAGCAGAGGCTGGATGGCCATCTGCCGGGGGTGCTTTTGAATTCCTGCATGGCAGAATGGGGTTGGACTGGGTGGCCTTTAGGGTCTCTTCCATTTCTATGATTCTATGATTCTGTGACTTGGATCCCATCTCTGGGATATCTCACTATGCATATGCAAATGTTCCAAAACTCCCCAAAAATATAATCAAAAATCCCAAATCCAAAACACTGCTGGTCACAAGCATTTCAGACAAGGGAGACTCATTATAATAACATATTATAATAATGTATTATTATCATTATCATTATTATTACTATAGTGGAATACTGGACCTTCTACGTTTGCTAGGGCTTGGGGTGAAGCACCTCCCCAAAAGTGGGAAAAAACACATTTAAAAAACACTTTTTTTTAAATCTGAGAAAACACCTCTCTAGGTCCTCCAGTGCAACTCTGTGGTCCACATCTGCCAGTGGTTGACCATAGAATCGTGCTGGAGGATCTACAAATGCCTAGATATGTGTTTTCTCTAGAAACTTGTAGTTCTGCAGCACAACTCTGCGGTCAAATTCTGGTAGAGTTGGCGCTAGAGGACCTAGAGATTTCTAGAGAGACCATATTAATCAAAACCGCAAATAATCAAGTCTGCAAAAGCCAAAGCTGTAAATGTGGCGGTTTGACTGTATTAATAATAATAATAAAATGTATTTATATGCCGCTCCATCTACACTCAGGCAATCGGGGCAGCTTAATACAATTATTATTGTTTCTATCCTCCTCCCACCTTTCAGACCTGCCATGACAGTAGACTAGTACCTTAAGCGCACCCATAGAAGACAAAGTGTTCTAGCAAATGAAGTGAACAGTCAAATCCCATCTGAATTCCTCCTGGGTCCTTGTTTAAAAGTGTGATGTAAAGAGTGCAATTTGTTTCTAATGCAAATGCTGAAAATTTAGCATCTCCCTCTCTCGCTCTTTCTTTCTTTCTCTCTGCCTCTCATACCCCGAGAGGAACCATCTGCCACAAAATTTTAAAGAAAAGAAATCATGGATACGCTTTGGTTTTGATGTTTGTTTAATGAAACAGGATCTCTGGGGGAGTGGAGGAGATGATAAAGCCAGAAGGAGCAAATCTGGAGGATGGAACTAGGAATTCATTCCAGATTTGCATTATATGACAGCCCACCAAGAGAGCTGAAATCCTAAAGGGAGGTCATGGGGGTTGGGGGGGGGGGTGGCAGCATTTCTTCTCCATGGCATAAATCCTATGGTTAGTCTGGACAAATGCACTGAATCAATTGATTTACCTATGTATTGACTCACCATTTTGTCAAGTCCAGCAGGATACCAAGCAGAAAACCAGGCTTCAGTAGTTAAAACTCTGTTGTTGTTATTGTTATTGTTGTTCTTGTCCCACAGGGTTCTGTCCTGGGCCCAGTGCTATTCAACATCTTTATTAATGACTTGGATGACAGTATTGAGAGCCTAGTTATCAAATTTGCAGATGACACCAAATTGGGAGGAGTAGCTAATACCCCAAAGGACAGGATCAAAATTCAAAATGACCTGAATAGACTAGAAAGCTGGGCCAAAGCTAACAAAATGAAATTTAACACAGAGAAATGTAAGGTCTTACACGTAGGGCGGAAAAATGAAATGCACAGATATAGGATGGGGGACACCTGGCTGAATGAGACAACATGTGAAAGGGATCTAGGAGTCCAAGTAGACCACAAGCTGAACATGAGTCAACAGTGTGATGCGGCAGCTAAAAAGGCCAATGCAATTTTAGGTTGCATCAATAGAAGTATAGTGTCTAGATCAAGGGAAGTAATAGTGCCACTCTATTCTGCTTTGGTCACGCCCCACCTGGAATAAGACTGTGTCCAGTTCTGGGCACCACAATTCAAAAAGGATGTGGAGAAACTGGAGCATGTCCAAAGGAGGGCGACTAAAATGGTGAAGGGTCTGGAAACCTTGCCCTATGAAGAACGCCTTAGGGAACTGGGGATGTTTAGCCTGGAGAAGAGAAGGTTAAGAGGTGATATGATCGCCCTGTTTAAATACTTGAAGGGATGTCACATTGAGGAGGGAGCAAGCTTGTTTTCTGCTGCTCCAGAGAACAGGACTCGGAACAATGGATGCAAACTGCAGGAAAAAAGATTCCACCTCAACATTAGGAGGAACTTCCTGACAGTAAGGGCTATTCGACAGTGGAACACACTCCCTCGGAGGGTGGTGGAGTCTCCTTCCTTGGAGGTCTTTAAGCAGGGGCTGGATGGCCATCTGTCGGGTATGCTTTGATTGGGAGTTCCTGCATGGCAGGGGGTTGGACTGGATGGCCCTTGTGGTCTCTTCCAACTCTAAATTTCTATGATTCTATGATTCTATGCCTAGAAGTCGTTTCCGATCGCCTTCTTCTGTATAATCCACTCCGTGCACTTAGGTCCTCTGGGAAAAATTTATTGCAGCCAACAAAGACCAGGCTGGCTGCAGTTACCCAGAGGGCCTTTTCAGCTCCCAAATTATGGAACAGCCTGCTGGAAGAGATCCAACATATTACCAACTTTGACAGCTTTAAAAAGGCTGTCAAGACGGATCTCTTCCGACAGCATGAGTATATGAGTGTAGGGCTTTGGCAGACCAAGATTCAAATCCCCACTGGGTAACTTTGAGACATCCCAGAGGTCCAAAAAAAGGGTTCAGGAAAGGAAGAGGCACTAGGGACCACATTGCAAACATACAATGGCTAATGGAGCACAACAAGGAATTCCTAAAGAAGATCAGCATGTGCTTTATAGACTATAGCAAAGCCTTTGACTGCATAGACCATGAAAGGCTATGGAATGCCCGTAAAGACATGGGAGTGCCAACACATCTGATAGTCTTCATGAGGACAAGAAGCTATTCTCTGAACAGAAAATGAAAGAACAAAATGGTTCCCAATTGGCAAAGGACTTGGACAAGGCTGTATCCTATCACCCTACCTATTCAGTTTATATGCAGAACGTATTATAAGAAAAGCAGCCTTCGACACAGAAGAAGGAGTGAAGATAGGAAGAAGGAATATCAACAATCTGAGACATGCAGATGACACCATACTACTAGCTAAAAACATCACAGACCTGGAAAAACGACTAAGGAAGGTCAAGGAAGAAAGTGCAAAGGCAGGCTTATTGTTGAACATAAAGAAAACAAAAATAATAACTATTGAGAATCTAGACAAATTCAACCTAAACAATGAGGACCTAAATAGTAAAAGAGTTCTTATACCTGGGATCAAACAAGGATCAGGATGGGGGCTGCAGCCAAGAAATCAGAAGAAAACAAGGAATGGGGAAGAGAGTTATGAAGGAACTGGAAAAGATGCTAAAGAGCAAAGATATACAACTGAGCACAAAAGTAAGAATCATCCAAGCCATCATATTCCCCATCACCATGTATGAATGCGAGAGCTGGACAGTTAAGAAAATGGACAAAAGAGAATAAATTTATTTCAGATGTGGTGCTGGAGAAGAGTGCTGAGGATCCCATGGACAGCAGCCAAAAGGACAAACAAATGGGTCCTAGAGCAGATCAAAAAGAAATCTCTTTGGAAGAAGCCAAGGTGACCAAACTGAGGCTGTTATACTTCGGACACATCATGAGAAGGAAGGACTCATTGGAGAAGATAATAATGCTGGGAAAGGTAGGGGGAAGTAGAAAGAGAGGAAGGCTGCATGCTAGATGGATGGGCCTCTCTTAAGGAGGTCATGGGTGTGAATTTACAGGAACTAAGCAGAGAAATGGAGGATAGGGGGTCTTGGAGATGTTTCATTCACAAGGTTGACTCAAGGACAGTTAACAACAACACATCTTGACAAGTTGCCCTTTCTCAGCCTCAGAGAAAGACAATAGCAAAGCCCTTGGAGCAAAAATTGCAAGGAATATCCTAGAACAGGAGCACTTTATGGCCACAGAGCTTAAGGCACATTAGAGCAAGGATGACAAGGGAACAGTTCCAGAAAGTGGCACTGCTTGGAACATGCTGCATTATCTAACAGTACATCCCCAATCCCTAGATTTTTGGATGCACACATTTGAGCGTGTGTGACTTGCCTAAGGACACCCAGTGGGTTTCCATCGCTGAACGGGGACCTGGTCTCCCACTTTTCTAGTCCAATACTCAAGCCAGTACACTACACTGGTTCTCCTAGTAATATTAAATAAACTGGGACCTTTGGTGTTTATGAGGCTACCACTAAGCTAAGATCCTCCCTTGCTTTGATGTGCATGAACTTGAAGCTATTACAAATGTAATACCTCCCGGAGCAACATGCAGGGAATTGGATTTCTTTGAAAAAGTGATCTGAGTACAATAAAGTTGCCTGTAAATGTGGGACACTGATACTCTCCTTTGACAGAACCACACATTTCAGCCCGAAATCCCGTTCTTAACTCAGTTTCCGAACGGCCCCATTGAACTCAGCTATAATGTACCAGGGTAGTCAGGTTATGTGTGTCACATTGCTTTTGTGCCGCTAAAAGGTATCCTGGGAATAAGCTGAAGCCCTGTTTTTGCAGCTCTGGGACTGACTCAGCTTCCTTTGCTTTTGAAATGTAATTTAGAGTGTAATTCAAGCAACACCTGGAGGCACATCCAATGTGATGGAGCGCTCCACTCATAAGGGGGATCCCTTGAGGGTCTTTAACCGTTGTGTAATTATGTTGAAAGCTTCCGCTTAAAATAAGGCACACAAAGCTATTAAAGTCCATCCTTCATT
Source organism: Urosaurus nigricauda (assembly GCA_034509955.1). Lineage (NCBI taxonomy): Eukaryota > Metazoa > Chordata > Lepidosauria > Squamata > Phrynosomatidae > Urosaurus > Urosaurus nigricauda. Next base: position 377,928,021 of record JAOEGL010000001.1, on the reverse strand, counting down.
AGGTTTGGGGAAGCCACACAGTAGGGATGCTGTTATCCTTTACAGAATCTCTTCCATTAAGTGCCCTTGCAAAAGGATAAGACATAGGAGTTAATCGCGCGGAGGGCGAATTCGTAAAATCCCATGCAAAAACAATATTTTAAAATCCGGGTGTTGTTTGTCAGATGCATTGGTGTGAAAGAGAAATAACATGAAAATAGCCCCATTGGAAAGCTCCTTTGTACTTTTGGAATTTAGCAAAAGTAAAAAGGAACGGGTTTTGACGACTTTGCATTCGGGTTATTTTTGTGTTATTTCTTTTTCACACAAACATCATCTGAAAAACATCCCGCAAATGCAAGTTTTTTCCTTTTCCCTTTTCTATAATAAATGTTTATCACTAACACACTTAATACTTAAAAATATAAACCCATGCATACAGTTATACATACAACTTTTTAGTTGTCGAACTAACATAGCTGTTGCTAGTCTATAATATTACAGTCATATAATCGTAAACAACCATCACCCTACATTACCAACCATCTTTAAATTCGACTACACCATTGTTGATTCGACCATCTTATTCTTTCTTCAACTTTCTGTTCGGATTAACCCCAAACGTTGTCTTATTTGTGGGTTGTTTTCAGTTTAAATTTAGTTTCTGCATGGGATTCATCCCATGTAATAAACTCCATAGAACTGAAAAACAGGGGAGCTGCAGCTTTTAAAAAAATATTCAGGTCTTATTTATTTACTTTTAAAAAACTTTATTTATATTCCACCTTTCTCCCAGGCTGGGATGAACTCTGTGATTCTATCAAAATGAAGGCATTGGGCTCCTGAAGAAGAATTCTGTCCCTTCATTAAAATTTTCCTTCAGTCTTCAAATTTCTAACATTGCAGTTGAAATGCATTTAGAAATGAGTCCACTTAAATTTTAAGAGAAGGTTAAGAAGTGACATGAACGCCCTGTTTAAATATTTGAAGGGAATGTCATATTGAAGATGGAGTGAACTTGTTTTCTGATGCTCCAGAGAGTAAGAGACAGACCAATGGATGCAAACTACAAGAAAGGATATTCCACCTAAACATTAGGAAGAACCTCCTGCATTCATTTTTCTGTGTCCTGGTTTCTGGAGAAGTAGAACACAAGTTTGCTTCATCCTCAACATGACATCCCTTCAAATATTTAAGCAGGGCGATCATATCACCTTTTAAGCTTCTCTTCTCCAGGCTAAACATCCCCAGCTCCGTAAGTCTGTCCTCATAAAGCATGGTTTCTAGACCCTTCACCATTTTAGTCGTCCTCCTTTGGACATGCTCCAGACTGTCAACATACTGTTGGAATTGTGCACTCCCATTACTGTGCCCATGGCCAATTTAGTCGAGGTGTCCTCTTCAACCGGATGGGTTCCATTCCTGATGAATTCTAGAATCCTTGCCAGCTTCATAGGCCAGATGCCCAATGGCATACAAAGGGTCGTTTTGTGATCATTCGTAGGCCCTGCTAGATCATTTCTGCTTTAGCCTGGCATTTTAAGGATTGAGGAGAAGCTAGGAACAGAGCAGGGGAGATCCCTTCGCTCAGAAATTTGCTCATAATGTTCTCATGCCTGTTAAGATTGGAGATGGGCCATGCCTACACAGTTCGGTTTTCCTTGAATTCTTTCTGACATATATAACCCTAGATATCTGTCTACCATTAGCTATGATCTGGGGTGTGTGTGTGTTTCTGTGTTTTGGGGGGAGCACACACAATCCCTGCCAACTTATGATCCAACTTGAGAGATCTGGAGCTTTGGCTCTGTGATAGTTTTGGTGGAATCTCCTATTATGCACATTACTTATCTGTGTATTCTATTGTAACCTGCCTTGATCCTTCTGGAAAGGGATATAAATAAAATCTTATTATTATTATTATTATTATTATTATTATTATCTACTAGCAGCCAACATGGTGCAGTGGTTTGCATGCTGGATTACGACTCTGGAAACCAGGGTTCGATTCCTGGCTTGGCCATGAAACCCAATGGGTGACCTCGGGCAAGTCCCACTCTCTCAGTCTCATAGGAAGGCAATGGTAAACCTCCTCTGAACAAATCTTGCCAAGACAAACCCCACAATAGGTTCGCCTTTGGGTCACCATGAATCGGAAATGATTTGAAGGCACAAAACAACAATAATAAATTGGCAGCAGAGGCTGGAACCCATCAGTTCCAGGGCTGGGATGCTTTCCTCTGCAGTAGGCTACCTGCTGCCTCTGTTTACAACCAGTAAAACTGATCTCGTAGCAGGGATGTGTGTCGGTTCTTGGTATCAACAAAGTCCCAGAATCTTAGGCTGTTTAAGCTCAGAACAGATGGAGCATGCAACGTCTCGAGAATTCTGTGCATTTGTTCGCATCTTGTGTATTCAAAATGTTAACAGGCAGGTCTGTGCCATGTTTGTGTATGTTGTTATGACAGTGTGCTGAATAACACAGATGCTGGATGGGGCTTATCTGCTTACCAGCAGGAGCTGTAGATAAAGGACAGACACTTGATGCGGATGGTTACCTAAATTATGGATGTGCTTCTCCTCTGAGGTCCTCCGGAATGGCTTTGTGATGGGACCTTCGTGCCCTCTTCCTTGGCCACTAATGGGCTTCTGGCTCATTAGCTGGCAATATGATCTAAGCCTCCCATCCTCTCCAGGGCAGAATTAGCAGAGCAAATGTTGACTAGACCAATACTTTGTTAAGCGATGTGATCTGGGAGGTGGGCAGTTTTTTGCCCGGTGTGCCAAGGGCTGGCACCAGGTTTGCCCCCATTGGGTAGAATGGGTTTATTCTTGCTTGGACTCTCCCCAGGGACTGGCAGCTGATGGCTTCTGGACCAGTACTGGTCGACAGGAGAGTCTGCATGGTGGAATGGTTTGAGCATTGGACTACAACTCCTGGAGAGCAGGGTTCAAATCTCCTCTTGGCCATAGAAACCCAGTAGGTGACTTTGGACAAGTCATGCTCTCTCAGCCTCAGAGGGAGCCACAGGCAAACTTCCTCTGAAGAAACTTGCCAAGAAAACCCTGTGATAGGTTTGCCTTAGGGTTGCCATAAGTGATAAATGGCTTGAAGTCACACACACAACAACAACAACGGTCCATGGACTACCACTCTGAGTAATGCTGTGCTACTCAGACAAATAAGACCATGAAGCAGAGGGAGCAAACAAGTTTGTGTGCTTAAAAGAAGAGATGCAGACAGGAGGGAGGGGGACATTGCTTCATAGTTAATGGCCCAGATGCTACATTGTGCTTGTGAGGTGTAAATCTACACTGAATCCCATTATTGTGCAACCGATGGTGTTCCTATCCATGCGCCTGCTGAGCATCTCTTTGTGGAATGGGAAATAATGTATAGGATCTGTTTCTGCAACTTCAGGGAATCATGCAGTGCATTGAAGACACCGAAAAAATAGGCATGCGCCATCCAAAAATGTGCAGATACATGCGAAATGGTTGCTTTTGTGGAAATCTGATTAGGAAGCTATGAATGGAGTACATCCATTGCACAACAGCCAAAAAAAATTGCAACTGCGTGTGTAAGGGAACTTGAGCATGCCCAGAAACCCTGTTATCAAGCCATACCAGAAAATGGTCAAGATGGTAAAAGCAGGATGACCAGGACCTTATTCCCACTACCTTTTAAACTGGATTGCAAATCAGTCTGAACCAGTTTAAATGACCGTCGTTTGCACTTAGACCCATTTAACCCATGTCTTTTTGATGCTGATTTTTTCCACGACTTTTTGAATAAATCGATGCTGTGCAAGTGTGAACCAGATGCGGATCAGAATCAATTTAAATTTGCCCTTTGGCTGGCTGGAGCGGATCCACTTTAAATTGATCCATTCTTGAATGTGAACCACAAGTGGGTTATTTTACAGGGAAAAATGTGATTGGGGGAAATGTGGTGTGAACTATGCTCCGCTGTCGAATTGATCCATTGATTTGGATCACAAACCGGTTTATTTGTAACTGGGAATGAGGCCCAGATGTCATAACCGTAAAGGGGGAAAAGGCACCGCCAAATTTAGGACATTCAAGAAAAATGTAGGACACCAAACAATAAAAGCTGAAATCACTGACATAAATGCCAATTCATGCTTCTTAGTTTTGGTCAAAATGGAGGACATTTTGAAATTCCTCCTGGACAGAAAGCTGAAATGTAGGATGTGTCCTGGAACTGGGGGAGATCTAGTCACCCCGGTTAAAAGTCAGGAATGAGGGAGAACAGACAAGCTAGGAAAGGCCCATTTTGGAGGGAATGGATTCTGGGTGTCCATGAGCCCTCAAAAATGGCCATAGGGCCACATGAGGCCCATGACCCACATGCTACCTTCACCAAAAATAAGTCCTTAGGGGGTTATTTCTGTGCAAGATGTGAAAGCTGAAGGCCGCGTGATTCATCTGATCACCTGAAGCTTTAAAGGGGCTGCCTTTCTTTTCTTTCCAGAGCGGCTGCAAGGTGCAAAAGCCGAACCTTTGTCTTGTCCTTTTGTCTCTAGAGCAATTCTCTGCAGCGATCAAAGCTACTGTCGAAATTTGTCTCCTTTGTGTAAAACTCTCTTCCTTAAAACTTTCTGCTGCTAAATGCAAGAGTCAGTAGCACAAAACCATCACAACTAGGTGCCAGCCACACTTGTGATGGTGGATGGTGTTGTACCTTTTGAAAATTATCTACAAATTGGACAAGGCTGCAGACCAGGAAACAGAGGCATATTACACCAATAATTTGGCAGAATTCAAAGATATAGCTGTGTAGAATCAGTACATAGAGAGATCTTATAGCACCTATGAGACTAACTGAAAGAAAGAAAGTGGCAGCATGAGCTTTCCTAGACGTCAGTCTACTTCCTCAGATGCATTTGGTGTAGTCCAACAAATGCATCTGAAGAAGTAGACTGAAGTCTCCAAAAGCTCATGCTGCCAATTTCTTTCTTTCAGTTAGTCTCACAGTTGCTACAAGATCTCTCTACGTACCAATAATTTGGCATTCACAGTTGCTGGTAGTTGGGCAGTGAATCCATTTGTGGGGTTCATCTGAGCTTTAAAGGAGATGTTATCCATGGGGCTGGATTCTGCCCCCAAACAGACTCAACACTATGCCTCGCTCCTTCAAAATTCAGACTTCAGCCCTCCTTCCATGTCTGCAGGTTAAGCACTTGCATGTGCCTTCAAGTCATTTCCGACTTATGGGGACCCTAAGGGAAACCTGTCATGGGGTTTTCTTGGCAAGATTTGTTCAGAAGAGGTTTGCCATTGCCTTTCCTTGAGGCTGAGAGAGTGTGACATGAGTTTCACTGGGTTTTGTGGCTGAGCTGGGAATAGCCTAAAATTCAAACCAGTATGCCACACTGGCTCACAGATTTATTTATAGACTACTGTATTTGCTGTCGCTGCCGCCTTATTCATGGCCAATATAACATGTTCTCTCTAGGCATTTGTAGGTCTTCCAGCACAATCCTATGGTCCACTTCTGCTGGAGGTTGACCATAGAACTGCGCCAGAGGACCTACAAATGGCTGGAGAAGTATTCTCTCAGGTTAAAAGAAATAATAATAATAATAATAATAATAATAATAGCAGCCCTGGTGGCGCAGTGGTTCAATGCCTGTACTGCAGCCACTCACTCAAAACCATAAGGTGGTGAGTTCAAGACCAGCAAAGGGCTGAAGCTCGACTCAGGCTTGCATCCTTCCGAGGTCGCTAAAATGAGTACCCAGATTGTTGGAGGGCAAATAGCTTATAATTGTAAACCGCTTAGACACTCCTTAAGGGTATGAAGCGGTATATAAATGAAGCTGTTTGTTTGTTTGTCTAATAAAATAATAATAAAATTTATTTGTATTTCCTGCCTCTCCCCATGGATTGAGGCAGGATTCCAACAAGTAAAATCTACAAAGTCCAAGTACAGTTACAAAAACCAATTACAATCATAAAATCATTAAAAAACACATAATCCTTAATCTGACATACGTCAGATACCATTGTCCATCGTCAGTCCTGTTTATCAATTGAACAAACACAGCAAGTCGGATGGAAAAGCTCGCCAGAAGAGATCCGTCTTTAGTGCTTTCTTGAAGGTGGTAATAAGACGGATCTGTTCCGGGAGGTCGTTCCATAATTTCGGAGACATCGCAGAGAAGGTTTTATTAGAAGTCGATATCAACCTGGTGCTCAAGGTTTCCAGGGTATTCTTTGCTGATGTTCTGAGGGTGCGGGGCGGATTGTGCAGGAGGAGGCATTCCTTCAGGTAACTCGGGCCCAAGCCAAATAGCATGGTTATATCTGTGTTTTTCCACTTTCCTGAGATCTTGCTCCCCTTTAACAAGGTTCCCCATGACATTCTTGCAAACAAGCTTGCAAAATGTGGGATAGACAAGTTAACTGTTACATGGATTTGTAACTGGTTGACTGGACGAACTCAAAGGGTGCTCAACAATGGCTCCTTTTCATCCTGGAGAGAAGTGACCAGTGGGGTCCCACAGGGCTCTGTCCTGGGCCCAGTGCTATTCAACGTCTTTATTAACGATTTGGATGACAGAATTGGGGGCATACTTATCAAATTTGCAGATGACACTAAACTGGGAGGAGTAGCTAATACCCCAGAGGACAGGATCAAAATTCAAAATGACCTGAATATACTAGAAAGGTGGGCCAATGCTAACAAGATGAAATTCAACACAGAGAAATGTAAGGTTCTGCACTTAGGGAGGAAAAATGAAATGCACAGATATAAAATGGGGGACACCTGGCTGAATGAGACTTATACATCTAGGAGTCCAAGTAGACCATAAGCTGAACATGAGTCAACAGTGCGATGCGGCAGCTAAAAAGGCCAATGCAATTTTAGGCTGCATCAATAGAAGTATAGTGTCTAGATCAAGGGAAGTAATAGTGCCACTCTATTCTGCTTTGGTCAGGCCCCACCTGGAATACTGTGTCCAGTTCTGGGCACCACAATTCAAAAAGGATGTGGAGAAACTGGAGCGGGTCCAAAGGAGGGCAACTAAGATGGTGAAGGGTCTGGAAACCATGCCCTATGAGGAACGCCTTAGGGAGCTGGGGATGTTTAGCCTGGAGAAGAGAAGGTTAAGAGGTGATATGATCGCCCTCTTTAAATATTTGAAGGGATGTCACATTGAGGAGGGAGCAAGCTTGTTTTCTGCTGCTGCAGAGACCAGGACGCGGAACAATGGATATAAATTGCAGGAAAAGAGATTCCACCTCAACATTAGGAGGAACTTCCTGACAGTAAGGGCTGTTCGACAGTGGAACACACTCCCTCGGAGCGTAGTGGAGTCTCCTTCCTTGGAGGTCTTTAAGCAGAGGCTGGATGGCCATCTGTCGGGGATGCTTTGATTTGGATTTCCTGCATAGCAGGGGGTTGGACTAGATGGCCCTTGTGGTCTCTTCCAACTCTATGATTCTATGATTCTATGATTCTAACCCTGGAAAAAGTTGAGGGCTGGTTCCATAAACTTCCTTTAAAGTTCAGGTTTAAACTCAGAATGGATTCAGCGTCCCTATAGATGTGGGAAGCCTCTGCTCCCAATGGCAGATGGAACGGGAGTGCCTCGAGTGTGGGCAGCTTGTGCCTAAAGAAAGATATAAAACTCCTTGGAGAAAACATGGGTGTCGGACTCTTTTCACAAACCCTTTGAGAAGGCTGAGAAGCGACATGATCTCAAAATGAATTTCAACACAGAGAAATGTAAGGTACTTCACTTAGGACAGAAAAATGAAATGCATAGGTATAGGATGGGGGACACCTGGCTTAAAGAGACTTATACGTGTGAAAGGGATCTAGAAGTCCTAGTTGAGCAGAAGTTGAACATGAGTCAACAGTGCAATGCAGCAGCTAAAAAGGCCAATGTGAGTCTAGGCTGCATCAATTGAACTACAGTCCTCCCTCTGAATTTGCGGGAGAGCCACCCCCCCCCCATGAATTTGGAAATGTGCATATATTCAATCCCCATAGCTTTGAATGGCCATGTGTTCCTGCATGCGGCCATGTGCACGTGTCACAAGCGTGTGCACCATTAACTTATGATTCCTTTCCTTTACGCAAAATGCCATCACTTATCCATCGCTGATCTGTTGTACCATTATTATTGCACAATTTGACATTGACAGGTATCTCTTTTTAATGCAAAAGTGGGTGATAATGATAGTATAACAACAGATCAGCAATGCATCAGCGATGGATGTGAGATGATTTCATGCAAAAAGAAGAGAAAAAGAAGAGATGGTGATTCCATTTCAATTCCATCACTTTGTGTGGTACTTTAGGAAGAAATCACACTTTCCCACTTTGGCTCTTAACACTTTGCTGGTTGTGAGAAGAGGTGCGCTTGTGAGGCGTGCGGATAGGATGAGGGTCTCCCAGGTCAGACAGGAGCCAGACTCAGGCTGCATCTGCATTCCAGTGTTAATGCTGTTTGACACCACTTTAACTGGCATGGCTCCATCCTGTGGTGTGTTGGGATTTGTAGTTTGCAGTGGCACCAGAGCTCTTGGACAGAGAAGGCTGAAGATCTCACCAGACTGTGTCTCCCAGGATTCCATAGGCTGGAGCCATGGCAGTTCAAACAGTATCAAACTGCATTAATTCTGCAGTGCAGATGCTTCCTTTCTGTGACAAACTGCTACTGGGCAACAGCAGCAGTGTGCCTGAGAGAAAGAAAGAGAGAAATGCTGGCAGAGATCTCTCAGAAATGAATTTATGGGTGGTTTTAGCTTTTCTTTTGTGACATCTTACAAAACAAAAAGCCTCTCTTTTGTAACATTTTTTTCAAAAGTCTTTCATTTTGCAGTGCCTTGTCCTCCTTTACAGTTTTGACATCTCATCACCTGGATGTTGTCTTACTTTAGAAAGTGATGGATAATTTGGATGAAAGCGAAAGGCAGCCCATTTCTGCATACAGAAATGCACATGAGCTTCCCTTGCAGAAAAATGTGTTAATTTTGCATATAATAATTATTTTTAAATTATTTAGCTCGTGTCGGTATAAGGAATACAGAAAGAGATATTTAATAGCAGCGGCCCGATTATTAATAGCAAAAAATTGGAAATCAGAAAAAATACCTGCTATGGATGATTGGTTACAGAAGATCTGGGAATTAAAAGAAATGGATTGGTTAATTGCATTGATTCATGAGAAATTGATAAAAAATTAGAAAGTGACCGGGGTCCTATAATAGAATATGTGAATAAGGTTTGGAATATTAATATATGAAATGGGAAAAAACAGTGATATAGATTATTATAAGAAAAGAGAAAAGATAAATATATGGGTGGAAGAAACAAAGAGATGCAAAGCGTATATGAGTTGAGATTGATAGTTGATATTAAATATTATTATTATTATTATTATTATTATTATTATTTTAATTTCTTACATCCCATCTTTCTCCCAACTCAAGGGAGACTCAAGGCGGCAAACAGTATGTATAAAACAGTACAATTGAAAACAGTATAAGAATATCAAAATATATAAGTATAAAATTTTTAAAATAATTAAACAATTTAAGGAGTTAAAACAGTTATAAATTAAAATATAACATGTTAGAATTAAAGAAAATATAAAAAGAAAGAACCTGAATAAAGGTGATGCAACACAAGTTAACGTAAGGGGGGATAAGGCAAAAAATAATGCATATTTTAAATTTTGGGGGAGAACTCAAATGACAGGATGTAAATTAAGAATATAAGATTTGAGATGTAGAGGAAAGGAATGTACAGTTTTGATTTTGTTTTTAAAATTAATAAAAATTTGAATAATAATAATAATAATAGAATACAGAAAGAGTACTTGGTGGAGAAGAAAACAGATGAGAACCCCTGCGTTGCAGAAATATATGCAGGGGAAGTTATGTTTGGTTTGTATTAATGGCAACCTATCTGAGCATTTCTGGGCTGCGCATCGAGGTTGACCCTGCAAAGCTCAGAAGGACCCTGTAGATGCGACCTTTTAATGACAGCATGGCAAGAATCCTTCCAAGAGAGAAATGCTCGGCTGTGCCCCGGTGGCATTGATGTGCCTCATTATTCCTTCCTCCAGGACCTTTCGTTGTGCTAATGTAGGAACTTGAAGCTGCCTTGATCTGTACATGAAATCTCGCCAGAAGGATTCCTTTTTTCAGGGCATGAAAGCGCTGGGGCACAAGTGTCAGGAAAATGTTGTGTGTCTGAGGCTGGACACGGAGGAAGATCAGCGTTTGCAAAACTATTTATTACGCTACACAGACACATACCCTTGCCAACCTTTGACAAAGTTGTGGGCATTTGAGGCATATGGCTATTGACAGTTGCCACCAACCATCACTGTTGATGGTTGCCACCAACCATTATTGGTGAGAAGATATCAAGGATTTCAGGGGGTTCATGTCCTAATGATTTTTGGGTGAATAGAGAGCTTGCCTTAAAGATAAAAGCAAATAATGGTGGTGTGTATCCCATCCCTTTCTGTCAAGACGTTCCTCCTAAAATTTGTTGCTTTTCCCTTTAATACTTTCTACCGTCTTGACAATATTCATAAAACAATTTTATGATTGTTACCTGCCTCAATCCTTCAGGGAGAGGCAAGCTATAAATTCAACTATTATTATTATTATTATTATTATTATTATTTTGTTGTTGTTGTTGTTGTTTGGCCACATGTGTCCCGGTTTTCATCTATGGAGTTTATCAGACGGGAGGAATTTCTCTTTATTTTGAATGGAGCCAATTGGAGCCAATTCCAATTCACGTGAATTTGCTAGTTTAGTGAATGTACGTGAATTCCAATTGCGTTCGGAATGCATTCAGAATGACTTCTCATTACCCAAAAATGAACCCCCATTGCCCGAAACTGCGTGAGGTGCTTTAATACGAAATAACGTAAAACCCATGATTGTGTTTGGAATGACTTCCCTTTTGCCCGAAATTGCATGAGATACTTTAATGCACAATAACGTGAAGCCCCATGATTGCATTCGGATTGCCATTGGATTATACTTCCAATTTCCATCGTCTGATAAACTCCTATGAAACACTGTTGGGCAGGCAATGTGGCCCCCTCTTTCCTGATGTTGTTGTTGTGTTGTGCCTTCAAGTTGTTTCCGACTTATGGCCAACCTAAGGTGGCCCTATCATGGTTTTTTCTTGGCAAGATTTGTTCAGAGGAGGATTGCCGTGGCCTTCCCTTGAGGCTGAGAGAGTGTGACTTGCCCAAGCTCACCCAGTGGGTTTCATGCGCAAGAGAGAATCGAATCCTGGACTCCAGAGTCGTAATTCAACATTCAAACCAATGTGCCATGCTGGCTTTCACTTCCTCTTGGCAACTGCCTGCTGCATGCAGAAGTGGTGTGTGTGTGTGTTTGTGTGTGCAGAGAAAGAAACCAACCACTGCCAAAAGATTCAGAGAAGCAGCTCTGGAAACAATTTCCCCCTTTCCCTTCCCTTCCAGGCAAGATGATCTGACTCGCTCTTCAAAGCCATTATGCCTTCAAGTGCCTTTCTCCCCCTTCCCTTCCCAAGGTAGAGCTCTGAACATTGCCCTTGTTAACTGCACACTTGCGCACCATTTAATGATGAAGCAGAGCCTGCTGTTTTTAGGTGCCATCGGAGTCCTTGTTTCACCGCTCGTTGGAAAAGTGAGGTTAATTAAAGCGGTAAATTTACTTGCCCTCTTGGAGCCAGACATATAAGCCATCTCACATCCTTCAGTCTTTCCAGCAACATAAGTCAGAATTAACTCTGCGAGGAGGGAGAGGAGAAGGGAAGGAGGATGAATCTCTTGCAAAAGAATTTGTCTGTTCTTCCCAGTTAATAACTTTCCCCCCATTTGACCACATCCTTATGTGTCCTGGTACCTATCGGTCTCATGCTGAAGTGTGCAGGAAAAAGTGCATCTCCTTTCCTGGAAGGCCTCTGGAATGGCTACTACTTGGTACATTACTAGAGCTAGTCTGCACATAAGTGTGTTATGTGAGTCACTGCACATATTTGCACATCCACATCAAGCTTTAATTGCCTTCACCTTCCTGCACATATTTGCATGTGTTTGCTTTTATTCTCCTTCCCTCTTCAATAAAAATATAGTCTCTAGATCAAGGGAAGTAATAGTGCCGCTCTATTCTGCTTTAGTCAGGCCCCACCTGGGATAACACTGTGTCCAGTTCTGGGCAAAACAATTCAAAAAGGATGCGGAGAAACTGGAGCAGGTCCAAAGGAGGGCAACTAAGATGGTGAAGGGCCTGGAAACCATGAAGCCTTATGAGGAAGGACTTAGGCAGCTAGGGATGTTTAGCCTGGAGAAGAGAAGGTTAAAAGGTGATATGAGAGCCCTGTTTAAATACTTGTAAGGATTTCATATTGATGCGGGAGCAAGCTTGTCTTCTGCTGATCCAGGGTATAGGACCCAGAACAATGGATGCAAGCTCCAGGAAAAGACATTCCACCTCAACATTAGGAAGACCTTCCTGAGAGTAAGAACTGTTTGACAGTGGAATACATTCCCTTGGAGGGTGATGGGGTCTCCTCCTTTGGAGGTCTTTAAACAGAGGCTGGGATACTATTTGTCAGGGATGCTTTGATTGAGAGTTCCTGCATGACAGAATGGGGTTGGACTGGATGGCCCTTGGGGTCTCTTCCAGCTCTATCATTCTGTGAGACTAAGAGGTGATACGCCTTCAGCTGAAAACAAGCTTGCTCAATCCACAGTATGATACCACTTCAAATACTTAAACATGGCTATCATGTCCCATCTTAACAGTCTCTTCTGCAGGCTAAACATCCCGAGCTCCCTAAGTCTTTCCTTATAGGGCTTGATGGTTTCCAGACCTTTCACAGAAGACTACACATTCCCTTTGCAAATGCACTGATGTATGGTACAGTATTCCCAGTTATAGAATCAGAGAATTCTAGAGTTGCATGACATCCAGTCCAACTGCCTTGTGCCATTCAGGAACAAGAATCCAAGCCCTCCCTGTGACAGAGGGCCATCCAGCCTCTGTTTAAACACCTGCAAAGAAAGAGACTCCACCATTCTCTATGGCAGTGGAGTTTATCATACAATGGAATTTGGGGGTATACTCCAATGACAATCCGAACGCAATCATGGGGTTTCACGTAATTGCGTATTAGAGTATCTCACGCAATTTCAGGCAATGGGGGGGTCATTTTCGGGCAATGGGAAGTCATTCTGTTCGCATTCCAAACGCAATCAGATTTCACGTAAATTCGCTAAACTAGCAAATTTACGTGAATTCAAATTGGCTCCACTCGAAATTGAGAGAAATTCCTTCCATGTGATAAACTCCAGTGTCTCCCACTAGAGCTTTATGGTTTCCAGACCCTTCACCATTTTAGTTGCCCTCCTTTGGACACGCTCCAGCTTCTCAACCCCTTTCTTGAATTGTGGTGCCCAGAACTGGACACAGGATTATTCCAGGTGAGGCCTGACTCTCACTTTTCAATATTGTCAATATTTTGTTGCTATTTTAAGGTTGTCTTTTTTTACAAGTTTTTAGCTCCATTGCATGCATTTTCACATTCTCCCAGGCAACTGTGGTGAGGACGATCATGACACCAAGGAGGATAGGTAGTCATGACGTAGCGGTCTGAGTTTTGGACTACAAACCTGGAGACCAGGATTTGATTCCCCGCTTGGCCATGAAACCCACTGGATGATCCTGAGCAAGTCACACTCTCTCAGCCTCAGGGGAAGGTTATGGCAAACCTCCTCTGAACAAATCTTGCCAAGAAAACCCCATGATAGCTTTGCTGTAGGGTCAATCATAAGTTGGAAATAACTTCAAGATGCACAACACAAATACAGTCCTTTTGGCCCTCAGCCAGTCTCAGCAACAGAAAGCTGGCTCCGGGAATAGTTAATAATAATAATAATAATAATAATAATAATAATTTTATTTCTTTCCTACCTCTCCTCAAGGCTCAAGGCTGGGTGCAACATTTTAAACTACAGCACAACTTTAGCCACAAATGCCTATCCTTGCCTTACCTTATCAAATTTATTTCCTTCCCTCTGTACTCTTAATTTCAAGGATCGCCACCTTTCCTTCCATCTGCAAATATCTGATCCTTTTAAAATTAAAGGCATGGATTTCTGCTTCTCTCTTGCCTTCTCTCTCTCTGCAGTCTAATCTCCATGGGCATTTTAGCCTTGGCTTTCCTTGCAAAACAAATAAGAGAAGGAACCACAGAACCAGATATTAATATTTTAAAAACAGTTGGGAAAAGCGCCTGCGGGCTTTTAGTTAAATGTAGGGCAGGACTGCCGTTCTGCAAGGCCGATCTCTGGAGAGGAAGAAGAGTCGTGAGTCAGGCAGCAGAGATGGAAAAATGAAATTTTCTGTGTATTTAAAGTGGGTCCTTTGTGGGACAACCCTGACCCACGTATTAAATTTGAGCTGCAGCTTTACTTTGGTTCCAAATCCTTACTGGTGGCAATTACGGTGATGCACTGTTATTACTGTATGCTTCATATCCTTCAACGTTTTACAAATGGAAACGGGGACACGTGTAACCAAGCAACATCCAGGTCTGGTCAAGATGGCAAAAGCTGCAAATGGGGGGAAACCCACAATTGGGGAAAGGATGCAGCGGTTTGCTTTGGCCTCAGATGGCTGGGAAGGGCAGGATTCTGCACCTCCTTTCCTCTCCCTCTGCTGAGTTAATGGAGTGCAAACATCTCTTGCACTTTAAACTTTGCAGCTATTGAAATCAGCTAAGGACAAAAGGAGGAAAGGAGGAGGAGGAGAGAGAAACCAGGACATTTTAAAAGCAATTGGAAAAACGGGATGGCAGAGGTATAATCAGGATTGTCAATGCCAAATTGGAATAGTTGGAGGGTACGGTGTTTTAGTGAGTGCTGTTCGATTCCCCACTTGGCCAAGAAACCCATTGGGTCACCTTGGGCAAGTCACATACTCTCAGCTTCAAGGGAAGGCAATGGCAAACCTTTTATGAATAAATCATGATAGGTTCGCCTTAGAGTCATCATACCTCAGTATCAGCTTAAAGGCACACAACAGGCACATGGATGTGAGTGTAAGGAATGAATCCTAAAGGATGACCTAAATAAAGGTATTGTTATGGTAATGGTTGTTGTTGTTATATGCCTTCAAGTCAATTTTGACTTAAGGTGACCTTCTCCTAGGGTTTTCTTGGCAAGATTTCTTCAGAAGATGCTTGCTGTTGTCTTCCACATAGGTTGAAAGAGTGTGACCCCTCCTAAATAACCCAGTGGGTTTCCATAGTTGAGTGGAGATTTGAACCCTGGTCTCTGGAGTCCTAATGCCAGTGTGGCATAGTGGTTTTTGAGTGCTGGACTACAACTCTGGAGACCAGGGTTCAAATCCCAGCTTGGCCATGAAACCCACTGGTTGACCCACTGGTTCTCTCAGCCTGAGATGAAAGCAGCCGCAATTCTCCTTTGAACAAACGTTTCCAAGAAAGTCCCAAGATAGGGTCTCCTTAGGGTCACCATAAATTGGAAATGACCTGAACAACAACAAAGTAATAGAAGACTGGGTTTGAATTCTGGATCCTCTGTTTTGTTTCATTTAATTTTATTTTTCCTTCTCTGAGGCTTCATTGCTTCCAGCAAAGAATGAATAGACCTTGGCAGGAATGGGGAGATTTGGGGGAATGCAGGTGCATTGACAGCTGGTGGACATAATCCACTCCTGATTTAATTGGCATTTACGTGGAGCTCTCAAAGGTGCTGAAATACCATCTGCAAAAAGGTTCACGCTGAGCAGCTTCCTGATGTTGAGCTGGAATCTCTTTTCCTGCGGTTTGCATCCATTGTTCCTGGTCCTGTTCTCTGGAGCAGCAGAAAACAAGCTTGCTACCTCCTCAATATGACATCCCTTCAAGTATTTAAACAGGGTTATCATATCACCTCTTAACCTTCTCTTCTCCAGGCTAAACATCCCTAGCTCCTTAAGTCTTTCCTCATAAGGCTTCATGATTTCCAGACCCTTTGCCATTTTAGTCGTCCTCCTTTGGACCCGCTCCAGTTTCTCCACATCCTTTTTGAATTGTGGTGCCCAGAACTGGTGAGGCCTGACCAATGCAGAACAGAATGGCACTATTATTTCCCTTGATCTAGACACTATACTTCTATTGATGAAGCCTAAAAGAATTGCATTGGCCTTTTTAGCTGCTGCACCACACTGCTGACTGATGGTCGACTTGTGGTCCCCTAGGTCTCCTAGATCCCTTTCACATGTAGCCAGGTGTTCCCCATCCTGTATCTATGCATTTCATTTTTTCTACTTAAGTGCAGTACCTTACAGTCATAAAATCCTAGAGCTGTAAGAGACTTCAAGGATCATCCAGTCCAATCCTATTCTGCCATGCAGGAAGACATAGTCGAGGCACTCCTTTGAACAGATGGCCATCCAGCCCCTGTTTAAAAACCTCCAAAGAAGAGATTCCACCTCATTCGAAGGCAGCTCTGCAGCTGGGCAGGAAGAGGAGCCAGGAATGACGGCAGAAAAAGGAGGTGTCTGTGGCCACTGCACCCCATCTTCACGAGCATACCCCATGCCATATTTGCCATTGCTGCTCTTCAGGGAGCCTTGGTGGCGCAGTGGTTAAGTGCCAGTAATGCAGCCAGTATTGCATCCACAAGATTGTGAGTTCAAACCCAGAGCTCCAGGGTTGACTCAGCCTTGCATCCTTTTGTAGGTTGCTAAATTGAGCACCCAGGTTTTTTTTTTGGGGGGGGGGGGGGTAATTGCTCCCATGTTGTAAACTGCTTAGAGACTACTGAGTGTTGTATGAAGTGATACAGAGATGTAAATGCTATTGCTATTGCTCAGCACATTGCGCAGCAGCTATCCAGCCAGCTATGTTCGCCCTTAGCTGTGCCTGGCTCACCTCTGCCTTATGCTCCCCACCCCTGCCAGTGTTTGCAGCTGGTGGGGGGCAGAGATGCCTTGTTGATGGAAGGGGGCATCTGGGTATGTGTGTGTGTGTGTCTTGAGACGGACAGTGACTAATCGCCAAACAGGTGTCAGGCATTTTTAGGCTGTATCAATAAAAGTATACCCTCTAGATCAAGGGAAGTCATAGTGCCACTCTATTCCTCTTTGGTCAGGCCTCACCTGGAATACTGTGTCCAGTTCTGGGCATCGCAATTCAAAAAGGATGTGGAGAAACTGGAGCGTGTCCAAAGGAGGCGACTAAGATGGTGAAGGGTTTGGAATGGCTTAGGAGCTGGGGATGTTCAGCCTGGAGAAGAGAAGGTTAAGAGGTGATATGATAGCCCTGTTTAAATATTTGAAGGGATGTCATATTGAGGAGGGAGTAACCTTGTTTTCTGCTGTTCCAGAGAACAGGGCCAGGAGCAATGGATGCAAATTAATAATAATAAAAATAATAATATTTATTTATACCCCACCCCTTTGAGATCAATCGAGGCAGCTTACACAATGAAATGGCATTACATCAGTAAAACAGTTTGCAGGAATTCTACTAGAGGAAAAGAGATTCCAGCTCAACATCAAGAAGAACTTCCCAGCAGTAAGGGCTGTTTGACAGTGGAAGACACTCCCTTGGAGAGTCATGGAGTTCTTTAAACAGACCTCTGTTTATTCTGTTTTGGTCAGGGCTTACCTGGAATAATCCTGTGTCCAGTTCTGGGCACCACAATCCAAAATGGACATTGAGAAAGTGGAACTATGTCCAGAGGAGGGCGAATAAAATAGTGAAGGGCCTGGAAACCATAAAGCCTTATGAGGAGAGAGGGAGCTGGGGATGTTTACCCTGGAGAAGAGAAGGTTAAGAGGTGATATGATAGCCCTCTTTAAATATTTGAACAGATGCCATATTGAGTACGGAGCAAACTTATTTTCTGTTGCTCCAGAGAATAGGACCCAGAACAATGGCTGCAAAGAGATTTCATCTCAACATTAGGAGGAACTTCTTGACAGTAAAAGCTGTTTGACAGTGGAAGACTCTCCCTTGGAGAGTGGTGGCGGCTCCTTCTATGGAGGTCTTTAAATAGCCATTTGTTGGGGATGCTTTGATTGAGAGTTCCTGCAGGGCAGAATGGGGTTGGACTGGATGGCCATTCTTGGGGTCTCTTCCAACTCTGTGATTCTATTCCACCCTCAAAGTGTCACCCAGTGCTGTCCTTACCCCTTGCCCCTCTCAGTGATGCCCCTGCTCCTGGGTCTTTCTGGCACACTGCTTGTAGAAGATAACCTTTAAATTGCAGCTATGAGAAACATCAAGGAAGGGGAGAAACCAACAAGTTGTTCAGCCAGATCGAGGCTGACACGGACAATGTGTGTTTTTGCAAAAGGAAAAAAGAAAGAAAAGGTCAGTGTCCTTGCAAGATAATACCGGCCCAGGAGGATGCATTATTCATCAAGCAGGTGGTGGAATGAAACGCACAAACATGAGCTGCTCATTTTTTAATAGGCTACATGTCACTCTATCCTCCGGGTGGAAAGAATACTTGCACATTTTTCTCATCCTCCGCGAGAAGAGGTGACAAGCAGATGCAGCTCACTGGGAGGAAATGGACATTTACATTCTAGGACACCATTTGCAAAATATTGTTTTAGAAAAGCAAAAAAAATTTTTTTTTCAGAAAAGCAAAATATTTTTAGAGAAAGCATTTGCATGAAAATCAGGGTAGATTGCTCCCCATCCCAACATCCTTACACTAAAATAAACTAGAGCAGACCCATTAAATCAGTGGATTTTAGCTAGGCATTAACTTACCATTCAACAATTGACTCAGTGGATCGGATGTAGTTCCAATAGTATTCCAGCTATGATTATTTATGTGCTTTAATGACCACTGAGGCTGCATCTACACTGCAGAATTAATGCAGTTTGACACCAAATGAATGGCCACAGCTCAATGGTATGGAATCCTAGGATTTGTAGCTCTGTGAGATATTTAGCCTTCCCTGCCAGGAGCAACGGTGCCCCAACAAACTGCAAATCCCAGGATTCCATAGGCTAGCCCAATGGCAGTTAAAGTGGTGTCAAACTGCATTAATTCTGTAGTGTGACAACAGCCTTAATGTGGTCTAATTTTCTTCCCTTTTTGCAAACTGCACGTTTTTCAAACTGCACACCTTTGTCATTGGGGCCCAAGTGGACTCAGTGGCTTAGAGTCCCTTGGAATTGGCTCCAATCTGTCCACCAGCTTCAGCCTTTCCTGGACAGGGATGACTTAGCCACAGTCTTCCATACATTGATGACCTCTTGATTAGACTACTGCAATGCACTGAATGAGGAGCTGCCCTTGAAATACTTAACCATTTGTGTGTGTGTCTGTGCCTTCAGGTCATTTGTTGGTTTATGATGATCCCGTGAATTTCACAGGGCTTTCTTAGGCAAGGAATCCCCAACATTCAAAATGACCCGAATAGTCTAGAAAGCTGGGCCAAAGCTAACAATGAAATTCAACACCGAGAAATGTAAGGGCAGAAAAAAATGAAATGCACAGATATAGGATGGAGGACACCTGACTTAAGGAGACTTATACATGTGAAAGGGATCTATGAGTCCTAGTAGACCACAAGTTGATCATGAGTCAACAGTGTAATGAGGTAGCTAAAAAGGCCAATGCAATTCTAGGCTGCATCAATAGATATATAGTGTCTAGATCAAGGGAAGTCATAGTGCCACTCTATTCTGCTTTGGTCAGGCCTCACCTGGAATAATACTGTGTCCAGTTCTGGGCACCACAATTCAAAAAGGATGGGGAGAAACTGAAGCATGTCCAAAGGAGGGTAACTAAAAGGATGAAGGGTCTAGAGATCATGCCCTATAAGGAATGACTTAAGCAGCTGGGTATGTTTAGCCTGGAGAAGAGACAGTTAAGAGGTGATATGATAGCCCTGTTTAAGTACTGTATTTGAAGGGGATGGGGTCATATTGAGTGTGGAGGAAGCTTGTTTTCTGCTGCTCCAGAGACAAGAACACAAGCAATGGATGCAAGCTGCGGGAAAAGAAATTCTAGATAAACTTTAGGAGGAACATCCTGACAGTAAGAGCTGTTTAACGGTGGAACACACTCCATTGGAGAGTAGTTGAGTCTCCCTCTTTGCGAGTCTTTAAAGAGAGGCTGGATGGCCATCTGTCGGGGATGCTTTGATTGGGAGTTCCTGCATGGCATAAAGGGGTTGGACTGGATGGTCCTTGTGTGTCATCTCTTCCAACTCTAGGATTCTAGGAGATGGTTTGGTCACTTCCTCTCTCCGAAATAGATCCCTCAGCACCTGGGATTCATTTTTGATCTCCCATCCAAATGCTAATCAGGGCTGGCTCTGCTTAGCTTCCAAGATCAGATTGCATCTGGGTTTTCTGTGTGTGTATGTGTATATGTCCTTTCAAGTTGCCTGTAGGCTTATGGTGATCCCATGAATTTCACAGGGTTTTGTTAGGCAATGAATTCTCAGAATTGATTTTGCCAGTTCCTTCCTATGAAACAGAGCCATCAGCACTTGGTATTTGTTGGTGGTCTCCCATACAAGTGCTAACCAAGGCTAGCCTTGCTTAGCTTCCGAGATCAGACAGGATCTAGTCCCCTTGGAGTTTTTAAGCCATTGACTTATAGTGACCCCATGAATTTCATATGGTTTTCTTTGGCAAGGAATCCTCAGAAATGGTTTTTCCAGTTCCTCCCTCTGAAATAAAGCCTACAGCACCTGGGATTCTTTGCTGGTCTCCCATCAAAATACTAACCAGGGCTGGTCCTGCTTAGCTTGTGAAATCAGAGAAGATCTACTGCCTTTTAGGATACTTAGAGAGAATACAGCTGTTCTGCTCTTATCCTTGTTTTGATGGAGACCACATCCTCTACAAATAGTGGCTTCCAAATTTCAGATGTTCCTCTGGATGTTTTGGACCTCAGCTCCCAGGATGCTTAACAGTTGGCTAAGCTGGCTAGGGCTTCTGGGAGTTGAAGTCCAAAACATCTGGAGGACCAAAGCCTGGGAACCACTTCTCTACCAGGTCTGCTTGGTAGCTCTGAGACTTGTCCAGCCAACTGGACGCTGCCAGGGGAAGGGGCCAGTTTTGCACATCTGCCAAATGTCCTCATGGGCTTTTGTGGTTCTTGCTCCCTAGACTCATCGGTACCTTCCAGATGGTTCTGCAGAAAGTGGTGGAAGAAGGGCAGCTGAACGTGACGGACACCTTGATCGATGACAACAACGCCGCCATCCGGGTAAAAATGGGGTAATATTTAGTGCACATCAATTGGGACAAAAGGCTGCATTTTTCCTAAATCGCTCCCAGCATAAACATCTTTGCAGAGATGTTAAAGAGCAGTTATTGTATATACTCATGTATAAGTCTTAGGTTAAAAAATTAACCCTGAGGCTGAGAGAGCATGACTTGCCCAAGGTTACCCAAAAAGTTTCTGCAGCCCAGTAGGAATTTGAACTCTGCTATTGCAGTGTCCCAGTCCAACCCTCAAAATACTACACAGCTCAAACCACAACTTCCTCAGAGGAAGGCAATGGTGGCAAGCCCTCTCTGAACAAATCTTGCCAAGAAAACCCTGAGACAGGTTCACCTTAGGGGAGGGGGCATAAGTCAAAAATGATTTAAAGGCACACAACAACAACAGATGCACCCCAAGCAGGTGTCTGCTCAGAATGCACAAGGGTTGTGGAGGGCTTCACAAGGCCCTTCCTTCAAGCTTGGGCAAGTCACACTCTCTCAGCCTTAGAGGAAGGCAATGGTGGCAAACCTCCTGGAACCAAACTTGCCAAGAAAACCCTGGTTTGCCTTCTGTTGTTGTTGTTGTTGTTGTTGTTGTTGTGTGCCTTCAAATCAATTCCGACTTATGGTGACCCTAAGGTGAACCTACCGTGGGCTTTTTTTGGCAAGATTTCTTCAAAGGTGAGTTTCCATGGCTGACCAGGGATTCGAACCCTGGTCGCCAGAGTCATAAGAGTTTATCATACTATGGAATTTAGGAGTATAATGCAATGGCAATCCGAACGCAATCATAGGGTTTCACGTTATTGCGTATTAGAGTATCTCACGCAATTTCAGGCAATGGGGGGTCATTTTCAGGCAATGGGAAATCATTCTGAATGCATTCCGAATGCAACTGGAATTCACGTAAGTTCGCTAAACTAGTGAATTTACGTGAATTCGAATTGGCTCCATTCACAATTGAGAGAAATTCCTCCCATATGATAAACTCCATAGTCAAACGCTCAAACCATTATGCCACACTTGGCTGTCAGGTTCACCGTAGGATGGCAATAAGTCAGAAATAACTTGAATGTGCATCCCAAGTAGGTTTAAGCTCAGAATAATGCACCTTCGCATTTGCAGCAAACCCTCTCAGAACAAATCTTGCCAAGAAAACCCTGTGACAGGTTTGCTTTGGGTCACCACACATCAGAAATAACTTGAAGGCACATGACAAGGATGGGGGACACCTGGCTTAAGGAGACTTATATGTGTGAAAGGGATCTAGGAGTCCAAGTACACCACAAGTTGAACAGGAGTCAACAATGTAATGCGACAGCTATAAAGTCCAATGCAATTCTAGGCTGCATCAATAGAAATATAGTATCTAGACCAAGGGAAGTTATAGTGCCGCTCTATTCTGCTTTGGTCAGGAAGCCTCACCTGGAAGAATGCTGTGTCCAGTTCTAGGCACCACAATTCAAAAAGGATGTAGAGAAACTGGAGCCATGTGTCCAAAGGAGGGCAACTAAAATGGCAAAGGGTCTGGAAACCATGCCCTATGAAGAGAGGCCTAGGGAGCTGGAGATGTTTAGCCTGGAGAAGAGAAGATTAAGAGGTGATATGACAGCCCTAAGTATTTGAAGGAGTGTCATATTGAAAATGGAGCAACCTTGTTTTCTGCTGCTCCAGAGACTAAAACATGGAACAATAGATGCACGCTATAGGAAAAGAGATTCCACCTCAACATTAGGAGGAACTTCCTGGCAGTAAGGGTTGTTTGACAGTGAAAGACTCCTCAGAGTCTGATGGAGTCTCCTTCTTTGGAGGTCTCTAAACAGAGGCTGGATGGCCATCTGTTGGGGATGCTTTGATTGAGATTTCCTGCATGGCAGAAGGGGATTGGACTGGATGGCCCTTCGGGTCTCTTCCAACTCTATGATTCTATGGTTCACCCCAATTAGGCATCAGTTCAGAATGCACTTTGGTACACCTGCATGCAAAATGGTTGTGGAGTGCAAGCTCGAACTGTCCTTGCAGATGAGAAAAATAATAATAAAAATTAAAATATTGAATAGTTTCCTTAGGTGACTTTTATGCATGCGTAAGATATCAATGGGATTCTCACGGGTGTCTTCTGGAAACTGCAAAAAGTGCATTGATTTTGGTTGGCTTTTGCCAGTTAAGGACCGTGAGGGTGAGAGGAGGACAGATCTGTCATTATAATGGAAGGCTTTTAAGACTGAAGCCTCTTGCACCTCCCTCCTTTGCTCTTGAGATGTGGCTGGCTATAAATAAGAGAAAATGGAGACCTCTTCAAATATCTGTCAGGTGGAAGATGAAGCAGGCTTGTTTTCTGCTGCTCCAGAGACTGGGACACAAACCAGGGGATTCAGATTAAAAGAGAAGAGATTCCAAGGTTAGGAACATCTTCCTCCACTTTGGGTTTTAGTGGGAACTTCAGAGAAGCTCTCCAAAAGGTGAGCCTCTTTTGGGGATAAGGGTCTCTTATCAGCTATTCCTGTTCTGAGTCTACACACCTGGAAAAGATCTTCCTTTTTATTAATGCACAAATTATTCCACCTATATAAAATATATGAATCAATCAATTAAAAAAATTAACAAAGTAACTTTACAAACAAAGAAAGAAAGAAAAAGATACATTGACTCCCTTCCCAAACATTATATTTTAACTTCCCTTTGTTTATTGTTGTTGTGCACCTCCAAGTCGTTTCCGACTTACGGCGCGACCCGAAGGCTTGGGGTTTTCTTGGCAAGATTTGTTCAGAATGGGTTTGCCATGGCCTTCCCCTGAGGCTGAGAGTGTGTGACTTGCCCAAGGCCACCCTCTGAGAAATAAATCTGTCTGCCACCACTTTAACTGCTGCAGCTTCATACCATGGAATTGTAGGCCTTTGGCCTTACCTAAAAAGTCCTGGCACCTCCTCAAACTACAAAATCTGAGGATTCTGTAGCAGTAAAGTGAAGTCAAAACGCATTATTTCAGATTCTCTAAAATTAATATGTTGACAGTGAATGGTTTTTCCCTTGCTTTCAGACCAGCGTCTCCATTGAGATCCGATACCAAGCCATGGATGGCACCGTTGGCGCCTGGAATGACGAAGAGTTTTTTGAGAGCCCCAATCCACGCTCGGAGGGAGACCCCTATGAGATGGATGCCTTGCTCCCCAGCCATCGACAGTCACCCAGCAAGGGCAGCGCTGCGGAGCGGGCCCTCCGGAGGTAACAATTGCAGGGCATGTGTTAATGGAAATGGGCACACTTGTGTCCCATGCCAGCCAAGCCCTGTCATGGGGTTAAACTAGGAGATCCTGGCAAGCCAAAGGTTGGGAGATCTCAGAAGATCAAGGGATCTGTCCAACAGGGAGCCCAACAAGATTGTGCATTGCTTTTATCTTGTACTGGGCACCTTTATACTTGGTCAGGATAACCAGACATCCTCCTTTTCGAGGACATGGCTTACATTTCCACCTTCTGTCCAGGAGGAATTCCAAAATGTCCTCCATTCAGGGTGATCAGATTTCTTCCTTTTCCTGTCCTCTTTGCAAATAGGGAGATAGGATGGATCCTTCTAAAGTTTTTTTTTCCCTAGAAGCAGCAGCAGGCAAACATGCCCTAAGCTCTGGGTGCGAGTCTTGTCTGCTGCTCCTAGGAAAGAAGATCTTTAGAAGGATCCATCCTATCCCCCTATTTGCAAAGAGGACAGGAAAAGGAAGAAGTCTACTGCCAAGTAGATGCATTTCTCAAAGGGGAAGAGCAAACCTGGTGCTACTCAATGGGCTTCTCAGCCATGCTCAAAATGGAGGGCATTTTGGAATTCTTCCTGGACAGAAGGTGGAAATGTAAAGTGTGTCCTGGAAAAGGAGGACATCTGGTCACACTCCAAAGCAGACCGGTGGTTTTCAAAGTGCCATTTGCAGACATACATCATGGGATCTGCTTCTGGGAAACTCTAGGATAGGGTCACCATATTGGAGATAACATGGTATAGTGGTTGGACTAGGACTCTGGGAGACCATTGTGAATATCTGCTGGAGCATGAAAACCAACTGGGTGGCCTAAGTCACACTCTCTCAGCCTCAGGGAAAGGGCACAGCAAACCGCCTCTGAATAAATTTTGCTTGGAAAACCTTACGGTAGGGTCACCATAAGTCAGCGTCAATTGAGAGCCAGAGTAGTGTAATGGTTTGAATATTGGATTAGGATGCTGAAAGTCTGGTGTTCGAATCCTACCTTAGCTACGGAATCCTTTTAAAGTGGCCATGGACAGGTCACACTCTCTCTGCCTCAAGAAGGCAATGGTGAACCCCATCTGAAGAAACCATGCCAAGAAAAGTTGACCTGAAAGCACATCCCAACAAGAGCGGTTGCTTCTGTCTGGTGTTTGCATTGCATTGTATACTTAATCTTGTAGTTCATGTATTCACAATTCACAAGTGGTGTAGTGGTTTAAGCATTGGACTAGGACACTGGGAGACCAGGGTTTGAATCCTGGCTTGCCCAGGAAACCCACTGGGGACATTTTCACCCAGAGGAATGTATCTCTGTCCCCAAAGAAGAAGAAATGCACGGACGAACACAGCGTCCTTCCGAAAGAGAAAGCAGTGCGAATGCTAATAAACCTATCACATTAGTACATACCCATTGGCTTCTTGATTTCGAATTAGCATCTTTGCGCATGCACAGGGAGGACAGGATCCCACAGCCGACAGTAATCCTATGGCGGAACTGGAGATGCATTCCATAATAATGCAAATGCGAATTGACTGAATTCACAGTGGAAAAGGATTTATAAATTCAATATTTTTCTGAATTCAACTGTCCCTGGGATGTCTCACGATTGTGTTTGGATTGCCTTCTATTTGCATGTGGCATTGTTTGAAAATCTTTTGTGAAATTACGTGAAATACCTTGGATAACCCTGGATTAACCTTTGGTTCACTGTCTAATTTTCCCTTTATGATAAAGTCCTGGGTGAACATGAACAAGTCACACACTCTCAGCCTCAGAGGATGACCATGGCAACCCTCCCCGCCCCCAAGAAACTTTGCAAGAAAATCCCATCATAGGGTCGCTTTAGGGTCGCCATAAGTCGGAAATTACTTGAAGGCACACAGAAACAACAACTTGTATCCACCTTTATTGCAAGTGGCAAAACACAAACCACACCACGCACATTTGTGGGGCTGTGATGACCCTTGCAAAGACTTAGTAAAGCTGCAGCAAATATCCCTTTTGCCGTAAGAGGCTTGGCTGAAGCATCTAATTGGAGCTGTAGATCAATTCCCCGGATCAATAAGTTACAGTTCTCATGGCTCTACAGGAACGCCATGCTTGGCTTTAATAAGTCCCATGCACTGGCTTGAGCTGGGATTGATGGTCTTCATTGAGGAGGTGAGCAAGACCATTTCCTTGCTCAATAGAAAGAGAAGTGTCAGAAGGCAATGTGGGAACAGGGCTCTGCACTTCAAAATCCAGCATCCTGTAAGTCTGGTCTTGACTGAGGCTGCATCTGCACTGCAGAATTAAAGTGGTGTCAAAGTGCATTAAATCTGCAGTGCAAATGCAGCCCCAATCAAGATCAGACTAAGGGGTTTATCACTCAAAGGAGATTGGGATTTTATCCCGCAAATATCCTGGAAAAATTGTGTAATTACATGAAACGATTTCACACGAAGTCAAAACCTGCCATTAAAGTGGTCACAAAGAAGCATTAACGCACATCTTTTTACTTTTGGGATCTCAGCGACTGCATTTTCGATATCACTTTATTTGCGCAATTGCGTGTGATAAACATTTGCTCTTTAATCTCTCTTTAATGCCAAAATTAAGCCCAGTGGGATACATTCCTTTGTGGATGCTGGACTTTGAACAACTGAGAGCAATGAAATGGTCCTGCACACATGACTGCCACAGCTCTGTGCTTGGAATCCTGGGATTTTTAGTTTGGTGGGGGCACCAGAGCTGTCTGACAAGGAATGCTAAACATCCCGCAATACTACAAATCCTAAGAGTTCCAAAGCATTGCATCAAGGCAGTTAAAGTGCTGTCTAGCTGCATCATTCCTGCAATGTGACAGCAGCATTAATTGCACCAGAGGTGCAAATGGTAAACCAGATGTTTCTAGACTGCAGCTCCCAGCATTCCTCCCCACTGTCCTGACTAGTGGGATACTGGGATTTGCAATCCATCATTGAAGGCTACATGATTCTCACCCTGGAGTTCATAGAAAGGCTCCTGCCATAAGGTGCAAACTTAATCATAAGAAAGTGTTGTTGTTGTTGTTATGGTATATTTATTTATACCCTGCTTTTCTCCCCAAATTGGATATATCCACGTTGCACATTTATACAGCTCCAATGCCACTCCGTTCTGTAGAATCCTGGGATTTGTAGTTTGGGTAGGGATTTTGGGTTTTCAGCTGCACACCCCCCTGAACATTAGATATTCCTGGCAGAAAATTCTAAGCGTCTTGTGGTACTAGAGTTCCCAGGATTTGTTAGGAAGGAGCCATAAAACCTCAGGTGTTATCGGAGCACTTAATAGTTTAGCGTGGCTCTAAACCCAGAGTCAGAAATCCAGTTTTCCACCTCTCTCTCTCTTTCTGTGGCTGCATCTACACTGCAGAATTAATGCAGTTTGACATTGCTTTAACTTCCATGGCTCAATGCTTTGAAAGCTTGGGATTTGTAGTTTTGTGAGATATTTAGCCTTATCTATCAGAGGCCTCTGGTATCACAACAAACTACAGGATTCCATAGGATGGAGCCAGGGCAGTTAAAGCAGTGTCAAACTGCATTAATTCTGCAGTGTAGATGCAGCCACAGATGATGATGATGATGATGCTTTATTTATAGAGCGCTGTAAATTTACACAGCACTGTACATACAATCAGTTAAAAATAGAATAGAATAAAATAAAAGAAGCCTGCCTATGGTGTACATTCTCTAAAAATAATTTAAACACAATACACATTAATACATATTAACATTAAATAATAAAGTATAGCAGGTCACAAATAAAAAATAAACCTTCAATAACACTCAGGTTATTGAGAGAGAGAGGTGGAAAACTGCTTTGTCTTTTTGTTCCAGCTTTGGATACCTAAACTGTATTTCTAAATGGTTGAATTCAAAAATATAGAATGCATCTGAGGAAGTAGAATGAAGTCTAGGAAATCTCATGCTGCCGATTTCTTTCTTTCAGTTCATCCCAAGGGCACTACAAGATCTCTCTACATATATTTCTTAAATGCTCAACTGAAGTTTTAAGTTGCTGCAATGCTAGAAATTTGGGAACTGAAAGAATATTTCATGGGTGCGTGTGCTTCAGAATAGGATAAACCGATTGAATCAACTGTTTGAATGGGGAGTCATAATGCGTAGGTAAATCCCATGGCTTCAGTGGGTCTCCTCTAGTGAGGATTGACAAAAGGAATCAGGTCAGGATCTATGTATGGCGTGCGACCGCTTTCCAAGTGTTGTGGCTCAGATTTTATGAGCCTTTTCTGCAATAATTGGAGTTAATTTCAGCCCATATTCGTCAACAGTTGGTTTTTTGGCATGATTTGGACAGCAATCATCTCAGGCCTTTCATTTGCTGCCAAGAACAGATTTGCAAAAAGAAAAATCTTTTTCAAAAGGAGTCATTCCTGCAATCAAAAGGTGGCGAATTAAACTCCCAGCGATTGCCGAAAGGAACAACTTCACATATAAAATCAACCCAATATATAGTTTCAGTCCCTTTAGTTAAGAGAAAATTATTATTATTATTATTATTATTATTATTATTTGTATTTCCCGCCTCTCCCTTCGGATCGAGGCAGGATTCCAACAGCGTTAAAGTTATTACATGATTCAAATACAATTTAAAACAATTAAAACAATTATATAATCAGGTTGCTTGTTGGACATGCTGTCCTCCTAGGCAGTGTCACTGTAACTGTTATTAGTTTAGTCTGTTCATTCATGATCCATCAAAGTAGATCAGGTGGGTAGGCCCGCCGGAAGAGATCCGTCTTAAGGGCTTTCTTAAAGGCATCCAAGGAAGTAATGAGACGGATCTCCTCCGGCAATTCATTCCAGAGCTTTGGAGCTGCAGCAGAGAATGACTCCTGGGAAGTTGATATAAATCTTGTGTTAACAGGATCTAATAAATTCTTCCCTGATGTTCTGAGAGTGTGGGGCGGATTATGTAGAGAGAGGCGCTCCTTCAAGTAACTTGGACCTGAACCATATAGGGCTTTAAAGGTAATGACCAACACTTTGTATTGGGCCTGGAAGCTAATCGGCAGCCAGTGTAATGATCTTAGTATATGGGGTGATATGTTCAGATCTTGGTGCCCCTGTTAATAATCTGGCTGCTGCATTTTGGATTAGCTGCAGCTTCCGGACTTGGTACAAAGGTAGCCCCATGTAAAGCACGTTACAGAAATCTAATCGAGAGATTACCAGCGAATGTATCAATGTTTCAAGGTCCCCCCTGCCCAGGTAGGGGCACAGCTGGTGTATCAGCCGAAGCTGGTACCACGCACTCCTGGCTGTCACTTCCACTTGAGATGTCATCTGAAGCGACGAGTCCAAGAGTACGCCCAGACTGCGAACGTTGTCCTTTAGGGGAAGTGTGACCCCGTCCAGGACAGGCTGGCAAATCTCCATCCCTGGGCTTGGAGAACCTATCACAAGTACCTCTGTTTTCTCTGGATTCAGCTTGAGTTTATTTTCCCTCATCCAGCCCATTACCGACTCCAGGCAGACGTTTAGAGGGGAGATGCCATCCTTGGTCACTGCAGCAGCCGGAGACATGGAGAAATATATTTGTGTGTCGTCAGCATACTGATAACACTGCACCCCGTGTCTCCGGATAATCTCTCCCAGCGGCTTCATGTAAATGTTAAACAGCATGGGAGACAGAATGGCGCCTTGAGGGACGCCAGATGTCAGCTCCCTTTTACGAGAGCAACTGTCTCCCAGCTTCACCATCTGGAATCTGCCTGAGAGGTAGAACCAGAACCACTGGAGCACAGTGCCTCCGATTACTATCCCCTTCAGGCGTTCCAGAAGGATACCGTGGTCTACGGTATTGAATGCCGCCGAGATGTCCAAGAGCACCAACAGGGTCACACTTCCCCTGTCGATGCCCAGACGGAGATCATCGACCAGGGCGACTGTCTCAACTCCGTGACCCCTTCTGAAGCCAGTTTGAAATGGGTCTAGATAATTGGCTTCTTCCAAGACAGCTTGGAGTTGGAGGGCAACTGCCCTCTTGATCACCTTGCCCAAGAATGGTAACAGTGATACCGGTCTGTAATTATTTTTGATCAAGGGGTCCAGGGAGGGCTTTTTCAAAAGTGGTTTAACCACTGCCTGCTTCAACTCTGATGGAAATGTACCCTCCCTGAGGGATGTGTAGATGATAAGTTGGAGCAATGTCGTCACTACATCCCCTTCTTGAATTGTCAACCACGATGGGCAGGGATCAAGAGGGCACGTCGTCCTCCTAACTCTTCCAAGGAGCTTGTCCACTTCCTCGGTATTTATAAACTCAAAATGATCCAGTTTAATCAAGTCCACGGAGTCACTGGATGCCCCTCTCGTAGTTTCTGCATTAATAGTGGTGTCTAGATCGGCTCTTATCTGAGAGATCTTATTGACAAAAAAGTTATTAAAAGCATCACAGCAGGCGTTTGTTGGTTCTAATAATGGATTCAGGGTGGAAGGGGGCCGAATTAGATCTTTGACCACCCTGAATAGCTCTGCTGGATGAGACTCTGCCGATGCAATGCAAGCAGCATAGAACGAGTTCTTTGCTGCATCGATTGCCGCTCCATAGGACCTTAATAGGTTCTCTAGGAGTGTCTTGTCAGATAAGCGTCGGTGTTGACGCCAGCTGCGCTCTAGTCGTCTCGTCTCTTGCTTCATCCTCCGAAGATCTTATGTATACCACGGTTTTCTGTTGGAAGCGAGTTGGAGAGGACGTTCGGGAGCGATACTGTTTATAGCCCTGGAGAGGTCGGTGTTCCAGGTATTGACCAGGGCGTCAACAGAATCGCCGTCATTCCCAACCATATAACCCTCTAGGGCTTCTTGGAACCTTTTGGGTTCCATCAGCCTTCGAGGGCGGACCATCCTAATAGGTCCTCCACCCCCAAGGGGTATATGGGTAGTGGCCCTCAATTCCACCTTGACCAAGAAATGGTCCGTCCATGACAGGGCAGTAATGTCAGTAATGTTACTGAATTAGAAAATGTTTTCTAATTCTTTGTGGATTACATTATAGGTGTGGAGATTCTATTTCTATTTCTATTCACTTCTGGGCAAAATACAGAGTTTTCCAATGCTGGGGAAACCCCTAGTGAGATGAATAGAGCAGCCGTGTGGTTTTTCACTCTTTTTCATAGTCTGTCACAGGTTGCATCCACACTGTGGAAATAATGCGGTTTGACACCACTTTAAATGCTCTTGCTCCATCCTATGGGATCCTGGGATTTGCAGTTTTACAAGGTCTTGAGCCTTTTTCTGCGGCCAAAGAGTGTGAGTGCCTCACCAAACTACCAATCCCAGGATTCTGTAGGATGGAGCCATGGTGGTTTAAGTGGTGTCAAACTGCATTATTCCTACAGTGTAGATGCAGCCACGGAATTATTCTATGGAGAAATTCATATAGGTTTTTTTTTCTGCATTTAAAAGCACTATCACTTTGTGCATTGGAAATGGTGCATTTCGTTCAGAACTCACTGTTCCCTGCAGAGGAAACACTCTTTGATACACTTTTACACACATGAACACACACACACATCGTGTGCTGAAAAAACCACACTTATGTTTCCAACAGAATGATTTTCCCTAAAGGAATTCTTAATAATAATCCCTAATAATAATTCCTAATAATAATTCAGCCACAAGCTTGTGAGTTTAATCCCGTTGGGCTCCAACCACATTTCTGCACCACTCTTATAGTGCTGCTTTATTCCACTTTTACTGCTCTGGCTGCCTCCTGTTGCATTCTGGGTTTTGTAGTTCAGTGAGGCCTAAGAGCTCCCTGGCTGAGCATTCTAAATTCCCCTCCCTGAACTGCAAATCCCAGAATGCAACAAGAGGCAGCCAAATCACTAATAGCGGAATAGCAGCGCTATAAGAGTGTAGCGCTATAAGAAATATGGCAAGATTGACCCAGCCTTCCATCCTTTCCTAGGTTGGTAAAATGAGTATAGTTTGGTTCCAGGATCCCCCTTTGGATACCAAAATCCATGAATGCTCAAATACCTTTAAATACAATGGCACAGTAAAACAGTGTCCCTTATATAAAATGGCAAAATCAAGGCTTGCTTAATATTTTCAAGGCGTGGATGGTTGAATCCATGGATAAAGAGGCTGTGGATATGGAGGGCCAACTGTACCCAGCTGGTTGGGGGCAATTGGCTTAGAAAATGCTTAGTTCACAATGGACTTTATCACATAAGAAAAATTGGAAGGTTAACCAAAAGTTAATCCAGGGTCATCTATGGTATTTCATGTAATTTTGCAAAATAATTTCAAAGGATGCCGCATGCGAGCTAAACGCAATCCAAATGCAATGGTGAGTCATCCCAGGAATAGCTGCATTTGGAAAAATACCAAATTTATAAATCCTTTTCCGCTGCGAATTTGCAGTCAATTCACATATGCATTAGTATGAAATGCTTCTCTAGTTCGGCCATGGGATTCCCCCTGTTAGAAGCAAACT
Organism: Urosaurus nigricauda; assembly: GCA_034509955.1. NCBI lineage: Eukaryota > Metazoa > Chordata > Lepidosauria > Squamata > Phrynosomatidae > Urosaurus > Urosaurus nigricauda. The sequence continues at coordinate 377,895,065 of JAOEGL010000001.1, read as the reverse complement.
ACAATTCCCATGATCCTTTGATGCATTTTTCCTTCCTGTATTCCCGAAATCAAAGCAGGTGTCCGCACTGCTTTCTCTTTGGGATGGACGCTGTGTTCGTCTGTGTGTGTGATAAGCTACTACGTAATTTCATGCATTTTCGCGTTGGCCCTACTTCCTTCTTCTTTCGGGACGGTGATACATTCCTCCGTGGGAAAAAGTCCTATGAAGCAGAACGGCAATGTAAATGCTATGGCTATGGCTATTGCTCTCTACAAAACCTTGAGGACCAACATTTGGGAACCGCTGCTCTGGTGACACAATGGTTAAATGCTGGTCCTACAGCCACAAGGCGGTGAGTTCGATTCCAAGGGGCTCCAAGGCGGACTCAGCCTTCCATCCTTTCGTAGGTCAGTAAAATGAGGAGTCCACTTGTTGGAGGCAAGTGGCTTACAGTTTGTAAACCCCTTGGAGAATGCGGAGTTCCCTATGAAGCAGTATAGGAACGAAAAATCCTATTGCTGTTGCTGTTGCTAAAGAGTTCAAAAGCTTTGAATACCTTGAGAGATTTGTACAGAAATCTTCATTTTCTCCCACACCAAACAGGAAACTGCAGAAGTCATTCATCCTTGCAGACCAGAAATGCAAAGATTGATATCCTTATTATTTTAAGCATTGAAATCCTAACCGTTTCAGAAAAGAAAGGAATGTATGCTCTCTATGGATCCAACCCAGGGGCCAGTCACACTTACATTTTTTTGTATGGAGAGATTCATATCTGTGAATTGATTCAAAATCCATTCACCATTCCCCCAACATTTTTTTAACATTTATTTTTTCCAACATATAGTAAACGTAATGATAGTATACGAAAATAGTCATAGAACACAATTTCCCAAATATACATGTTTACAATTTGACTTCCCATCTTTGTCCAGTTTGTATAAACTTTTATCCCTTAAATCTCATTGTCTTCAGTACTAGTGTCATATTTACCAGTTCTTATGCGTGTCACAGATATGAATCTCTCCATGCAAAAAACATAAGTGTGACTGGCCCCTGGGTTAGACCACACAGAGAAGATATCTTCCTTTCTTTTCCAAAATGATCAGGATTTCAATGCTTAAAATAATATGAATATTAATCTTTGCATTTCCAATCTTCACGTTTCGAATACATCCATATCGCAGACTCCATCTTTATTCGCAGTGCTAACATGTGTCAGCAAGAGAACACACAGAGAAAAATAGTGTGAACAACAAATCCAGGATGCATGAGTGAGGTTATTTGCAAAGTCGCATTGCAAAACAAAATGTGTGAATAATCCCTTGGAGAAAAAGGAATCAATCTTATTCCTGCTTAATCCAATGGGTTTGCTGTGTAGCTCCTGCCCCCTAGTGGCCATTGGGCGAATGTAAAAACGGCATCACCTGCTGAAGTCAAGACGAGGCTTAGACTTTTGCGGATTTGATTATTTGAGGTTTTGATGAATATATTCTCTCTAGGGATCTCTAGGTCCTCCAGCGCCAACTCTGCCTGAGGTTAGTTGTGCTGGAAAAACTAAAAGTTCCTAGAACTTTTAGGCATTTGTAGGTCCTCCCGCATGATTCTATGATCAAATTCTGGCAGATGTTGACCATAGAGTTGCACTATCAAAATATCTATTCGGTATTTGGTTATGGACACTTTTTTCCTTATATTTCCTAAGTGGTTGTTGTAGGGGTCCTGTAGCATCCATGAGACTAACTGTGCAGAAGAAATTGTCACGTAAGCTTTCGTAAATGCATGCATCTGAGGAAGTAGACCAAGCCTTTGAAAGCTCATGCCACAGCTTATTTTGTACAGTTAATCTCCAAGGTGCTGCAAGATCCTTTGCATGCTGATGTTCCAAAATGATACTGCTAAGTCTCTGAATTCTACCCCCAAAAGAAATCCTTTGATTTAGAGCATTCCTACTTCTTAACCTTGCAACTGCAAGATGAGGTGTATGATGCTTTACCAGCCTGGCATAATCTTTTTTAAAAACTGGACACAGCTTGGTTTGTAATCGTTGGAAAATGGCACGGAGTGGCGTTATCACAGCTTCCTAAAAAACTGACAAGAGCAGGTGGCAGAATCCCTGCAGGTGCTAAAGACTAACTTCAACACATGATGGATATACATAGACTAGACCAGTGGTCCCCAGACTTTGATTCTCCAGGTGTTTTGGACTTCAGCTCCTAGAAGCTCCAGGTAACTTGGCCAACAGTCAGGAATGCTGGAGGATGAAGTCCAAAACGCCTGAAAGACCACAGTTTGGGAACTATTGCACTGGAGTGTCCAACACATGTGATATATTTTGTGTGACAATTGTGTGCTTGAAGCTTGCCACCAGCAAGGGGATCCTGACATGCATGGTAGTCCTATGATCCACACTACTTTTCCCCGGTGAATATAATTCATTGTCTGTTGCTGCTCATTCTTACAGGCAGGAAGAAGATGAGATGTATTACCATAGTGATGATGAACTTCTGGGTGAGGGAGATACCATCAGCCAAGGTTCCCTCAATGCAAGGTACCTGGTCTGGCTCTGGCCAGGGCCTCTGGTTTTGGGTTGCTGTGTTGGAGACAACAAAGTGGATCTAAACTTAGTCTTGGTTAGAGTAGACCCACTGAAACTAGTGATTTGTATCCTATTTCTCGGAGTCACTCTGAACATGACTAGGTCTGGATCCGCACCAGTGCCTGAGTTTACACAAGCCTCACCAGTCATGGATTGTGCATTTCCATAAAGCTATGTGCAAAGTGAAGGAAGAAGTATCACAAGAGGTGGGAAAAGGATGATGAATGATAGTGCCTTTGGGAACGTACTTTGTAAAATGTGGAGTGAATGCTGGGAATCCGCTGCCATTTTGTGGAATTGTGTAAACTCCTGCAAATAATGTTTGCTGTGCAGTTTTGACTTGATCTGTGAGACTGTATGAGATGTTTCCAGGCAGATACCAAACCCAGATGAAAATTTTTGGGGGCATTTCTAAATGCTGGGGAGGAAAAATGCACACCTTGATCTTTTGTGTCAGTTCTGTTGTCCAGTTCTGGGCACTCCTGTTTAAGAAGAATGCAGACCTTCCAGAACATGTCCAAAGGAAAGTGACCAAGATGGTGGAAAGTCTGGAAACCACCAAGCCCTCTGAGGAACAATTGAGGAATGTGGGTCTGGAGAAGAGATGGCTGAGAGGAGACATGATAGTCATCTTTAAATACTTGAAGGGAAGTCATGTTGAGGAGGGAGAAAACCTGTTTTTTGCAGCTCCAGGGACTGGAACATGGAGCAATGGGATTGAAACACATCTGTTTTGGCGGATAGTTTCTGCAAGGGCATTAAGGCTGTGAGTTTTCAAAGCCATGCAAGTAATGCATGCTGAAATCCCTTTTTCTACACAACTGTTAAAGAAATAGCAGTCCTGTGTTTTATTTCACCTGGAAATCCTACTTGGAGGAGGCCTCTCATTCAGAGGGATTGATATAAACCACGGCTGACTTGATGAGGCCTAACAATAGCAAGCAGCTGAAATAGAGTTTCTAAGAATCAAGAACTGAGTGGAAGAAATCAAAGATATAGCCATGTTAGTCTGTAGAATCAGTACGTAGAGAGATCTTGTAGCAACTTTGAAAGTAACTGAAAGAAGTTTGCAGCATGTGCTTTCATAGACTTAAGTCTACTTCCTTGGTGTCTGAGAAAGTAAACTTTACGAAAACTCATGTTGCCAACTTCTTTCATTCAGTTAGTCTCAAATTTGCTACAAGATCTCTCTACATGCAAGAATTGAGTGGTTTTTGATAGGCAAAAGAGATGTTTGCAGTAGGAAAAGTTGGCACTACAGGTGGATGGACCTGCAATTTGCAAGGCTATGAAGAACAGGGTCTCTTGTTGGCCTCTCAATCCTAGGATCATCCTAAGTCCAAGGCAACTCTTGGCAGTACATAACAACAACAGCAACAAAATCACCGCATGCCCCATTAAACACAATCAGCAGAAACACACACGTAAGGCCTTTTGCAGATGAGGGTCTCATCTTGGATGCGTGATTGTTCCCAACACAACATTCAGAGAGAAGCGACAGACAATGGATTTTCCACAGTGAGTCCTCGAATGCCGGCAGACTTCATTAAAGAGTCATTTGCTGCCTCTGTTTCCAACATCTTTAGGAAAGATGTCTCATTAGTCAGCTAATCTCCTATCCCAGCAGGAGGGAAAACAAGCTTCCCAGAAGGAGAATAGTCTGTCAATGGCACTGCAGGGCCCTGGCAGACAGACGGGTTGGCTCTCCAAGGGGCTGCAGAGTTTTATTGACCTGTTTCTTAGAACCCTAGAATGGAAGGAACATGGGAGGTCATTTAGGGATTTTACAGACCGGCCTGAAAGGCCGCCATGGGGGCAGAGTTAGGGCATACATCCTCATGACGCATGCCCAACTTTGCCCCCCCCCCCCAGGGTGCCCTGACACCATGTGCCGCTCCACATAGTGCACGGCATCATGGCATGCCTCTGCTGCTGCATCCAGATGATGCAGCACCAAAGGAGTGGCATATATCCACGCTGCGGAAACTATGGCACCCTTTTGAGGCCAGAAAAAGGAGCTGCTTTTGTGAGGTTGCCACAGCCCTGATCTAGTTAGGAAAGGGGCAGCTGCAGGCCGCCCCTTAGGGGCAGTCTGTCGAACCCCTGAATTCAACCTCTTGCTCTGTGCAATATGGGACACATCTACAGCATCACATGTTGACTCTTATCTCAAATACCTCCAATGGGAGCAATCTCATCCTCTTCCAAGAACACTCAGTTTCGCTGCTTGTTCCATTCTCTTTTGGTTGAATCTGCAAGAACTCAGCCTTTGGCCCTCTAGATTTTTGAGACTTCAAAAATCAAGAATTCCTGAACAGTGAGCATATAGACTGGGACTTCTGGGAATCGAAGTCCAAAACATCTGGGGGACCAAAGGTTGAGAACCGAACCACTGACTTAGAAGAATAGTGGAGGATAGGAAGTCTTGGAGACGTTTCATCCACAGGGTCGCTGAGAGTCAAGATCGACTAGAAGATGGTTAACAACAACAACAAATGCAAGGTTTGCAATGATCTTGGGCCAGTTGTGGTCAATATTTCTGCAAGGTTCTCAGCCACAAGCTGAGAATGTGAAAAATGCAAGAAAATGCACATGAGTAATCCCGCACCCAGCTACGTCTCAAAGTGTCTACTAAAAAATACTAATAATAGTAGGTGGGTTGAGGTGGAATGAGAGAGTTGATGGGTTATTTGTTGTTAATGTTGTTGTTAATGAAATTATGACCCTCGTCCAACATTCACTGTCTGTAGAAAGCTAGGATTTCAGTGGGAAGGGTTGCACCTAAAGGTTGATGTTTTTTCGTGTGCCATTGAAGCATGTTGATTCCTCTGTTTCAGCATGGCTTTCTGTGATGTGTAATGAATCAGGGGACATTTCCCTTTAATTGCTTGAGTGCTTTGGATTAACTGGACTTCTGTATTTTCTGCATGCCATTGGAACAGTTTGGGCGAAGACGGAGAAGACTATGAAGGGTAATTACGGTGTGCAGTGATGCATGCGCCAGCGTTTCAAGGGAGGGAGGGAGACGGGCATCATTTGCACCTTTTTTCTCAAGTGTTCTCTGTTTGCAGAGCCTTGGCACAGTGACCTTTTGTAATGTTGGATCAATTTGAGGAGGAAATTGTTTTCAGTCCCTTTTTGCAGATAGTTGTTTAGTGCGAAAGACAATGATCCAGACTGCCTTAGTTATGTGAGAATATGAGAAGGGCCTGGGTACAGGTGGTGCAACCACACTGCAGCATTAATGCAGTTTCAGAGCACTTTTAACTGCCACGGCTCTGTCCTGTGTGATCCTGGGATTTGTAGTTTGGTGAGGTATTCAGCCTTGTCTGACCTAGAGCTCTGGTGCCTCACCAAACTATGAATCCCAGGCTTCCACATGGCAGGTAAAGTGGTCTCAAAGTGCTTTATTTCTGCGGTGTGGCTGCACCCTGGATCGGATCCTGAAGTGCAACTTTCTGTCCACACAGTGGCTTCTCGTTTCCCCAGTGAGAAGCCTCATAGCAGGACATGTGTGAACTCCATCCTTCACTCCCAACAATTAATATATAAAGGTAGACTGACTCAGGTGCTGGAGGTGACATACAGCAACCATGACATGGTAACTATGGATGGCCACATCCACCATGCATTTATCCAGTTCCCTTTTAAAGGTGCCCAGATGGGCAGCTATCACTGTACCTTGTAGCAATGAGTTCCACGGCTTAACTTTGTGTTTCTTTGCCTCTGCCTTGCATTTCCCACCCTTCTGCTTCAGTGGGTAACCCCTTCAGGTTCTAGAAGTGTGAGGCAAATGCACTAAATGTTTTTGTCCCACTTTCTATAGGGCTATTGTGCCACTGGGGGGCACAATGAGAGCCTAGCCCAAGGTTACGTCAAAGGCGTCATGGCCAGGGTCCATAGTTTTCTGTGAGTTTTCTAGGCTATGTGGCTGCATTCTGGAAGAATTTATTCCTGACGTTTCACCTGCATCTGTGCCTGGCATCTTCAGAGGGTGGTGGCATGGAAGTGTGTGGGGTATATATACTTGTGTGAACTTAGGTTGGGAGGAAGCCTAGCCCCCTGAAGTAATAATTCTGCCCTCTCCTCCCGCCATGAAATTTTCCTTCAATCCCCACATTGCTGACATTGCAATAACTCAAAGCATAAATCAGGCATTTGGAAATGCATGTCTGTGGCTGTTCATACAGTCTTTTCATCAAGGTCCTTCCTGGGCACCAGGTCACTCCATGCATCTGAGGAAGTGGACCAAGTCTTATGCTACAGCTTCAGACTGTTAATCTTAAAGGCGCTTACAAGATCCCTTTGCATTTGAAAATGCAGTTTAGACACATAAAGAAAAGGGGCAGGCAAAGTGACCCAGGAAAAGTAAACATGGTTAATATAAAGACTTCAAGTGTGAACCATTTTTGGTGTCTCACTCGCTGCAATGCTAGAAATGTGGGGAGCGAATGAGAATTTAGACTGAAGGAGGCAGAATTCAATGGCCTTATTTTGCCCCCCCCCCCCCCCCCCACGGATTTGGATTGAAACATTGCAGTATTTTCAGACTAAGCCACATGTAGGCGATGCTCCATTGCTTCCACCTCCATACTCTTTGCTCAAGTCCCAGCTGGCCTCTTTGGTGTGCCTTTGGCGAGGCAAAAGTCAAAGCCGGGGACTGTTACCCAATCGCTGTTTGCCGTTAAAAATTAATAGATGGGATGGAGCTCCAAAGCAGAATCCAATCTGGCCAGGCTGAATTATTGATGCGTCTTTTCTTATAGTGTGATTATAATGTGCCTGCCTTTTGGGTACACTTTATGGGCTGCCCACCAATGCTCTCCAGAGCTCTGTTCATGGTGCTGGTTTTAACTCCTTTTTCGTTAGTGTTTATTATATTACGAACTAGAAAACAACAGAGATGAGCAAACAGCAACAAAAACAGCAAACAAACATAAACATAAACAAACATATATAGCTATAATTCCCCACTCTCTACAAAAGTAATCCGGTTCACTAAAATACAATGTCAAAATACAGATCAACCCATGCATTCGCTTTCCACTTATAATATTGTCCATATATAGCATTACTCTTCCACTTGTCCAGTCAAGGTATTGTTTAAGATATTTGTTGATATTAACCACTTCTTTTCCATTTAATATTTATCAGTTCCTCAAAGATTCTAGCTTAACAGTATTCCTTATGGGATAGATTCATATCCATTTTCTATTCTTCAGTATTTCCACATGTCCTTATTCCTTTACTTCTTTATTCCTTTAAAAAATATAATAAAATTTTATCTCCCTTTTCAGCTACAGTTGGCCCTCTGTTTTCGCGGGGGATCCGTTCCGCACATCCACGAAAATGGGAACTTGTCTATATTCAAGCCCCATAGGCTTGAATGGGGCTCCTGCCCATGAACGTGCATGGGGCGCATGCCGCGGGGGCACACCCCATTGAAAATAATGGACGTTGCCCCTCCATGAATATTCAAGACCACGGACCTCAAATCCGTGAGAAAGGAGGGGCAACTGTACATGTTGGAAATCATCATCACAGGAATAATTCCTGGCTAAATTTGGATAAATAAAGGACAGGAGTGGATGCAGGTTGCTCATTAAAAGCTTGGTGACCACTGTTGCTGGTTTCCCCAGATGTCAAAATGTTGATGCCTTGTCTTTCTTTCCTCTGCCTTGATCCAGCAAACCTCCAGGAGTCCAGCGTAAGAACCAAGATGGGTACCAGTCCATAGCCAGGTATTAAGCCACAAAGGGAAGCTTTAAAACCCACACTGGGGCCCATGTCTCATGTTCTCTTTGGGCTCCGATTCATCTTAGTATTGTCAAAAGGCCCAAGGTTTTATTAGTATAGCTGGTGGACTCTGAGGTCACTGGGGTGGGAAATCCACTCCAACCAAGATGGATTATAATTATCAATCATATCTATGATTCGATTATCAATGAGGCAGCTGGAACAAAGCCTCCAGGCTCCTTCTTGGCTAAAGGCCCTATATATTTATCTGTTTATCTATTTATGATCACAGTATTTTACTTAAAAAAATTGGATTGTTCATTTCCTTGCACACTTTGTTGCATGCTGGGTTATGGCTATTACTGGCTGGCATCCAGCTGAGCAGTTACAAATGTGTAAGAGGAATGTACGCAAGAATCATAGAATCATAAACTTGGAAAGAGACCTCAAAGGCCATCCAGTCCAACCTCCTTTTGCCATGCAGGAAGACACAATTACATCCCTTCTTCTCTCCTGAAATGGGGACTCGAGGTGGCTTACCAATTCACCTAAAGTCCAATATTGTTAAAACATATTGAAAAAGCAAGCTTAAAAGGGGATTAAACTATTGACAACAGTTAAAAAAACAGTTTAAACATTAATCAAAATGTTTGATTACAACCAAAATGTTGAAAAGCAGTTTACATTACAAACATTTAAAACAGTTCACCGGGCTCTTAACAGCCCTTTAGAAAAAGAGCAACACTGATAAGCCTAGTATGATGGAAGGATTGCAAGGAGGAAACCGTTCAGATCTTCCCGGGAAGGAAATTCAGCACTTTGCGTCCCCTATTAGGAGAAAGTCAAGATATGAATGAAATAACTAAATGAAACAAACTAGGCCCTTAAAATTCAGACGAAAACCCACCATCCCCATGGACAGGGAGCAAATGTTCCTCTTCTATATGTCTCACGGTCACAGTTCTTTTCCAAGGTGGCTGATTGACAGTGAAGGGGAAGGGCAGGGTTTGTGCATGATGGGCCCTAAAGTCCATTTGCTATGGGGATCTAATGGCCTGGAGGGAAGACTGTTGCCCTTGGTGCTCGTATTCATAATTGTTTCTCCTCCCTCCACCTACTCTCCCATCCATCCCTTCAGCAGTGAGGACCATGGAGACTCCAGGTACCTGTGCATCCTCTCGAATTCAGCTCCTTTCCTTTTCTGTCCTCCTCCTTGTGTGAGTGCATGCGACTGGGAGCAGGGATGAGGGATACAGGTGTCCATCCCAGGTTCCACCTTGAGCCACAGCATGGGATGGACAGCAGTATCCCTTGAGTTTTTAAAAATACAATGACCGACGATGGATGACGATGGCTGTAGTCCAAGAGCTTGGGAGGGCAGAAAGTGGAAGAAAGGCTAAATTGAATCATACCGGGGTCAAAATCATAGGCCTGAATCCCGATGATGGTGGTGGTGGTACCATCATCCTCAACATCATGCCATCTTCTCCCTTTTCTAGGACTCAAGGCAGCTGGTGATACCGGCTACAGTAGACCTATTGAATCAGCGGGCATTCACCATTCAGCCACTGATTCAACAAGGCCTTAATCTTGCTGGGACTCACCAAGGGGATTCTGTTTATAGTATTGGAAGGTCTCCTTTAAGGCTGTATAGTCTGACCCCTTGCCAGTTCAGGAAATCCAATGCTAAAGCATCCCTGAAAGATAGCTGTTCTTTGGGGTCCACTGATTTGGCTTGGTCTAGGTCAGACCTGCACAACTTGGCAGTAGGAAGGGGCCAAAATTAAAATAGGTCGACTTCTTCAGGCTGCAGTTTTAATTAAATATTAATTAATTAATATTATTAATATTAATTCCATCCTTGCCTGCCTGGCCCTTTCCTCAAGAGAAAGCCAAGCAGCGGAGGAGCATTGTGAGTGTGTCTACCCATCCTCATCCTCCCGCTTGCCTTCTCCTCAGGACAATGCCAAGCAGCGGAGGAGCCTTGTAAGACAAGGATATGCCTATCATCCTCCTCCTCCACTGTCTGGCCTCCTCTTCAGGGAAAAGCTGGATGATGGAAGAGCCTTGTTTGGGAAGCATTTGCCCATCCTCCTCCTCTGCTGCCTGGCTTCAGGAGTCTTGAAATCATTCCACATCCTCAGGCCACCCAAAGGGCCATATGTTGTTCAGGCCTGGTCTAGCTAGACAGCCAATAACTGTGTGTGCCTTCCTATCCAGTATCCAAGGGACTGGTGCATGGGGGTGTTTCCTCTTCTGACCATGAACAGAACATCTGAGGTTCTTGGAAGGCCATCACAGCCATGGAGATGAGACTCTCCTCCGTTGTGGAAATAAAATGAGAGGAGTTTTCAACCGAATCTCAGCCACACCTCCTGCAAAGAGAAGGAACGGGTGAGGAGGTTTGTGGACCCTTGTCCAAGAACTACAAGGTCCAAAGGAATCTTGTAGCACCTTTGAGACTAAATGAGCAAAAGAGGTTGTAGTTTGGTAGACCAGGGTCTGAAACACACTGGAGTTTGAGATTGCTTTAATGGCCCTGGCTCAGTGCTAGGGAATCCCAACAACGGTAGTTTATTGTGGCACAAGAGCGCTCTGATAAAGGAGGTTCAATCACTCACAGTCTTAAACTGGACTATTTCTCCTGTAATAAATAATAAATAAAACTTTTATTTATACCCCGCTTTTTGTGAGAACGATCGAAGCGGCTTACATAGATAAAAATACAAATACCAATATACACCGTATTCCCCCCCCCCCAAAAAACAGAATTAAACAGCAATACAATTAAAATTTCAACATTCATTAAAATCACATTAGTACAATTGATAATTAATGGTGGGCAGAGTTATCGTAAGGTTGCACCAATACAGGTAGTTTGGGGTTCTTAGTGGCCGGGGGTTGTTCTGGGAAGGCCTGCCGGAAGAGATCTGTCTTAATAGCTTTCTTGAAGCTGTCTAAGTTGGATATTAAACACATCTCGTCTGGCAGGTCATTCCACAGAGTGGGAGCAAATGCAGGGGATCTGAGTGTATGGAGCTGAGTACTGTGTTTTGGACCTGGGCCTACTTCCTCAGAGTAGACCAAATCTTTGAAAGCTTCTGCTACAATGCCTTTTGCTCTGTTAGGTCCAAAACACTGCAGACATAATATAGTTTGAGATTGCTGTAACTGCCCTGGCTCAATGCTAGGGAATTCTGGGAACTGTTGTTTTGTGAGACATTGAGCCTTCTCTGGCAAATTGCTCTGGGGCCACAATAAACGACAATCTCCAGGATTCCCTAGCACTTAAAGTGGTTTCCAACTGGATTATTTCTGCAGTGTGTTTTGGACCATCATCTGAAAGATGCTCCAAGATCACTTTGCGTACTGATATTCCGGACTAAAGCAGCAATGTCTCTGAATTCTATGAATTACAAACTACTTGTGATTCAGTCTCCTTTTGGCCTCTTCTCATCTTCCTTTTTAGACATCTGAGGCAGAAAGATTCTGCTCTCCATGCATCACTGCCAGTCATTGGTTTTCATATTCATAAAGCAGGGACTCCACTCCAGGCTTTAAAGGACCTCTCCAAGGTGCTGGACATATTTCAGGAATACTGTTCAGCACTCTGGATAGCTCTTTTCAAATTCAGTATAGCCTGAGTTGCATCTACACTGCAGATTTAATGCAGTCTGACACCGCTTTAAATGCCATTGCTATGCTATAGAATCCCTTGATTTGTAGTCTTGTGAGATGTTTAGCCTTCTCTTGGCAGAGCACTCTGGTGCCACAATAAATTACAAATCCCTAGATTCCATAGGATGGAGCCAAGACTGTTAAAGCAGTATCAAACCGCATTAATTGTGCAGTGTGGCAGCAACCCTGGAATGGGTTTGCCATCCTGCTGATATGGAAGCCATCAGGCATCACCAATACATGTGTTTTTGGAAGGGCATTATTGTAAGAAAATTACATTAAAAATAAGAACATTCAACTGAATAGAGGTTGCCTCCTGATATAAATAATTTTCATCAAACTTCAAAGAGTCTGTTAGCTGTCAGTGATCCTTGTGTGCTGTCTTGTCTTCACCCCTTTGAGGAGCAGAAATAAATTTTGCAAATCAGGGAAAAAGTAGCATAAATTATGGAACATTAGACAAGTTTGTGCCAATTGAGTGAATTTGCATTGTGTATGAAGCATCCAAACTTTGCTTGTGTTGTGGCCTTTCTGTCCCTCACTGCTGAGTTCTGCTGTTGTTTAAAATCTCTCTTTGGGGACAGCTAAACTGTAGGAATAATTCAGTTTGACACTACTTTAAGTGCTGTGGCTCCAGCCTATGGATTCCTGGGATTTGTGGTTTTACAAGGTCTTTAGCCTTCTTTGCAAAAGAGTGCTGGTGCCTCACAAAACTACAGAATACTAGTATTCTGTAGGATGGAGCCAAGGTAGCAAAAGTGGTGCCAAACTGTGTTATTTCTACAGTGTAGATGCACCCTTTGAATGTGTGCTCTCACTCTCTTTCTACTTCCAATCTGTTTGCTGTGTTTTTCTGAGCAAAATATTCTTTTATCCGTATTAAATTATGTCTAATCCTCCCCTATATTTTTCGGTCTTGGGGTAGAGTACAATAAAATCCATTTTTTAAAAAATTACAGTGTGGAACAAAAAAAAAAGATAATCTGCAATCTCCAAACATGATAAAACCAATGAATTAAAAGAAGCAGAAAGAGGTAAAACCACAGATGCGTACAAAGTGAAGAAAATAATTTGACTCCATCTGTTGAATTTTATGGCAGGGCTGGGAATCATCCATTTTTGAGGGGTTGTTGGATTGCAGTTCCCAGCATTCAAAGTCAATGATAGAGAATGCTGGGAGATGCAGTCCAGGAACTTCAGGATGGCTGTATGGTTTCCATCCCTGTTTTATGGGACAAAAGGAGTTGCATAGCCCATGTTCAAGGTCCGAGGAGTCTAGAGTGAGGTTTTTGTTGTTGCAGCCAAACTGAATGATTTACCCTTTTATACTTTCAGAGATAAGGCTAAAGGGAAGGAGAAAAAACATCTCCATTTGCCATTCAGGTATTGTGATGCTTCTAATGCTGCCTACTTACTGATCAATTCCAAATTAAGTTTCTAGTCCCTAAGCACAAAACTCAACTTTTTAAACTCCATTAATGAATAGCTTGAAGGTTTCTCTATTTTGTGGTCAATGGGTGGGAATAAGATAAGTATCTAAACTGAAATCTGATTTATCTTCAGGTGATAATGAGAAAATACATCCCCCCTCCTTGCTGTAAGATAGCATTGTTGTTTTTGTTGTTGTCAGCCTTTACAAGAATATGTGAAACTAATTCTTGTGCTTATCATTACACAACATTTAAAATTACAGTATCTCCTGCTTTGCTGCACCAGTTATTCAAATGTAGAGACACTGGATTTGAATCTTTCTGGTGCAAATTGTGTAGCACAAAGAGGAGAGATGCATAAATTTTGCATAAATTTTGTGCAACAGATGGCGGAGGGTGAAATGTCAATGTCTCATTTTTGCTGGAAGCAAGATTTCTCATGTTTTGCTGAGATATGTCTGTTGCAGAGCAGAAGTGTATCTATGGAGTGGGCAAAACAATGGCACTGGCTGCCAAATGGAAACATTATTCCTTCTTCATGAAATCGTTCTTCAGTCTCCAATTTCTGCCATTGCAGAGAGTGAGGCATTGAAAAATCTTCCATTTTTAAAGGCTCCTCTATTTACTGTGTCTGCATTCCCTTTTCTTTGGATGCCTAAACCCTCTTTCTGAATTCTCAGCAGAAGCTTCAAACTATGGTAGTGCTAAAAACCTGGAGACTGACAGAAAATTGCTTGGGGGGCAGAAATCTTATTTAGGGGGGCAATGCCTTCATCCCGCCCTCCTGGCCTGTTGTAGCCATAAACATAAACTGTTCTGCTTTGGTCAGGCCTCCCCTGGAATAATCCTGGGTCCAGTTCAGGGCCCCACAATTCAAAAAGATGTGGAGAAACTGGAGCATGTCCAAAGGAGGGTAACTAAAAGGATGAAGGGTCTGGAAACCATGCCTTATGAGGAAGGACTTAGGGAACTGGGGATGTTTAGCTTGGAGAAGAGAAGGTTAAGCGGTGATATGATTGCCCTGTTTAAATATTTGAAGAGGTGTCCTATTGAGGAGGGAGCAAGCTTGTTTTCTGCTGCTGCAGAGAACAGGACTCGGAACAACGGATGCAAATTGCAGGAAAAGAGATTCCACCTCAACATTAGGAGGAACTTCCTGACAGTGATGGCTGTTTGACAGTGGAACATACTCCTTCTTCGAAGGGTGGTGGAGTCTCCTTCCTTGGAGGTCTTTAAACCTTGGAGGTCTTTATATATAATTTTCCAGATCCAGTCCTCTACTGATGGTATATCTCCGTTCCCCCCCCCCCCAAATCTCTCACTACCCCTCTTAGAATCATAGAGTTGGAAGAGACCACAAGGGCCATCCAGTCCAACCCCATTCTGCCATGCAGGAAATCTCAATCAAAGCACCAATGATAAATGGCCATCCAGAGTCTGTTTAAAGACTCTGGAAGGAGACTCCACCACACTCCGAGAAAGGAGTGTGTTCCACAGTTGAACAGCCCTTACTTACCTCCTAATGTTAAGATTGAATCTCTTTCTCTGTAGCTTGCATCCTTTGTTCCATGTCCTATTCTCTGGAGCAGCAGAAACAAGCTTCCTCCATCCTCAATGTGACATCCCTTGAAATATCTAAGCATGGCTCTCGTTTCACCCCGTAACCTTTCTTTTCTCCAGGCTAAACATACCCAACTCCCTTGGTTTCCCAAGTCAGTGGAATGGTGAATCCATGCTGCTCTGTAGTCCAAGCTTTACAGGAGTTTATTTGGGGATATATGTTCAGCAGCATGGATAACACCTTTACATTTCAGACTAATAGAGTGGATGTATTGCCCCGTTGACATGCAATGCACCAAATGCGACCGGGGGAAAGAAGCCCACATGGCCCAATGGTTAGAACTTTAGATCAGGACTTGAGGGATCCAGGTTCCCATCTCCATTGACCCCTAACACTCACTGCCTGCCTTGCGACCGGTCAGGCTTTCTATATTAAATTTACCTCGCACGGTTGTTGTGAAGATAAAACAGGAAGAAAAGATGAAACTTTGTGTGTGTGAGTGGCTGGAATTCAACATAACAGGTTGTGTTTATTTGCTTGATGGTCAGTTTATGAAGAATCTTATTCACCCTTCATGGATTTTTGGTTTTAATCTTGTTTTTCCCCCCACCCACCCTTTCTTCCTGCATGGCTGCCCAACCAATTCAGCAAAGGCAAGGACAAGAGTCACAAGTAGGTTGTGGTTGTGGTTTTTTGCTCTGCCTCTTTTTCTGTTGAACCTCTCTTTTCTGTCTGCCTCTTCAGTTTTATCTTCCTTCAGAATGAGCTCACTGGAAGGATAGGAACATATTGTTTATTTATTTATTTATTTACTGTATTTATACCCTGCCTTTCAGCCCTAAAAGCTCTCAGAGTGGCTTGCAGTAATACTAATACTACTACTACTAATAATAATTATTATTCCCTTTCCCCAAAATTGGGACTCAGAGGAGCAGAACAACAAAGTAATTTCTGCAAACGTGATCCTGTCTCAGACATGAAAGCCACTGGCTGATCTTGGGCAAGTCATACATTTGAATCTTTGTGGTACAATCTGTATATCTTTTGTGTACGTGTGCATGTATATATATCACAAAGAGGACAGATGCATAAATTCTGCAAAATTTTGCGCAACAGATGGCAAAGGGTGAAATGTCGATGTTGTCAATTAATACAAATAATATGTCATGAAATATACCGTTATAAAATCAAAGTGAAATTTGGAAGGCTTCCATGAATAGAAGAGGATCTGGGGGCAAAAAGCTTTTGATGGTGCAATGGGGTGACCTCTAAGATTTTATAGGGGGCTAATGTACCCTTGACTTCCACAGTTGGTCATGATAGAGTTGCATAGATCATGCTCAAAGTTCAAGGTGTCTTTGTGGCTCTGTCAATATGTGTGATTTGGCCATTGTACTTTCAGCCATTGTGGCTGGTGTATCCCAGTCGGTGGGGCAGTTGAATCCGTTCCAGGTTTCCCTCCAGTTTTTTAACAGAGCCATCCCAGACACTGAGCCTTAACCCCCTGAAAGAGATTCAGGACCTTGGATAGCTCATCTGAGGCTCAAAGGAAAACCTGGACTGGATTCCCCCACCAAACCATTGATATTGGAACCACCAGTCCTGTACTGCAATCTTCCCTGTGCCATGTTTATGAAAGGGAAATTAGGAAAAACTACAGAGAAAGAAAGAACGACAAAGATTTTGCTCGTTGGGTCATGTTCTCATTGTGGAGCTTTTAAGAGATAGTCCATGTGACTTAGATGGGCAGCTCTGAAGGAACTGGACAAGATACTGAAGTGTAAAAATATATCACTGGATACTAAAGTCATGATGGTCCATGCAATCATATTTCCCATTTCTGCTGATGGAAGTGGATGGGGAGAGAATCCACTTTGAAATGTGGGGCTGGAGGAGAGTTCTGCAGATACCATGGGCTGCTAAAAAGTCAAATAAACAGGTGCTAGAACAAATCCAAGCCAAGATGACTAAGCTGAAATTGTTGTGCCTTGGTCACATCATGAGAAGAAAGGACTCACTAGAAAAGATAATAATGCTTGGAAAAGTGGAAGGCATGCATCTGGGCAACTGGTGAAATGTGGGGAAATTTTTCTGGCTGGATTCAGGGCACCTTGACCTTCCACTGGCTTCCACTCTGGTTGACCAGTGCTCCATTGGGAGCCATGTCTCCCTCTCCCTGTGCTGTCATTGCGCAAGGGCAGCTGGTCACACAAAGTGCTGTGCCGTTGTGCACTACAACCATTTCTCAACCACTATGACACTCACTCAATTTATGCAAAGCTTCTGATGGTGTAGCTTCCTTCCTGGGAACACAATAGTTGCCCAGCACCACAATTCTGAACGGAAAAATTGTAAATTGGTTTGCGACATTGCAAATTTATATTCCACTAGCAAAACAAAAAAGGTACTTCCTATGAGACGCAGGATGTTTCAGTCCTTTGTGAGGCCACAAACCCCTTTATTAAGCAGAGAACACTAAATCTCTCTAAAAGCCTCTATAAGTGTTGTCTGTGGGTTGCATGCAGTCCCTGGGCTCCACTTTTATGATTCCTGAAATCCCCATCTGTTCCCCAAATTAGCCTTCACGCTCCCAAAATTAGCATAATTTTTGGACGATGTTTGCCCCAAATCACAAAGAAATCCCCTCTGCATCCCCACAAGTATCCTAGAATCCCATCACATGTCTCCTTTTCCTCCTCTGCTGTTCCTCTCCAAATGGTGATAATGGAGATAATTTGGCTGATTTAGGTGGTGGCTGGCATCTCCATGGGGAGGTGGCTGGGACCCATATAGTTGCCCATCCCTGGAATAAAACATGCCTAGCAGATTCTCTCAGTAAAAGAACTACGGGAGACATAAGCATCCCTGGGATTTTGAAACCTGTCATGTCAAGCGAGCACAAGAGGCTGAGACCCTTAAAAAGATAATCCCTCACCTCATAATGCCTTCCTGCCCATTATGAAGCCAGATTAAGCTGTGAATAATTCATCAGCAATTCGCAATCTGATCCAGGCTAAACATCCACCTGGAATGGAGGCAGAACAGCAACTCTGCAGTCTCGCTTCCATCTGTTTCTGTATGAACCCCACAGCCCATGAATCTCGAGATCTATTATCGTTTTCCAAACGCTGATTCCGGGATCTCAGGTAGAAAAGGCCAGGGAATCCCAGAGACCTCAAAAGTGGTGGCTCCCTAACCAAATCAGGGCACATTTCTGGCCGCGTGTGTGCCTTGGGAGGGAGGGCGAGCGGCATCTTTGGTGGCTCCCGGAATGGTGTGCCGTGCGGGCTCAGGTGTTCTCATCCAATATTCACGAAGGGGAAGGTATCAGTTCTCCGCCGTCGTGTCTGTCCGGCTTCCCATCTGCACCATTCCTTCCCTCTCCACGACATTAATTTTTTGAGGGTGGCAGGGGGAAAAGAGAGCACCAAGGCCTGGTTTAATGCCCTCCGAGTGGCTGAAAACAGGGTGGGAAAAGGTGACAGATCAAAGACACTTTGCTCCAGCTTGAGACCAGGCACCCTCCTTGGCTAACCTGCCCCCCATCCGCCCATTGCTACTGGGATGGGAGCTGGGAGACACCGGTAAGGTCTCCGAAACTGCCTTACCTGGGACAGGTAAGCAATTGCCTTGGTGTGCCAGTCTTTAGCATGTTGGTGCATGGTGCTTGTGAGGTGACGGAACATAACAAGGTCATGGGCAAGAACAGCTGGGGTGCATTTGCCTTTTATGTCACCCACAGTCTTGACCAAGAGTTAGCCTGTTTTCAGAAGGCATTCGATCGAGTCGTGGTGAATGGTGGCTTCCATGTCAGAGAGATGGTGAATCTAGTCCAGGTTTTAACCCATGGCAGCCACCAGCCTCCACTGAACTCACGAGGACTAATCGTTCCCAAGTGCTTCTTTGCTCCCCAAACTGCCATCCTCGTGAATAGTACTTAACTCCTTAAGGGTGTTGGGTACCAGGGGCCCAAAACCCAAATAATATTTATTATGCTTGATATACCATTTAAGTGCTCTGGAATAACTGGTGAGATGGGTGTTTGGCTGCGGTGGCGGTTCTATGGGGTGCTTGATTTTATCCCAGGGGAACAACCTGGACATTCATGAAGGCTCATGGGAGAACCCTGTTGTGTGACTGTATCACTTTTAGAAAGCACTTCGTAAAAGATAGCTTGTGAACAAGAGTCCCTCTGCTCCGAATCTCCCCACGGGTGCAAGTGGACAAAACCAAAGGAGAGAAATAATTTAACAGGATGCTTCTCATGCTCAAGACCTGCCCTTTTTGTGCCCGGTGTTCACCCCGGTTATGGCATGTGTAAGTGCCCCTATTGTCCATCTCAGCCCAGTTGCGTGACTCATAGATGGCCACATGGGGTCAATGACAGAGGAGCATGGAATCAGATGACTGGTAGTGTGGGAGGAAATTGTGTGGCCACCACCTTATTGCTGTAGACCCATTGGCTCCATGGGGTTTGCCAATGTGTTGACTCCCCCATTCAACAGTGGATCCAGTGGGTTGACTCTAGCTGAGATTCACCAGTGGAGTTACAGCCTGCATCTTACAAGATTGTATACTTGCGCCCAGCAGGGAGATAGACTAGATATCTTTTGTGGTCTCCTCCAACTCTATGATTCTGTGATCCTATGTGAGCAGAAGAGAAAACTGGAGCAGGCAAAGCTTGTCTCAAGTGTGGAGAAATCATATCCATCCATCCATCCATCCATCATCTCTCTCTCTCTGTCTCTCTCATCTGTTTATGTATTTATCCTTTTTCTATATCACCTCTTAGCCCACAAGTAGGAGCAATTAAATCATAAAACATTGTCATGTGCCTTCAAGTCATTTCTAGCTTATGACAACCCTGTGGTGAACCTATCATGGGTTTTCATGGCAATCGTTGTTTCAGAGGAGGTTTGTCATTGCCTTTGCCTAGTGCTGAGAGCATGTGACTTGCCCAGTGAGTTTAATGGCCAAAGAGTCCTGTTTAAATATTTGAAGGGATGTTATATTGAAGATGGAGCAATCTTGTTTTCTACTGCTCCAGAGAATAGGAGATGGAACAATGGATGCAAGTTACAGGAAAAGAGATTCCATATCAACATTAAAAGGAACTTCTTGACAGTAAGAGCTGTTTAACAGTGGAACATGCTCCCTCAGAGTCTGGGTGAGTCTCATTCTTTGGAGGTTTTTAAAGAGAGGCTGAACGGCCATCTGTCAGGGATGCTTTGATTGGGAGTTCCTGCATGGCAGAATGGGGTTGGACTGGATGGCCTTTGGGGTCTCTTCCAACTCTAGGATTCTATGAGTCGCAATCCAACACTCAAACTGTTTTGTCATGCTGGCTCTCATTAAAACATATTAAAATACTCTTTAAAAAAAACTTTTAAAAAGTGTCTAAAAACAATCTTAAAATACAATTCTTAAACATTTATAACAGAGCAATCCCAAGCACTGTAGGCCATGCAGAACAGCACTGTTTTATTCAATCACTGGAAGCTTAAAAGAGATGGGTCAGCCTAGCATCCTTGGGCAAAGAGTTCCAAAGTTGAGGTGCTGCTACAGAAAAAGCCCTGTAATGCAGACATACCAAGCTCAGAAAAGTCTTTCCTGTCCAATTTAAAGGTACATAAGCCAAAGATTCCCAGAGTAGATCTTTGGGCTCACTACTTTGGACTTCCCTCTTTTGCATGCCATACCTTCCCACACTTTATTTTTAAGAGCTCTTTGCTGCTTTCCACAGCTGCTTTCTAACTTCATGAACGAAGACAGCTCCCTCCCTTCTTCTCAAATTAAAAAGGAATGTTAATAATTCATCCATTAATTAGCTTTTCATTATGCGTCAGTCAGAGGTCTGCAGAGTGATCTCACATTTCAAAGTACAATTAAAAACACAGTCCTGGATGTTGGACAATGTAGTAGCCGAACCACACTTTGGGAAAAAAAAATACTTTTGCTTCCCTGCTGTTTTTGAAGCCTGGAATCATGGTCAGTTCATCTCCCTGCTCCCAACCTTCATCAACTCTCTCCTCAAAAAATAGACCCTGGGAAATCTACTTTGAAGTATTACTCTTTTCTGCTTTGGTCAGTCCTCACCTGGAATAATCCTGTGTCCATTTCTGGGCAACACAATTCAAAAAGGATGTTGAGAAGCTGGAGCATGTCCAGAAGAGGACGACCAAAATGGTGAAGGGTCTGGAAACCATAAAGTCCTATGAGAGTCTCCTTCTTTGGAGGTCTTTAAACAGAGGCTGGATGGCCATCTGTTGGGGATGCTTTGAATGAGAGTTCCTGCATGGCAGAAGGGGGCTGGACTGGATGGCACTTGGGGTCTCTTCCAATTCTTCCAATTCTATGATTCTATAACTTCCAAAGTGCCCCATCCAGCCAGTTAGCATTCTGCATGCAGCATTCTGAACCTTCTGCAGTTTCTGAACTGTTTCCAAAGGCAGCCCCCATAGAACATATCCTCATGGGAGGCCCTTCTCTCCATCCCGCACCCATCAAAATCACATTTGGTGGCAACATGAGAGAAGGCCTTTTCTGTGGCTGCCCCTAGACTTTGGAACTCCCTGCCCAGAGAGACGAGACTGGCCCCTGCCTTGATGGCCTTCCGCCAGTAGGCAAAAACCTTACCCTACTCATACAATTTCTTCAGCATACAGGTGCTTGCCACATCAGATTTCTGCCCAAATGCAGATGTTTGAGGAGCATTGGTGTCACCCCTCTTTAGGGTGTCATCTCGGGCGACCCATGCCCCCTGCACCCCTCCAGTGGCCACTGGCCATGGTGACACATACCTTGAGCAGTGAATCATAGAATCATAGAATTCTATGATTCTATGATTCTATGATTCACTGCTCAAGGCATGTGTCACCATGGCCAGATCTGATTTCCCACGAACACAACTGGTGCACTAGTTTTACCCGTGCAAATGCACTTCTGGCCATTGCTGAAACCTGGACATCCAGGATCATAATTGAATCCAGGAGAACAGCCACGATGTGAGCCTGATATTTCAGGATGCCTCATTTTAAGAAGGATGATTTTGACTCATGACAACTCTGTGGATGAGACACCTTCCCAGCCATCTGTCCTCCACCACTTTGCTCAGGTCCTGAAAATTCATGCCCATAACCTCCTTAATAGACTCAATCCATCTGGCCTGTGGTCTTCCTCTATCTTCTCTCTTCTACCTTTCCCAGCATTATTGTCTTTTCTGGAGATCTGCACCTTCTCATTATGTGGCCACAACAGCCTCAGTTTCAGCATTTTGGCTTCCAGGGAGAGTTCAGGCTTTTTAGCTGTCTTTCATATCCACAGCACTCTTCTCCAGCACCACATCTCAAATGAATTTATTTTCCATAGTTTTTTGTGGGTTTTTGAGATATGTTGCCCTGTTCTAGAAGACTTTATTCCTGATGTTTCACCTGCATTTGTGGCTGGCATCTTCAGAAGATGCCAGCAACAGATGCAGGTGAAACATCAAGAATAAACTTTTCTAGAACATGGCATCATAGCCCAAAAAACCCCACAAAAAACTATGGATGCAGCCATGAAAACCTTCAACTTTACGATTTATTTTCCTCTTATCTGCTTTCTTCACTGTCCTTTCCAGCTGTCACATCTGTACTACTTAAAGTCATTAGAAATATGGGTGCAGGATGTGATATGATAGCAAACAAAGTTTGTAGGTCTCATCCGTTGGAAGCTGGTATCCTTTCATTGCTGACCATGCGGGGTCTCCATAATGCAAAGATATTACCCTCACATATTCATGCTGGACTCACATATTCATGCTGGCAGTGTGCATTCCCCCTATAATGATACAAGAAGGTGGTCTCAAGCGTTGTGAGATGGCACCAGGATAGTAAAGTGGCATCAAACCATAGTGTAGACACAGTCATGGCTTCATCCAACGGCATCCTGGGATTTGTAGTTTGATGGCGAGGTATGTGGCAACTTCTCCTTTCACACAACACATTTAGAGCGCTATGATTGTTAGAATTTGACAATCAAAATTCCTGCCAAGTGTGTTAGTCATTTAGGCTTGCCTGTTTTGTTTTACATTACTGGATGATGGGATATGTCATACTGGTGATGCCAGATGGAAGGGAATGGTTATCTGGGGATAGCAAGTTAGCTGATGTGAAGGAGAGGTTAACCAAGGTGAGTTCCATAGGAATACCTGGTAGTAATATCATTGTCGTCATCATCATCATTGTTGGCCCACCTTATTAATGGATTCTGTATCCATGGATTCAAGCATCGCAAACCTTGATTTTGCCATTTATATGGGACACCATTTTATTATATTACAGTATTGAATGGGACTTTACATCCATCGATTTTACTATCCATGGGGCTCCTGGAACCAAACCCCAGTGAATACCAAGAGCCCACTGTGTTCTTATATTTGTTTGTACCTTGCTTTTCCCTTGAATGTTGGGAAATAAAGCACCTTGCGAGGCAAAGCAGTGAGGAAAGGAGACGCATTTTGCTTTTATGACTAATGGGGTCTGAGTGCACAAAAGGGTTGCATCACTTTGTGTTTTTTTAATACAGTGGTCCCCCGGCTTACGAATCCCCCGGGGTACGAAAACCCCGGGGTACGAAACCGGCGGGACTGCTAACGTATCCCCCGGGGTACGAAAGATCCCCCGGGATACGAATAAAAAAACCGCGCGGCCCCTTTAAATCGGCCACGCGGTCCGTTCGCTAAAGCGGTCCCCCGGGAAACGAAAGCTTCCAGGTTGCGAAAGGTAATCTGGAACGGATTACCTTTGTAACCCGGGGGACGACTGTACTGTGTAACCAAATTGTCTCAGTCCTAACAATATCACCATGCTGGGAACTTTGGCTTCTGAATAAAGCTTGCTGCTTTCCACTGACAGTTTTGGGTTTCTGAGTCAATGCTTGCCAGAATATGGCAACAATTCCACTTTAACTGTTGTAGCGATATTCCATAGACTTCTGGGATTTGTAATTTGATGGTGAAATATATGGCATTTTCTGCTAGAGAGTTCCTCTGGTTCTGTAATTTACAGGAACTTTCACACAGCACAGTTATAACACTATGATCTCTCTTTAACAGCCATGGCAACATATCATGGAATCCTGGGATTTCCAGTTTAGGTGTACTTAGAATTCTCTGCCAGAGAGCTCTGGTCCCCCACCAAACTACAAACCCTGGTGAGAGAGCCCTGGTGGTGCAGTGGTTAAATGCCTGTACTGCAGCCACTCACTCAAAACCATAAGGTGGTGAGTTCAAGACCAGCAAAAGGGCTCAAGCTCGACTCAGGCTTGCATCCTTCCGAGGTCGCTAAAATGAGTACCCAGATTGTTGGGGGGCAAATAGCTTACAATTGTAAACCGCTTAGACACTCATTAAGGGTATGAAGCGGTATATAAATGAAGCTGTTTGCTTGACTGCTATGATCTGCTTTGATTCCCCACCGAAAAAGGAGGAATAGAAATTAATCCTATTATTATTACTATTATTATTATTAATTATTATTATACCCCAGAATTCCACAGGATGCATGGCAGTTAATGTGGAATTATAATGGTAAACTTGGCAGTGTGAAAAGGACCCATGATAGTGGATTTGGAGGCCATTTTGAAACTCTGACCCAAATGTTTTGGACTTCAGCTCCCAGAAAACTCTTGTGAATTGCTTAGGAATTCTGGGGGTTGAAGCCCCAAATCTCTGGAAGACCAGAGCTTCAAAACTACTGGACTAGCGTTACCTAGCAGAGTTCCCTCTCCAAACTACAAAAGATTGCATAGAAAGGAGCCATGACATTGGAATCAAAGTGCTATCAACTGCAATGTAGACGCACTTCCAAGCTACTTCGCCAACCACAACCAGGTCCAAGCCCAAGCATTTGCTCATGTTTACTTCTTTACTTCTATTCTCTCATTCTTCATTTTCTTTTCTCTTTCAGAGATCATAAGCTCTCCTTGTAATAGTGAACTAACTTCATTCTTTTTCTTATGCTGCAAAACAACAAACAATACCCATAATGTTCCTGGTTTTTTTCCTTACAGAGCCGGGAAAGGAGTCTTTTCAGCCATGAAGCTGGGCAAAGCACGCCACCCCAAAGACGACCATCACAGGAAACAAGGTAAATATATGTTTAAATATACATTTTGCCATGTCAGGCCTCCTGGTTGCACCGGTGACCTGCTAGGAGACCTTACCAGATTTGTGGACTTGAAAGCCAGCCCAAGGAGAAAAAGCATCCCTGGGTTAAAAGATATGGAGCTGCCAACTTTCATTCAGTGCAGATTTTGATACAAACATATTCACCTTTCCTTAAATGTAAATCAGCTATTTGCTGATAAGCTCACTTGGTATCAAGGTGGCGTTGGCTTCAATATAAATGTCTGAAGTTGCAGTCTGCAATCTATAGAAATGGACTTTTGTGTATTAGACTTTTAGACCTTTGGTTATTGAGTATTCTAATATTCAAAGGTCTATAGGGAGTACAAGGTGTAACTCCAGAAATTTCTGAGAATTGAATAAACCCTGAAGAAGGCCAGTTGGTGATAAGTCCAAAATGCAATTTTTTTAAAAAAGAAATAAATGTTTTTGACCATCAAAAACATTCTGACAAGTTGGAGCACGTTCAGAGGAGGGTGAACAAAATGGTGAAGGTCTGGAAACCATGTATTATGAGGAAAGACAGGGAGTTGGGTATGTTTAGTCTGGAGAAGAGAAGGCAATGAGGTGATACGGTAGCCCTATTTAAATATTTGAAGGGGTGTCATATTGAGGAAGGAGCAAGCTTGTTTTCTGCTGCTCCAGAGAATAAGGCCTGGAATAATGGATAAAAGGTACAGGAAAAGAGATTGCACTTAAACGTCAGGAGGAACTTCCTGACAGTAAGAGCTGTTCAACAACAGAAGATGCTCCCTTGGAGTTTGGTGGAGTCTCCTTCCTTGGAGATCCATTTGGACACAGCAACGGAGGTGCGTCCTCATGGCACATGCCGTGTGGATGAGCGTGTGCCAAAATGGTGCCCTGGGGGCAGTGTTAGCGCGTCGCGTGTGGGGACGGTCAGCCCTGACTTTTGGCTGGTCTGTCCGGGGCCTAGGAATGGGGAGGGCAGCTAGGAAGAGCTAGAAAAGCTCCTTATGAGTAAAGATACACAGCTGAGTACACATGTTAGAATCATACAAGCCATTGTATTCCCCATCGGCCATGTATGGATGTGAGAGCTGGACAGTTAAGAAAATGGACAAAAAGAGGATAAATTCATTTAAAACGTGGTGCTGGAGGAGAATGCTGAGGATGCCATGGACAGCAAAAAGAACAAATAAATGGACCCTAGAACAGATCAAGCCTGAAATTTTTCTGGAGGCAAAGATGATTAAACTGAGGCTGTCATACTTTGGTGATGTCATGAGAAGGAGTGAATCAATGGAAAAGAAAATAATTCTGGGAAAGGTGGAGGGAAGGAGAAAGGGAGGAAGAGTACATGTCAAAAGTATGGACTCTATTAAGAATAAGTATGAACCTGCAAAAACTTAGAAGAATAGTGGTTCATCACGAGTCTTGGAGATGTCTCATCCACAGGGTCATTGTGAGTCAAGATCAACTCAAGGGTGTTAACAACAACAATCTTCTGAACATCACATTTTGAGTACAATGTCTCTCTCTTCCTTTCAGCTTTTTTCACCGTTCAGCTTTTGTAACTGTACATTAGAGATCAGAAATACTATGGCACAGATGGTGCATTAAATACTATGGCACAGATGATTCTGACTTTGGTATTTCACAGTATATCTTTACACTTGGGGTATAAAGTATATAATGCAGTGCAATTATCCACAGGGAAAATGCACACATTAGCAAAATGCGTACAAAACATTCTGTTGTCTGTTTCAAAAGAAGCATGATAGGAAGGAAGATGTTTTCAAAAGAACGGCATATATTCTCTATGCAAAAAGCTCACCCAGAAGGGGTTGTGTTGGGAGAAATTTGTATGAAAAATCGTGCAATATATTCACGCATACTTTTTAAAAACAAAAGTGCTAAACTGCTTCAGGAAGCCAAAATGAATAGCACTGACTCTTAGGTGGGCCTTCTTGTATCAGGCATCAGCACGTCTTTCCCTCTCTTTCATTTTCATTCTAGGAATGTCATTTCATTTTCTGACATTCCTCCCCTTGCAAAATCTCTTTGTTTCATGCGCAAAAAAGGATCCGGTGGTAGTGGGCACATCCCTACACCATCAGGATGACACACCATTCCAATGATCAAAATAGTATATACGTTTAAGAATGCACACAAATAAGTCAATGCATGCATCTAAACTAAACTCTTTCCTCCTTCTCCTCAATTTTCTTCTCTTTCTTTTCCTCCTCCTTTCCCCCTCTTCTTCATCTTCACTCTCCTCTTCCTTTTCCTTCTCTTCTTCCTTCTTTTCCTCCTTCTCATGCATCTTCTTTTATTAATCTCATCCTTTCTTCCATTTCCTCTTCTTTGTTCTTAATTTATTGATGTCTCACCTTTGCCCTAAACAGATCCAAGGTGACTTCTCCTCTTTTTTTCCATTTCTTCTCTCCTCTTCCTCTTTCTCCATCTCCTCCTTTTTTCCTCTTCCTCACCTTCCTTCTCCTCTTCTCTTTCTTTTCTTCCTCTTGTTCATATTCTCGTCTTCTTCCTTCCCATTGATCTTCCCTTTCCTCATTTCATCCTTTTTAATGCTTCTCCTTCTTTCTGCTTTCTTAATTAATTACATATAGTCCCACCTTTCTCTCTAAATAGGATCCAAGGCAGATTCTGCTTCTCTCTCTTTGCTTTATCCCTTCTCCTTCTCCTCATGTTCATCTTCTTTTCCTTCTCCTCCTCCTCTTTTTTTCCTTTTCCTCACTTTCCTCCTCTTCTATTCCTTACTTCCTTTCCCTTTTTCTTCCTCCTGTTCCTCTTTCTCCTCCTTTCTTTCTCTTTCTAATCCTCTTTGACCTCCTCCTCTTCTTTGTCTTTCTCATCTTCCTTTTCCTTTCCCTCTTTCTTCCTCTCCTCATCCCCCTTCATTTTCCTTCTCCTCACTCTCCTCCTCTCTTCTTTCTTTCTTTCTTTTGCTTTTTCTTCCTCCTCATCTTTTTTTTTCTCTTTATAATCCTCTTTTTTTCTCTCTTTATAATCCTCTTTGTTCTTCTCCTCTTCTTTGTCTGGAGTTTATCACATGGAAGGAATTTCTCTCAATTGCGAATGGAGCCAATTCGCAATTACATAAATTTGCTAGTTTAGCAAATTTACGTGAAATCTGATTGCGTTCGGAATGCGTTCAGAATGACTTCCCATTTCCCGAAAATGACCCACCATTGCCCGAAATTGCGTGAGATACTCTAATACACAATTACGTGAAACCCCATGATTGCGTTCGGATTGCCATTGCATTATACCCCCAAATTCCAACATTTGATAAACTCCTCTGTCTCCTCTTCCTCCTCCTTTCTCTTCTTCTTCCTCTCCTCATCCTCCCTTTGACTTCTCCTCAATCTCCTCTTCCCCTTCCTTCCTTCCTTCCTTCCTTTCCCTTTCACTTCCTCCTCCTCCTCCTCCTCTAACTCTTCCTCCTTTTTTTCTCTTGCTAATCCTCTTTGTTCTTCTCCTTTTCTTTGTCTTTCTCCTTTCCCCCCTCTTTCCTTTCTTCCTCTCCTGATCCTCCTTCTTTTTCCTTCTCCTCACTCTCTACCTCCCCTTCCTTCCTTCCTTCCTTCCTTCCTTCCTTCCTTCTTCCCTCCTCATCTCCTCCTCCTCCTCTTCCTCCTTTCCTTTCTCCTCCTCGTCCTTCTTTTCTTTCTTCTTCTCCTTCTTCTCCTTCTCTGCTTCCAAGGCTCAGTCCCATTAAGCATGATCTTCACTGCCTGCTTGTCCCTTGTCTCTCCCTTTCCAGATGAACCAGCCATCCTGGAAGCAGAAGACCTGGACCGCAAAGCCATGCGGCTCGGAGGCGGCCTGGACCCAGACACCATCTCCTTGGCATCCGTCACGGCTGTCACCACCAATGTCTCCAATAAGAGGTAAGAAGCCCTGTAAGATGGCACCTGGGCAGAAGTCCAAGTTGAAATGCTTCAGGACTTGATTCTCCATGTACGCGTCTTTTAGGTCCTTTTATTTCAGTGGATTGAGTTTATATCCCATTCCATCTGAAGGGCCTTGGGACAGCCAACAGTGGCTTACATTCCATTGTTCGCCTTGACTTGAGTAGACTCATCAGATCAGTAGAATTTACCTACGTGTTAACTCATCGTTCAGTAATCGATTCAGTCGGTCTACTCTATTTGGAACAAACCTATAGAATGCAGGCCGTCATTTTTAATTTATATACATATTTCTAAGAGTTTAAATCAAGTCTAAAGAGTTGTGTGGCCTTCCAGATGTTGTGGAATCCAGATGTTATACAACAACAACTTCTTCTTCTTCTTGGAAGTAAAATATAGAAAGCCATTGGGGGGAGAATGGGGGGAAAATACCAGTATTGTAACCCTGCCTTCCTGGAAGAAAACTTTCAAAATTATTCATTCTTATATATGAAATTGGCAAAGATCAACATCTTTACTCTTGACTCAAAACTGGGTCCAAAGATCCAAATATTGAATGTTGATGCTCCATCCCAGCTGCAACCTGGCAGTGATAACACTGATCTAGGAGTTTATCCCACTGGGGCTAATTTCGGCTTTAAAGAGAGATTAAAGCTCATTTAAAAATCCCACAAATAAAGCGAAAATGGGGAGGGATTGCATGAATGATTATCACACGCAATTGTGCAAATAAACTGATATCGAAATGCATGGTCGCTGTAACCCCAAAAGTAAAGAGATGTGTGCTAATGCTTCTTTGTGACCACTTTAATGGTGGGTTTTGTGTGACGTCGTGTGACATTGTTATGTGTAATTACATGATTTTTCCGGGATATTCATGGGATAAATTCCTGATCTCCTTCGTCTGATAAACTGTCTAGAGTGCATCTGCACTGTAGAAATAATGCAGTTCGGCACCACTACTTCGCAGGCTTGTTGTAAGATGTACTTGCATACACACATGTATATGGGCCAAACCCTTTGTTGTTGTTGTTAATATTATTGTTATTTCTTCTTCAAGGTCCAAGCCTGATATCAAAATGGAGCCCAGTGCAGGGAGACCAATGGATTACCAGGTCAGATGCTTCCATTTTTCTTTGTGTTCTTTTTGAACGGAGAGTTTTCTTCAATGCCTCTTCCACTTTGAGATCTCCTCTTCCACCACTTCATTGAATTTTTGTGGTAGAAATGAGATTCTACACACCTTTTTTGTGAAGGCTGTGCAGCTTATCTATGGAAAAAACAGGACAATTTCCCAGGAATCACACAGCTTCTCCTGAGACCTTCCCAAAAACGGCATCTTTCTGCAGAAATGCACCTGCAGTTTTTTTGTCATGATTTATTATGAGGTTTGCACAATATAGTTTCTAGGCAGCCACAAGAGTGCAGTTTTCTACATAAAAACAGCAATCGAGTGGAACAATATCATGTGGATCTATTTTTGTGAAAGATTTCTAGCAAGATTGTGCGTGTGTGTGTGTGTGTGTAAGGTTTTTAATTCTGCAAGATTGTCACTCTTTCCACAAAATTTCTGTTGTGCAAAAATTTTATTGTTCAAGTTGCAGGGGGGTTGTTTGGATTTTTGGCACAGAATTCAACAATCTCGCAAAACAAAAAAATTGAGCAGGAAACAGCAATCTCACACAAGCCTGTGCCTATTGGTCATGAAAGGGTTGCTGCTTTTGTGCAAGATTTTTGTTGGGCATCATTTTTGTCATACAGGATTTCTGGTTTTCATGTGGAAACCGGCCATCTTACATACACACAACCCACTCCTCCCAAAAAAATCATGGCAAAAATTCTGCAGGTGCAGGTTTTCACTGGAAGGTGGTGGCTTCTGAAACTCTTGAGCAGTTCTCGAAAAAAGGCAAAGGCCGTTTTGTGCCAGGAACAGCAATGACAACAACAAAGTGGCACGAGTGCACGGTAACTCGACGTCCTCCTTTTCCAGGACATGTCCTACCTCTCAACTTTCTGTCCAGGAGGAATTCCAAAACGTCCTCCATTTGAAGCAAGTTTAGCAGCTGGTGCAGATTTTGTTGGAGGTCTGGTACAGACAGATCCCCAACGAAAGAGGTTACCTGTCTTATTGGGACTCCTCTAGCATATCTTTGGCCATAAAACCTATCCGTGGGCTCATTCCCACTTACATTTAAACCAGTGTGCCATTCGCCTTTGCTCCGTGTTGGTCAATCGATTCCAAAAGGTCCGTTGTTCCCAAATCTTTTCATTATCTCCTTGTAATCGCTTCTTTTTTGGTACAATGGTTGTCCCCACTAGTTTGCGCCACTTCAAAATGCTTGTCAATTGTCTCTGTGTTATCAGGGACGTAATGATGCACCCTGGGAAACTCTATCTATCTATCTATCTATCTATCTATCTATCATGCCAGCTGTTAAAGCCTTCGATTTCACATCGTGTTCATTCTTGATTTCTACCCAGGGGTAAACAGTCTGGATCAAGGGTACAGCTGTATACATTTGTGTGGGTAGATTGGAAGGAGGTTTTGACATCTTCTGTGATGGTGCCTGTGTTCTGCCTTCTTCCTAACCAGGTCAGCATCACGGTCATCGAGGCGCGGCAGCTGGTGGGATTGAACATGGACCCTGTGGTGTGCGTGGAGGTGGGGGATGAGAAGAAATACACGTCTATGAAGGAATCAACCAACTGCCCCTACTATAATGAGGTGAGATCCACCACTGTATCTCCTGACCCCTCAGGTCCTCCTCGAGAGTCCCATGATCCACAAATGCAACAGGCCATGCCAGCTTCCCTATGAAAAGGGCCACAAAATGAACATGCAAAAGGAGTGTTAGATGTTTTATGTTGTGGTTTAAAGAAGCAGAATGAATACTGAAAATATCATGGTTCTTGACTCCGTTTCTTCGACTGAGAAACGATGGTCCTTGCCATTCGTCAGCTAAGTCTGGATGCTGTCTGGGGTCAACTCCGTCACCTTCTGGACACTCAACTTGTGAACCAAACGGAGTTATCATCACCCCATTTAAGCCACTGGTTCTCAACATTTAGTCCTCTAGATTTTTGAGACTTCAACTCCCAGAATTCCTGAACAATGAGCATACTGACTAGGACCTCTGGGAATTGACGTCCAAAACTTCTGGAGACCCAAAAGTTGAGAACCACGGATTTAAGCATTCTTAAGTATTGGAACTTCAAGCTATTTATATGGGAAATGAGCGATCCCTCTGGTACTGTTTCAGACTCTTAATTATAAACATTCATATAGATATATACATACCATTCCTTTTAGGGAGAAATACAGACATGGCAATATCTGGGTGCTTAGTTTCATTGTATTTCGTCACATGGAAGGCATTTTCATATTACATGGCCATCATGATGTTCTGTTTTCATAAGAAAAATCCGTCAGTGATACCTTTATTAGTCAACCGAAATGCACAATATACCTGTTGCAAGCTTTCGAAGCTCCGCTGGCTTCTTCATCAGGCAAGAGGTTACAAACCAAACAGGAGAAAAATTGGAGATGTTAGTAAGATGCCTGCATTTTGTTGTTTCTGTGTGAAAGACAACTATTAACTGGGGGGAAAAATCTCTTTAATTCAAGAGCATTTTCTTGAAAAAGGTCACTTGTTGTCTTGTGAGGAATAGGTAAACGTTCTCTACTCTTTCTGCCTAAAGAGTGTAGGGAGTTTATCACACTGGGGCTAATTTCAGGATTAAGGAGAGATTAAAGTGCATTTAAAGCATCCCACAATTAATGGTGAGTAATTGCATGGATGATTATTACATGCAATTGTGCAAATAAATTGATAATTGGAAATGCATTTGTTGCTGAAATCTCAAAAGTAAAAAGATGAACATTAATGCTTCGTTGTGACCATTTTAATGGCAGGTTTTGTGTGACGTCATGTGAAATCCATTTCTGATATCACTTTATTTGCGCAAGTGCATGTGGTAATCATTCACGCAATTACTTGCCATTTTCTCTTTATTTGCAAGAGGTTTTAAATGTGCTTTAAGCTCTCTTTAATGCCGAAATTTTTCAATTTTTCCAGGATATTCACGG
This sequence comes from Urosaurus nigricauda, assembly GCA_034509955.1. Lineage (NCBI taxonomy): Eukaryota > Metazoa > Chordata > Lepidosauria > Squamata > Phrynosomatidae > Urosaurus > Urosaurus nigricauda. The sequence continues at coordinate 377,861,934 of JAOEGL010000001.1, read as the reverse complement.
GATAAACTCCTAGTCTCCTTAATGTGGATAACAATTTTCCCCAAAATGGTTGGCCTTCAAATACGTAGGATTACAGCTCCCATCATCCCCTGCCATCATGGCTGTCAGATTCTGGGAGTTGTAGTATGACCAGCTGGGAGGAGGGCTAAGTTGGAGAGAAGGCAGATCTGAAAACACATTTATTGCTATTTTTATAATGGTCTTCATTGCAATGTTTGATGCCTGTCCACTGTTTTTGGTCATTCTCTTTCTTTCTAGTACTTTGTTTTTGACTTCCACGTTCCGCCAGATGTCATGTTCGACAAGATCATCAAGTTATCGGTGAGCCAGACCCATCCTGTGCTTCCCTATTTCAGCTGGAGTATTCCTTTTTATTATTATTATTATTATTTACAAAAAAAGAGGAAATTATTACTATAAAATTTGAAATGTGTTGCTGGAGAAGAGTTCTGCAGATACCGAGGACTGCTAAATGGATCAGTAAATGGGTCCTATAGTGGAACAAAACAGAGAAGGACAAAAATTATGGAAAGCTTTAGCTGCCTTGAGTCCCTGTACTGGGAGGAAGGCAGAATAATAATAATAATAATAATAATAATAATTGCAAAATTACAGTACATAAATATACATAATTATTATTGCATATGACACTTTTTTAAAAATTTCAATGATTGCTGATGGAAGCAACAGATTATACGTCCAGGTAACATAAACTGGAGCCAGGATGGTGTAGTGGTTTGATTGTTGGACTATTACTCTGGAGATCTGGGTTCAAATCCCTGTTTGGCCATGGGTAACCTTGGGCAAGTCACACTCTCTCAGCCTCAGAGGGAGGCAATGGCAGACCCCCCCTCTGCACAAATCTTGCCAAGAAAAGCCCGTGATAGGTTTGCCTCTGGGTTGTAAGTCAGAAACAGCTTGAAGGTACAACCAACAACATAAACAAACAAACAAACAAACAAACAAACACAAACAGCTTCATTTATATATCGCTTCATGCTGCCTAAGGAGCGTCTAAGCGGTTTACAATCCAGGAAATCAATACTGGAAGCCAGGTGGAGAGCATCTGGATAAAAATTAAAGGAGAGGGAAACAACAGGGATGTTACTGTGGGAGTCTACTACAGACCCCCAAGTCAGACAGAGGAAATGGATGATGCCTTTCTAGAACAGATGACCACACAATCAGGAAGGAGAGATGTAGTAGTGATGGGGGACTTCAACTACCCGGATATTTGCTGGAAGTCAAACTCAGCGCTATCCTCAAGATCTAGAAAATTCCTCACTTGCCTGGAAGACAATTTCATTGTCCAAAAGGTGGAAGAGGCAACAAGGGGATCAACTATTTTGGATCTGATCTTAACCAACAGGGAAGACCTAGTTGATGGGGTGCAAGTGGTCGGATCCTTAGGTGGAAGTGACCATGTTCTCCTGGAGTTTGTAATACAGTGGAAGGGAGAAGCCAGGCATAGTCAGACACGCACTCTAGACTTTAGGAGAGCTAATTTCAATAAACTTAGAGAAATACTGGGTGTGATCCCATGGTCAGGAATACTAAAAGAAAAGGGAGTTCAAGACGGATGGGAGTTTCTCAAAAGGGAGATACTAAAGGGACAATTTCAGACAGTTCCAATGAGGAAGAAAAATGGGAGATGTCTCAAGAAACCGGTATGGATGACTAAGGAACTTACAACTGAGCTAAGTTTTAAACGGAACATGTATAAAAAATGGAAAAATGGGGAAATCACCAAAGAGGAATTCAAACAAATAGCCAGCACATGTAGGGGTAAAGTCAGAAAAGCTAAAGCGCAGAATGAACTCAGGCTTGCTAGAGATGTTAAGAACAATAAAAAGGGCTTTTTTGGATATGTCCGCAGCAAAAGGAAGAAGAAGGAAACAGTTGGGCCACTGCGTGGAGAAGATGGCAAAATGCTAACAGGGGACAGAGTAAAGGCAGAATTACTCAACACCTTCTTTGCTTCAGTCTTCTCAGAAAAGGCAAAGGGTGCCCAATCTAAGGATGATGGGGCAGAGGACAGAATAGGGGAATTTCAGCACAGAATAAGTAAAGAGACAGTACAGGAATACCTGATTAATCTAAATGAATATAAGTCTCCAGGACCAGATGAACTACATCCTAGGGTATTGAAAGAACTGGCAAATGTAATATCGGAACCAATGGCAATAATCTTTGAGAACTCCTGGAGAACAGGAGAAGTCCCAGCAGACTGGAGGAGGGCAAATGTTGTCCCCATCTTCAAAAAGGGGAAAAAAGAGGATCCCAACAATTATCGTCCGGTTAGTCTGACATCAATTCCAGGAAAGGTTCTAGAGCAGATCATTAAGCAGAGAGTCTGTGAACACTTAGAGGCCAATGCCATAATCACAAAAAGCCAACATGGGTTTCAGAGAAACAAGTCATGCCAGACAAATCTGATCTCTTTTTTTGATAAAATTACTAGCTTGGTAGATGAAGGGAATGCTGTGGATATAGTATATCTGGACTTCAGTAAGGCATTTGACAAGGTTCCCCATGACATCCTTGCAAACAAGCTTGTAAAATGTGGGATAGACAAGGTAACCGTTACATGGATTTGTAACTGGTTGACCGACCGAACCCAAAGGGTGCTCAACAATGGTTCCTTTTCATCCTGGAAAGAAGTGACCAGTGGGGTCCCACAGGGTTCTGTCCTGGGCCCAGTGCTATTCAACATCTTTATTAATGACTTGGATGACAGTATTGAGAGCCTAGTTATCAAATTTGCAGATGACACCAAATTGGGAGGAGTAGGTAATACCCAAAAGGACAGGATCAAAATTCAAAATGACCTGAATAGACTAGAAAGCTGGGCCAAAGCTAACAAAATGAAATTTAACACAGAGAAATGTAAGGTCCTACACGTAGGGCGGAAAAATGAAATGCACAGATATAGGATGGGGGACACCTGGCTGAATGAGACAACATGTGAAAGGGATCTAGGAGTCCAGGTAGACCACAAGTTGAACATGAGTCAACAGTGTGATGCAGCAGCTAAAAAAGCCAATGCAATTTTAGGTTGCATCAATAGAAGTATAGTGTCTAGATCAAGGGAAGTAATAGTGCCACTCTACTCTGCTTTGGTCAGGCCCCACCTGGAATAAGACTGTGTCCAGTTCTGGGCACCACAATTCAAAAAGGATGCGGAGAAACTGGAGCAGGTCCAAAGGAGGGCGACTAAAATGGTGAAGGGTCTGGAAGCTATGCCTTATGAGGAAAGATCTAGAGAGCTAGGGATGTTCAGCCTGGAGAAGAGAAGGTTAAGAGGTGATATGATCGCCCTGTTTAAATACTTGAAGGGATGTCACATTGAGGAGGGAGCAAGCTTGTTTTCTGCTGCTCCAGAGAACAGGACTCGGAACAATGGATGCAAGCTGCAGGAAAAGAGATTCCACCTCAACATTAGGAGGAACTTCCTGAGAGTAAGAGCTGTTCGACAGTGGAACACACTCCCTCGGAGTGTAGTGGAGTCTCCTTCCTTGGAGGTTTTTAAGCAGAGTTTGGATGGCCATCTGTTGGGTATGCTTTGATTGGGAGTTCCTGCACGGCAGGCCGTTGGACTGGATGGCCCTTGTGGTCTCTTCCAACTCTAAATTTCTATGATTCTATGATTCTATGATTCTACAACTGTAAGCTACTTGCCCCCAACAATCTGGGTACTCATTTTAGCGACCTCGGAAGGATGCAAGCCTGAGTCGAGCTTCAGCCCTTTGCTGGTCTTGAACTCGCCACCTTATGGTTTTGAGTGAGTGGCTGCAGGACAGGCATTGAACCACTGGGCCACCAGGGCATAGCATAAAGAGATGGTTTAAACAAAGCTGCATTGGACTAGTCATTGGAAATCTGGTGCTGGAGAAGACTTCTGTAGATATAGTGGACTGCTAAATGGACCAATAAATGGGTCCGAAGGCAAATCAAGCCTGAATTTTTCCTAGAAACTGAGACTGTTGTACTTATCATGAGAAGAAAGGACTCAACAGAAAAGACAATTGTACTTGGTAAGGTGGAAGGCAGTCGGAAAAGAGGAAGATTGCATTGCAGATGGACAAAATCCATCAAGAAAGTCATGGCTGTCCCGAGTCTGCAAAACCTGAGCAGAATTAGTTGTGTACCACGTTGTACAATTTTAAAATTGTATTTTGTAATTTCATGTGTTCTGCCCTGGCTCGAGCCTTGAGAAGGGGCAGGAAAGAAATAAAATTTATTTACAGCTGGCCCTCCACATTTGCGGCTTTGACTTTTGCGGATTTGATCATTCACAGATTTGATTGATTGATTGCTCTTTAGGAATCTCTAGGGCCTCCAGCGTGACTCTGTTGTCAACTTCGGCCAAAATTCACACTGGAAGCCTCAAGGATTCCTAGAGAGAAATCTTCTCTAGGCATTTGAAGGTCCTATGGGGCAATTTCATGGTCAACGCCTGGCAGATCTTGCCCTTGAAAACCTAGAAATTCCTTGGGAGAGGTTTCTCCAAAAAAAAAAAAAAAAAAAAAAAAAAATTAAGCTTATGCCATAGCAGTAAAAGAAACCCTGGAAAAGCCTAGAAATAAATCCAGTCTTGGAATGAGACAAGCTTTTTGGGTGGTTTCTTTTAATGGTGCCCCAAGTAGCCTTGTGGAAGACTTTATCTCTCCTCCAGCATCCTTACGTTGCTCATCTGGAGGCTGGAAGCACCTTCTCCTTCTTCCTAGATGCTGTGGGGTGCCCGGAAAAATGCACAGCCATGCTCTTGTGAGACAGAGGCTGCTTCCAAACTGCAGAATTGATGTCGTCTGACACCACTTTTGCCGTCTGACACCACCGTGGCTCCATCCTTTGAAATCCTGGGGTTTAGTCATTTGTTGTGGCACCAGAGCTCTCTGACAGAGAAGGCTAAATATCACACCAAAACTGCAGGCAGCCCTCCTTATCCACAGATTTTTTATCCACAGACTCAAGCATCTGTGCTTTGAAAAGATTTTTAAAATATATACAGTACATTCCCAAAAGCAAGCCTTAATTTTGCCATTTTGTACAAGCGACACCATCTAACTGTACCACTGTATTTAATGGGACTTGAGAACAACAACAATAACTATTATTATTATTATTATTATTATTGATCCTCCAAGTTTATCCATGGATTGAAGCATACATGGTTTAAAAATATTCTATCTATCTATCTATCTATCTATATCTATCTCACTGGATTTTGCCATTTTATTTATGGGACACCATCTTATTATCTATTGTATTTAATGGGATTTGAACATCCACGGATTTTGGTATCCACAGGGGGTCCTGGAACGAAACCCCAGCAAAGAGCAAGAGCCCACTGTACAGCTCCCAGAATTCTATAGCTAAATTGAACCATGGCAGTTAAAGTGGCATCTATACTGCATTAATTCTGCAGTGTAGATGCAGGCAGAGATGCACAGATGAATTCCTGGGTTGCTGCAAGATATCTGGCCAAGGGTCTTGCAGAAGGAGGTACTAGATACCTCCCTTCACAACAACTCCAAAAGTGCATAGCAGAAGTTGTGCTTTCCAGTGCATGTCACCAACAGGATTCTGGCCTTATGGTACAGACTAAAACCTGGAGTGGATCCACCACCCCACTGACATGGTAGCTAATGGCTACCCTTCTCCCTTAACCATGTCTCTGTGCCTTGTCTAAGGAGGAACTACTGTTCATTGGCAGAGAATCTTTTCAGTATACAGAAGGCCCTGGGTTCAAGTCCTGGGTGCTACGTTTTGGAAAGGAGGAAACGTAGGTAGCTGCCGTTGGGGGAAAAACTTTCTCTGCTTGATCCATTTTCCTTTTTATTTTCCATCCAGGTGATTCACTCCAAGAACCTCCTGCGCAGCGGGACTTTGGTGGGCTCTTTCAAAATGGATGTCGGGACTGTTTACACTCAGCCAGGCAAGTAGCAGAATGAACAAATGGAAGAAAAGTTTGGGAAAGTGGAGTTGACCAGATAAGTGGGTTCTTGATACCGACTGACATGAGAGTCTATAGCTTCCACTGAGATAAATTGTGGTTTATCCTGAAAGCTAAGTATGGGTTGAGTCTCCCTTATTTGGAATTCCAAAGCTCAAAATGCCCCAAAATCCAAAATGGGTGGTTGAGCTAGTGACACCTTTGGTTTCTGATGGCTCAGTGTACACAAACTTTATTTTGTGCACAAAATTATTTTAAAATAATGCACAACAGTACTTTCAGTCTCTGTGTATAAGAGGTATATACGACATAAATTAATTTCATATTGACACTTGGGTCCTATCTCCAAGGTATCTCATTGTTGCTGTTGTGTGCCTTCAATTCATTTCTGACTTACAATGACCCTAAGGTGAACCTACGTTGGGGTTTTCTTGGCAAGGCTTGTTCAGAGGACGTTTGCCATGACCTTCCCCTGAGTCTGAGAGAGTGTGACTTTCCCAAGGTCACCCACTGGGTTTCATGGCCAAGATGGGACTCAAATCCTGGTATCCAGAGTCCTAGTCCAACACTCAAACTACTATGCCACATTGGTTGTCATTGCATATAGTCCTCCTGAGGACTAATAATAGCAGTACATTCAAAGGGGTCTTGTGTTACCTTTACAACTAATGGATATGAGTCTACTTCCTCCGATGCATGTTTAGTACCCATGTAAAAATGTACATAAAACAGGGGTGTGTGTGGGAGGGACCCAGACAAGTTCCAAAAGATTGGCTGGAATCCTGTTGGTGTCTTACAGATGCGTAAATTCTCCCATGAAAACATTCGGACATTTCTTTCCAATGCAGAACGGCTACTTTCTGTTCAAGGTTTCAGGAAAAGAGTCATGCATATAGTACCGTTGTGCATGTGCAGTAGATGTCATACACATCAGTTGTACATTCGATTGCACATTGAGATGCACACTTATTTCCCATTCTATCCGAAGGTGGCAGAGCGCAACCAATGCACAACTCTGCCTATGGAGGTTTACAGTAGAAATTCCAATGCAGGATTGTCGACACTTAAATACATATAGCATAGATGTAGTATTAAAGTACAATTGTCCCTGTGCATGTGCATTCTTAAATGACTATTGAACCTACTAGGATTTGCTTCTGAGTAAGTACATATGGAGAGCCAGCATAGTTCAGTGGTTTGAGTATTGGACTATGCTTTTGGAAACCAGGGTTCAAATCCCAGCTCTACCAAGGAAATCGACTGAGTGCCATGGGGCACGTCATACTCTCTCAGCCTCAAAGGATGGCAATGGCAAACCTCCTCTGAAGAAACTTGCCAAGAAAACCCCATTATAAGTTTGCCTTAGTGATGCCATAAGTTGGAAATGACTTGAAGGCACACAAAAACAACAACAAGTATGTTTGGTTCCAAGGAGTCTCAAAAGGTTGCTGAAAGTGCATCATCTTGTAGGCAGTTTCCTTCCAAAGATCTTTCAAAGTCAACAGAGAAGGGTGTTGAAATGTGCAAAAGTCAAAAAAGGCATGAAATTCCCTGGGTGATGCATACAGGTCAGTCTGTCTGCACTAAAAGCAAATCCATGTCATTGAAAACCTTAGTCCCTGCAATGTGTGGATGTCTGGCACATTGCAAACACTGGGGACCTCATGCATTGCCTTGAAGAAGGAGCACAGTAAACTCCAACAACGAGGCCATGTTTCACTTTTGGTGACTTTTGACTCCCAAACCCATTGGCTGGAACCCTGCAGGAGTCTGCTGACTTACAAGAAAGTTCATCAACAGAAGCAGTTGAAAATTTTCATTGGATATGGCATGTCTGTATCCAGCGTGCGGTTGTAGAATCTGAATTGCTGACGTCCATGCAGTTGTCCATTGCAAATGGATACACAATGTGCATTGCACCTTCTCATTTGGTCTTGGGTCAGTTGTGCGTCATTGCCATTCGACCAAGGACTAGAGAATACATGCATACTTCCACATGCAGACATTGGCACTGTGCAACCCCAGTGTAGGATCATGAAAAATTGTAAGTGACCAATGCATTTCACCCTGCTTAAAAGGCGAGATTCTTCTCTTGTGCATCTGCACTGCGGAATTAATGCAGTTTGACACCTCTTGAACTGCCACAGCTCAATGCTATGGGATTTTGGGATTTGCAGTTTTGTGAGATCTCTGTCATCTCCATCTCAGATCAGAGATCTCCATCTGTGTCAGAGAGCTCTGGTGCCACTGCAAACTACAAATCCCAGGATTGTATAAGATGGCACCACAGAAATGAAAACATTGTCAAAATGCATTAATTTTGCAGTGTGGCAGCTGCCTTGGAGTTTTTCCAGAAATGCAATTAAACCCTTTATCACCGGAAAGAGGTTGGGCCTCATTTGTCCACACCAACAATAATTTTATACCTAAATTGTAGTCAAATCAAGAGTTGATGCTTATAGAATAGAGAGGTAGTCTTTGTAATTATCCTTTTTTAATATATGGATGGATAGATATGTATATATACACATACACATACATATTCATTAATTTTAAAACATACAACCTGAGTCACAGCAGAATACTTAACGTAAATGGGAAAAATACTTTTGGGGTTACTGCACCCCAAAATCCCAGTCTGAAATAATAATAATAATAATAATAATAATAATAATAATAATAGCAACAGCAAAGCAGTAATACTATTTTACATAGGAGGTCCATTTAATCCATCATTGTTAACCCAGACTGGCAGCCTTTGCTTGATGGGTTTTTAGGCAAGCTCTTTTTCCTGGCCATACCTGAAGATCTTTTGTGAGCTGCCTTGGGTCCAACTTAGGAGAAAGGCTGCCTATAAAGAAAAGAGAAAAGAAAAGAAAATGCTTAGGGTTGAACCAGGGACCTTTTGCAGAAAAACGTAGCATGCTGCCCTTGTACTGCAATACTCTGCTAGTCCATCTAACCCAGCATTGCCAGTTCTGACTGGCAACCATGACTCTTTCCAAGGTTTCAGGCAGGATTCTTCCTAGCTTTACCTGGAGATCCGTGAGCTTCCCGCCTGGTGGTCTCCCATCTAGGTATTAGCCAGGCCTGACCCAGCTTAACTTCCCAAAGTAGGCAGTTGCTGGTGGGAGTGTGATATCAAGGTCTGGCAGCAAGACCAACATCTGACTCTCCATCTCTCCTCGCAGAGCACCAGTTCCACCATAAGTGGGCGATCTTGTCGGACCCAGAGGACATCACGGCTGGGTTGAAGGGTTACGTGAAGGTGGACATTGCGGTGGTGGGCAAAGGGGACAACATCAAGACGCCGCACAAAGCCAATGAGACGGACGAGGATGACATTGAAGGGTGAGGAGGAGGAGGACAAGGTGGAAAGTTAGAAGGCGGTGGTGCTCACCTTCTGGGGATGCATATCGCTGGAGACCAGGGTTCGATTCCCAGCTCGGCTATGAAACCCACTGGGTGACCTTGGGCAAGTCACACACTCTCAGCCACAGGGGAAGGCAATGGCAAAGTTCCTCTGCACAACTCTTGCCAAGAAAACCCCATGATAGAGTCTCCATACGTTGGAAATGACTTGAAGAAATACAACACACATACACAGACACACTGTAGGAATAATGCAATCTGACACCACTTTAACTGCCATGGCTTCATCCTATGGAATCCTGGGATTTGTAGTTTGGAAAAGCACCAACTTTCTTTGGCTGGATGAAGACATGTAGAACTGCAAATCCATACCATAGGATGGGGCGACAGCACTTAAAGTGGTGTCAAACTGCATTATTTCTGTAGTGTAGATGCATTCATAGAATCTTTAGCATTGGAAGATATCGCAAGGATTACCTAGTCTGACCCTCTGTAATGCAGAAGTACACAAGTAAAGCCCTCCCAAGTGTTATCCAATTACATCAGATTTGCCTTAGGGTCGGCACAAGTCAGAAACAACTTGAAGGCACACAACACACAGTACACACATGATTTCCCTCAGGGGAAGAGGTTGCTTTTGATAGTAGAGTGGACATGTGATTCGACATAGGAGAATGGACGTGTGAGTGTGTATATGGATGGATGGCCTTCATCTCACATGACGTGAGATAGAGGCCATCTATCCATATACACGCTCTCACACTTACACGTTCCACTACTAAGGCACATGTCCTGCTCTCATGCTTCAGCAAAGTGGCAAAAGTGCAATAGCCGAAGGAACAAGTAGTATCCGATGGCAAACAATCCAAAGTCAGCAGCTGTAAATCCAAGCAGTGGTTTAGCAAGATATCAGAATCTAGAAACAGTCCAGGGTTGTAACTCACAGAATCACAGAATCGTAGAGTTGGAAGAGACCCCAAGGGTCATTCAGTCCAACCCTCTTCTGCCATGCAGGAACTCTCAATCAAAGCATATCTGACAGATGGCCATCCAGTCTCTGTTTAAAAACTTCCTCTAAAGAAGAAGAGTCTGCCACTCTCTAAGGGAGTGTTTTCCACTGTCAAACAGTCCTTTCTGTCAGAAAGCTCCTCCTAATGTTTAGGTGGAATCTCTTTTCCTCTAGCTTTCATCCAGTGCTCCATGTCCTGTTCTCTGCAGCAGCAGAAAACAAGCTTGCTCCCTCCTCAATATGGCATCCCTTCAAATACTTAAACAGGTGTATCGTATCACCACTTAACCTTCTCTTCTCCAGGCTAAACATCCCCAGCTCCCTACGTCATTCTTCATAGGGCATGGTTTCCAGACCCTTCACTATTTTAGTGTGTAATTCACAGGGTCATATCCCACAGTAGACACAGGTTAAGAGAGAAAGTTTTTTCCCCCCAGCAGAGCAAATGCAGAAAGGCCCCTGACGTATAAAGTCAACTTGCAGACCATATTTCAAGAGGGACTTTCCCCGTTGCATGTGCACGGACTCTCATTTCACCAGCAAGGGAAGGGACCGAGTTTGTGCCTTCATGTTTCCTGAAGACATGGCACTGTCTCTCTTACCTCCTCCTCCTCCTCCTCTGGAGCATTCAGGTGGCTGGCAGGCTGAACTGGAAGAGGGCAAGTCTCTTTTGTCTTCTGGAGACGAACTCTCAAGGGTGGGCATGACAATGCATTGCCTCTTCCAGGAACCTGCTTCTCCCAGATGGAGTCCCCCAAGAAAGGCAGTGGGCCCGCTTCTATATCAAGATCTATCGGGCGGAGGGTCTCCCGCGCATGAATACGAGCATCATGGCCAATGTGAAGAAGGCACTCATTGGGGAGAACAAAGACCTGGTGGACCCCTATGTCCAGGTCCTCTTTGCAGGACAGAAGGTATGTATGGTTGCAAATGTATGCTTATATCTGCATCCTAAGCAAAAATCACATATTCTGCACAGAAATGTACATTTTTTGCACTAAAAAACCATGTGGGGTTCCCCCCCACACACAAAATAAATCCTAAACTATGAATAATCATTTCAGATGGCACAGTTTCTGAGGACTTTTCACAGCAGAGTGAAAAATGGTCAAATTATTCATTTTCACCTATAAGAAACACATTTGTGAAAGTTTATAATCCCTGTAGGTAGAGGAAATCTTTCAAGTGTTTCATTGTCTTGGTTGCATCCTTTAAAGCTCTGTGACAATTTTTGTGTGTGTGTCTTCTTAATATTCAGCTATGAATAAGCTTTTGCACTTTTTCTTCCTTATGTACCTTACACAGGGGAAAACGTCTGTCCAGAAGAGCAGCTACGAACCCGTCTGGAATGAACAGATCGTCTTTACGGAGATGTTCCCCCCGCTTTGCAAGCGAATCAAGGTCCAGATCCGTGACTCTGACAAGGTCAATGATGTGGCCATTGGCACCCACTTCATTGACCTCAGGAAGATCGCCAATGAAGGAGACAAAGGTGAGCCCAGAACTGGACACAGTCTTTTTCCAGGTGGGGCCTGACCAAAGCAGAAAAGAGCGGCACTATTACTTCCCTTAATCTTGACACTATACTTCTATTGATGCAGCCTAGAATCGCATTGTCCTTTTTAGCTGCCCCATCACACTGTTGGCTCATGATCCCTTTCACATGTATGAGTCTCCTTAAACCAGGTGGCCCCCATCCTATATCTATGCATTTCATTTTCTCTGCCAAGACAATGGGAATGCTTTTTTGTTAGCTAACCATTTGAGTCTCTTAGCCCTCCCAAAACATAGGATGGCATTTACTTTAGTGAAATTTAATGTTTTATCTTCAGCCCTATTGGAAGGGAGATACGCTAATATCCCTTATAATGAACGCTTATGCCCCTGTGGAATTGGTACTGTTGGGACTATAGGTCATGTGTTGTTGTATTGTCTTTTTTATTATGACTATCACCATATTGTTATTCATCCAATTCTTATTTGTTTGCCTGGAAGGACTGATTAATTTTATGTATCTTATTTGCTGGCAGACCCAGCAATAACAACAAGGATGGCCATTTTTTGTGCAGCAGCAATGGTATTTTGGCATAAGATGGTTTCTTAAAAATTTATAATATTTTTAGTTTGTTAAAATTGTATTATGATTTCATATATATATAATTTTATAAGTGAATTTTAACCATAATTTACTTTTATAATTTGATGGTTATGGTGATATTTGTTGATGTTTTGTTGATGTCTGATCAGTTGATCATAATCTATCTTATCTATCATCTATCTGTATATCCATCTATTTTCTTTGCCTAAGTGCAGTATCTTACATTTTGCCCTGTTCAAGTTCATTTTGTTAGTATGGCCCAGCTTTCTAATCTATTAAGGTCTTCTTGAATTTTGATCCTGTCTTCTGGGGTATTGGCTACTCCTCCTAATTTGGTGTCATCTGAAAATTTGATAACTAGGCCCTCAATTCTGTCATCCAAGTCATTAATAAAGATGTTGAATAGCACTGGGCCCAGGACAGAGCTCTGTGGGACCCCATTGGTCACTTCTCTCCAGGATGAAGAGGTGCCAATTTTGAGTAACCTTTGAGTTTGGCCAGTCAACCAATTACAGTTAACTTGTCTAGTCCACATTTTGCAAGCTTGTTTCCAAGAATGTCATGGGGGACCTTGTCAAAGGCCTTACTGAAATCAAGATATACTATATCCACAGCATTCCCTTCATCTACCAAGCTGGTAATTTTATCAAAAAGGGAGATCAGGTTTGTCTGGCATGACTTGTTTCTCTGAAATCCATGTTGGCTTTTGTGATTATGGAATTGCTTTCTAAATGTTCACAGACTCTCTGTTTAATGATCTGCCCTAGAATCTTTCCTCAGTTAAAAATGTTCTTGTGGCCTGCCAACCCTGCTTTCGATATCAGCCTTTTCCCAACTTTCTCCCTAAGCATTCCTTTCCAATTGTCTTCCCAAGGCTTCTTGCCCACGTTTGGCCCTGCCTGGGTGAACATGTATGGATCCACCCGCAACTACACCCTCATGGATGAGCACCAGGACTTGAACGAGGGACTGGGCGAAGGGGTCTCCTTCCGGGCCCGGCTGCTCCTCGGCTTGGCAGTGGAGATATTGGACACCAGCAACCCTGAGCTCACCAGCTCCACGGAGGTTCAGGTTGAGCTGGCCACCCCTGTCTCTGATGTAAGTGTCTTGCAAGCCCTGCGTTATGTCGATTTGTACTTCAAATTGCTTCAACATGCTTGTTTGTTTTTTAAAAGAGCAAAACAAGGAAAGACAGAAAGATTGTATAAAAATATTATTGAATGACTGTTTTCATCAGACGTCCCTCCCTGGAATCCTGTGTCCAGTTCTGGGTAGCGTAGTTCAAAAATAATATTGACACTATGGAATGTGTCCCGGGTAGGAATGGAAAGGATGTTAGAAAATATTGTTATCGATAGACAGAGAACAGGTTTCCTGATTGTCAGAAAACCCTGATGTGGAAAATACAGGAGGGACAAGAATCATTGCAGTTCAGGATGTATCCTTCATTCACACATGCCCCAAATGTGTGTGGTTTTGTCACACAGAAAAGAGCACAGAAAACAAAGTTTCCTCCACTGTGAAGCTGGAGGCTTTCAGGGCTGGCCTCCATAGTTTTGGTTTTTTTTTTGTGTGTGGGTTTTTGGGGGGCTATGTGGCCATATTCTATAAGAGTTTATTCCTGACGTTTTGCCAGCATCTGAGGCTGACATCTTCGGAGAAAGGAGATGCCAGCCACAGATGCAGGTGAAACGTCAGGAATAAGCTCTCCCAGAACACAGCCATATAGTCTGAAAAAACTCACAAAAACTATGTCTTCCATTGTGTCGTATATCTGGTTGTTGTTGTTTTGTTAATGACTGTACATTGCCTTAGATCCCATGGTAAAAGAGAAGAGGCATATTAAATGAATGAATGAATGAATGAATGAATGAAGTTCATCCATCCAAGCAGTGGAGGAATACTGTATATACTCATGTTTAAGTCTAGAAATGTTAGTCAAAAAATTGACCCAAAAAACCTGAGTTGACTTATCCACGGGTCAATATAAGCAATGCACTTTAACTCTTATAAAAGAATGAACTATCCCCTGGTGAAAGACAAGAGTAAAATCTGTCCTGGAAGCACTGGCCCTCCTCTGTTCTCTCATCCATCCAATCTTTACTGTGAGCACCAACAGTTATGCATGCTAGAATCTTGTAAATCCTTTAGCATTGTTTTCCTTGCTCCATCCTTTAGATCCTGTTACCTGCCCCTCAACTTATCCATGGATTATATCAAAATCCAAAATTTTTGCCCCAAAACCTGCTCTCGACTCATACATGTGGTCGACTTATACTCTGTTTCTCCGAAAATAAGACATCCCCGAAAGTAAGACCTAGCAAATTTTTTGTATATAAATATATATACAGTATATAATAAATGTTCATTTTTTTGGTTCAACAATAAATGTGAATTCTTCTTCATGAAAAAAAAAGACATTCCTTGAAAATAAGACCTACCGCATCTTTAAAAATTAACATGAGACACTGTCTTATTTTCAGGGAAACACGGTAGTTGAGTATATACGGTAACCCTAAACAAGTTCCTTTGCTTGATACATTGAAGGCTGCTTTCCATCGTGGCAAACAGTGGTCAGGTATAGGGATCCCTGCTCCAAATCAGTCTATCATCATCATCATCATCATCATCATCATCATCATCATCTTATATCCTGCCGCTCTCAGGCTTACAATCTAAGAAGACACGACACAAAAGGAGAAGGGAATGGTGGAGGGGAAGGGATGAGGTCCAGCAGTTCTTCTCTCCCTCTGAGGCCTGGACCAAGGCAGATGGACTGGAGGGCAGAACTGTGGGAGACTAAGGTGTCACGTAAGCCCCCCCCCCACTCCTTGGAGGGCCATAAAATAAAACATCACAGATTTCTTGCCTCCAAATGCTGTCTCGAGAGCATGGATGCATTTTTTCTTTCATATTTTAGGCTCCCCTGAGTCACTTTAAACCCAAGAGATGACCTTTTTCAAACAGGAGGACATGATCAGAAGTCCCTTCTTGTTTTGTAGAACCATAGAATCATAGAGTTGGAAGAGACCACAAGGGCCATCCAGTCCAACCCCCTGCCATGCAGGAACTCCCACTCAAAGCATCCCTGACAGATGGCCATCCAGCCTCTGCTTCAAAATTTCTAAGGAAGGAGACTCCACCACACTCTGAGGAAGGAATGTGTTCCACTGTCGAACAGCCCTTACTCTCAGGAAGTTCCTCCTAATGTTGAGGTGGAATCTCTTTTCCTGGAGCTTGCATCCATTGTTCCGGGTTCTAGTCTCTGCAGCAGCAGAAAATAAGCTTGCTCCCTCCTCAATATGACATCCCTTCAAATATTTAAACAGGACTATTGTATCACCTCTTAACTTTCTCTTCTCGAGGCTAAACATCCCCAGTTCCCTAAGGCGGTCCTCATAGGACAAGGTTTCCAGACCCTTCACCATCTTAGTTGCCCTCCTTTGGACATGCTCCAGTTTCTCCACATCTTTTTTGTTTTATTAAAGGTCTCCCTGGAGTCTGAAATGTGGCAGAAGTGGCTCCAAACTATCTAGCAGGCATTTGGGGATGGCTTTTGCATTTCATTTTTCCCCTGGAGACTACAAACCCAGCCTGGAAGGGCACATGAAGTCTTCACTGTGTGCTTTGACCATCCTTGATGTAAGGCCATCATGCGTATGTGATCTTAAACCCTTGGCCACAGTCACATCAATGGCTGGGTTTCTGTTCCATCCCACAGAACTGCACTGGCAAGATGGAGGAGTTCTTTCTCTTTGGGTCCTTGTTGGAGGCCACCATGATCGACCGGAAGAACGGAGATAAACCTATCAACTTTGAGGTCACAATAGGTTGGTATTGTGGTGTGTGGGGTGGTGGTGGTTTGAGATATTGTTAAATACAAGTTGGTCTTCCATTCTGCACTGCATGAAGAATCTAGGATTGCCAGACTGAAGACTGGAGAGGGCTCCTGTGCCTTTCTTTAATGGTTCTGCAAAAGAGGGAAAAGATGTAAAGGTTGAGTCTCCCTTACCCTGAATTCCAAAATCCAAAATTCTCCAAAATCCCAAATTGTCCACATGGGTGGCAGAGACAGAGACACCTTTTATTTCCGGTTGTTCAGAGTACACAAACTTTGTTTCATGCACAAAATTATTAAAAGCATTGTGTATAAAGTTACTTTCAGGCTGTGCATATAAAGTATAAATGAAATATACATGAATTTCATGTTTATACTTGAGTCCCAGCTCCAAGATATCTCACTATGTATATGCAAATATTCCAAAATCCAAAACAAATAAATAAAACAAAAGCCAAAAGCCAAATCACTTCTGATCCCAAGCACTTTGGATAAGAGGGACTCAACCTGTATCACTGAATACGAACATTAGGATGGTCCATGTCATTTCTGTGTATGGTAATGAAAGCTGGACCGGGAAGAAAGTGGATAAGGGGAGAATCAATTCCTTTGTAATGTAGTCCTGGAGCTGAGCTTTGAGGATGCCGTGGACTGCTAAAAAGATCAATAAATGGGTCCAAGAACAAATCAACCCTGAACTCTCTCTCAGTAGAAGCCAAGATGACTAAACTATCCCAAGGTCTCTCATTCATCAGAATATCCCAAGGGCAGCTGAAAACCCACAGCAGAAGAGAGTAGGAAAAGGGCAAAGTCAAGGGGAAATTGGGGTCAGAATTCTATGATTCTATGATTCTAGCAACAGCTTCATTTTTATACCACTTAATACTGTCTAAGCAGTCTCTAAGCGGTTTACAACTGTAAGCTGATTCTACTCTTGGGGCAACTGAAAATCCACAGCAGATAAAGGATAGATTTAGAAGGAATTTGGGGTCAGAATACTCTTGGGGCAGCCCAAAGTATTCTGGCCAGTGTAGGCAAGCCCTGGGTGGCCTTGGGAAAGTCAAATAATAATAATAATAATAATAATAATAATAATAAGTAGTAGTAGTAGTAGTAGTAGTAGTAGTAGTAATATCCCACCTCTCTGGCTGGATTGTGGCAGCTTCCAATAAAAATAAAATACAATACAGAATACAATAAAATACTCAATAAAACCCATTACCCCTCCCTCCAACATAACACTTAAAATACCCAAATTAACAGTAACAATGGTAAATAATATCCAATGAAAAAGTAACAGAAGACAATGGGAATCCTAGGTGTTATATACGGGGGTCCATATTTCTCATCCTCATCGGGAAGCCATGTTGGCAAACCTCCTCTGAACAAATCTGTTCAAGAAAACCCCATGATAGGTTTGCCTTGGGGTCACCATTAAGCCAGAAATGGCATTAAGGCGCACAACAACAAGGGGTCCAGCATTTCAGGTAGTCCTTTACTGTTTGGTGGCAAAACTGGAGGGCATTCCCTGCACACAGATCCCAGAGAGCCCACTCTACAGCTTAAGGCTTCTCTTGAACCTGTGGCATCTCTTCCTTTTCTCCAAGGCAATTATGGCAATGAGATTGATGGGATGTCCAAGCCCTCCATCAGGAAGAAGAAAGAAGGTGGAGATGGCAACGAGGAGGAGTCTGAGCTGCTGCAGAACGAGAGCGAGGACGAAGGCGGGGATGATGGAGAGTTTGTTTCGGTGTCCACCACTCCACCCATGAAGCCTCTGATCACCGACAGGCAAGTGAGCCCAGCCGATGCTGCTCTTACAAAAACACTGGCGCAGGAAAAGAGAGGAAAGAGCCATTGGCCTGTATTTTCCTGCCTTTCCTGCCTCCCTCATTTGCAAAGTTCAGAGCTTTGGGCCTCATTTCCACTGCCTTTTAAAACAGATTGCAATTCGGTTTGAACCAGTTCAAATGACCTTTGTTCCCACTTAAATCACTGAAGCGATTCAGCGAGGGAGGGTGTGCCAGGCCCATTTAACCTGCATGTTTATGACGCTGATTTGTTCCCTGCGTCTTTTTCGATAAATTGATTCCGCGCAAGTGTGAACCAGATGTGGATCAGAACTGATTTAAATTTGCCCTTCAGCCAACTGGAGTGGATTATTTTACAGGGGAAACCACAAGTGGATTATTTTACAGGGGAAAAATGCAAAAGGGGCAAATGTAGTGGGAACCACGTTCCGCTGTCGAATCGATCCATCGATCCATATCGCACACCGATTTATCTGTAAGTAGGAATGAGGCCTTGGAAAACTTTCCTCGTTGGTCTGTGGTTCATAGAATCTCCCAGCCAGCCATGGCCAGGAAACTTTTCCAAGCACTGTTTAAGGTGGAGGAAGCAGTGAGTAATTTTAACTATTTTATTCCCTCCGCACGCAAGTCATCTCATGCAGAAATATTCTTCCTTGCACAACAAGTGCGGCTTCCTGTGCAGAAAAGATTTCCAGTGCGCATCAACCACGTCCCACGTTTGCATAGAACAAAAGCTCAGTTAGAGCATTTTCTACACAGGAAATAGTATTTCTGCATAGAAGTATTATTTTCTGTCCAGAAAAGGGCAGTTTTACGTGCAAAGCAGCCACATGCAAATTTTGTGCATAATAAATCTAAGTGACGAAGGTTCTCATCAATCTAGGATTCTTCTCACCAGAGTGTTTCGAATATTTTTGGATTTTTGGAAACGTCAGGAACAAACTCTTCTAGAACATGACCACATAGCCCGAAAAACCCACCAAAAAAAAAAAAAAAATGGGATTTTCTTCAATTGCATCTCTTGTGCAAGCTTGAGGAGGATGCCACCTTTGTGCAACCTTCTAGAAAATTCAAACATGGGTGCAACAGTGTTTTTAGTCACTAGTTTTTAGCCTCAGCTTGCTGTAGTTTCAGGGCTCTTCTTATCTGTTCATGTGTCCCACAACACCATTTTCTGCCACACTAGTGGGTTTTGTCACAGTCTCAGGGCTCACCTGTTGAAAAACCAGAAGTGGGGTAAGGTTGGGGTATGGCAGGAGATTCAGTATACTGTACCTGATTTACTCTAGTGGTAAATAAATACTGTAGTCCCCCTCATCCCATGAAGGTGCTGTTCTTCCTTCCAGGAACTATTTCCACCTGCCGTATTTCGACAAGAAGCCATGCATCTACATCAAAAGTTGGTGGCAGGACCAGAGAAGGCGGCTTTACAATTCAAACATCATGGACAAAATTGCAGACAAACTGGTGAGAATCCTGACTATTTCAGGGATGGATGGGTTGGATGGCATGTTGGCAGAAAGGGTGTTCTAACTGGCCCTGGCTGCCATTCCAGCCCACAACAAAAGTCCATTTGTTATCAAAACGTGACACTCATCAGTGCTGTCAGACAAGATTTGTAGGTGGCAATGAATGTAGTAGCTGGTCTAGAGCAGAGAAATGCATCACAGCCACATCTCCCATGATGGTTGACAAAGGTTCCACAATGCTGGTTCTCTCGATTGAACTGTGTTTGTGGTTTTCCAGGAAGAAGGCCTGAATGACGTTCATGAGATGATCAAGACGGAGAAGCCCCATCCTGAACGTCGTCTCCGAGGGGTACTGGAGGAACTGAGCAGCAGTTGCCTGTGAGTTGGGGAAGGATCAATGGGTCAGGAAGATGGGAAGGGTCTTAAACACTGGTCCCCATCCCATGAGATAGAACATGAATCTGGAATTACAGTCAGCCCTCCATATCCGTGGATTTCTTATCCACAAGTATCCACAGTCTGAAAATATTTTTTAAAAATAAAAATTCCAGAAGGCAAACCTTGCTTTTGCCATTTTGTATAAAAGACACCATGTTATTATGCCAGTATATATTATGGACTTGAGCATCCTTGGATTTTGGTATCCACGGGGGTCCTGGAACCAAACCTCAGCGGATACCAAGGGCCCACTGCCATTCAAAATGACCTCAATAGATTAGAAAGCTGGGCCAAAGCTAACAAAATGAATTTCAACACAGAGAAATGTAAGGTACTATACTTAGGGCAAAAAAACAAAATGCACAGATATAGGATGGGCGACACCTGGCTTAACAATATGTCATGTGAAAGGGATCTAGGAGTCCAAGTAGACCACAAGTTGAACATGAGCCAACAGTGTGATGCAGCAGCTGAAAAGGCCAATGTGATTTAAATCTGCATCAATAGAAGTATAGTGTCTAGATCAAGGGAAGTAACAGTACCACTCTATTCTGCTTTGGTCAGGCCTCACCTGGAATACTGTGTCCGGTTCTGGGCAACACAATTCAAAAAGGATGCTGAGAAACTGGAACGTGTCCAAAGTAGGGCAACTAAAATGGTGAAGGGTCTGGAAACCATGCCCTATGAGGAATGATGTAGGGAGCTAGGTATGTTTGGCCTGGAGAAGAGGTTAAGAGGTGATATGATAGGCCTGTTTAAGTATTTGAAGGGATGCCATATTGAGAATGGAGCAAGCTTGTTTTCTGATTCTCCAGAGAATACAACCTGGAACAATGGATGCAAGCTCTATGAAAAGAGATTCCACCTCAACATTAGGAAGAACCTCATGACAGTAAGGGCTGTTCGACAGTGAAACACACTCCCTCAATGGAGATTGTGGTGGAGTCTCCTTCTTTGGAGGTCTACAAACAGAGACTGGATGGCCATCTTTTGGGGTGTTTTGATTGAGAGTTCCTGCATGGCAGAAGGGGGTTGGACTGGATGGCTCTTGTGGTCCCTTCCAACTCTATGATTCTATGAGTCCAACCAGGCTCTGAACAGGATCTGAAGTTTACATATTTTTAAAATATTTTCAAGCTGCGAACGGTTGAATCCAGGGATAAAGAATCCTTGGATACCGCGAGCCGCCTGTAGGTATTTGTGTGTTTGTGTTCTTCCCTCTCCTGAATTTTGTTGGGCTTATGCTTCTCCTCCCTCTCCACTTCTGCTCCACATTTGGTTCCCGCAGGCGGTTTGTGACCCTCGCCAACAAAGACCAGAACCATTCCTCCCGCACGCGGCTGGACCGAGAGAGGCTGAAATCATGCATGCGGGAACTGGTGAGCATCTCTCCTAGGAGGGAAGCAGACAGATCCGTTGATGAAGGATGCTCAGGGTGTTAGGTTCAATCTGCTCTGGAGGTTTCTAACCTCAAAAATACGCTCAGCATTTCGGAGAGCATCCTTCTGAAATCAACCCTGGACCGCGTTCATTGCTCCAATGATATGGGGCCCACCAGCCATCCCTGGTCTTAGGGGGAGAGTGATGTCCATCATTGTTGGACCATCAATGCAGAGTGCCCAGACATCCTCCTTTTCCAGGACATGTCCTACATTTCAGCCTTCTGTCCAGGAAGAATCCCAGAAAGTTCTCTATTTTGAGCATGACTAAGAAGCATGAATTCATGTTGATATGTGTGGAATTTCAACAATATAGCTGTGTTCGTCTGTAGAATCCGTTCTAGAGACATCTTGTAGCACTTTTGAGATTAACTGAAAGAAAGACATTGGCAGCATGAGCTTTCCTAGAGTCTACTTCCTCAGATGGAGTAGACTCTGAAAACTCACGCTGCCAATGTCTTTCTTTCAGTGAGTCTCAAAGGTGCTACAAGATCTCTCAACAAATGAGTGGGATTTGTTAGCTTTTAGTTAGTCATGTCCAACATTTTGCAGTGCTTTATCCTCCTCTTCAGTTAGGACATCCGGTCACCCTGCATTAATGTGGAAATAATAATAATTTGGGAAAGAGTGCCAAGAGCAGTTTATTTATTCTTCTTTTCCTAAACTGCATACAGCAGAGTTTAAGCCAGTGGTTGCTTAACTTTGGTTCTCCGGGTGTTTTGGACTTCCACTCCCATAAGCCCCAGCCAGTTTGACCAACAGTCAGGAATTCTGGGAGCTGCAGTCCAAAACTCCTGGAAGGCTAAAGTTTGGGAATCACTGGTTTAATCGTTGAAGGGTATCATTATTAACACAAAGTAACAGAAGAACAATTGACTGCAGAAAGTAACTTTTCAAAGCTCTGGTCACAGCCCTTTCTATTTGCCCAACTCATATCCTCTTCCTAACCTTATTATTTATTTATTTATTTATTTATTTATATAGCACTGTAAATTTGCACAGTGCTGTACATACAATCTTATAGTTAGATGGATCTAACCTAATTTCTCCCTCCCTCTCCTTCTCCTTCTCCTTTGTCTTCTTCATCATCATCTTATTATTTCTCTTCCTTCCTCGTCATCTATCATCTTCTTCATTTCCTCTCTCCCTCCTCCTCTTTGTCTTCTTCTTCTTCATCATCATCTAAATAAA
This sequence comes from Urosaurus nigricauda, assembly GCA_034509955.1. NCBI lineage: Eukaryota > Metazoa > Chordata > Lepidosauria > Squamata > Phrynosomatidae > Urosaurus > Urosaurus nigricauda. Next base: position 377,839,313 of record JAOEGL010000001.1, on the reverse strand, counting down.
TTATTATTATTATTATTATTATTATTATTATTATTACTATTCTCTTCTTCTATTCCTTCCTTCCTCCTCCTCTTCATCTTTTTCTTCATCGTCTTTTTCTATTCCTTTCTCCTCCTTCTCTTCTTCTATTTCTTCTTCTTGGACTGGACCCCATCCAGGAGACCATGGGCCAACAGGCCAAGACCATGCGATCCCAGGTGAAGAAAACCACCATCCGGGACAAGCTGAAACAATCCCAGAACTTCCTGCAAAAGCTGCGCTTCCTGGCAGATGAGGTGAGGACCGTGTCCATCCATACCTAGTTTAGGACTGGAGGGTAACTTAAGTTTCCCAAGGCTTCAGCCTTTGGTAAGGAAACAAACATATCAAAATATCAAAAATGTCAAAGCCAAGCCTGTTAGGCTCTAACTTTAAAAAGCAAAATAGCAGAAATGTGCTCTTGTCTAACATTGGAGTTTATCACATGAAGGAGATTGGAAATTTATCTTGTGAATATCCTGAGAAATGCAGATAGTTACACGAAATGACTTCACACGATGTCGCACAAAACCCGCCATTAAAGTGGTGACAAAGAAGCATTAATGCTCATCGTTTTACTTTCAGGATTTCAGCAACAATGTGTTTCTGATATCACTTTGTTCCTTCCAATTGCATTTCCGATATCACTTTGCTCATTCACTTGTTATTTTCTTTTTCAGAGGTGAAAAGAATATTCAAAAATAGTCAAAAACTTGTTTTTGGATGCTCAGGAGCCCTGTTGACAAGAATCCTGGGCTGATGAGAATCTTCACGGTTCAGGACTTGTTCTATGTGAGATTCCCCCATGTAGTCCTGTGCAGAAAAGCAACATAATTCTGTGCAGAAATATTATTTTCTGTGCTGAAAATGCTCTCCTGCACAGAAAATGCTTTTTCCTGCACAGAAAATGCTGGTTTTGGTGCAAGGATACCACATGCCAGTTTTGCATAGACTAGAGTTGCCCTTAGTAGGCATGGATTCTTTATCCGTGGATTTCATCATCCACGGCTTGAATATATATATATATATATATATATATATATATAGTCTCCTGAAAAACAAACCTTGATTTTGTCATTTTATATAGTGATAGCATTTAACATTTACATAATAAATCTAAATACATTGGTATACACATAAGGGATACCATTTTCCTATGCCATTGTATTTGATGGTACTCAAGCATCCATGAATTTTGGTATCCACGAACCAAACCCCAGCAGATACCAAGGACTCACTGTAAGTCCCGAACTATGAATAGTTTTCCCCGACATTCGCACAGCAGGAAGGAAATTGCTAGAACAGCTCATTGCATCCTTTGGGAAGGAACTTAGCAAAGAATGACCTCCCTGTTCTTCTTGTGTTCTGTGTCTATCCTCCATCCCGCAGCCACAACACAGCATCCCGGACATTTTCATTTGGATGATGAGCAACAACAAGCGCATTGCATATGCACGAATCCCGTCCAAGGACATCCTCTACTCCATCGTAGATGAGGAAACGGGCAAAGACTGCGGGAAAGTAAAAACCGTCTTCCTGAGGGTGAGCCAAAAGGAAGAGATGGAATAAATATTTGTCGTTATTCATTTATTTTACTGTTTATTTTTTGTTGTTGTTTATTTCATTTTTATGCTGCCTTTCTTCCAGAAAGGGAACCACAAATAAAAGGCAGCCTACAAATAAACTCATTTCAAAAACACATTACAATAAAAACAAGTAAAAATTTCAAATAACAACAAAAAGAAATGATGTACATTAAAATTTCAGTACTCACCCCAGATAACAAACATCCCATATGAAAGCCATCCCATGATTATACTGTGTATTAAAAGCCTGCATGTGTGTGTGTTCTGCGTTGCATCTTCACTGCAGACTTTCATAATCCCAACATTAGCATTAAATAATCTCCTTTGTAATTTGGACTAGAACCTAGAGCAGATTTGCTATCCTTCGACACAGAAGTCATCGGCTTCCATTGGGTACAAGTGGATTTAACAAAGGCACCATGTTGAATTGCGGAGGTAGTGCTTTGTGGGTTTTCAAAATCCGATCTGGGAGTGGCTTGGGAACTTTGATGTACGGTGTGAATGCATTCTCCTCTCTTCCTTGGCCCTTGGTTTAATAGAGACAATGGTTTCCTGGCACACTACACACATTTCAACTCTATCTAACCCCCATCCTCATGAAGATGCCCTTGACCCATTCATTGCATCCCTCTCTGTTTCCCACACTACATCCCTCAGTCGTTCATATGGTCACCTGCTCTCCTTGGCTTTAGGCAAGATCCTTCCTCCTGCCTTTGTCCCCCAGTGACCATCATTAAAACTAATCTTGCCAGTTCATCTCCATACCCAGAAGGCTTTGATTCTGAATCGACATTCTCACACACAAACGACTTATATAGGTCTATCTCTGGATTCTCCACTCAAAACATGCATCTGAGGAAGTCTATGAAAGCTCATGCTACCAGCTTCTTTCTTTCAGTGCTACAGGATCCCTTTGCGTACTGATTTTCTGCATTAAGATGGCTATATTTTTGAATTCATGGCCCTTCTCTGTCTCAGTTACCAGGGAAAAAAGGCTTTGGACCAGCTGGTTGGACAGTGCAGGCCAAAATGGAGATCTACCTGTGGTTGGGTCTCAACAAGCAGCGGAAAGACTTCTTGGGCGGCCTGCCTTGCGGCTTCGAGGAGAAGAAGCTACTCAAGGGACAGGGCATCGCGACTTTTCCACCCATCTGCCTCCTCTACACTAGTAAGAGGCTGCATCACATGTTAGCCGTCTTCTCTCTTGCAAGGGTATTAGGGGCCACCTTTAATTGTGGGATATCCTCGCCTTGGAGGACCAGCCAAGGCTGAAAAGAACCTCATGGTATTTATATTGATTATCCATAACTTGGATGAAGGTTTATCACATTTGCAGATGACCCTAATGTAGGAGGAGTAGCTAATACCCCAGAGGAGAGGACCAAAATTCAAGTTGAATATGAGTCAACAGTGTGATGCAGCAGCTAAAAAGGCCAATTCGATTCTAAGCTGCATCAATAGAAGTGTAGTGTCTGGATCAAGGGAAGTGATCCAGAGGAGAGAATCAAAATTCAAAATGAATTGAATAGATTAGAAAGCTGGAACTAACAAAATGAATTTCAACAGGAAGAAATGTAAGGTCCCACACGTAGGGAGGAAAAATAAAATGCATAGATATAGGATGGGGAGCATCTGGCTTAACCAGCATATGTGTGAAAGGGAACCACAAGCTGGACATGAGTCAACAGCGTGATGCTGCAGCGAAAAAACACTATATTTCCAATGAGGTCTGACCAAAGCAGAATACATTAGTACTATTACTTCCCTCAGTCTCCTATTGATGCAGCCTAAAATCATATTGGCTGCATCCCTTAGTCTGAGAGCAGCCATGAAGAAGGCATGTCTTCTGGAACCATACCTCTGGAAGTGGTGGAACCAAGGAAAAGCCATCCCCTGAATATCTTAAAACTCAAGCAGGCTCATATGGGGAGATGTAGTTTTTCTTGCTGTCAACATTTCTAGGGGTTCAGCCTTGGTACTGAGCCAAGGCTTTTAGGAACCCACACTGAACCACCCTTGCAAACACTAGACTCTTTCATACAAGGCTAAATTGGAAGTATAATTTAAGGCCAATTCGAATGCAATCATGGGTTTTACGTTATTGCGAATTAACTCTTCTCATGCAAATTCGGGCAAGAGGGAAGCCAATTCGAATGCAATCATGGGTTTTACATTATTGCGAATTAAAGCTTCGCATGCAAATTCGGGCAGGAGGGGGTTATTTTCGGGTAATGGGAAGTAATTCCGAACGGAGCAGGGGTTCATGTAAATTCGCTAAACAAGCGAATTTACATGAATCCACATTGGCTCCATTCAGAGTTGGGAGAAATTCCTCCCCGTTTGAAAGAGTCCACTGTCTCTGTATCTCTCTTCCCCGAAACCAAGCCAGTGACTTTTCTCTCTTTTCCTCTGTCCACAGAGAAACAAGTCTTCCAGCTCCGAGTCCACATGTACCAGGCCAGGAGTCTGTTTGCTGCAGACAGCAGTGGTCTCTCTGACCCCTTTGCCCGGGTCTTCTTCATCACGCAGAGCCAGTGCACCGAGGTAAGAGGAAGGACACCTTGGAAACAAATGCTGGCTTTGGCCACACATTCCTTTTTGGGTACAATTCAAGATATCAAATCCACCTTTGGATAGCTCTTAGCATCCGGAGGAATTTGGGACCACATTTTTCCATGGTTCCAGGCAGAATAAAATGGTAAAGGAGTTCAGTTGGAAGATGTTCCTTATATTTGGTCAGAATCTCCATTCTTGTTATAGGCTCATAGAATCAAGAATCCTAGAGTTGGAAGACACCCAAGGGTAAGGCATGCTATGTTCCCGCCATGCAGGAACTCCCAATCAAAGCATCTCCGACAGATGGCCATCCAGCCTCTGCTTAAAAACCTCCAAGGAAGGAGACTCCACAGACTCTAAGGGAGTGTGTTCGAACAGCCCTTACTGTCAGGAAGTTCCTCCTAATGTTGAGGTGGAATCTTTTTTCCTGCAGTTTGCATCCATTGTTCCAGGTCCTGTTCTCTGGAGCAGCAGAAAACAAGCTTGCTCCCTCCTCAATGTGACATCCCTTCAAATCATATCACCTCTTAACCTTCTCTTCTCCAGGCTGAACATCCCCTTCACCATCTTAGTTGCCCTCCTTTGGACACAAGGCTCCAGTTTCTCAACATCCTTTTTGAATTGTGCAGAACTGGACACAGTATTCCAGGTGGGGCCTGACCACAGCAGAATAGAGTGGCACTATTACTTCTCTTGTATAACATAAAATCTTCCTTATGTTTAATCAAAATCTCCTTTCTTGTTCTTTGAATCCACTAGATGAAGTCCCACCCTCTGGGGCACAGAAGGGAAGCTGTCCCTTATCTTCCAACTCCTAGCCCTTCAAATATCTGAAGACAGCTAACATATGATGCAGCCAGTATAATCCTAGGCTGCATCAATAGAGGTGTAGTGTCTAGATCAAGGGAAGTAATTGTGCCACTCTATTCTGCTTTGGTCAGGCCCCATCTAGAATAATTCTGTGTCCAGTTTTGGGCACCACAATTCAAAAAGGATGTGGAGAAATCAGAGCATGTCCAAAGGAGGGTCACCAAATGGTGAAGGGTCTAGAAAACACCAAGCCCTATGAGGAACTACTTAGGGAGCTGGGTAGGTTTAGTCTGGAAAAGAGAAGGTTAAGAGGAGATCTGATAGCCATGTTTACATATTTGAAAAGATGTCATATTGAGGAGGGAGCAAGCTTGTCTTCTGCTGCTCCAGAGAGCAATGGATGCAAACTACAGGAAAAGAGAACCCAGCTGAACCTTAGGAGGAATTTCCTGACAGCAAGAACTGTTTGACAGTGGAACACACTCCCTCAGTGTCTAGTGGAGTCTCCTTCTTTGGAGGTCCTTAAACAGAGGCTGGATGGCCTTCTCCTGCAAGGGATTTGATGGTGTTTTTGTAAATGCCAGAATGGCTTTTGGCCTCCCAACTCTAGGATTTGATCCCTGTTGGCACAGTGGTTAAATGCCTGTACTGTAGCCACTCACTCACAAGGCACAAGGTTGTGAGTTCAATACCAGCCAGGGGCTCAGGGTCAACTCGGCCTTGCATCCTTTTAGGTTGCTAAAATGACTCCCCAGATAGTTTGGGGCAATTAGCTTACAGCTGTAAACCGCTTAGGGGGTGCTTAAGTGCACTGATCAGCGGTATAGAAATGTACTTTCTATAGCTATAAGGTGCATTTGGTTTGAAGCAGAGAGGAGATCCTGGGATGATAAAATCACAAATGTAAAATTGAAGGGGAATGCAGTGCTTCCCGTTTCAGGGAAATAAACCATCTGTGGAATTTAGCAAGAAGTTTGCTGGCTATTTGGCAAGCCCTGTTGGAGATGTGATGAGATGCCACCCATGCTTATTCTTTTCTCCTCCTCTTCTTCAGGTCCTCAACGAGACACTGTGTCCCACCTGGGACCAGCTGCTGGTCTTTGACAATGTGGAGCTATATGGAGAAGCCCATGAGATGAGGGATGATCCTCCCATTATCGTGATTGAGATCTATGACCAGGACACGGTGGTAAGAGGCATCAGGGGCTTGGAAGGGAACAGTGGTGGCATCCAAGATCCTGCCTGATCTTAAATTTAAGAAAGGTCAACCCTGGTTAGGACTTGGATGGGAGACCACCAATGAATCTCAGTGAATGCTGTAGGCTCTATTTCAGAGGAAGGACCTGGCGAAACCAACCTCTGAGGATTCCTTGTCTAAGAAAACCCTGTGAAATCGATGGTGGCAAGTGGCAAGTGACTTGAAGGCATATACGCACCCATTCGTGCAAAACAAGGGAAAGAGTTGCTTGCACCCTTTGCAACCTGAAGTTGTTTCACATCTATACTTGCCCAGATTATTTAATTTGTCTAATTTCAGTCCTGTGAATTCCCCTTCCCCTGCATGTTTCCTGATGGCCTTTCTCTTTTTAAACTCATTGTACATCATACAGTTCTGAAGAGTGGAGCCCAAAGCTTAGAAAAGTACCATTTATGGATTACAGCTCCCAGAATCCTCTTGCCGACAGGTTCAGTGGCCTTGTTGTGCGGGAGATTCTGGGAGATGTAGTGCAATTTAAAAAAAATCTTTTCTAAATCCTGATGGGATTTGGATACTAACCAGCGGACAGGATCTTTTTATACATCTAAAGTGTTTTTGTGCTGCAGATTGTTCTAACTATTTTGTTATTGCAAGCTGCTTTGGGTCCCATGTTTGGAGAAAAGAGGGATGTGTGTATGTATGTGTCTTCAAGTCACCTGTTGACTTGTGGTGACCCCATGAATTTTGTAGGGTTTTCTTAGGCAAAGAGTTCTCAGAGGTGGTTTTGCCAGTTCCTTCTTCTGAAATTGAGCCTTGTCTTTGGTGGCAGCCTCCCGTCCAAGGACCTGCTTAGCATCCAGGTTCAGACAAGATCTGGAGCCTTGTGTATGTGCCTTCAAGTTCACTGTCAACCTATGGTGACCCACTGAATTTCATAGGGTTTTCTTAGGCAAGGAATCCTCAGAGGTGGCCTCCCATCCAAGTTCTAACCAGAGCTGATCCTGCTTTCAGTTCCTTTCTCTGAAATACAGTCTATAGTATCAGGGATTCATTGGTCACCCCTCCAAGTACTAACCAAGGCTGACCCTGCATATTTTTAAAAAAAATTGAAATGAATGAATGAGTAAATAAATGACACTAAAAATGCCTCCATTGTTATCCTTCCAGGGCAAGGCAGACTTCATGGGTCGAACCTTTGCAAAGCCCGTGGTGAAGATGTCGGACGAGGAGTACTGCCCACCCCGCTTTCCTCCCCAGCTGGAGTACTACCAGATCTATCGGGGCAACTCCACTGCCGGAGACCTCTTGGCTGCCTTTGAGCTGCTCCAGGTAATGCCATTGCACAAATCCACATAAGGAGGGAAAGGGAATGAAACCAGGAGGGGTTTGAAGGGTAAGGTGAAGAGAATCCTCTTGCAAAATTTATCCTAGGATGCAAAACCTACTTTGGGGTGGGCATCACTGGTGCAGCAGTGAATTTTGTAGCAGAGCGTTTCATCTCGACAATTTCTGCAACAAGACCTCCGAGGAGAGTTCAGAAATACAGGTGGCTGTTTTGTATGTCTGCAGATGGGACTCAGAAAATTACATGCCTGCTTTGGAGTAGGCCTCCTACCTTTGCAGGGTGACCAGGCATCCTCCTTTTCCAGGGCATGTCCTACATCCTAGCCTTCTGTCCAGGAGGAATTCCAAAATGTCCTCGATTTTCAGCTTATGTCCATTGAGTAGCACCACTTTTGTTGTTCCCCTTCAATAAATTTGTCTACTTGGCAGCCTGGCCTTGCTGAAAGTGGGGGGAAATAGGATGGATCCTTCTGAAGATCTTTTTTCCTACGAGTGGCAGCAGACGACACTCGCACCCAGAGCTCAGGGCACATTTGTTTATTAGATAAAAGGACAGCAAATGTGTTTGGCAATGGGCTGCTTGAGGACACAGTGCAAATGTTGAAAGGGGTTTGGTTTTTTTCCTCTTAAATTCAGCACAATGGACAAATAAAAGGAGTAATTTAAATCCAGATTCAGTCCAAGGTTTGTTGCTAGCAAAATACAATTTTAAGCATATGTCTTGCTCAGAGTTCTGTAAGTATATTGCAAGCCAGGAAGGCATGTTAATGAAATCCTTCAGCAAAATATGGTTGAGTATATAACAAAATACAGTCTGTGTAATATAGCTATAAATAAACCATATGAAACATATATATATTTGGTGTTTTTAGCTTTTATTTTGTAAAGGCCTACATGTTTCTTGAATGCCCTACATTTTGCGGTGTCTTTGCAGTTATGGGCTTTGGTCTCCCTTTGCCTTACCCCTCTGTTTCTCTTTTTGCGTGAAGGGTTTCTTCTTTGTTTTGTTACGTCTCTGGATCTGCTTTCTTTGTCCTTCTTTTCTGTTTTGCTTCTGTCTTCTCCCAGCTTCCGTACGATGACGAAGAAATCAGGCGGGCTTTGCGGGCGGCCACTGACCCTTCTTGTGTCAAGGTGCTCCCCAAATAGGCATGGACCATGCTCAGAATCACTGAAATGACCCTTGTGATGCTCTGACCCATCAAAACCAAGCCCTAAAATCCTCTTATTCCTTAATCTGAAGATGTATCTAGTGCAGTTGATGGCTCCTGTGTCAGTGGGGCAGTGAATCCACTCCAGACTTTAGTGGAGTTGTCCATAGTGCTGAAATAGATTCAGCACATTGGAGAGCTCTCTTATACTTTCTTGTAACCTGGAGTGGATATGGGAACCATCAGCTGCTGATGATAACATTATATTCTCCCTTATTCCTTTATCCCATTTTTCCTATACAGTCGACCCTCCACATTTGCGGCTTTGACTTTTACGGATATGATTATTTGCGCATTTGATTAATATGTTCTCTCTAGGATTCTCTAGGTCCTCCAGCACACATCTGCTGGAAAGTGACCACGGTGGCGCACTAGAAGACTCGGGGATTCCTTGAGAAAACACTTCTCTAGGCATTTGTAGGTCCTCTAGCATGGTTCTGTGGTCAACGTCTGGCAGATGTTGACCATAGAGTTGTGCGGGAGGACCTAGAGATTCGTAGAGAGGTGCTCTCTCAGGTAAACAGATTGTGGTGTTCCCACTTTTCTGTGCCCCTAATCCCAATAAACGTGGAGAGTCAATTGCATACCATCAGTTCTCCTTTTCCATTTCTGCATGAACTGGATTGTACAGGTTCTGATGCTCCCAACAGAGTTTTCCTTCACATTTCCCATACAAGAATGAAAGAGGGGCCTTCCTAGCATGCAGATAACCTCCAAAGCTTTTGCACGGCTGGTATCTCCCGGAAGGAGACACCCTGGTAATAATTCTTATCTCTCTAGACCCATTTCAAGTGATGGTTTGTTGCTGCTATTAACTGCTAAGGCAGCTATGACTTACTGTATATACTCACGTATAAGTCTAGAAATTTAGTTTTAAAAATTGACCAACTTCTCCACAGGTCAATGTAAGTACTGTACTTTAACTCAGATAGATAGATAGATAGATAGATAGATAGATAGACAGACAGATCCATCCATCCCCTGGTGAAAGGCAAGTGCCCTTTAGTATGAGTACAAATAGCTATGCCTGCTGTAATTTTGTAAGTTCGTTGGCATTGTTTCCCTTTGCTTTGTCCTTTACATCTTTCATTGCATGCCCCTAAGTTTTAACATCGACTTATCCACAGGTCATATCAAAATCTATAATTTTGGCCCCCAAACCTGCCCTCGACCTATATATGAGGTCGATTTATAATCGAGTACATACGGTACATGACCTTATGGATGAGAAAGCTGTCCAATAGCCCTGCTCAGGTCTTGCAAACTCTGGATGGAGTCCAGCCACTTGCAATGTGGCCTTCCTCTTTCCCTACTGCCTTTTCCAAGCATTTATTGCATGCATGGTATCATCTCTGGAAAAACTGCCAGCATGGTCAAAATCTCTTTTCTTGCTATAACAGATCTTCTTGGGGGGGGGGGGGGGTGTCTAGAAACTAGTAGGCTGTCTTTGTTATCTGCAGAATACAAATTAGAATTTGCAATAGAATGTCATAACAAAAAGAATACAAATTAGAATACAAAGTAGAATTTGCCATAGAACCGCATAACAAAAAGAAGGAATGTGAATAACAATAAATCACGGTATGCAAAGGGATCTTGTAGCACTTTTGAGACTGGCTGAGCTCATTATGAAATGGAAGGATAAACATGGAAACTTAGCAAAGATAGATCGATAGATCGATAGCTAGATGGAAAATAGGTTAGGCGGATGAAAAATCTGTAGCTGGATTAAACAGTTATAGAATGGGGGAGGATGTATAAATCATGTCTTATTAGCAGCAAGAAAGAAATTGATGTATATGTGTGTATATGCAGTACAAAATGTAGACAGATTTATCACACAATTGTTATTTCTTGTATTAACAATTGGTTTTTATTAAATTATAGATAAGAAGGAGGACTGTAAAATTCAAATTTATGCCTGAATTTGAAGGAAATTAATTAATAATACTGTTTTTCTTTTTTGGTAATTATATTGATCAGAATTATATTTTTGGTAATTATATTGATCACATATATCTTTTTAAACCACATCGGACAGTTCACAACAATAAGATATAATACTGTCACATTTATATTAATCTCTTTTCATATCTCAGCTCTTTGAATCTTAATATAAATGTGACAGTATCATATCTTAGTGTTGTGAACTGTCTTTAAAAAGATATATGTGAACTGGAGATTATACATATACATGAAGTATCAATAAAATATTTTACATATACAGAGAGAGAGACTGACTGAGCTCCTAAAATTTTCCTAATGCAAAAGCATGGAAGCTTCTTCAGTAATTCAGGGATCTCTGCCTAACAAAGGGGCTTGCAGCCTCACAAGGGATGGAAACATCCTGGATCTCACAAGAAGTACCTTTGTATGTTGCTAATGGAATTTAAATTTTATTTCTTGGGCTTTGCATCTCTTTGTCTCCCAGAGCCCACATGGCTGGAGGGAGGAGCGGCTTTATTGCATGGATATCCCTCTGCACCCTCCTAATTCAGAACAACACCAACAATGTCTTGACAAAATGCAGGCCTGTGACTAAGGCTGCAGTCACACTGCAGAAATAATGCAGTTCGGCACCACTTTAACTGCCATGGCTCAAGGCTATGGAATTTGGGGATGTGTGGTTTGTTGTGGCACCAAGGTTCTCTAACAGAAAAGACTAAATATTTCAGAAAACTATAGTTCCATAGGATTGTGCCATTGCAGTAAAAGCATTGTCAAACTGGGTTATTTCTGCAGTGTGTTTGCAGCCTTCCACTCTCATATTTTTTCCTACTGGTGTATGATTTTTAACATCGTTGCTCGATGAAGAAGCCTGTGGAGCTTCGGAAGCTTGCAGCATGTATTTTGTGCATTTTGTTTGTTGCAATAAAGTTATCACTGTTTTGTGGATTTTGGATGTAATTGTACTGATCAAAAGAAGTTAGCCTTGGTTAGTCTCAAAGGTGCTTACAACACCCCTTTGCATACTGATGTTCCAGACTAGCATGGCTACGGAGTTTTTCACACAAAGGAGATTTGGAGTTTATCCTGTGAATCTCCCAGAAAAATAGCATAATTCTGTGAAATGATTTCATATGACATTGCACAAAACTCGCCATTAAAGTGGTCACAAAGAAGCATTATCGTGGATCATTTTACTTTTGGGATTTCAACGGCAATGCATGTCCGATATCACTTTATTTGCACAATTGCCTGTGTTAATCATTTGTGCAACTACTTGCCATTTTTGCTCTATTTGTGGGATGCTTTCAATGCACTTTAATCTCTCTTTAATACCAAAATTAGCCCCAGTGTGATAAACTCCTATGTCTTTGAATAAATCCCAGTTGTAGGATATTGGCATTATATTCTTCACAAGTAAATACACAGGCAGTTTGTTTGTCTGTCCCTGATCAAGGACCAGAAATTATCTAGAAATGATGAGCGTAAAGCATCTAATGGCTTTATCTCCACTTTTGGGTTCTCTCTTTCAAAATATTCCATGACTTCCAAACTTCTTCTCCAAATCTTGGGCAAAACAAACAAACAAACAAACACCCCTGCAAACTGAAATTTTCCAAGCCATGCAGTTGGAAACAAAGCAATAAGGGCAAACCTCATTTACCCAAAGCTACAACTTTCTGGAATTGTGGTTATGACTATGGTGGATTTTAGACTCCCCAGTGAAAACCTGTCATTGGTCCAACAGGTATTTTAGACTTCAACTCCCAGATGCCCCCAGCCATTTGGGCCAACAATCAGGAATTCTGGGAGCTGAAGTCCAAAACATCTGGAGGACCAAAGTTTGGGAATCACTGCTTGTAGATGCATGAGTGGAAATGTTTCCCTCCCGATGGATGGAACCAGATGAAAACATGGTGGTAGCTGCCGGTGTTGATGGAGGCGATGGGTAGCTGAATAACAGGATGGTTTTCATCCCTGTCTGTCCTCTTTCTCTCATCCAGATTGGCCCAGCTGGGAAGTCGGACCTGCCTCCCATTGATGGACCCACGGACCTGGATCGGGGCCCCATCCTGCCTGTACCGCTTGGGATCCGCCCCGTGTTAAGCAAATATAGAGTGGAGGTAATCTAAATGTCTTGAGTATTTATCTCCATAGAGATAAGGACATGTCCCCTTCCTTCCTTCCTTCCTTCCTTCCTTCCTTCTTTCCTTCCTTCCTTCCTTCCCCGCCTTCCTCCCCATATAGGGCTAACAAAATTTAAATGGCACCAGTTAAAAAGAGGACAAATAAACATTTGGAAACACGTGGCGCTTGAACACCGACGGGAGACTCTGCTGCTGCTGCTGTTGTCATGTCTACAGGTCCTAGGGTTTTCTTGGGAAGAATTATTCCAAAGAGATCTGCCACTGTGAAGTCGAAGGCTTTCATGGCCAGCATCCCTACTTTTTGTGGGCTTTTCGGGCTACGCGGCTATGTTCTAGAAGCATTTTTTCTGACATTTGCAGGGATCTGCGGGTAGATGATAGATGATGATAGATAGATAGATAGATAGATAGATAGATAGAGTGACCCTGGGTTGGGAGGAGTGATTTCCATGTTAATCTGTGATTTCTTCTGTTCTTGAATGGCAAGGCCTCAGGGTGGCAGGGTATGATATCAGCCATAGCATAATACGTCATAAACCATCCTGGGATATAAAATATTGTTTGAAAGCACTGAAAGTTTGGACCATGCCAACTGCTATCAGGTCAGAATGCATAGGGAAGCCATTGAAATCCACAAACACCTGGACAACTTCAACAGGAAAGAAGAAACCTTTACAGTCCTGATAAACCCCAAAATCAAGATCAGCAAATGCAAATGAGAAACCACCCAGGATCAGGGTTTTTCCCAGCAAACAATGAATCTCTGATTAAAGAGATGCAAATCCTCTTTGCATATCCTCCCACCTGGAGGCCTTGCCCTTACAACGAAGACGAAATATTTCACAAAACCACAGTTCCTAGAATTCCATAGGATTGAGCCATCGCAGTTAAAGCGGTGTCAAACTGGATTATTTCTGCAGTGTGGATGCAGCCTTCCACTGTCATATTTTTTTCCGTTAGTCTCAAAGATACTACCAGATCTCTCTACGTTACAACAACAATGATTACATTTGCACCATCCACACCACAAATCCTCCAGGGAGTGATTCCAAAACAGTCTCCTCTCCTACCAGGCCACTGGCGCTATCTTAACCTGCTTTATCTTTCCATCTAGATCTTGTTCTGGGGACTGAGAGACTTGAAGCGAGTGAACTTGGCCCAGGTGGACAGACCTCGAGTGGACATTGAATGTGCCGGAAGGGGAGTCCAGTCATCCCTTATCCAGAACTACAAGAAAAACCCCAATTTCAGCACCTTGGTCAAGTGGTTTGAAGTGGTGAGCGCTTCCTTCTAGGAAAGCAGCAGAAGAGTGAACAGGGAGGAAAAATAGGAGCATCTCTTATTTGTTCATTTGTTTAAATGTTGAATTAAAATAACTGAGGATCTCAAGGCAGCATCTGCAATAAAATCAATTTTGTCGTTGTTATTAACTGCCATCAGGTTGACTTTGACTCATCATGAGAAGAGGTGACTCATTAGAAAAGACAATACAGTTGGCCCTCTACATTTGCAGCTTTTTTTGCGGATTTGATTATTCATAGATTTCATTATTATGACGTGTCTAGGAATCTAGACCAACCACAGTCCCTGTGACACAGAATCTCTGTCTAGGAATCTCTCAGCATGTCTCTACTGGAATTTGACCATAGGGTCATGCTGGAGGACATAGAGATTCCTAGAGAGAACAGCTCCTGATGCATTTGTAGGTCTTCCAGCATGATTCTATGGTCAAATTCCCAGGGATGATGAGCAAAGAGTTTGCCAAAGATTCCTAAAGTGGTGTTCTCTCTGGTTGAAAAACCTAGTGGTTACTTATTCGGGGTTTTCCCACTTTCATGGGGGTCCTGAGCCCTTAACCCCAGTGAATGTGGAGGGCCCACTGTAATGCTTTGTAAGGTAGAAGGCAGTAGAAAAAGAGGAAGACCCCATTATGGGTAGACTCAGTCTAGGAAACCACAATCCTGAATTTGCAAGACCTGAGCAAGGCTGTTGAAGATAGGATGACTTGTAGGGACTCTGTCACACAGCGAAAAGTGATGGGAGCATAGCGGGATGCTCCTGCCACTACCACGCAATTGCTTGAAGATTATCAGACAATGTTGCATGACATTGCCATAAACGTGCCCTTATCCCGCGAATAAAGTAATTTTAGTGCCGCTTTTCATTCACAGGACTTTCCCGTGAATGAAAGGCTAGCTAAAATTACTCTTTCTTAGCGGGATAATAACATGATTATGGCAACATCATGTGACATCGTCTGATAATCTTCAATATTGTAACAGGAGCATCGTGCTATGCTCCTGTCACTTTTCACTGTGTGAAAGAGTCCTAGGTCTCTCATTCATGAGGCTGCCATAAATCAAAGTTGACTTGACAGCAGTTAAATGTGTGAGACTGGTTTTATTGTATGCTGCCCTGCGATCTCTGGATAAAGGGTATGATAAAATATTTAAACAATAATAGGCAATAATTTTTGTATGGCCCTTATCACATGAGACACTTACCGCGCTGAAATCGTGGCCCAAACGCTTCCGAAGCATGGAGCTGGGATCGCCGATCACACTTCTGAAGCGTCATTGAGGCATTTCACTATTCTTCTGTTGCCAAAGCATTCACGGAATAGCCATTTTTTGCATAACGGAAGATCCCATTATTACAGAAATGGCTGCTCCGCGAATGATTCATCAGCGGGAGAAAAGTGGGTTGCGCTTCAGTGATGCTTCAGAGGCGCAACCGGCAATCCCAAATCCGCACTTCTGAAGCATTTGGGCCACGATTTCAGCATGGTAAGTGCCTTGTGTGATGTGTTTTGATCTTCCTGTGCTTTTACTTGTTTTTTCTTTTATCTTGTAAATGGCCTTGAATCCCAGCTTTGGGAGAAAGGCAAGGTATGAATAGAATAATAGAATACAGCAAAATGCAAGGCCCATCTTGCTTCTCCACAACCAATGCCAAGTCCCTTCTGTTCCCTTGCAGGACCTGCCTGAAAATGAGCTTCTTCATCCTCCCTTGAACATCCGTGTGGTGGATTGCCGGGCTTTTGGACGTTACACCTTGGTGGGGAGCCACGCTGTCAACTCCTTGAGGAAATTCATCTACAGGCCCCCAGATAAGAAGGCTCAACACTGGAGCACAGCAGGTAAACCATGAGCAATGGAGAGAGGGACATGTTCTGGAAGCTAGGAAAATGGAGGGTCCTTGTAGTGGATTATTTTGACCTAGAAATGGATGCCACTCCAGGCTTCTCTTAGCCTTCATTGGTAGGGTTGCCATTTGTCCCGGAAAACTTGGAAAGTCCCAGATTTACTATAAAAAATGTCCCAGCCAGCTAGGTCAGTTGAAGAAGTAAATCCCAGATTTCTTTTTCATCTCAGGCCAACGGGTGTGTTAAAATGTGACAGTGGCAGTGAAGCAAGAAACTGTGCAACACAGCGGGCATTTGCAGGATCCTAATCCCTCCTTTCAGTTTCTCTGTCGGAGTGCTCTGGTGCCACAGCAAAGTCCAAATCCCAGAACTCCATCAGTTAAAGCAGTGTCTAAATACATTAATTCTGCAACGTAGCCACAAAGACTTTATTTTCTTTTTTGATAAGCCCTCAAAGGTGAAATGCTGTTCCCAGAGGCTTCCATTAGAGACAAATTCACTCTTGGAGGAACACAGCAGGGTGGTTGGGAAATCCAGAGCAATTGAGAGCCAATTTGTGGTGCATTCAGCTTTTGTCAAGCTTGTTCTATACAGTTACAATTGTTTGAGATGATAGGGCAGTCCTGGAGCATCCATCACACTTAATGGTGCTCCCATGTCCCAGTATTTGTGTGTTCTTCCCATCTTTCTAAGTTTTCTGTTCCAAGGTGAGGTCCTCCTATATAGTTTTCTTTGTTTCCCCTCCACATCTGTATTTTCACTCCTCCTTCTGCTGTGCTCTGTCTCACCTGGCTGCAGAGGTGTCACGAGGGGAGTGCGGGGGGTTCAGGCTACATCGGGTGACACCTGAGAGTTGGGGTGAACATCTGGTGGGGTGATCGCTTTTATTGTTCCCATGATCCCCCTGGCCACCCCTCTCTGCCAGCCAGGGTGCCTCTGCCACCAGTGTGGCTGCTGGTGGAATTGGTTTACTATTGCTACCTGGCTGCTCCTTCTGATCTAGCAGGGCTGCTGGCCAAGTGGGAAAGAGAGTCGCCTCTTTCGACAGGTAGAAATGGCAGAAAAAGTGAATTACACAGATAGAGGATGGGTGACACAGGTCTTGACAACAGATCATGTGAAAGGGATCTAGGAGTCCTAGTTCACCACAAGTTCAACAAGAGCCAACACTGCAATGCGGCAGCTAAAAAAAGCCAATGCGATTATAGACTGCATCAATAGAAGTGTAGTCTCTGGATCAAGGGAAGTAATAGTGCCACTCTATTCTGCTTTGGTCAGGCCCCACCTGGAATACTGTGTCCAGTTCTGGGCACCACAATTCAAAAAGGATGTGGAGAAACTGGAGCGTGTCCAAAGGAGGACGACTAAAATGGTGAAGGATCTGGAAACCATCAAGCCCTATGAGGAGAGACTTAGGTTGCTGGGTATGTTTATCCTGGAGAAGAGAAGGTTAAGAAGCGATATGATCGCCCTGTTTAAATACTTGAAGGGATGTCATATTGAGGAGGGAGCAAGCTTGTTTTCTGCTGCTCCAGAGAATAGGACATCAAGCGATGGATGCAAGCTAAAGGAAAAGAGATTCCACCTCAACATTAGGAAGAACTTCATGACAGTAAGACCTTTTCAACACTGGAACACATTTGGAGATTGGTGGAGTCTGCTTCTTTGGAGGCTGTTGTTAAGCAGAGGCTGGATGGCCACCTGTCACAGTGTGGGCTTGGATTGTGTATTCCTGCATGGCAGAAGGGGGTTGGAGTCGATGACCCTTGGGATCTCTTACAGTTCTGTGATTCATCCAGCAGCTCCAGCAGACCCAGAAGGAACTGCCTGGTGGCACCAGCATCTCATCTCCACCGAGGCAAAAGAAGCCTGGCTGGCCAAGGGGGGCAGCTGGCATATGTGCCAGGCAGCCTTGGAGGGTGACAGCATGAGTTATCACACTGGGGTGACACCATTCCTAGTGACACCACTGCTGGGTTGCCTCTGTCATAAAACAATTCACGCCTCTTCTCTCTCTCTCTCTCTCTCTCTCTTTCTCTCTGTGTGTCTCTGTATCTCCGTCTCCACTTGGTCCGCTCCTTCTCCTTCTCTGTCCAGCTAAGCTCATGAATGCCTACGTGGCCCTGGCAAACGGAGGCCCCTACTCTTCTCCCGCAGGTGAAATTGTGGTCAACATGGAGCCGGAGGTTCCCATCAAAAAGATGGAGACCATGGTGAAGCTGGAAGCGGTGAGTGGCAGGATATTGCGGATGGGTCATGAAGCCACCAGTGTCCAAGAGAGCTCAAAAGGAATAATACCACCCAAAACAGAGAAGAGGACCCTGGCTGGAAATTCATTGGGATCTGCTGTACTTTGTTTCCAGGGCCCTCAATGGATACCAGGAATGCTCAAGTCCCACTATGCGCAAAGGCCTAGTAAAATGGTGTCCCTTATACAGTCAGCCCCCCATATCCACAGATTCTTCATCCATACCTTGGAAATAATATTCCAAAAAGCAAGCCTTGATTTTGCCATTTAACATTGGGACATCATTTTACTACACCATTGGATTTAGTGGGATTTAAGTATCCTCAAATTTTGGTATTCACTGGAACCAAACCCCAGCGGATACCAAGGGCCCAGTGTACAAAATGGCAAAATCAAGGTTTGCATTTTGGAATTAAAAGAAAATAATAATACGGATGAAGGGTGAAGGACCCTCATGAATGTGGGGAAAACACAAATAAAAAACCACAATTCTTTTTACTCAAGAGAACATCTCTCTAGGAATCTCCAGGTCCTGCCAGTGTTGTTATTAGTACAGTATTCGGCTTTATGTATAAAGCGCAGTAAATTTACACAGCGCAGTGTACATACAATCAATTAAAACAGATAAAAATAAGCCTGCCTGTGGCGTACATTCTCTGTGCAACTCTATGGTCAATATCTGCCAGAAGCTGATCATGGAATTATGCTGGAGGATCTTCAAATTCCTAGAGACGTGTTTTCTTTAGGAACGTCTAGGTTCTCCAACACAACTCTATGGTCAACTTCCAGCAGAATTGCACTGGAGGACTTAAATATTCCTAGAGAGAAACTATTAATCAATAAATAATCAGATCTGCAAAGGTGAAAGGACCATATTCTATAGGACTCTATATTCAAGGAGTGGATGGTGGAATCCATGCATACAGAGGGCCGACTGTCTGACTCTTTGGGTGCTAAAACTTCCACATTGCTTGGAGAATTTGGGGAGTTGTGGTCCCCAAAAGTAACTTTCCCAGCCTCTGGCCCTACTTGAGTTGTGGTTGTTGCATCTTGGCTACCAAAAATCATAATGTTTTTTCCAAAGGCCTTGAAAAACAACATTGTGGGAATGAGGGTTTTAAGGTAGACTTTCTCCTTTCTGAGCCTTATTCACCTTGCTTTTGTCCCAGTGCTCTGCTCCCCACTCCTTTCCCAAAATTTATCATAGGACCTTATCAGACGTTGGAAATTGGAAGTGTAATGGCAATCGCAATCATGGGGTTTCATGTTATTGCATATTAAAGTATCTCACGCAATTTGGGGAAAAAGGGAAGTCATTCCGAACGCAGTCATGGGTTTTACGTTATTTTGTATTAAAACATCCCACTCAATTTCGGGCAATGGGAGGGTCATTTTTGGGTAATGGGAAGTAATTCTGAACGCATTCCAGACGCAATTGGAATTCACGTAAATTCGCTAAACTAGCAAATTCACGTAATTGCAAATTGGCTCCATTTGCAATAAAGAGAAATTCCTCCCGTCTTGTAAGGTCCATAGCCTCTAGGGATCACTTTCAGATGCTTGTGTTGCATAGCCTTGCCTTCCAATCATATTGCATCCATTTGTCCTTTCCTACTTTGCTTGCATGAAGAAGGGACTTAGGGGGTATACACATTGCACAGTTAGAGCAGTTCAATCCCAGATTAATTCGCATGGCTCCCTCCGAGTCCTAAATAATCCTGGGATTTGTTATTTGGCAAGGAGTTTAGAATTCATCTTAAACAGGCACTTGGGCACAGAAAAAAGCTGAGTTCTTCCTCCAGCTACAAATCCCAGCCCATTATCAATGTAAATATTTTATTTATGGCTGTATTTATTTACATATTCCTGCCTTTCTCCCAAAATGGGATATAAAAACAAGTATACATTGGCTGTACACCTTAGGTGCGTCTGCACCGCAGAAACAGTGCAGTTTGACCCCCTTTTAACTGCCATGGCTCAATGCTATAATATTCTGGGATTTGCAGTTTTGTGAGATATTTAGTCTTCTCTCCCAGAGAATGCTGATGCCACAACAAACGATATATCCCAAGATACCATAGTGGCATCAAACTGCATTAATTCTGCAGTGTCGCAGCAACCCATAAGGAGCTCTTTTAACCTAACCCACCTAGGTTTGGTTCCTCTGACAAGCAAAACCTATTAATCATTTTAAATAATTATTAATGTTTTCATTCTTGTTGTGTGCTCTAGGGTTTTATTGACAATAATTATTCCAATGAAGTTTGCCATTGCCTTTCTCTGAGGCTGCTGAGACAGTGTGACTTGCCGCAGGTTACCCAATGGGTTTCCAAGGCTGAACAAGGATTTGAACTCAGATCTCCCAGAAGAGTTGTAGTCACACTTTCAAAGCACTTCCACCACAGTGCCTCTTTTGTTATTAACATATACTTTCTTTAAAAAACATAATTTAAAAATCTCCAAATGAGCTATGTTGCCTATGACAGGAACAAAAACAATTGTTGTAGTTGTTGTTGTTGTTGATTTTATTTATAGCACACCCCTCCAAAAATGATGTAGGCGGGTTAGAATAAAATACATGAATACAATACATAACACATGCATAACTAAAAATTACTTATTCTCCTTATCCCCGTATCTTAAAACTCAGTGACAACACTATAAAATGACAGCAGTATAAAATACAGTTAAAATTAATTATGATGGTTAAAGTGGTATGAGACTGCTCTAGCGGTGAAGTGCAAAGACATCTGTAGAAGGGTGTGTTTCCCTTCTACAGTGGTTCCCAACCTTTGGACCTCCATTTGTCCTGGACAAATGATCTCCGTCAACTTGGCCAACAGTCAGGAATTATGGAAGTTGAAGTCCAAAACATCTGGAGGACCAAAGGTTGGGAACCACTGCCTTGGACCAGTGTTTCTCAAACTTTGCTCCTCCAGGACTATGCCTCCCTGGAGCCCTTGCCAGCATGGTCGATGGGCAGGAATGGTGGGAAATGGAGACCAAATCTTCTAGAAGACCAAAGACTGGAGAACCACTAACTTAGATCATAATTCCACCATCTTGTTGGAACTATATCATGTCATATTCATTTGGGACTCAGTTTTGGGACAGGATAGTTCTGTTATTGCCCATCCTTTGCAACCCTTCTTCCAGTTGACATTGGCCATCTGCGTGTCCATCTGACCTGGGCCAGCTCCTTCTTTGCTTTCTTGCTCTTTTTGCATCTTCTTTCCCCGCCGTGTTGGAGCATTGCAAATGGCAGCTTCCTTGTGTTGGTGTTGTTAATTGTTGCTTGTTCTTCCCCATCCCTCTCCCTTTTGGCAGAACTCCGACGCAGTTGTGAAGGTGGATGTGGTAAGTGGCTGCTGCGCTTGGCTTGGCTTTGTGTGGTTGTGATCTAAGGTATGTTGACATTAACTGTCATCTGAAGTCCTCTTTTAAGGCAAAGTTTGCTGTTTGTTTAATTGTTATAAAGCTGCTTTGAACGCCAAATTGGGAAAAGGAGAGGAAAGAAGGAGGAGGAGAAATAATAGAAGCATAGAGCTGGAAGGGACCCCCAAGGGCCTTCCAATCCGACCTCCCTTCTTCCATGCAAGAATATACAACACAAGGCCTCTCTGTGACAGATGGCCCTCCAGCCTCTGTTGAAAAGCCTCCAAAGAAGGAGACTCTGCCATATTCCAAGAGCAATGGGTTTAAACGATAGGAAAAGATAAACATTAGGAAGCACTTCTTGATTGTAAGAACTGTTCGACAGTGGAACAGACTGCCTTGGAGAGTGGTGGGTTCTCCTTCTTTTGAGGTTTTAAACAAGACAGCGGATGAGTATCTCTCAGGAATTTGTTCGCTGCATATTCCTGCATGGAAGAAGGGAGTTGGGTTAGATGGCTCTTGGGATCCCATCCAGTTCTCAAATTCTATGATTCTGTAATGCCCTACAAAGCTATAGCATACATTTTGACATTTCTTGAGACTCATTCATGCTGCACAGACATCATTTCCTCTATGTACTGTACTTATTAGAAATGCATTATAACACATAGGCTGCATCTACTTCAGAATTAATTCAGTTTGGCACTGCTTTAACTGCCATGGGTCAATGCAATACTTCTAGGAATGTAGTTTTGTGAAATATTAGCCTTTCTATCAGAGAGCTCTTTTGGCACAACAAACTACAAATCCCAGGATTCCTTAGGATGGAGTCAGGACACTTAAAGCAGTTCCAAAATGCATTAATTCTGCAGTGCAGCAGCAGCCAGAGGCATTTCCACTCTAGGTCTGTCTCTCTTTTCCCTTGCTTTGACATAGCCTAGGCCTTTTGCTTAGAGAGATAGTCCATCAGGGGTGGGCAAAGTGTGGCGACTCTGGGGACCGTTAAGTTAAGCCCCTGAGGAACAGACATTATTTTATTTGATATTATAGGAAATAAAATAGTATAATACAATAAGAATTGACCCATGAAGTCCCTCAAAGCCCCCCAGATCACCTCCTCCCCAAAGTGTCTAGAAATCAGAAAAGCAGAGGCATGTGGTGAACACGATAAATGGCTGACCACTTCCCTGTCGTCCACTATTCTGCAGTCAGAAGAAGAGAAAGAGAAAAAGAAGAAGAAAAAGAAAGGAGGTATCGAAGAAATGGAGGAAGAGGAACCTGATGAGAGTATGCTGGACTGGTGGTCCAAGTATTTTGCTTCCATTGAAACGATGAAGGAGGTAAGTGACCGAGAAGGACACTCAAAGTAAACTGGTATTAAAAGTATTCCTGGAAGACAAGGGTTGGGCAAAAGGCAGTCTGTGGGCCCAAGCAGACCCAGGATCCCATAAAGATATTTTTAAATCACAAAAATGCTTTTCCCTAAAAGTAATTTAGTTTTCTTGCCCCAAAAGGCATTCTCAGGGCTGTATGGGCATTTTTGCAATTTTTGCAATGGGGTGGGGGGGATTTAGACTGCAAGGCTGCAAACCATCACCCTGTTTATTCAACCTGTATGCAGAAATATAGGGCGAAAAGCAGGCCTAGGCTCAGATGGAGGACTCGGAAGGAGGAGGAGTGAAGGTAGAACCCAACGGCAAATAAACAATGTGGGGCATCAGTTAAAACACACATTGGTTTAAACGGACAAATAAGGCATACTCATATTAAAACAATCCACATTTAAAATTCACAATTTTATTTTTTTTAGTTCCACATTTTTCTCATAGGGTTCCCCAAGGTAGAAAATTGGTCACCAGGTTGCTGAATGTATTCATCAAAGCTCTGTGGTCTAAAATAAGGATGGGAATCAAGCATCCACCTGCCCTGAATGTTATTGAACTGCAGCTCCCAACTTTCCTCGCTTCCGGCTCTCTTGGCTAGGGATGCTGGGGGCTGCAGTCCAAGAAAGTCTCAAAGGCTGGATGTGGCCCACTCCAGTTCTAAAGGACTGTGACCAGCCATGTCCAAAACTAAAAAAGGCACCCCACTCACCTTTCCCATTTTGTAACTTTTCTTTTTCTAGTTACTTTGGCAACAGGAGGCAGCTGCGGTGGAAGCGGAGGAGAAGGAAGAGATGGAGCTGTCTGATGGTAAAGTTTTGGAAAAATGGAAATGGGATAGGGACTGAAGGAGAGACATGCTTTCATTGGATCTGGGAAATGTCACCAAAAAGTCAAGCTTCTGAGTTCACCAGCATTTAAAATCAAAGTGCCAGCAACACTGGTTTTCCAGGGTTGTACAACAGTGACAAAGGAAAGCAAAATAGAGGCTGGTATCCATTAATGCTGAGTGGAAATACACCATGTCTCTTCTCTCAACACCCTAAAATTGCTGTTGAGCTGCTGCGGTTGGTAGTAAAGGGCAAGTAGGTTTCTCAGAGTAGAAACTGGAGAGGGCTCCTCTACCTTTAATTGTTGTATGGAAGAGGAAATTTTAGCACATGTCTGGTCTTATGTGGTTATGGGACAAGCAACACCTGCTAAAATTCCCTCTTTAACATAGCCACAAATGGCATAGGGGCACCCATAGGGATTGGAGAAGCATCTGGCTGTATCCCTGTAACCAGTCTCAAGACTGAAGCCATCATCCAACAAAGTCTACCAGATGATGTGTTCATTCCCTCTTTGATGGCAGGGATATAGCCAGACACTTCTTTGATTTCCAAGTTTTGGAAAGGCAGAGAAAACCACACAAGGTGGTTGTGTGACAAGCAACACCTGCTAAAATTCCCTCTTTAACATAGCCATTAAAGCTACGGGAGCCCTCTCTGGTTTTCAGTCTGACAACTATAGAAGTTGGAGAAGCATCCAGCTATGTCCCTGTATCCAGATTTAGACTGATGCTATCATCCAACAAAATCTACCAGATGATGAATTCATTCTCTGTCTGGTTACAGGGACATAGCCAGACACTTCTCTGATACCCCCTCCACAAGCCACTAATTTAGCTACAACAGCAGCTGGTGAGCTGGGGGAGGTCTTTTCATAGAATCCTAGAGTTGGAAGAGACCTCAAGGGCCATCCAGTCCAGCCCCTTTCTTCTGCCATGCAGGAACTCCCAATCAAACCATCCCAATTGACAGATGGCCATCCAGCCTCTGCTTAAAGACCTCCAAGGAAGGACACTTTTGTCATGGCAAAGTGTGGGATAGGATATCATTGTCCACTATGTGGGAAAAAAAGCATTCATAGGTGTAAGATGGAGTTCAGCACACCAACAAGATTTCAGTCTGCATTTGCTTTCGAAGGTTGCAGGGAATCAATTCCAATTTGAGTCTCCTTCATCCAAATCCAGAAATATTCCAAAATTGTCCGCATGGGCACCAGAGATATGACACCTTTGCTTTCTGATGGTTCATTGTACACAAACTTTGTTTCATGCGCAGCATTGTTAAAAATAGTATGTAGAATAGGAACTTGTAGGAAAAGCATATTAAACCAAAGATAGCAGAATTGCTTTGGGATATGTCTCTAAACATGTGTTTACCTTTGTTTTTATTCATCTGGATACAATTATCCTATTTGAAATTATTTTTCAACAAATGGAATGCTTTTTATTGCTGTCCATTTTTTCTTAGTCAGTAGGTTTTTACCCCCCTGTTATTTTAAACTAAAATAGTTTTTCTATATGATATTCTATTTTTATG
This sequence comes from Urosaurus nigricauda, assembly GCA_034509955.1. Classification (NCBI taxonomy): domain Eukaryota; kingdom Metazoa; phylum Chordata; class Lepidosauria; order Squamata; family Phrynosomatidae; genus Urosaurus; species Urosaurus nigricauda. Next base: position 377,813,980 of record JAOEGL010000001.1, on the reverse strand, counting down.
CTGTGTGAATTATTATTGTTGTTGTTGTTTTATTTAATGGACTTGTTGGTCATTGACCATAATAAAGATATTCTATTCTATTCTAAAATAGTATGTATAAAATGACCTTCAGGCTATAAAGTGTGTATGAAACATAAATGAGTTTAACATTTGTCCTTGGGTACCATCCCCAAGATATCTCATTGTGTAGATGCAAATATTCCAAAAGCCGAGAAACTCTAAAATCCAAAACACTTCTGCTCCCAATAGCATTATGGAGATGAAACCTGTATCTAAATTGTAGAGATAACTAGAGCATTATGATGTAGGATTTATCCTTCACTGCCTTTATGGAGAGAGAATTGTTATACAGTACATGGCAAAATTGTTTTTTCCTAACTGAACATGTAATCGGCACTGTCCATCCATCCACATTTCTTCCATACTATTGGAATGCTTTTTGTGCTACCTTCCCTTTCTTTCTCTCTCCTTCTCTCTGTCTGCCTTTCAAACTATTCAAATACTCATCTTTGAATGTATTCTGTTTCCTGGGTATAAGCCTTTCCCATTTCTCACTGAAGAGTTTATCAGGCAGGAGGAATTTCTCTCTATTTTGAATGGAGCCAATTCGCATTCACGTAAATTTGCTAGTTTAGCGAATTTACATGAATTCTAATTGAGTTTGGAATGTGTTCAGAATGACTTCCCATTACCTGAAAATGACTTCCCATTGCCTGAAATTGCGTGAGATACTCTAATACGCAATAACGTGAAACCCCGTTATTGTGTTTGGATTGCCATTGGATTATACTTCCAGTTTCCGTCGTCTGATAACGTCCTGAGTGCCCTTTCTGTCCCCATCCAGCCATTGACAAAGAGCCCATGAAAGTTGGCAGGGGCGGAATCTCACTCTAGGGATTGGGTATTGTTAGACCTTTCAGAAAAGGATAAGAGTGCTGTATATCCCCTTGTGGTCTAAGGTGGGGTGGGCAAAATGTTGCTCTAGGGGTCTCTTTAAAATCTATTAAAATCACTGCAAAAAAAGAAGAATGTTTCTTACCAATTTTATTGAACTTTGGGTGTCCTGGAGGCTAGCAAAACCATCAACATGAGTAGATGAGAGAGTTACACCTTTGCTTTCCAATGGTTCATTGTATACAAACTTTGTTTCATGCACAAAATGATTTTAAAATATGGTGTTTAAAATTAAACTCAGGCTAGGTGTATAAGGTGCATATGAAATAGAAAGGAGTTTCATATTTAGACTTGGATCCCATCTCCAAGATATCTCAGTACAAATATTCCAAAATCCCAAACACTTCTGGTCCCAAGCATTTCGGTTAAGGGAGCCCCAACCCATACCTTGATTTTAGGTAGAGGGGATTCAGTTTGGAATGGCACTGCTATTTTGCAATGACTGCCTGCCAACTTCCATGTCCGTCATGGTCCCTTTCTCCTCCTTCTTGGCCGTGACCCCCTGCCTGCCACCTTCCCTTCCCCTCCATTGTCCATCACTTGCCTCTTCCTTTGGGGTTCAGAAATCAGACTTGATGACTCTCCTATGAAAGGCACAAAGGGCCAAGGGAAGACCAAGGAGAAAACCAAGGCAGCCAAGGAGGACAAGAAGAAGAAGCAACAGCAGCAGCAGCAGCAGCCTCCAGAAGCCCCTGAGAAGAAGAACAAGCAGAAGATCGATGAGCTGAAGGTGAGAACATCATAAAAACAGAATATAACTGGTCTTAGAGATGTTCCCCTGGACTCCCCTTCAATCCTATGATTGTAGAATAGGAAAGACCGGTTGCCCAGATATGGTCTACCTGATAGCCTGGCACTGAGCTGTATAGATGATCCCTGGAGTCCCCTTTCAATCCTATGATTGTAAGATAGAAAAGGCTGGTTGCCAGATGTCTCATAGCTAACCCCGCTGGTTCCTTGTTGCCCCAGGTGTTCCCCAAAGAGCTGGAGCTGGAGTTCGACACCTTTGAGGACTGGCTACACACCTTCAACCTTTTCCGTGGGAAGATTGGTGACGATGATGACAATGCGGCGGATGATGACCGCATTGTGGGGCGGTTCAAGGTGGGTCTGCATCTAATGGGAGCAACTTGAGAGGAGTTTATAATGTCAGCACATGAGGTGGCCATGTGGACCAGTTGCAGGAGAAAATACAAAGAGTCTCATGGCATCTTAGAACCGGAGGGCAAAGAGTGCTCCTGGTGCCATGTACCTTAACCAACCTCAGCTATTTTTCCAATGCTCAACCAACCCTGAATTGCCCTTCTTCTTCCCAAACTCCAAAGAGGTGAAATTGGGTCCCCCTGGCATCCTTCAGGGCTGGCATTAACCTTCAAAATATGCTGCAGGGTCCTCTTGGCACTGTGTAACATCAAAATCTATCTCTCCTAGGGGCAGAATTCAAAAATATAGCTTCCCGTCAGTTTCCAGTACTTTGACCCCTGATGCTTATAGTCCACGCTGCTCAAGGAATGGTTGCTTTTATGAGGATATATTATGTTTTTAATTGTTTGCTTGGTTTTAATGTATTGTTAGTTTAATTTAATTTTAAGGGGTGAGAGGTAAGGTAGTGGGTTAATAATAATAATAATGTTTTTTATTTATACCCCGTTCTTCAGCCAAGTCTATCAGAGCGGCTTACAATTTGTTAAACAAACAGCTTCATTTACAATTGTAAGCTATTTGCCCCCAACAATCTGGGTACTCATTTTAGCGACCTCGGAAGGATGCAAGCCTGAGTCAAGCTTCAGCCCTTTGCTGGTCTTGAACTCGCCACCTTCTGGTTTTGAGTGAGTGGCTGCAGTACAGGCATTTAACCACTGCACCACCAGGGTTATTGGAATTGTTTTAGCCTGTGACTTTTTAACTTTGTTGTACCCCACTCTGATTGTCAGGACAGAGGAGTGGGCTATAAATAATAATTATTATTATTATAATTATTAGCAAATTTTGCATGTGCTGGAGTCACATTCGTTTCATTGGCAGCGCGCTCCTATTGCAAAAAGACGTAAGACGGAGGGTAGTTAGCAAATACTGTGCTTTATCCAAACCAGGATAAAGTTCCATTTAAACCAGACTAAAATGACTTCTTGCATCCAGGGCTCCTTGTGTGTCTACAAAGTCCCACTCCCGGATGACATTACCAAGGAAGCCGGCTACGATCCCAATTTCGGCATGTTCCAAGGAATCCCCAGCAATGACCCCATCAATGTCTTGGTCCGGGTCTACGTTGTGAGGGTAAGAACAAAGGAAAAGTAGTTTTCAAGGCCTTTTTCTGCATACATACCTAGGTGGCAGGGGAGGTAGGCAAAAATGATGATATTGTCGCCCCAATAACAATTCTGCCCTCCCCAGTGAAATTTTCCTTCTGTCCCTAAGGTTTCTACCATTGCAGAAAATTAAGTGTGCATCTAGACTGTAGAAATAATGCAATTTAGGCTTCCACTTTTGATTTTACTTTAATGCTCAATAATTCTAGTTCTCAAATTTCTGGTAGTCTGGCCTACATAAATCTTTGGGCAAGGACATAGAATAATGCATATAATGTCCTGCCCAAAGAACTATGTAGCACAGACTACTAGAAATTTGGGAACTAGAATTATTGAGCATAAGAGTAAAATCAGAACTGGAAGTCTAGGCATCCCTTTATTAGAACATTTTTTCTCAATGTGGCCATTCTCCAGACTCCCTTATGAAATAATGCAGTTTGATAACACTTTTAACTGCCCTGGCTCTCCATCCGACAGAACCCTGGGATGTGTAGTTGTGAGGCCCCAGCGTTCTTTGGCAGAGAAGGTTACAAACCTTGGAAAACTACAAATCCTGGAATTCTTAGCATGGAGCTACAGCAGCGTCAAATCAAAGTAATTAAAGTAGCGTCAAATCAAATGGCATTATTTTTACTGTCTAGATTCATTCTGTAGAGCCTTCCGAAATACTGTTTAGACATTCAAAGCAAAGGTAACAGTAGAGAAACCCCAGGGATATGAAAATAGCAAACAATTGCTCAAACAATTAGGTTTGAATTACTTTCAGTCTAGATATTTGCAATACTAGAAATGCTAGAAATTTGGAGACTGAAGGAAATTTTCATTTGGAGGGGCAGAATTCTTATTTAGGTGGAATGATTTGATCACCTCCCAGATACATCCAGCAGCATCCTGTTAATATCACAGGCTACTGCCAAACTGCAGAACTGAGGCAGTTTGATACTGCTTTAAACTGCCATGGTTCCATGCTATAGGTCCCTGGGATTTGTAATTTGTTGCTGCTCCAGAACTCTCTAGCAGAGAAGGCTAAATATCTCAGAAAACTACAATCCCAGTGCCAAAAATGCATTAATTGTGCATTGCAGATGCAGCCATGTTCATTCGTACTGGATGGGTTGGATGAAGCTATTCTTTAGCTCTTTGTTCAGTATCCAAAAATACAGCTGCTTTTTTGGGGAGGAGGACAGATGGGGAGGCAATTCAGAGGATGAAATCCATTTGGAAATGGAGGAGGGATTTGACTGACATATTGCATGAAATTTTGACAATAATAGCGAAAATTGTAATTCAGTTGTACTAATTTAAAATTACTTCTGAGCAATATTGAAATAGAATTTGTTTTTAAAGGAAAACAAAAACCAAAGTGGCATTTCCCCCAGCTTTGCTCATTCTCATTGGAAAGGTATGAAATGCAATTGCAAATGAGCTTTGACTGTTGATGGGGTTTCCTTTCCAGGCGACCGATTTGCATCCTGCTGACATTAATGGCAAAGCCGATCCCTACGTCGTCATTAAGCTGGGAAAGACGGACATCAAGGATAAAGAAAACTACATCTCTAAGCAGCTGAACCCAGTTTTTGGAAAGTAAGGCAGCTCTGCAGAGAGCCCTACTGGTCTTGCCATGTGCCGGCCATTAACAGTGGCCAAATCCAGTGCCTTCCCAACCAAAAAGGCAATCTGAGGATGTGTTTATGCTGCAGAATTAAAGCAATTTGACACCACTTTAACTGCCATGACTCGATCCTACAGAATCCTGGGATTTGTAGTTTGCTGAGGCACCAGGGCTCTCTGACAGATCAGGCTCAATAGCTCGCCAAACTACAAGTCCCAAGAGTCCACAGGATGGGGCCATGACAGTTAAAAAGGTGTCAAACTGCTTTACATCTGCAATGTGGAAGAGCTGTAAAAGCGGAATGTCAAGTGTGGAAGGCCACAAATTCTCCTTTATGGGAAATGCATGGGACGAGAGGGGTGATCAATAGCCATGGCTGCAGAATAGCAATTTTATTTTAATTCTTTAAAAGGTTGCCTCTCAATCGCACATCTCTGTCTTTCTCCCATTGCAGGTCCTTTGACATCGAGGCCACGTTCCCCATGGAGTCTATGCTGACTGTGGCCATCTACGACTGGGACCTGGTGGGCTCCGACGATTTGATCGGCGAAACAAAGATAGACCTGGAGAACCGATACTACAGCAAGCACAGGGCAACCTGTGGCATCGCCCAGACTTATGCCATGTAAGCATCCCTCCTAGTCCTAGTCTCCAGAGTCACAGTCCAATGCTCAAACCACTACACCGCACTGGGTCTCTGTGCTTAACCATGCCATCCAACATATCACAGATCACAACACTGACAACATTTCACAGGGAGAAGTCATGTATGGCCAAGCAGCATCAGAGTGCGATGAAGATGGCAAAAATTATTCATGGGGACACAATCTAGAAGATGCTGCGGTTGTTTACTTTTGCCTGAGCTGACTGGGAAGGACAAGGTTGTATTCCTCCCCTTTTCCCTTCTGCTGGGTTGAGTGTAAACTACTTTTGCACCTTAATCTCAGATTGCTGCAATAAAAGCTGTGTGCGATCCCTGGACTGCACCCTCCTCGCCTCTGCTTTGGAAGAATATCTTTGAATTATTATTATTAATAATAATCTTGTATAGTCATGCAAGAGTGCCTTTTTAAAAAGAGATTCCTGCAGTGTGCGGACCGAATTACAAATGCAGATATGAGGATTGTGTAGCCTCCAACTGTGCTGGTTTGGCAGGGACACTCTCAGTACAAATCAAGAGCAGGTTTTGGGGCCAAAATTATGGATTTTGATATGACCCATGGATAAGTCAAGGGTAAAACTTAGGGGCATGTAACAAAGGATGTAAAGGATGGTGTAAAGGAAAATGATGCCAAATAACTTTGAAAATTCTGGCAGGCATAACTGTTTCTGCCCATCCTAAAGCCTGGATGGATGAAAAAATAGAGAGGATCCATACTTCTTTTTCAGGCTTCCAGGATGGACTAAGCTTTTGCCTTTTAGCACTCTTTTCAGAGAAAGGGGGTGGCTCCTCTTTTATATATAAAAGAGTTAAAGTACAGTATGTCCATTGACCCTTGGATAAGTTGACCCAGGTTTTTTGGGTCAATTTTTTTACTAAAATTTCTAGACTTATACATGAATATATACAGTAATTTTAAAATGCCCCAGTTTTCCTCTTCTCTTCCCCCTTTCCCCCTTTGTCCTCAAATTCACTTCAGTTGCTGAGTTGAAAGTGTAAAAGCAATTTGCATCCCATTAAAAAGAAAATCAGGTTTGTTGACCCTGATCCTGCTACTGCTAATGTGTACTGTTTATATTAATGTTACTATTTTAAGAATATTTTAAAATAGTAACTTGTTTAATTGTATTTTAAGGGAGTGGGGCGGGACTGGGAGTCATAGGATTGTATGTTTTAATGTTGGGTTGTATATTTTAATGTTGTAAGATGCCCTGGTTGCATTGCACAGAGTGGTGGGATTTAAATAAATTTTATTATTATTATTATTATTATTATTATTATCATCATCATCATCATTATTCAGCCAACCTCCTCTGAAAAAATCTTGCCAAGAAAACCCCATAATAAAGTCACCTTAGAGTTGCCATAAGTCGGGAACAACTCGAAGGCACACAACAACAACAAGTCAGCAGGGTAGAAAGTAGAGGGAAAGGTGGCATCTCCCTCCTTCCCAGTTGGCTCAGGCAATAGCAAACTGCTGCAGCATCTCTCCTTAGTTGTGTCCTTTTCCCTATTGGTCACTTTTGCCATCTTGACCACACTCTGACCTTTCTTGGGCACACACACCCATGTTTTCATCTGTAAAGTGTTGGAAGGAATGGGAATAGTCATTGAGGTATCTGTGGGCTGGCAGAGCCAAAGGACCGCCGAGGGCTTCTCTCTGACTGACTCACATTTCTGCCCACAGCCATGGTTACAATATCTGGCGAGACCCCCAAAAACCCACCCAGATCCTCTCCAAGCTGTGTAAAGAAGGCAAAGTCGATGGACCTCACTATGGGCCCGGAGGGAGGGTGAAGGTGTGCAACCGGGTCTTCATGGGCCCCACAGAAGTAGAGGATGAAAATGGTAAGTGGGGATGGAACTTGGAGGGCATTAATAACTTTGGGGTCAAAAGGGCTAAAATCACACTGTCTGGATCTGAAAACCAGAGTAGACATGATCACAGTGAAAAGGAACTGAGACTTCATAGCAAACCCAAAAGCAGCCCTGCTGGTACAGGTTGAGTCTCCCTTATCCAGAATTTCTGAGATAGTGACACTTTGTCTTTCTGATGGCTTTGTGTGTAAGGTGTATTTTGGGTTCCATCTCCAAGGTATCCCAGTATATATGTGCAAATATTCCAAAACTTGTGGGGGGAGCGGGGGGAAATCAGAAATAAAAACATTTCTGATCCCAAGCATTTTGGATAAGGACAACTTATTCTGTAAAGTAAAAACAGTTTTACTAAAAAAAAAATTCCAAAAAGCAAGTTCCTGTGCGGATAGGTGCCAAAGAGCATCTACAACCACAGATTCATAGAATCATAGAGCTGGATGAGACCCTTACCACCACCAAGGACCATCCAATCCAACCCCTTTCTGCCATGCAGGGACACACATTCAAAGTACTCTCTGTGACAGATGCTCATCCAGCCTCTGTCTGAAAATCCCCAAAGAAGGAAACTCTACCACTGTGGAGTTGAAGGCTTTCATGGCCAGCATCCATAGTTTTTGTGGAGCTTTCGGGCTATGTTATTTCCAGAAGAGTTCCTTTCTGACATTTTGCCAGCATCTGTGGCTGGCATCTTCAGAGAATGGTTGCCTGGAAAAGGATTGGAGATATATACCCTGTGTGACCCTGGGAAGGAAGGAGTAATTTGCAAATGTCTTGTTCTGTTGCTAATGGCAGTCCTCAGGTTGGGAGGATATGCAAAGAAGGATTAATGTCTGCTAACTGCTGCTCATTGTCTGCTGGGAATCCCCTGGCCTTAGGCTGTTTCTCATTTGCTTAGGTTGAGTCTTGATCTTGCTGTCCTTCAGGACTGGGAGCCAAGCCTTGTTTACTCTCAGGGTTTCCTCTTTCCTGTTGAAATTGTCCAGGTGTTTATGGATTTCAATGGCCTCCCTGTGCATTCTGACATGGTAGTTGTTGGCACGGTCCAGAATTTCAGTGCTTTCACAAAAACTCTACCACCTTTGAAGGCAGCAGCTTCTTCCACTGTCAGATAGCTCTTAATGTCAGGATGTTATTCCTGATGTTGAGGCAGAATCTCTTTTCCTGTAGCTTGAATTCATCCCTTCATGTCCTAGTATATGGAGCAGCAGAAAACAAGCTTGCTCCATCCTCAGAAAATCAGAGAAATCTCAAAAGAGAAACTACATTTACCATGGTGAGGGGAGCAGGGATGTGTTGGGAGTGGCCTTCAGGAAGTTGGATTGCTCCTTTAAAATTCGGTTTAAAATCCGAAGTATATCCATCACCCCACTGACACAGGAGCTCTCAGCCCCCATTATTCGAAGGACACCGTTCATGATGTGAGCAATATGCTCAATGTATTTGTAGGCAGTCGCCCCCTTTCACTTCTCCTTCTTGAGATGCCGTTGTGCTCATCACAACATAATCTTGTTTTTGCTGATGCTCTCATTCTCTTCTCTCTATGTCCTCAGGTCAGAAAAAGCAGACAGATGAGCATCTGGCTCTGACAGTGCTGCACCACTGGGACGAAATCCCCCGCGTGGGCTGCAGACTTGTGCCTGAGCATGTGGAAACACGGCCTTTGCTCAACCCGGACAAACCAGGAATCGAGCAGGTGCCTATTTTCCCTTCCGGTCTCACTTGTGTCTTGCCTGTACATGTGAAGGCTTAAAGAACTCATATATCTCATGTCACGTTGCACATCCCAACAGTTTCCCTATGTTCATTCCCATGGACTTCAAATGTAGCGCCACCACATATTGGTAGCAACAGATGACCCTCTACAGAATTCTACAGTGGGAAGGGCCCCAAGGGCCATCTAATCCAGCCCCCTGCCATTCAGGAATGCACAAATAAAAGTTTCACTTCCCCACTGACATATGACAAAGTTTAAAAATGTGTTTGGATGGGAGGCAGATATAACCAGAAGGGAATAGAGATATATGACCTCTTTCTTTGTTTTATTGTCCCTGCTCCCAAGTCAGAATAGAGTGGCTTTGGGTCCATGAATTCCAGACCATTGGTCAAGTTTGCTGAGGCCTCTGGGAGCTGAAGTCCAAAACACCTGGAGGACCAGAGTTTTGGAAACACTGGCTAGAGGTTGAATTTTAGGGAGATTCCAACACAGGAGGCCTTGGGGTACATGGGAACTGCTAACTGGTTCTTTCCAACCTTGCAGGGACGGCTGGAAATGTGGGTGGACATGTTCCCCATGGACATGCCGGCTCCTGGCCCCGCCATCGACATTTCACCGAGGAAGCCAAAGAAGTAATGATTTGCACTGGGGTTGGGTGGGGAGGGGGGAGCTGGGAGCGGGGTTCAAATGGAGAGTCATAAACCTGGGATCACAAAAGAAGGATGGTTGGACAGATAGCGTGTGAAGGTCTGACTGACTAGAGAGAAAACAAAGACGGGCAAATCCCAGATTCTAAGCTGAGATAGGCAATGGTGAGAGACTAGTTGGCTGTGTAGCTCATGCATTCACCCCGCAAGACCTTGGAGAGGGACAATTTTCCCACCACATTCCCAGTGGAAAAAAGAAATACAGTTGGTCGTTCTTATCCACGGATTTTCTATCCATGGATTCAAGCATCCACGGCTTGAAAATATTCCAAAAAAGTAGAAATTCCAAAAAGCAAACCTTGATTTTGCCATTTGATATAAGGAGCACCATTTTGTTTTGCCATTATATTTAATGGGACTTGAGCATCCACAGATTTTTTTATCCGCGGAGGATCTTGGAACCCAACTCCAGGATAACAAGGCCCCACTGTAAATAAAATTGCACCAGAATGCTTCCAAACAGCCTCTTGGGGAGATGACAGGAAGGATACCAGAATGCCTTCCCATACCACTGAGCCCTATAGATTGGTTGGGCAGAGTGTATCTTTCCTTTGAGTTAAAAATGGACAGATGAAAGGGCCCTTCATTTGTGGCAGCACTGGGTTTTAGCCATGAGTTTGTAGCACCAGCAAGTGAAGACACCAAAAATTGGTGTCACTGGCAGGTAATGCATGTAACCTTGGGGCAACATGTTCCACATCATTGTCCTGAGGTCCTATGCCAGACCTGCACAACTTGGCAGGAGGTAGGGCCCAAAATGAAAATAAGCTCAACTTCTTTGGGCTGCAGTTAGGTTTTAATTAATTAATTAGTAATGTTAATTTGCATTGATTAATATTAATCATGTCATCTTCCTCCTCTGCCTGGCCCTTTCCTCAGGAGAAAGCCAAGCAGCAGAGGATCCTTGCCTGCCCTTCTCTTCCTCCGCCTGGCCTTCCTCCTCTGCCGCCCAGCCTTCTCAGGAGAAAGTTGGGCAAAGAAGGAGCTTCTCAGGAACAGCATTTGCCTGTCTTCCTCCACCATTGGTCCTTCTCCTCAGGAGAAAGCCAAGCAGCAGAGGAGTTTTGCAGAGTGAGCGCTCCCAGTCCTCCTCCTCTGTCGCTGCCTGGCCTTCTCCTTAGGACAAAGCAAGGCAGTGGAGGAGTCTTGCAGGGCAAGTGTTCACCCTTCCTTGTCTTCCTCTGCATGGTCCTCTCCTCAAGAGGAGGCAGAAGAGCCTTAAAGTCATTCCACATCCTCTTGGGCTACCCAAAATCCTTTGGCGGGCCGTTTGTGGCCCCCGGGCCATATGTTATGCAGGCCTGTCCTATACAAATGCGAAGCGCTATTATCACTGGAGAGGGAATGGGGTTGTTTTGGATGTGCAACCTCAGATTTACAGGCAGACTGTGCCCGCACGGTTCCCTCTTTGACTCCTCTCCCTCCTGGCTCACCCCTTGTCTCCCTTCCTTCCTCCTTGCCAGATACGAGCTTAGAGTGATAGTGTGGAACACAGATGAGGTAGTCCTGGAGGATGATGATTACTTCACTGGCGAGAAATCCAGTGACATTTTTGTCCGGGGGTACGTACATACGGCCCCGCGAGGCCCGCCAGCTTCTCTCTCTGTGTGTGAGCTTCTTGTCATCTTGGTGCCGCCTGGCTCTCTGGTTCTCCTGCAGGGGACAAGTGCTCTTGCTTCGTGGGCAGGATGTCTCCTTGTGGGCATCAGTAATGGACACTTTTCTGTTCCGCCTTTTTCTTTTTTGTCCTCTGTCTGTCCTCGTACTTGTTGTGGCGTGCTTCTTGTCTGCTCTGTGTGACGGCTAGGTATGAGCTGCGGGTAATTGTTTGGAACACCGATGAGGTGGTCCTGGAGGACGATGCGTTCATGACGGGAGAGAAGATGTCAGACATCTATGTCAGGGGGTAATGGAACAGCGTTTACTGCACGGCCCTTATTGGGGGGAGAGTTACTTCTTGGGGAGGAGGAGGTGAATGCACGGGGGTCTTCCCCTCTGATATTTCATTCTCCCCTACTGATGGAGGCACCCCTCTTCAGGATGCACCTAGTGCAAATCCATAGCTTACGACAATCTACCAGAGGAGCCCAGGAGAGAACTGGAGTCCATTCACAATACCAAATGATAGTGCTATCATTGCATTTCAACTGCCGTGATCCCATCCTTTGGGATGGTGGTGTTTGTAGTTTAGTGAGGCACTAGACTGCTCTGGTAGAGAATATCCAGCATGGTGTCATGGTTTGAGTGTTGGACTACAACCTTGGAGACCAGGGTTCAGTTTCTCACTTGGCGATGGAAACCCATTGAGTGACCTTGCCAGGGTAGCTGTGTTGGCCATTTAACAAATACAAACAAAAATCCATCAGTGATACCTTTCTCTGAAGATGCCAGCCATAGACGCTGGTGAAACATCAGCAATAAACTCTTCTAGAATATGGCCACATAGTCCGGAAAACCCATAAAAAACTAGGGATGCCAGCCTTTGACTTCACAGTAATACCTTTATTGGCCAACCGAAATGCACAATATATTTGTTGCCAGCTTTCGAAGCTCCATGGGCTTCTTCATCAGGGAAGATGTTACAAACCAAACAGGAGGGGAAAAAACAATTGGAGATGTTAGTCAGATGCCTGCATGTTCTTTCAGTCCTTAGTAAAGGTGTTATGATGGGGAAGATATCTTTAAATGTAAGTGGGAATGAGCCCACTCCAAAGTGCTACAAGATCTCTTTGCACATCAGAAGGCAAGGCATTCAGAGGAAGCCCTGCTGCTCTGTCCAGCCTAAGCTATGCATTTGCCTGGGACAGGATTGGGTGGTCTCTCCTAAAGGGGCTGAGGGAGCATGGATGCCTGACTATGGAAGGGGTCTTGGGGACGGGTTTCTTCTCCCTGCCGTGAATGAGGAATGCTCTGATATGCTACTTTGCTGCATGCTCTTCTAACCCAGGTGTGGGTTTTGGAAGGGGCTATGTGTCTCTTTTATGTGAACCCAAAGACAGCTGGGCTTGGCTGTGTTGTGGATATGTGTGTGTCCACAAAAATTTGTGTGTGTTTGTGTAGCTCCTGGGATAGTTTGGGATTTCTTCCCCCTGCTGCATGTTTTGGACTGGGTGGGTGCAAACAACCGTTTAGGGACCCTCTCCAACCAAGGTCCCAAATCCAACCAAGAAAGACATGGCCTGCATTGGAACAATCTCTTGGACATAAGATGTAATTCTTTTAAAAAATAGTGTAGAGGAAGACACACAAAACATTAAGTTCAGCAGTGATGTCTCCTGGGTCTCAAGGGAAATGGGGTGGTATGTAAATCTGCTGTGTGGAGTTTAGTTTACGCTTTAAAGCAGTGGTCCCCAAACTGTGCCCTTTAAGAGATGTTGGGCTTCAGCTCCCAGAAGCCTCAGCCATGTTGGCCAATAGTCTGGGATTCTGGGAGCTGAAGTCCAAAATCCCTTAAAGAGCACTCTTTGGGGACCACTGCTTTCAAAGAACTTATCCAAGTTGCTACACCTTATGTCCAAAATCAGTTCAGCAGCTTGGATAGGTCCCTTAAAACTTGGACTAAAGCTGCAAGCAGATTCACCTTTACATGGTGAATCCATGAATCTTGAATAAAAGTCACAGAAAAGTCCATTTTCCTGGTTACAAAACGGTTTCTGATGGCAGGTTTCATAGACTCTTGGAGTTGGAAGGGGCTCCAAGGACCATCTACTCCTGCCATGCAGAAATACACAACTACAGATCATCATTTGAGGATGTCTAGAATCTTGTACCTGGTCCAGTATTTATAGTAAACATTCAGGGACTAAATAAACAAACATTCAGGGACTAAAATGTGAAAAATTACAATCTTTAGTTTCAAATAATTTCTGTTTTGACCCATTTTGTGTGTGTATGTGTTGCTAAGCAGGAGGGGAAAATCCAAAACCAAATTCTGAACATTTCAAGTACAGGTTGAGTTTGCCTTATCTGCAATGCTTGGGAGCAGAAGTGTTTTGGATTCTGGATTTTTTCAGGTTTTGGAATATGTGCATGTATATTATGAGATATATTGCAGAAGAGACCCAAATCTAAACATCAAATTCATTTATGTTTCATATACACTTGATGCACATAGCCTGAAGGTAATTTTGTACACAATATGTCTGATGATTTTGTGCATGAAACAAAATTTGTGTACTCTGAATCATCAGAAAGCGAAGGGATCTCTATCTCAGTCACCTGTGTGAACAATTTTTGATTTTGGAGTATTTCTCATATTGGAATGCCTGATAAGGGAGACTCGGCCTGCAGATAGCAATTAGAAATATAGTTTGATCCTTCACACACTCCACAGCCCCTGAGTAGGCAGATGTATGCCATTTCCAACATGTGCTATTTTAATATGCCAAGTGAGAAAGACCACCATTTCTTTCCAAAGATACCAGCTAAGCTTTCCTTGCTTCCTTGTGGCAACGGGATAAGCCATGATTCTTTACATCCAGGATGAGCTCTACCCAGGAGATAAACTGGCCAGCCCTCTTGACAGTGTAAATGTCATATGAAATAATCTGATTTTCTGGCCCAATGCACAGCCATCTCATTTTGGCCTGCTGTTCCTCTTCCACATGTGGCCTGTGACATGGACCTCAGGGCTGCATGGAGTCCCTAGATCCTTTCCTCTCCTTGTTCCCCACGTGTGTAATCTCCTTGCAAGTAAGACTTCTCCTCCTCCAGATGTCCACCTTCAACTCCAATGGAGTTGGCCTCCTGCATGGTTCTACCCCGATCCAAAACTCTAGCTTGTCCTACCTGACCTTCTCTCGCTCTGCCCGACGCAGGTGGCTGAAGGGGCAGCAAGAAGACAAGCAGGACACGGACGTCCACTACCACTCGCTGACGGGCGAGGGCAACTTCAACTGGCGCTATATCTTTCCATTTGACTACCTTGCGGCTGAGGAGAAGATTGTCATCTCAAAGAAAGAGTCCATGTTCTCCTGGGACGAGACCGAGTACAAGATTCCGGCCCGACTCACGCTCCAGGTGTGGGATGCCGACCACTTTTCCGCTGATGACTTCCTCGGTGCGTCATTTTGTTTGTTTGTTTGTTTCATGTATAGCTTCCTGGTATGGAACCCCAAATGGCCCTCATAATAAACTAAACCAAATGTTGTAATTAAAACAATAAATAATATTGTGAAGTCAAAGGGTTTCATGGCCAGCATCCATAGTTTTTTGTGTTTTTTTCGGGCTACGTGACCATGTTCTAGAAGAGTTTCTTCCTGATGTTTTGCCAGCATCTGTGGCTGGCATCTTCAATGAATGCTGGTGAAATGTCAGGAATAAACTCTTCTAGAACTTGGCCACATAGCCCAAAAATCCACAAAAAAGTTAATATATATTTTTTTAAAAATTAAGCAACCATATAAACAACCTATAAACCTCGGGGTCGCTCCCAACTCTAGGATTCTATGATGCTATGGATGACCCTTGGGGTCTCTTCCAACTGTAGGATTCTGCAATTCTATGGATGGCCCTTGGGGTGTCTTTCAATTCTAGGATGCTATGGATGACCCTTGGGGTCTCTTACAATTTGGGGATTGCATGACCCTTGGGGTCGCTTCCATCTCTAGGATTCTACGATTCTATGGATGGCCTTTGGGGTCCTTTCCAACCCTATCTTTCTGTGATTCTGTACTCTTGACTGTCCAGACTCATCCCCAGAACTGGTGGCTCTAGCCTTTCACCACAGCCATAAGAATCTGTATTATTGCTCCTTTCTCTTACAGGAGGCATTGAGCTTGACCTGAACCGCTTCCCGCGTGGCGCCAAGACAGCCAAGCAGTGCTCCATGGAGCTGGCAACTGGCGAGATCGAGGTGCCCATGGTCTCCATCTTCAAGCAGAAGAGGGTGAAGGGCTGGTGGCCCTTCCTGGCAAGAGATGAGAATGATGAGATGGAGATGACGGTAATGTGGCTGGAGAGAGAGACTGTGGTGATGGGGGGGAGTGGATCAGGGAAAGTGACAAGTCTAAACACAATTGTGATAAAATTTCACAGATTTTTTTTTAAATTGAGTTGGGCAAGTTTGAGGGCTTGCCAGAAAGCTTTGGGAGGGGGTCATAAGTGTGGCATCATTCAGCCCATGTGTCCTGTTTTGCCCTTGGGAAGCTAGCCAAACTCCCAGCCTTGAAGCTTCAGCAATTTAAGCAAAGAGAGGAAGAGAGAGTCCAAGCTTACCAAGACGTCTATAGAAAAGCGGTGGCCATTTAATCCACGCCAGATCCTTCACAAATTAGTACAAATTAGTAGTCAGTCCGGGAAAGTAGTCCAAAGGGTAATCGGAAAAAAGAAAGAGTCCAGGCAGAGCTCTGGGCAACAGACAGTCAGAAAGCACCAGTGTGGCTTTCTCCCAGATAAGATGGAAGGTGGTCAGCCATACTAGACTGAGGGATATGTTAGGATATTTATAGCTCTGGTCTTGCAGGTGTTCTCCATTAGCAGCATGCTTCTTACTTAAACTCTGAGAGTGCCAGTGTCTTTCTCTTTCCTGGAGTCTCTCTGCAGGTGCAGGTTCAATAGAAGTATAGTGTCTAGATCAAGGGAAATAATAGTGCCATTCTGTTCTGCTTTGGTCAGGCCCCACCTGGAATACTGTGTCCAGTTCTGGGCACCACAATTCAAAAAAGATGTGGAGAAACTGGAGCCATGTGTCCAAAGGAGGGTGACTAAAATGGGGAAAGGGTCTGGAAGCCATGCCCTATGAGCAACGCCTTAGGGAACTGGGGATGTTTAGCCTAGAGAAGAGAAGGTTAAGAGGTGATATGATAGCCCTGTTTAAATATTTGAAGGGATGTCATATTGAGAAGGGAGCAAGCTTGTTTTCTACTGCTCCAGAGATTAGCACCCAGAATAATGGATGCAAGCTACAGGCAAAGAAATTCCAGCTCAACATGAGGAATAACTTACTGGCAGTAAGAGCTGTTCAATAGTGGAAGGCACTCAATTGGAGAGTGGTGGAGTCTATTTCCTTGGAGGTCTTTAAACAGAGGCTGGATGGCCATCTGTCAGGGATGCTTTGATTGAGAGTTCCTGCATGGCAGAAGGGGGTTGGACTGGATGGCCCTTGTAGTCTCTTCCAACTCTATGATTCTACAATCCTAAGTCTGGCTCTTCCTTTGTGAATTGTGGCTGCAGGGAACTCCACTCTTTTGGCTGCTGTGAACCTGCCCCGTGCTGGTTGCAGGCTCTTTTCCGGGGGCTGCTGGAGCTGCTTGCAGCCCTGACATGTCTCCCGAGCTCTCAATCTCTCTACCAAAGTCTCAGGCTCAGAGGACATGCCAGGATCCTGAAGGCAAAACATGATACCATGGGATGTACATTCCCCACCCACGCTTTAGGCCACCTGCTACGTCACATATTCATGGGCCAGCATTGGGTACCCCTTCTGCTTCTTTGGATGAACACCCTGAGTAACCTTTGGATCCCCTCCTGCAGGGCAAAGTGGAGGCCGAGCTTCACCTGCTGACCGCCGAGGAGGCCGAGAAAAGTCCGGCCGGGCTGGCTCGTAACGAGCCCGACCCATTGGAGAAACCCAAGTAAGCAGCGAGGAGGGAGGAGAGGGCAGGTGGGAGCAGGGATGCCAAGCAGACACCCCCAGGATATCAGGACCGGGAGTGGCGGGTATTATTTACACACAGGGAACACACGTTGTAGTTTGACGTCTCTTGCGAAGCACCGAACTTGGGGGTTGCCTCTACTGTTTCCCCATCTGCACTGACTCCGTTCCATCTCCCTCTTTCTCTCTTCCCCATTTCCTCGGTCCCCTCTCCTCCTCCTCCTCCTGCCTCCCCTTGCCTTGCCCAGCCGCCCAGACACCAGCTTCATCTGGTTCCTGAACCCTCTCAAGTCCATCCGCTACTTTATCTGGCACACCTACCGTTGGCTGCTGCTGAAAATCCTTCTCCTGGTCCTCTTCCTCCTTATGGTCGGCCTCTTCTTTTACTCCATGCCTGGCTACCTGGTCAAGAAGCTGCTCGGGGCCTGAGTGAGCTTGGCCTTTGACCTGGGGTACTCCTTTCTTTCCCGTCTACTCCTACTCCATCTGCGTGGCATTACTTCCAGATACAACATGCACCTGGGTGGGACTGGTGAAAACAGAGGCAGAGGCAGGCTGGACAGGGAAGGGATGAGAGGAGAAAACAGAACAATAGACACTTTGCACTGGTAACACAAAGCCTGCAGAGGAGAATGGGATGGTGGAAATGCCGCCTCCTTGCTTCCTAGCATGTGCCGGCTTTCAAGAGCTTTGTGTAATTTCTTCTCTTTGGGTACTCTGGCCTGCAGTTCCAGAATTGAGGTTGGAAAGTAGGTTCTGAGCTTCAACTCTGGCCCAAAGTGCCCAATTCAATAAGATACAGGTAAACATGGAGAAAATGTGTTCCTGGGCATGACTCCTTCTTTAACAGACCATTTGGTACCAGAGGCAGAAATAATATGGAGAGAAAATACAGATAGGTTCCTGCGATACAGAAATAGCATGTTGCAGCATTTTTTTTTAAATTAATACACACATGTGAAATGAAGGAGCCAGGTCAGGGAAGCCTTGTATAAGTAAACAAGAACATTTCAAACTTTTTAAAAGTACTCAAAGGCTTCTCTCAAAATGCATCCAGGGATTATTCCCCCCACCTCCATTTCACCAACCTTCTACTTTTTTATGGTGTCCATTCTGTTGACGAAATGTATAGATCTTTTTTTAAAATTTATTTTAACATACTGGTGGGTAGCTGTTGAGGGAGGCTTATCTGCTTTCCCCTATTTTCTCCGTTTTGCTCTTTGCACAGGCTTAGTAAAGGATTTGGGAGGCAGCTGCTGTTTACCTTGCCTCTTGTAAGCAGGCGCACATGGCTAAAGTAGGATCAGCTCAGCATAACCATTGCATTGTTTACAATGGACGTGCTGCTGCAAACCAATACCACCAGTTTTTCTCTAACTGTCCACTATCTTCTCAATACCAATGCTGCTTTTTAAAAAACTGGTTAGACAAATGACAAGGATGCCAAGTGGCAGACGAGGCAACGGCGAGCGAGGAGGCAGACAGTCCCTACCTCCCTTTCTTCCTACTGCCTCACCCACTCACCTGGCCAGACTCAGGATGACTGGGTGACACCCTTCAGCAAAGTCACCTTGGTTGCTGGTGGGAGCTGGCAGCAGAGGTTTTTAAGATGGATGAGCGACCACTCCACAAAACTGTTCACCCCTTCGGGCTTTCACCCTGTGCAGCCTGCACTCTCCTGGCATGGCCCATGATTTGGGATGCACTTGCCAGTTGCCGGTGACTCTTTATGGCTCCCCCAATGAAATCCTAGTCAGCCCTAAGAAAAGAGTTGTCACATGCCTGATAGGTCACACAATGGGGGGGGGAATGTGTTTGCCTTGGAATAAAAATGCAGCCATCTCAAGTCTCTATTTAGGTTGCATGTACCATCAGCAATGAGAAGGCACCAAACATCCTTATTTCTGGTGGGTTTTTTTCTGCCCTGAAATGAACAACTGTTGTGTGGTAGCACCCATGTTGTGACTGTAGCATTCAAACCGAGGACTGAAAAAGCAAACACCACACTAACTGTTGTCCTCACAATATTGTATAAGATGGGCCTTATATCATCATTCATTAAATGCCTGTCGGAATGGAGAAGTCTTTGCTTGTCTACAAAAAAGAATGTAGGGAGGGTGCCAGTCTAACGTCTGGGAAGGGAAGTCCAGACACTGGGGGCAGCCACTGAGAAGCCCTGCCTCCCATGTTCCCTCCAGATGTCCCTGTGAAGGTGATGAGACAGAGAAAAGACCCTCTCAGAAGATCTTAGAGCACATGGTGGTTCATAAGCACAAATATGGTCCTTCCAACTGTATATGGTGGTGCAGTGGTTACATGCCTGTACTGCGACCACTCACTCACAAATCACAAGGTTGTGGGTTCAATCCCAGCCAGCGGCTCAGCATCGACTCAGCCTGGCATGCTCCCATAGGAGCCTAAAATGAGTCCCCAGTTTCTTGGGGGCAATTAGCTTACACATTGTAAACTGGTGTAACTGCACTGATAAGTGGTATAGAAATGTACTTGCTATTGCTATTGCTAGATGGACTGCATGCCTGGTGTAGGTCATGGCATTTTGTGGGAAATGGAGAAAATGCTCCACCCCGTGCATTTTGTGCAAATACAACCTATTCTGGGCACCATTCACTCCACAAGATGAAATGTTCACTCCGCATCCCCAACAGCAGATAAATAGTTGAAAATGCATAGATCCTCATTGTGTATTCAGGCATTTTGAGATGCCCAGGTTTTTTGAGGAGACAAGAAAGTCTGTACCTTTTATAGTTTTTTGTAAGTTTTTGGGGCTATGTGGCCATGTTCTAGAAGAGTTAGTTCCTAGTGTTTCACCAGCATCTGTGGCTGGCCTCCAGGTAGGAGGATATGCAAAGATCTGTTTAATTAGAGATCTATTGTCTGCTGGGAAAAACCCTGACCCTGGGTGGTTTTCATTTGCATTTTCTGGGTCTTAATTTTGGTGTTTTTTCAGGACTGGTAGCCAAACTTTATTCACTTTATTCAACTTCTTTCCTGTTGAAGTTGTCCAGAAAGAAGAAACCCTTAAAGTGAACAAAATGTGGCTACCAGTCCTGAAAAACAGCAAAATCAGGACTCAGCAAATGTAAATGGAAAACCACTCAGGGTCAGGGGTTTTCCCAGCAAATGATGGATCTCTAAGCAGACACAAATCCTCTTTGCAGATTAATATGGAAATCTCTCCTCCTTCCAACCAAGGGTCACACAGTATGTGTACACATACACACACACACACATATATATACATACCCCACTCACTTCCATGCCAACATTCTCTGAAGATGCCAGCCACAGATGCCAGTGAAACGTCAGGAATAAACTCTTCTAGAACATGGCCACATAGCCCGAAAAATCTACAAAAAACTATGGATGCTGGCCATGAAAGCCTTCGACTTCACATCTATATTTTTTCTTCTTCAGTAAAGATTTCATCCCTTTTGTTTCCTTCTGCCTCCCCACAGTCGTCCGGATACTTCCTTCATCTGGTTCCTGAACCCGCTCAAGTCTATCAGATACCTCATTTGCAACCGATACAAGTGGCTGATCATCAAGATTGTCCTAGCCGTCCTGCTTCTCATCATGGTGGCCCTCTTCCTCTACTCCATGCCTGGCTACATGGTCAAGAAGCTCCTGGGGGCATGAAGAAGCTCCCCTATGGCCTGGCGTCTCCGTTCCTGAGTCCACCGTTCTTCATCATCGCTGCCTCTTTGTTTCACTTTTGTGGCTTCCTTGCATTTCTTTGGGGATTATTATTGTTATTATTATTATTATTACCATTGTTATTATCATTATTTTAGTGGAAGGGAGGGCACAGCTTCTGGTGCCTCAAAGGGGACACAGAGGATGGAGGTGAACTGGCCTTCCGGTTTTGCTCTGTGTGAATTTGACACCTCCAACCTTTCCCTTTTTGTGTTCTTTCTTTCGTAGCGGAGGCCACAAAGCGTCCCTCCACAAGGAGCTGGAAGCACAAGGGCCTTCTGACCACTTTGGGTCTCGGAAGCTGGCGGGCGTCTCATGCCGCCATTGTTTTCATGGAGGATAAAGACTGTGCCTGGACCTGCCCTAATACGGTGGTGGTCCTTTGGTGTCTGCTGGGGTCTGGTTCTAGGACCTCCAGTGGATACCAAAATCTGTGGATTCTCAAGTCCCATTAAATACAATGGATTGGTGTTCCTTATATAAAATAGCAAAATGAAAGGTTTTTTTAGGGAATACAGTGGAGCCTTGTTATCCGCTGGGGTTTGGTTCCGAGATCCACCATGAATAACAAAATCCGTGGATGCTCAAGTCCCATTAACTATAATGGCATAGCAAAGGTGTCCCTTGTATCAAATGGCAAAACCAAGGTTTGCCTTTTGGAGTTTATACTTTTTTTGGAATATTTTCAAGCTGTGGATGCTTGAATCTGTAGATAAAAAAATCAGTGGATAAGAAGAGCCGACTATATTTTTAAAAAGTACTTTCAAGCCACGGATGCTTGAATCTGTGGATAAAAAAATCATTGGGTATGGAGGGCTGACTGTAAATACAGCTGACTATGGTTCTGGGACTTATGTCTACAGTGTGGGAAAGGTTGTTATCGTCTTTTATGGGCAAAATGCAAAAGGGCTAGTCAGTTTGTTATCTGCAAGAGGTGACAGAAGATGAAATCTCACCAGAAAGAGAGCTTGTGTAGTGAGAATCAGTTTGTCTCCAAGCCAGGAGGTCTCCACATGGTCTTTTCCTGGGGCTCCTCGTCTCTCATTTCATGTGCAGATTAGATAATAATAATTATTTATATTTCCCGCTTCTCCATGCGGATCGAGGCGCAGAGATAAGCTCAAAAGTGCAATTCAAGTGCTCCATATTATCATTGGCTGGATTTCCATATGGGACTTGAGTCTACGTAGGTAGATTTATGTCTGTGAGAAAGACAATCAAACCCTTTTGCAACATCCTTATTCCGCAAGGGGTTGCTGTGATGTTACTATGTAAGGGAGCTGGCAAAGTGACTGTTGTGCATTGGGAACCGATATGCATCAGGCACCAATGCACACCAAACACCCCCAGTGACCTTCTCCCCTCCCAAAAAAAGCACACAAACTTTGCAGATGGTGCATGGATACATATCTGTACAACAAGCAATATGAACAAGGAGTAAGGAATGGGAACCCCATTTTATCAGTCCCTCAGCACTGTGAGGGAGCCAGTTATAATCTCTGGCCAGGCTCCTTACCTCCAATAAAAAGCACAAATGGAAGGATAGCAATTCATTTTAGGATAGGCAATTCCTTAGAGCCCAAAGTTGGGATATGGCTACTTCTTGTAGCCTGTGGCACAGTTGGAAGTCAAGTCGATTGACAAAACTGTACCATCCCTAAATCATAATGTCCTCAACCCTGACCCCATGGAGTTTTTGTTTGCTTCATTTTGCCATGGCAGCTCCTTTCCTTGATCAGTGTAGCGTTGCCTGATCGGCATGTTCACAATAAGATGGTGCAGTTCTACACATGTGACATAAACATCCCACAAGTTCAAAAGGGCTTTACTTCTAGGTAAATGGGTGTAGTATTGCAAACCTAATGGGGTAGGGAAGTATATTCTGTAGAGTTCTCATGTTCGGATAAAACAGGTATTCAGTAGGGTTCTTTGGATATTGGAGGTTCCAGAAAAGTAATATCCCTTTGAAAAAGGAATTGGGAAGAAAGAGTTAAAGACTGGCTTGTCAAAGTCATCTGTCTGCTGTGGAAATGCAAGTGATAACAGAAAAGCTAAAGCTGTGCTTCAACATGGCCAGTTCAGTGGTATGCTTTGTCTCCCTTATCCAAAACACCTGGACCCAAAGTGTTTTGGACTTCAGAGTTTTCCAGATTTTGCAATATTTGCTTATACAGTGGGGCCCTTGATATCTGCTGGATTCCAGTTCCAAGACCCTTATGGATACCAAAATCTGTGGATGCTCAAATCCCATTAAATACAATGGCATAATAACATGCCCATGTATCTAGGCATCAACCCTCTGTTTAAGCGGACAGTTACATCATTCCCAGTTTGCATTCCTGAATCCACCCTCCCTGTTCCTCACACAGCACCCAAATGACTTGTAGGGAGGGTGGATTTAAGAGCAGTAGAACATATCTTTTGGGGGCCACAGGCCTACCACAGACTGCATCAAGAACTTTGGAGTGACCGCCACAACTGTTTCTGACTTGCATGTAAGTTGCTGAGCCTGTCAGACAAGTCATGGATCTTTTCAGACCCCCTCCTAGACTAAGGCATCTTAGGATATTGCAAGGGACAGACAACTGCCCAGAGCTTGGGAAAGCTATTCTTTTGGACTACAGCTCACAAAACCTCACAGTCAGTGCAATCAGTGTCTTTGGCAAAGAGATTCTGAGTGTTGTAGTCCAGAAAAAGAATTTTTCCAACCTCTTCCATGGCTGTTATCTGAGCTGCAAGAGTTGTCTAGAGTAACAGAGGAGTACAGGAGACAACTGCCTTGTGCAAAGGGGTTCAGGAGGAGCCCTGGGATGGAGATGCCAAGTGATGGAGCGCCAGTGTGACACGTCTCTAGAGAAACCAGCCTAACTGTGGTTCTGTTCCTCCTCTCTCCTAGCCCTGGAACATGGGTGGGGTGTGTGTTTCATGCTGGCTTTATTTCCCCCTTTTGTTTTCTGAGGTGTGCGTAAATGATTGCTCCCGTTTCTCTACTGTCATGGGAAGGGTGTGGGTCGGGATGTTTCTCTGTGCACTGTTAATACGGGGTCTTTTCTGTATGGACCAAGAGAAAAATCTGTATGTTCTTTAATAAAAACAGATTGCCAGAAAAGAGCAGGTTTGAGATTGCTTTGTGTATGTGAGACAGTCAGATTAGGAGAAAGGAGCAGAGGATAAAGGAGAAAAAAATAAAAATGAAGGGTGCAAACAGAACAAAAACACAAGCCAGCAGTTTATACAAAGGTCTCTGGTATCTTTTCTTGGATGTGTTTTCCCTTCAAGAAACAATTCCATCCTAGAGTGTTTTGGGGCTCTTCTGGTATTGTGGCCAAGGGTATGTATCAGCTACTTAGGGCTTGTATACACTAGCTCCCCCCCCCCCCCCAAGAGTGTCCAGGGGAAGGCAAACAAAAAGGTGAAGGGGTTGGAAACCATGCCTTATGAAAAGAGGCTTAGGGAGCTGGGTACGTTTAGCCTGGAGAAGAGAGACTATTAAGAAGTGATATGATAGCCCTGTTTAAGTATTTGAAAGGGTGTCACATTGAGCATGGAGCCAGCTTGTTTTCTACTGCTCCAGAGAATAGGACCAGAACAATGGATGCAAGTTACAGGAAAAGAGATTCCATCTCAACATTAGGAGGAACATCCTGATAGTAAGAGCTGTGCGGAATGGAATATACTGCCTGGGAGTTTGGTGGGGTTTCCTTCTTTGGAGGCCTCCATTGCTAAAACAATGCTTTAGCTACCTCCATTGCTAAAACTAAACTAAACCCTGAACACCAGCAGTAAAAGTATAGCTTTTAAGCACAAGTTATGGGGAGGAAATCTTTCAGGAGTGAATAAGTTTGTATTCCTGATGGCCCTTGTGTTTCCTTCCAACTCTAATTTTATGATTCTATGTTGTCATAAAATCAGGAAGCACATATTGTGCTCTCTTGCAGCATAGTCAGTCACTATGCACTTGATATTCCTGCTTGGTCTTTCGGCAGTCTCATTCAACATTTTACCAACAAGATCATGATACGTTCCTACCTACAATGACAAGAATCCTGTTGGTGTTGACTTAGGTCTGCAGAATTAGAACTGGACAGTTCTGTAATGCCCGTATCCAATAAGGGGCTGTGATTACGTTACTCCGTAGGGAAGCCAGCAAAATGAATGGCTCTGAAACACTCTGAAACAAAATGAGCAGCTCAAAAAGAGCAGCTGCAGATTTCCAGAGGTTTGGGATTCCCACCCTCTCATATCTCTCAGTCTACTCATTTGCCTCCTGAAGCTGCAGCAAGGATCCTCAAGAAAAAACACAGTATCACAATGAACCATTTATTTGTCTTCCTTCACATATACAAATATCTTTCTGAAGGTTCCTGTCCAGACTAACAAAGGTGTCTGGTTTCTGCTCCAGAGAGCATTTCTGGAGAACAGTACTCTATTTTGTGGGCTCTCTGAAACATGCCAAGTGAGCATTCTTCAGGGCACTCCAAATCCCCTTCAGGTATGTGTCAGGATGTTTGTGAAACAGGTTTTATATGCTCCAGTTCTCAGAGAAGTCCCTGTCCACATGTTATCATTGCAATGCAAGGATAGAACTGGGTGACTCAGTCCAAGATAGGAAACACTCACTGATCTGTTGCTCCAACAGCCACTCCAATCCAGTGTGGGAAGCAATCTGCTAAACCAGCTTGTCCTCACTGTTGGCTCTGTAGAGTTGAGGTCATGCAGAATTCAACTGCAGATTCAGTAAGTGGGTGGGTGGGATAAGCAGTTCCGCATTCACCTGGAAAAGAAGGGAGAGCAGAATAAAGCCCAAATAAGCACCTACTCCTGCTCAGCCTAAAAACTCAGGTTCAGTCAGTTACTGCAGGGGGTGGAGGGATGCTTAACAGTGTCCCAGAGGTGGCTGGTCACCTTCAGGTATAAGCCACAATCTTTTCTCTCTCTCGCTAACATACTGACACACACACAGGCATACACACACATACCTGCTATCCTACATTTCTAACTGTTCACAGGAACAATTCTGATCCTGATGCATGCTTGTGTGCTTATGGCTAGAGACCCAAACACAGAAAAAAAAAAAGCCCAGCTGGATTCATCCAAAGCCCATCTGGTTGGAAGCTTTGGGGTGGTAATGATGGTTCTGCCCCCATAAATGAAGAATTCTGTCCTCCTCCCTAATGGAATTTTCCTTAAGTCCCCAAATTTGTAGCACTACAGTAACTTCAAACTTCAGCGGAGCATTTAGAAATAGAGTTTATACTCTAATGGACTCCAAAGGAAAAGCATAGGTCAAGTCACCAAAGGAAGGCAAACATAGCAAATAAAGAATTTTAGGTGCAAAAGGTGTTCCATGTTTCACCCACTGCAATGGTAGAAATTTGGGAACATGGAAAAATTCACTGAAGGGTGGGGGGGGGGGACAGAACTCTGATTTGTGGAAACTGTCTTCATTTTACCATTTTATTGCCTTTTCTAACAAGATGTGTCTTTTCACAATGGCCTCATTTTAGTCAGTTTGGCTTCTAGGGAACAGCAGAAGTGCGAGTGTGGGAGGCGGGATGGGGATGACACTGGCACACCTCTCAGAGACAGTGTCAGGGCACCACAACTAATATTGGTTAGTATTCTGAATGTCTATTTCTGTGAAAACCCTATGATCCGACAATTCAAAATCAGGTAGTAACCACTTCAAAAATGGCTGGTCAGATACGTCCCTTCAACTCTCTTTCCAGTCCCAGAGAAAGAGAGATCCTAGTGGAAAGTGATTGTTCCTGATGCCAGGAAAAGGCACCTGATTGCTCTGATGGCCTTGTTGGGACAGGGAGAGACAATGCCTGAGGCAGGGGGACAGACAGTGTTCCCAGAGAGAGGGGAAGCAGCCTTTCCTGCCAGATCACATGTGCCTCTTCCCCTTTGCTTCAACCCCCTGTGCTCACCGGGGACTGGAGATATTGCTGCAGCAACATCCGGAGTTCTCTGTTCTGCTGGTGCAATCCATCCGTTTCAGCAATCAGCTTTGCCCTCTGAGTCAGAATGTGGCTGGAGCAGGAGAAAATAATAGCATGTCAGGATGAATGGGCCCCAAAGGGATTTAAATATTACATAGAAAAAGATTCTGCATACAGTGATCACAACCATTAGAACATTTCAAACTTTCTGGACATACAATACGTGATTTTCAAGTTGCAGTCCTTGAACAATGAAGACTAGAAAGAAAAACTACAACTGAATTATATGGCTTGGATCCATCTTATCTGAGGGACCGCCTCCTCCCATACAACCCCCCCCCCCCCACACACACACTCCAGTCTTCTGGGAGGAACCTGTTACAGCCTATGAAGACTAGGCTGATGCAGACCTCCCAGAGGGCCTTTTCGGCTCTCGCTCCCAAGCTATGGAATGACCTGCCGGACGAGATGCGTCTTATTACATCTTCTGATTGCTTTAAAAAAGCCTTGAAGACGCATCTCTTCCGGCAGGCCTTCCCAGAAAGTCCTTAACCTCCCGGCTCTGTTTGGGTTAAGCTCTCCCATTAACACTTTAACATCTTGACCCTGATGTCTATGCAATGGGTTGTTTTAAATTGTAATTTTTATTATGTCGTTTTAATTGATGTTAGTTTAATTCAATTTTAAGGGGCGGGTGGTTGGTTGTGGGTCGTGGATATTTTATCTTGTATTTTTTAATTGATGTAACCCGCTCCGACTGGATACAGAGGAGCGGGCTATAAATAAAACATTATTATTATTATTATTATTATTGTTATCATTCACATATTTCAACCCATTAGCAGAGGCATGAACAAAGACAATGGCTTCATGGCATGCTGCATGGATTAATTAGTTAATATAATATAATTAATTAATAATTAATTATCTGTCTAATTGACAGTGTATATATACTCTAAATAAATAAATACTGCATATATAAGGATAGTTTGCATATCTGCAACTATAGTTGTTGAAATGGTCATCTATGAACTCACCCAGATCTTCTCAGAGAGAATTTTGAGCCCTAGGAAACTGACTTTTGGTCAGCAGATGTATTACTTTCATACATCAAGACTAACTGGTCACTGTAAAGATCTGACCTTACTTATCCCTTGGAAAATTTAGGGCAAGGATTATAATTTACATCTTGCAAGATCCTATTACATTCCATCCTACTCTCACAGCTGTGTAAATATGTTTTATACCTAAGCATTTATCACCACTCTGTACTGTATCGGAAGAAATGGGTTTATATCCATGAAAGCTCATGCAAAAATAAAAACCAACTAGTCTTAAAGGAGCTGCCACATTTCTTTTTATTTATTTATTTATTTTCCCAATTCTTTTCTCCTTTTTATTACCCAACCATTGGAGAAATTCAGATAAACTGATTAGGACTCCAAGCAACAAAGGGTAAAAGACAGTCTAGCAAACTAGACAGAGAAACAGGGAAAGCCCTCTCTGCCCTCACTTCTACCCAAGCATCAGTGTTCATGCATGTTCCAAACTGAGCTTGCTGTGGGGTTCCAATAGTTGCTACAGTGGTCTTGAAGAAACAAGCCTTCCCCCACCTAACCATTAGGGCTCACCCCAGGCACAGACATTTTCAGGGAAGGAGACCATTTGGCAGGAGACAGAACAGTCCTCGAGAGGAGAGGAGATACATTGCAAGGTTCTGTTTTGTTTGACCTGAAGATATTCGAAAATAGCCACAATTGAGTCAATCTTATACTTCAGGAGGTGGGCTTTGGATCCTTGCACACTTCATGTGAAAGCACCAGAGCCTTTCTGATCTTGGAAGAAGAGCAGGGTCAGGCTTGGTTAATAATTGGAAGGAAGACCATCAAGAAACTACCAGATCATAGGTCTAAGCTGATTTGAAGGCAGTTGACAACAGCAAATATCAGAGGAAGGAAATGGTGAACCACCTCTGAATATTCCTTGCCTAAGACAACCTTAACCTTGACTTCCTGCGCTATGCCCCAAACAGCATGCCTTGCATGTGTGCTTGTGTGTGGTTTTAAATGCAATTCTGGAGTTATGCTAAAACAAATTAACAACAACAACAAACCAAAAAAAGAAAATTAAAATAAAAAAGAGGCTGTGTTAGGGAGAGGCAAAGACACTGATACCATGAAACTGCTCGATCATGAAACTGTTCTGGGAGTAACTTACCATACCTGAGGATCAACACTATTGTGTAAATTTACAGTGCTATATAAATAAAGGTTAATAATAATAATAATAACAACAACAACAAC
This sequence comes from Urosaurus nigricauda, assembly GCA_034509955.1. Classification (NCBI taxonomy): domain Eukaryota; kingdom Metazoa; phylum Chordata; class Lepidosauria; order Squamata; family Phrynosomatidae; genus Urosaurus; species Urosaurus nigricauda. The sequence continues at coordinate 377,784,589 of JAOEGL010000001.1, read as the reverse complement.
ACTAAAGTGATTGGGGGCTTATTGACAGGTTTTCAAGGACAAGACAGAGCCAGTGTTGTGCCAAAGGTGCTGGATTAAAAGTCATGTTAAATAAAGTCATAATACTTACTAGTACTTCTGCAAGCCAACAATCAGTGCATCCCACAACTTCAGTTTCCCATCTGGAATGATGTGGGCCAGTGCGTCCCAGTACTCTGAGTCTTTGGAGTTGTCCCGCTCTTCCCGGGTTTTCTTCACTGGGGGGCGTTTATCCCTGGAGTGGAAAGGAAGAGCTAGTGTCTGGACTGTAGAGCTTGAAACTGAGGTAGGCTACCCTCCCAACCACAACCGCAACACCAAGTCTAGAGTTGACCCATGGCAGTGCCCCCTTGGTGCTGACCTCACCATCTGCAACCAATAGAATGAGCTAAAGTGGATTTGTGCACACAAGAGGAAGACCCCATTGTGAGCTGCCATTTCCTGTGCAGGTATCTGTAAGTGTGTAGATTTGCACAAGAACTCCAACCATCACCCAGGACAAAAAAGAAGCACAACAAGAACACTGGTAGACCGGACAAAACAGATCTGTGAACCCCATTTCTTGGAAGACGAACTGAAGCACCTGGACCAGGCTCTACAGGCTAATGGTTATTCCAGCTCAGACATCAGAAAGGCTGCCAAACCCAGAGGAACCCAGAGAAGTGAAGAGAAGCAACCACCCAAGGGGAAGGTATTTTTACCATACATCAAAGGAATCATAGACAGAATAGGGAAACTGATGAGGAAACACAACCTCCAATCGGTTTACAAACCGACTGAGAAAATCCAGCAAATGCTGGGCTCAGCGAAGGACAGGAGGGACTCTCTCACAGCTGCAGGAGTTGATTGCATGCGGTGCAGCTGCAGACAAGTCTACATAGGAACCACCAAACGCAGTGTACAAACAAGAATCAAGGAACACGAGAGACACTGCAGACTGGGTCAGCCGGGAAAATCAGCAGTAGCAGAACAGATTATAAACCATCATGGGCATAAAATGCTCTTTGAAAACACCAAAATTCTGGACCATGCCAACAACTATCAGGTCAGATTACAAAGGGAAGCCATTGAAATCCACAAACACTTGGACAACTTCAACATGAAAGAAGATACAAAGTTTGGCTATCAGTCCTGAAAAATAATAACAAAAGCAAGACCCAGCAAATGCAAATGAGAAACCACCCAGGGTCAGGGTTTTTTCCCAGCAGACAATGGATCAAATACTTAAACAGACACAAATCCTCTTTGCATATCCTTCCACCCAGAGGCCTTGCCATCAACAGAACAATACACAGATTAACATGGAGGTTACTTCTCCCTACCCAGGGCCACACAGTATATATGTACCCCACTCCCTTCCATGCCAGCATTCTCTGAAGATGCCAACCACAGATGCTGGCGAAAAGTCAGGAATAAACTCTTCTAGAACTTGGCTACACAGCCTGAAAAACCCACAAAAAACTATAAAACCAGCAGTTAAAGTACAGTACTATAAAACCATTCTACACACACACACACACACCCACACACCGGTATATAAATACATTCTTTAAACTTATACAAGTTAAAAAAGTCATGATTTAAAATTAACTTGGTAGGCCTGCCAGAAGAGATGTGTCTGTAATGTTTTAAATGTTTTCAGCATTTTAAGAATCACAGAATCGAGTTGGAAGAGACCACAAAGGCCATCCAGTTCAACCCCTTCTGCCATGCAGGAACTCACAATCCAACCATACCTTACAGATGGCCATCCAGCCTCTGTTTAAAGACCTCCAAAGAAGGAGACTTCACCATTCTCCAAGTCTTCCACTTTTGAACAGCTCTTACTGTCACAAGTTCCTCCTATTGTTGAGGTAGAATCTCTGTTCCTGGAGCTTCCATACATTGTTCCAGGTTCTATTCTCTGGAGTAGCAGAACACAAGTTTGCTCCATCCTCAATGTGACACCCCTTCAAATACTTACAGGGCTATCATATCACCTCTTAGCTGTCTCTTCTCCAGGCTAAACATACCCAGTTCCCTAAGTCTTTCCTCATAAGGCATGGTTTCCAGATCCTTCACCATTTTGGTTGCCCTAGACATGCTCCAGCTTCTCCACATCCTTTTTGAATTGTGGTGCCCAAAAGGTCCTCTGTACGAAAAGGTCCTCTGAAAAAATGTTGTCAGTTCAGTCCTGGATGGTTGGAGGAGCAAACATTTCCCAGATAACCTGAGTGTACCAGGCAGATTGTATGTGAGAAGGCAATCCTATAGGTGACCTGGACCAAAAACATGTAGGGCTTTAAAGGTAATACCCAAAACTTTGTACTTTGGCCAGAAACTAACTGGCAGCCAGTGGAGTAATTTTAAGACTGGAATGATGTGACCACTCCTGGATGTACCTGAAATCAGTCTGGCTGCCATTTTCTGAACCAACTGGAATTTCCAGACATGGTACAAAGGCAGCCCAATGTAGAATGCAGAAGTCCAGCCTTGATGTTACCAGTGTGTGCACTACCATCTTTAGATCCTTGCTTGTCAAAGCACAGTTCAGGTATTATTGGAAACACCTGGCGGCTGTATTTAGTCAAAAGCAGCCCTAGATCCCCCAGTTCAGCCTTCCGTTGCGATCCATTCCAAGAGACACTAAGGCCAGCCTTGTCCAACTTGCCCTCAGCCAAACTCACCTTTGCTTCTGGAATTCCTGCACAAAAGCTTTAAGAGCCTTGAGGATGTCGTTGGGGTGCATATAGGTTGCCAAGGGGGGCACTGCTGAGTCAACGGGGTCTTTGACTTCCTCTTCAGGCACAGCAGAGGCCTCTTCTTCTGAAGCAGCAGCCTCTGTGTCTTCTCCCTCTGGACATTCTTCTTCAGCACTCAGGTCTGCCACTAGTGTTTCTATGTCCTAAGAGAGAAAGAGGCTTTCAGAGAGAATTCTTTCCATTCAGTGAGGCTTCAGGGAGTGGTGGCAAACAGCTGAAGGAGAGCAGAGAAGTAATCCTGGAGAAGACTAAAGGAGAGAAATAGAAGACCAAAGCTACAGCTTGGAAAAGTTACCTTTCCAAACTATAAAATTACATTTTGGACTCCAACTCCCACAATTCTCCAGCCAGCACAAGTAGTGGCTATATTACCTGAGAATTGCAGTGATGGAAAGACCTATGATGCCACCAAATCTATCACTGACAGCCAAAAGTGAAATTTTGCTATTGGTAAAAGCAGTATTCCCAGCAGGTCATGTATGTGAATCTCTCAAGAGTACGGATGGGGAGTTTCCTTCCACTACAGTGGAACACACTCCCTCGGAGTGTGGTGGTCTCTCCTTCCTTGGAGGTCTTTAAGCAAAGGCTGGATGGACAACTGTCAGGGATGCTTTGACTGAGAGTTCCTGCATGGCAGAATGAGGTTGGACTGGATGGCCCTTGGGGTCTCTTCAACTCTAGGATTCTATGATTCTAATGGGCTACTGAATCCTAGGAAAAGCTGTGAGAGCTCCATAGATTATGAACAGAGCTGGCTTCAGGGCTGAGTAAACTCAAGATTTGCTGACTGGAGGCCACTGGCCAGCAGTCAAGGTGTTAAAAGGGATTAATGTTTGCTTTTGCTCAGACTGAGGGAAGGTTTTGCAAAACTCACCTGGTCAGTTTTGGCATGTTGAGCCTTGAAATTCAGAAAGAAGTCTGTCATTTGATAGACGTCCTCTTCACTGTCAATTGAGAGGGCCTGGAGAGAAGCAGAGAAGGTTGGCAGGTCAGTGGCGCTGGATGCTAGCAAGGGCCGAATGTGATTAAGATGTCATTAGGACACTGAAAAAGACAGGGCACCTGCACTGATCACCCCAGGTCAACGGGGAAAGGGGTGAGGCAGGCAATGGAACCTGACACCCCAAGGAAGAAAAGGAGAAAGGGAGCCTTCAAAGGAAGTGTGTTCAGGCCCAAACAATGTGGTTTGTTGTAGGGAAAAGAGTCTCCAGGCTGGACAGCCTGGGGCAGGCTGGATAGCCATGAGAAGAACAGGTTGGTAACCTGTAACAGCCATTCTCTGAGTGGCCAACTGTGCCCTCCCACAACCTATCCTACCTCCCCTCCGCTTCAGGTCCCTGTTATTCCCTTTTCTCGGTGGACATCAAAACAGCACACAGAGCAGCTTTGGCAGGGTGGAGGGGAACATACACTGTTGGAGGAAGGGGTAGAGTTTCCCATTGAAAGCTAACTCAGCCCTGGAACATTCTGTGTTCAAGTGCACGTGTTATGAAATATGCTTTTAATAAAATTTTGGGAACATGTGGTCTGTGCCATTGTTGATGTAAACAAGCAGATGCACAGGTAAAGCAATCTCCGATGCCTTCGGAACTACCGGCGACCTTGGAGCTGTTTGGCTTTATCAGGAATTCCTCCTGCTCGCTGCTGATGAAACAGACTGGAGCCAAATCTCTCTCCTCAGAGGTGTTTATTCTTAAAGTTGCTGTATTTACAAATATATACACGCTCGTCCAACAAAACTCTCCAACCATCTATCCACTCCGACTACCCAACAACCCACACTGCGGTGTGCAGGCTATTTATAGATTTGTGCCATGCGGTCACAAACCCATCCTCTTCTGGTGACTCTTTTCCTTGTGCCACCAACAATGTTGTCCCTTCACTCAGGAAGACTTTTGATGTTACCCAGGCTTACGTGCAATCAAGCACATATCTGACCTTGAACACTGTCTGCTGTTCCAGCCTTCAGCTGCAGACAATTATGCCCATGCTTCCTGGTTTCCTTTTGTGCACATCTGAACATTTCATAGTTGAGCCTCAATGCCTAACATGCCCCTCCAAAATGTACAGATGTGTATCATTTTTCCACATATGTGTTTGCCATCTTCCGATGTTTACATTTGTTGAACAGCCAAACTCTGTGTTTATTGTGCCATGCCTATCAAACATGATAGTTGTTCATGCCTTTCAATTGGCAAAGCTTTTGTGAGAACATCAGCAATGTTGTCCCTGGTGTCAATGTACTCCAGATTTATGATTCTGTTTTGAACCATCTCTCTCACATTCTGATACCTCACACCAATGTACTTTGTCCTACACTTCAAGTTCTCAGCTTCAGACATTTCAATACATGATTGTGAATCCTCATGGACTACAGTAGGCTCTTCACACTTTTCTCCCAAATCCACAAGCAATTGCCTTATCCACTGGATCTCTCCTGCAATTTCAGACAATGCTGCAAATTCTGCTTCTGTAGTACTTAAAGCCACACAGTTTTGCTTCCTGCTGCGCCAAATTATTGGACTACCAGCAAATCTTACAAGCAAACCTGACACTGACTTTCTGTCGTGCAATTCTGATGCGAATGAACTGTCCACATAACAATCCAGCTGTTGTTCACTGCCCTGTATCACCAACTTTCTTTCTTTGGTTCCTTTCAAGTATCTCAGCACATGTTTCACTCTAGTCCAGTCTTCTACTTTTGGAACACTTACTTTTCTGCTAAGTACTCCAACAGCAAACGAAATGTCTGGCCTAGTGTTGTTTGCAATGAACATCAAGCTACCTACTACACTTCTGAACAATTCTGGATTCTCAAATTCCTTTGATGATTCTGCACTAGAAGTTCCAGAAGTCATTGGACTCTTTACAACTTTTGCATTCTGCAAGCCACATTTTTCAATCAGTCTTTCAATCTTTTTCTGTTGGCTCAACAAACACCTGCCATCCTCAGTCCACTGAACTTCAATCCCTAAGTAAGTCTTGAGATTTCCCAAATCCTTGAGCTTAAACCTCTTAGACAACTCTTTCTGAACTGATGTAATTTCCCTCTCTGACTTCGCTGCGACACACAAGTCATCAACGTAAATCACTACGGTCACATCACCTTTTGTATACATGCACGCATCCGCAATGCTGCGTTTGTATCCCAATTTGACCAACTCTTCATGAATGCAAAGGTTCCAGCAACGTGCACTCTGTTTCAAACCGTACAATGCCTTTTTCAACTTGTAAACCTTTCCATCCCTGTCCTTGTCAAAACCTAAAGGCTGTTCCATAAAAACCTCCTCACCAAGATGAGCATTCAAATATGCAGTTTCAAAATCAAAGTGTCTCACTACTTGATTCTTCCTAGCTGCTAAAGCTAATACCAGCCTTAAACTTTCTGGCTTTGCAGTAGGTGAAAAAGTTTTGTCAAAATTTTCAAACCTCTGCTGCGAAAAACCTTTTGCAACCAGTCTTGCTTTGTATCTATGGGTTCCATCCGGCATTTCCTTCCTCTTGAAAACCCATTTGCAACCTACAACCTTGTGGTTCTTAGGCCTCTCCACAATCTCAAACACTTCCTTATCTAGTAAAGACAAGTACTCCTGATCCATGGCAGAAAACCATTTCTCCTGCTCCTCCTTAGGATATGACTGCAATTCCTCAAAACTCTCTGGCTCATCTGCCATCACTGAACAAGCTCTTGCACCCTGCACTACGAATCTATCTGGAGGTCTCCTCACCCTCTGAGTTCTCCTTGGCACAATCACTTTTGTTCTGCCTTTTTCATCCTCACTCTCAGAACTAGTTTGCACCTCTGTGTCTTTCATGGACACCTTTTCAAACTTTTGTGTAGTGACTGGTGAGTGCAAAGTTGGATGTGTTTGTGTGTGATGGTGTGCAGAAGTACTGGGTTCACTTTCAGTAGATGCTTCTTGTTTTAGCACCCCTCCATTTCCAGTACCTATGTCACTCTGCCCCAGCTTGAGAAAAACCTCTTTGTTGGCATGGAGCTTTTCCCAACCTGAATGTTTTTCAAAGTTGGCACTTCTGGACAGCAAGATTTCCCCATGACCTACATAAAATCTATAGCTGTTCCCAGAATACCCCACAAACATCAACCTTCTCCATTTAGGATTCCCCTTTTTCCTGAAGTTTGCAGGCACATACACATTTGCATACTGCCCAAAAACTCTCAGATATTTGAGATTTGGTGGTCTCCCATACAGCATGTGATATGGAGTTTTCTTTACAAAAGAATTCCAAGTGCGGTTGGCAACATGGTTTGCTGTCAAAATTGCTTCCCCCCAAAGCTGCTCTGGTGCTTCTGCATCGAGCATCATGCAATCTTTTATTTGCTTTAAGACTCCAATGTGTCTCTCCGCTAAGCCATTCTCCTGGGGAACGGCCGCGTTCGTCGTGTTGTGGCGGATCCCTTTCCTCCTCAACCAATTTTTCAGGTTATTGGACAGAAATTCTCCACCTCTATCTGTAACCAAAGATCCTACTTTGTATTCAAACTCCCTTTCAATCATATTGACCCAATTTTTGATGTGTTCAGCAGCTTCACTCTTTTCCTTCATGAGCATCACATACGAAAACCGTGTGTGACGATCCACAATGACCATGAAGTACTGATTTTTGCCCATGGTTTTGACCAAAGGACCAGCCAAATCAGCATGCACAACCTGAAAAGGTCTTTGTGTGGTGCATTTGCTGCGTTTGGCCACAGGAAAAGCCTTCAGCTTTATCCTGCTGCAAACTGAACAATCCAGGTGGTTTGAACAAGTGGACATTTTAAATTCTGGACACACTTCCCCCAGTTTCCCCAAACTTGTGAAGCTTGTATGTCCCATGACTCTATGGTAGTAATGAGCACAGTCTAAGTGCAAAGGCACATTGTTGACTATTGAACATTCTGCCTTGTCAACCATATAGTACATTTTGTCTCTTTTGATTGCTTTAGCACAAACTTGGTCATTTATGCTAATAGTACAATCATCCCCTTTGAAACTCAATGCATACCCACTGGTGGTTAATTCAGACACACTAACCAAACAGTTTTGCAACTTAGGAACACACAAAACATTTGAAAAGTCCTTTCCAAAACTTGGGATGAACACAGTTCCCATCACTTTTGCCTCCCTTGATGCACCATCAGCCAAAGCAACTGAATGTACATTAGATGGCACCTTATCTTTCAGGAGCTTATCACAATTAATCATATGCGACGATGCTCCGGAATCTAATAACCAAATGGGGTCTACAGCCTGATGGGCTTTATAGTCATTGTTCTTTACCACAGCAACAACACCTTTCCTGCTCACAGGATCTTTAGGCTGTTGTTTCCTTGCTGCTGCCAGCTTTCTACAGTCCTTCTTGAGATGGCCTGGCTTCCCACAGTGGAAACACTTTCTCTCCCTGGACACAGCTGCCTTCTCCGGTTGCAGCTCCTTGAAAGCCTCAGTTGGGTGTGTTTGTCTTGGTACTGCATGATGCCTCTGGAGCCCTGCCTCGTACTGCCGACGTTGGCTCTCTTCCAAGACACGTGCAGCCACCAGCTCCGCAGTAATCTGTGATTCATCAAAACACTGAAGACTCCACAGAATATTCTCAAAATCATCAGAAAGACTCCCAAGCAGGATGTATGCTTTCTGCTCAGATGCAAGGACGACACCTCTCATCTGCACCTGGCTGAACAAATCAGCCATGATCTCCAGATGCTTTTCTGGCGATTGTCCTTTCTGCATTTTGCAGGCATACAGTCTCCTACACCAAATCATTCTTGACAGAGCTGTTTTAGATTGGTGAATCTCCCTCAAAGCATCCCAAACTGCCTTTGAGGTTCTTTTCTCCCGGACATGGTTGATCTGCGACGGCGTGATTGTAAGCAAAATTGTAGCTCTTGCTCTCTTATCTCGGTCAAGAGTATCTGCTGTGGGTCCTCTCTCAACAACATCCCACAGTCCTTCTCTGACCAGCAAAGCCTCACAATAGGAACTCCAAGCTGCATAATTAGTTTCGTCTAGTTTGGGAAATTTAGCTGCCTCCATCATTAAGCAGTGTAAAGATAGAGTCCTGGCAGTTTCCCCAGCTTCTACTGTCAATTGTGATAAGACACAGACAACAGTCCAAAAATCTTACCATCCAGCCTTCCGGCACTGACAGCACAACACAGCAACAAAGTACCTCTCTCACACAGCCAGTTGAACTCTTCAGCACAAACGGAGATGCCTTATCAGATAACGATCTGGGCCCGTAACCCTTGTTGATGTAAACAAGCAGATGCACAGGTAAAGCAATCTCCGATGCCTTCGGAACTACCGGCGACCTTGGAGCTGTTTGGCTTTATCAGGAATTCCTCCTGCCCGCTGCTGATGAAACAGACTGGAGCCAAATCTCTCTCCTCAGAGGTGTTTATTCTTAAAGTTGCTGTATTTACAAATATATACACGCTCGTCCAACAAAACTCTCCAACCATCTATCCACTCCGACTACCCAACAACCCACACTGCGGTGTGCAGGCTATTTATAGATTTGTGCCATGCGGTCACAAACCCATCCTCTTCTGGTGACTCTTTTCCTTGTGCCACCAACAATGTTGTCCCTTCACTCAGGAAGACTTTTGATGTTACCCAGGCTTACGTGCAATCAAGCACATATCTGACCTTGAACACTGTCTGCTGTTCCAGCCTTCAGCTACAGACAATTATGCCCATGCTTCCTGGTTTCCTTTTGTGCACATCTGAACATTTCATAGTTGAGCCTCAATGCCTAACAGCCATGACCCCTGGCTGACCTCCTAGAGGGTCCGCAAAGGGAGAGAAACCACTGGGCAAGACAGTAAGTTGCCTTGGAAAGACCAGCAGGGCCCCTAGAAATGAGATTAGTGGAAGTTCTAGTCTGGGAGTCACCAAACACACATTTCCACATCTCCCAGGTAAGACAATAGCCTTGGCATCATATCTGATGAGCCAGTGATTAACTTAATGACTCAGCCATTAAGTCGACTGCCCCTCTGAATTGTGTCCAAACCTTAACAAAGCCCAGGCAATCAACACCTTTGTCTAAGACTATCTAGTAGCCCCCGGATATGTTTAGCCCTATAAAAGACCATGAGTTTGAACCCCCTGTTGGCGCTATCCTCAGAGTGCAAGCTGATCCACACCAGTTTGACCTCTGCTCATAGCCTCTGCAGCCCATTTCCCCTCATCCCAGCGGTCGTGTTCATCATCCTCATCCACATCTATCAGGCTTCCCGGAGAAGACTTCTAAGGTAGTATTCCAGCAGTGTCTCTCTCTCTCTCAGACATAACTCCCAATCTTACCCCTCCCTTTTTGCTAGCACTGAACATGAGTGTGTGTATATGCCCCCTTTTGCTGTGTGTGGTATTTATCCCCCCAATAAACTGAGTATTTTCATTGGACTCATTTGGACTAGTGTCATCTATCTTGGGGTTTGTCGGTGGACCTCTGGTAGACAATACTGGGACCGCGATTCCGGCATAAGACTTTGTTAGGATCTTCCTCTCTGCATATTTTGAGCTAATTATAATTCCCCTAAATGAGAGATTTCCTAACACAAGGCCCACTGGTCCATGGCGCAGACACCACGAAGAACAACCAACCCTTCCAGCCAGAGCAAGAGAAGGAAAACTCACCGAGAAGATGGAGTCCAGTTTCATGAGGGTCCTGTCAGCCTTCTCCAAGGGTTGGAGAAGGCCCAGCAGCTTGCTCTCAATTAGGAAGCCCTGGCAAGGAAAGAAGGGAGGAAGGAGAGGCTCAGGAGAGGCACTTTGGTTAACCCAAGGCTGCAGTTGGGCAGGAGTCCAGGAGAAAGGCCTTGGCTCTAGACAGCTGCCAACCTCAGCAGAGGGCCTACCACCTGAGGCCAGCTACTCACCAAGCTACTCACCGATTCATCACACAGAAGCTCCAGGATGTGTTTGATGGTCTTGGCTGAGATGGACCAGCGTGCCTTGATCCCTGGCTCAGCCTCTGGGGTCTCCTTCCCTTTCTCCTTGGGGGATGGGGCCTTCTCTTCTTCTGGGCTTCCCACAGATGGGGAGGAAGCCTCCTGGGGTGATCTGCTTGCTATGGGAAAGAGCAACAGCCTTGAAGTGGCAGCAAAGCACAGAAAGAGCCATAACAATGAGAACTATCCCCTGTAGAGGATAGGTAGGTCCTGGTCATAGTTTGGTTTCAGGGATTCCAGAACTAATCCCCATGCAACTCAAGTTTCAAATTTCACTCTCAAAATGGCCTGATAAGGTCATGCCTAGGATTATGCAAATCCCACAATTCTGGGCAAGCACCAAATTTGGTACTGGATATAACATCCTGAGCATCACACTATTAACTGTTTCTGAAAACAAATCCTAGAGGCTTCATGGATGGTCAAAAACATGTGGGCAATATTAGATGATGCATTAAAAAGGGAAGGGAGGGTCGAGGAAAAGAGAGTTTCCAGTGAGAGATGCAGGGGATTATGTGTTCACTGGTTAGTAGAGAGTCAATAAATGGTATAAATCAGGCACACCAAACTGTTGTTATGTGCTTTCAAGTTGAATCTGACTTATGGCAACCCTGGCATAGGGTCTTTTGGGAAGATTTAGTATTCATAGGAGGTTTTGGTCTTTGCCTTCCTCCAAGGCTGAGAGGATGTGATTTGCCCAAGGTCCCTCAATGAGTTTCCATGGCTGGGTGGAGATTTGAATCCTGGTGCACCACAGGCTTCTGGCCCTCATTTCCAAGGAGAACATGGAATGGTCTCCATGTTGTTCTCTTGTCTCTATGACCCTATCCCACTTTAATTTACTTGCCAAAGGAATCCCAATTTTTGAGATCATGTAAGCAGAACCATTTATGGAGACATAACCAGTTTTATGCAAACAGCTTCAATTTAAGTAACTCATTTAGATTTCAGAACATGACCTTCCTAGTTGCAGGACTGGAAGCAAGGCTTCTTGGGAAGAATACACCCACCACCCTTGGCAAGGGGTTTGAGGGAAGCCTACTTACATTCAGACTTGATCACCTCCTGGGCCAACTCGTTGGCTGATTTCACCTTCTTGCAATGCACGATGGGCCCCACATTGTGCAGGAACCAGCTGTCAGGCTCAATCCAGTGTAACCCCAGCTGCTGGGCATGGATAACACTATCAGCATTAAAGGCTTTGCGGATCAGCTGCTTGGCCTCCTCCTCGTTCATCAGCCAGACTGCCAGGAAGTGCTCCGCGTCCACAATGGCAAAATGTCTAAGTTGAGACAAAGGAGGGAATTTGCCAGTTAATCTAGATTCAGAAGCTGGAAGCAGCTCTTGACAGCCATATGGAATGGCAGAGGGTTGCAGCTCAAAAACAGAGCACCAACTCTGCAAAAAGTTCCTAAGTGAAGAGACCAAAGACTATCTAGTTCTGGAGGAGGAGGACTTTCACACCAAGGATTTATCACACCAGTCTGCTGTTCCATCACAATTGAGCTAGCTTAAGAATGGAAGCATACTGGTTTGGCATCATTTTTAATCACACGTTTCCCCACTCCCATGGTGATTCGTGGTCACAGAATTATAGAGTTGAAGGAGACTGCAAGGGCCATCCAGTCCAACTCCCCAACATGCAGGAATGCTTAACTAAAGCCCTCCCTATCCCTTTGTTGAGGAATGCTTAACTAAAGCCCTCCAGCCTCTCTTTAAAAACCTCCGAAGGAGGAGACTCCATCATCCTCTGAGGTGGCAGCATCTTCCACTGTCAAACAGCTTTTACTGTCAGGAAGCTCTTCCTAATGTTGAGATGGAATCTCTTTTCCTGTAGTGTGATATATTTTCCACATTGCCAAATGCTGCCTTCCATGAGGAAGGGAAGAATTTAATTTGGCATATTTATACTCCACTGTTCTGCCACAAAGACTCTCAGAGCGGCTTACAAATTGTTAATTAAACACTTCCCTGCCCTCAGGCTTACAACCTAAAAAAGACATGACACAAAAGGAAAAGAGAATGGCAGTGGGGAAGCAGATATGGACAGTTCTTCTCTCCCTCTGAGGCAAGGGCAGTTTCAGTGGGAATGGAGGGAGGGCCTTTCATCTGCCTGTGGATCATAGAATCATAGAGTTGGAAGAGACTACAAGGGCCATTTAGTCCAACCCCCTGCCATGCAGGAACTCATAATGAAAGCATCCCCAACAGATGGCCATCCAGCTTAACTTAGCCATGATGGAGCTGTCTCTGCCTCTTTTCCCCTCCAAGGCCAGAGCAGTGGCAGTTGGAATGGAGGAAAGGTCTTTCATCTGCCTGTGGACTAGAGCATGGTGGAGCTGTGCCTGCTTCTTCTCTCCCTCTGCCAGGGCTGTGCATGTGGCTGACAACTGCTTCCTGAAGCTGACTGCTGTGTGAATGTGCACACAGAAGCCAGCTTAGGAATGGTGTCCACTGCAATTGCTGCTCCTCCCTCCCAAAGCAAAGGGCTGTTGTGTGCACATTCACCCTGTTCAGGGGATTGCAGCTGCCAACCACCTCCTGGAGTCAGCTGTCAGCTGCTGTGTGAATGTGTTCATAGCAGCTGACTTAGGTAAGGTGTTGGCAGCTACAATTACTGGGAAGAGGAGAAAGGGGGAGAAGAGCAGAATCATGCTCACTCACACCACATGACTTCCTGAGAAGCGGAACCATGGAAGGGACATTACACAAAGGCAGTAATGGAACAGCAATGAAACTGAGATCCTATTGATGGTTTGGTCCATCGATGAAAAGGTGCACTACAGGAATGAATTGGATGCAAGGCCATAGGAGGACAGATATGACACTGTGTGAGAAGTACCAGCCAATGACACTTTTGTCCTGTTAAAATTTTACTTTTTAATCTTGCACAGCAAAGTTGTGTACAAATATAATGCTACAGTATGATTCCACTTTTACCTGCCATGTTCCATACTTTGGAATCCTGTGATTTGCATTTTGGGGGTGGGCATTTCACATTCTTTGGCCTCAGAGGGAGAGAAGAAGAGAAAGGCACAGCTCCACCATGGCCAGCCCAAGGCATCGGAAAGTCAGAAGTTGAAAGACTCTTCCTCCATCTCAGTGCCAAAACGCAATGTAAAGAACATCTCTGTGGAACTTAAAGACTGTGTAAAGAAGAGATTTGTATTACTAAGCTTAACTGAGAAGGAAAGCAGAAATATTGTGGACCAGAACCAGGGACATTGGCAAGGAAGTATGCAAAAAGACATTATCAGGACACAAAAAGAATGGAAAGTCTAATTGGATGGCTGACAAAACTCTTTTAAGCAGTTAAGGACAGGAAAAGATAGGATTTGGCTGCCTCCCCCTCACCTCATTGTCCTCTGCAGGTCCTTGTACTGCACTACAATCCGCTTGTAGTCTGCAGTCAGTGTCTGATTCTCCTCACGGTACTGCTTGATCTGTCTGGCCAGTTTCTGGCGCAGGTTGTTGATCACATCATGGAGTCTGAGGAGGGAGGGAGGGAAGGGAGATTCCATTACTAAAGGAAGAAGAGCAGGCAAGCCACTTCCCAAGGGCACCCAGGACCACTTCACATGAGCTTACATAGTGAGTGTTCCAGGACTAAAACCCTTGAAGACTTTGGGTCCTTGACAGATTTGCGCCGGCCTCAGCCTGAACTAGGGGTGCACGGCAGCTGAGCGTTTACACGCTCAGAAACCCTACCACGTACCCCAAGTGCCATCTTGATGCGCCCACATACAGACGGGATGTGCCACAATGACATCTGCATGGCGCAGCACCCAAACAGTGCTGCGCTGCACAGATCTCATATTCATGCATGAACGTGTGAAGGGTGCCCCGTGCATGGCCTAAAAAGAACCAGCCAGGAGCGGGTTCTTTTTAGCCCTCCTGGAGACCGTGCCATTTGGTTGGCACAATCTCCATCCAGGACAGAAATGGGTGGCGTCTCACTGTCCCCTTCTGCCAATCTATCTAGCCCCTTTGTATGCTAGGGTGCATCTTCACTGTAGAAATAATGCAGTTTGACACCACTTTAACTGCCATGATTCCATCCTACAAAATCCTGGAATCAGCACTTTGGTGAGGAAACAGCACTTTTTAGCAGAGAAGGCTAAAGACCTTGTTAAACTACAAGTCCTTGAATTGCTTGGGATGGAACAAGTGAACGTAAAGTAGTGTCAAACTGCATGACTTCTATAGTGCACTCCAAGCTGAATTCACACAGGGGCTTTGCACATAATTGACTTCCGACCTTGTGTGTATTTCAACACTGTATCATGAGATACACACAAGGTAGAAAACTTTTCAGTGGACATGTGCTATTTATTTGGTTTGATTTGATCTATATCCTGCCTTTCACCCAACAGGGGATTCAAAGTGCCTCAAAATATAACTTAAAACGAAACAGAGTTACAGCTGTGCACAACCATATTTAAAGAGAGAGAGAGAGAGAGAGAGAGAGAGAGAGTCACTGTTGTGTAGTGATTTGAGTGTTGAACTATGACTCTGGAGATCAGAGTTTGATTCTATGCTCGGCCATGGAAACCTACCAGGTGACCCTAGCTGAGTCACACACTCTCAGCCCCAGAAAATCCCATGGTACCATCCTACTTTAGTGATACTAGAATCATAGAATCATAGTTGGAAGAGACCACAAGGGCCATCCAGTCCAACCCCCCTGCCATGCAGGAACTCCAAATCAAAGCATCCCCGACAGATGGCCATCCAGCCTCTGCTTAAAGACCTCCAAGGAAGGAGACTCCACCACTCTCCGAGGGAGGGTGTTCCAATGTCGAAGAGCCCTTACTGTCAGGAAGTTCTTCCTAATGTTGAGGTGGAATCTCTATTACTGCAATTTGCATCCATTGCTCCCCGACCTAGTCTCTGGAGCAGCAGAAAACAAGCTTGCTTCCTCCCCAATGTGACATCCCTTCAGATATTTAAACAGGGCTATCATATCACCTCTTAACCTTCTCTTCTCAGGCTAAACATCCCCAGCTCCCTAAGGCATTCCTCATAGGGCATGGTTTCCAGACCCTTCACCATCTTAGTTGCCCTCCTTTGGACCCGCTCCAGTTTCTCCACATCCTTTTTGAATTGTGGTGCCCAGAACTGGACACAGTATTCCAGGTGGGGCCTGACCAAAGCAGAATAGAGTGGCACTATTACTTCCCTTGATCTAGACACTATACTTCTATTGATGCAGCCTAAAATTGCATAGGCCTTTTTAGCTGCCGCATCGCACTATTGACTCATAAATCAGAAATTACTTGAAGGTACACTATAACAATTTTTAAAGAAAAAAATTAAATTAAAATAGGTTAAAATGCAGTTACAACATAATGATGATGAACATTCAGCACATCCCAATTTAAAAGACCTTTTACAATGGATTTGTAGAAAACTATGGTTATTGATGCAGTGGAACACAGAACTCACCACATTTTAAATTTGAGCAGTTTTTTTAAACTTCATGAAGTGATTTTGCCTGTTGTGTTTTCTGACCCAAATGGGAATTCTGGTGTATTGAGGGCTGTAAACATAGTACCTGTCAATAGGAGCATTTGTGGATAAAGAACCAAGGGTTTCATTCCACAATACCCAAACATCAACAGCCAAAAAGTGAAATTTTTGCTTTGAGCAAGTGTCAGCCCTTCCTCTTTTTGCAAAATACAATAAGATAAAAATTTAACCAACAGAAATGCAAAGGATTTGTTGGGACAATTTGTGTCCCAGCCATTTCCTCTCTTTTAAAATAAAAGGTAAGCAGCATTTGGCTAAAACCTGGGGACCTTTGTTACAACAATTCAAGTGGTGATGTTGTAAAACACCTGCCTTAGCAGTCTAGCTGCAGCTGAATTCTGCAAGGAAACATTGCTCTAAGATAGTGGTCCCCAAACTGCGCTTTTTAAAGGATTTTGGACTTCAGCTCCCAGAATGCCAGACTACGGCCAACATGGGTGAGGCTTCTGGGAGCCTCAGTCCAAAATTTCTTAAAGGGCACAGTTTGGGGACTACTGCTTTAGGGGAAAAAAACTCTGGTCTCCTAGTTAAATCCCCTTCCCAGTGGCTGCGAGGGAAACACCAACAACTGAGCTGTTTCCTTACCGGTTGAGCTTTCGCTTCTGTTGGGATTTGATAATGGTGTTCTCATCATCCCGCTTCTTCAGCACCTGGAAGTTGTACTCCAGTTTCTCCTGGTTTAGCTGGTAGATGGCTTTCATTTGTTGGAGCTGTTGCTCCAGGATCTGGCATCCAAAGTGGAGGAAGATACATTTAGAAATAAGCCAGTATCACAGGGCCAATTCCACTCAGGAACACGCTACAAATGGGCCACATCATATCAAGTGAGTGAATACCTTGCCTTTGTGTCACTGGGGACAGCCATAATATTATCTATACCTAGCGTATATCAAAAAAGTGGCCTCCCCAAGGGAAACAAAAGGCCTGAGCAGAGGCCCAGGATAGCAAGGGCCAAGCCTGTGCTATCCTGGTCCAGTCAGTCCCCAGGTCAGCACAAGGAAGGATGGGTATTTACATTCATACACACTGCTGCCATGAACCCGCTACTGCCATGTGCCCCTCACCCTTTCTCCACCAACCCCTGTACCAAGAAGACCCCTGTTGCCACATCTGATGTGGAAATAAGGAGCCTGGCGGCAGCCATGTATCGACACACTAACATGGGTTTTCTCAGTAGCAGCAATGGGGAAGGAAGGTTAGGGGCATGCAGGGCCTTTTGGTTTGCTGGGAGTTGCTGTGGAGTTTTCAAGAAACAGAGGGTCATTTTGACCTGTGCTAAGGATAGGACTGGGACTGCTGGATAAGCGCCTGCTCTTTCCAACCACAGCATGGAATAGCCTATGTCATCCAAATAGGACAATGTGAAACTGGGGAAAACACTGGCCTTTTGGGCCATATGGGCAGCCCTAAACTTCCGTGCTCTCATCAAAAAACAGGTGTGACTGGAAATGTCAAGAGGGAGATACAAAGGGCAGGTGTGGGACAGATGGGTGTTTACATGCAGAGACGGTAGGAACCCATGGGGCGGAGGTGTATGGAAGAGAAAAATTATGATCCAAAAGAAATCCTCCCAATTGGAATTCAAATGTGAATCTTGGGGCCCTACACCACTTTCCATGTTAAGTGGAACAACTGACACATCAAGATATTTTTCTAGGCTGCAGAAACTTGGAAGTGATTCCTACATTCCATGGGGACTGAACAACCAATGCACTGATTTGGGGCTAGAGCCAGGATGGTGTAGTAGCCTGAGCATTGGATTATGACTTAGGAGACCAGGGTTTGAATCCTTGCTCTGCTATGGAAATCCATTCTCCCTTCAAATGGATGAACTATGGGCACCAACTGCTAGTGAACCAGCCTGACCCATAACAGGAGGGAGAGGTCTATCAGATGTCTATCGAAGGTCTTCTGCAAGAGACACGCTCAACCCTCTGGGCAAGACTCCTGCTGCACTCTGAGCACACTCACCGTGGCCTGCTGTGTGTGTTCTCCTCCCATACCTGCACATCATGCTCCAGCTTGACCTTAATAACATTGTAATCTTCAGCATCTTGCACCCGCAACTGGTTCAGCTCCCGCTCATACTCCTCCACTTTCCTCAGGCGGGCCATCATGAACTCCAACTAGGACCAAAGTGGAAGACACCTGATCACCAGGGGCCTGACTGTAGTTGAAGTAAAGATGGATAGAAACCCTTTGGCTCCCACTGGAATGGTTCAGGGATGAACCAAGCTACCTGCTCAAAAAGACGCACATAACAGAATCAAAGCTGGAAAGGATCTCAAAGGTCGTCTAATTCAATGTCTATTGATACAGGAAATCTCTTACTGCACTACCCCCACTAAACAACCATCCATCCTTTGTTGAAAAGCCTCCAGCAAAGGAGATAGCTTCCATAGCAATTTATTCCTCTGTTGTAACATCAGGAAGTTATTCCCAAAGTTTAGCCAAGGCCTCCTTTTCTTCAATGTATCCCTGCTGTTTCAGGTCCTTGAAAAGGGGGAAACAAATCTCTTCCATATGTGGAAACCCTACAAAGTGTTCAAGATGGCTAACATATCACCCCTTCATAATTAAATAAGCAATTGTGTTCAATAATAATAATAATGCATTTGTATGCTGTCTTCTTTTGACACAGGATCTAAGGCAGCTTACAACAAATTAACACAAAGCACAGCTAAAATCTTATTAATGCAAAAATGTAAAAAGCAACTAAAGAAATTAAAGAAACAATTCTGTTAAAAACACAAAGTTGAAACTGTTTAAAGCAGCTGAAACTGTTTAAAGACAGTTTTAAAAGATAAATGTAGAGAATGTCTTATTAAAAGACCCTTCTGCACAATGGATCAGAAGCCAAAGGCCTGCCTAGATAAAACAAATAAATAAAGATGTGATATTCATGTCTGGCTACTATCTGCATTGGATAAAATGTTCTTGTTCAGCCCAGTGAGCTCTCTGTCGTTATTCACCATCAAGACTTCAGCTTCTGGAGACAGTACAAATGTGAGCTCCAGTCCTCAACTGTCCTATTCAGCTCTTGCAAACGTAGGGCCATGGCTTCTTTGTTTGAGACAATCAATCTGTCTCCCTCTTTTCCTACTGCCTTCCACTTTGCTGAGCATTATCATCTTTTCCAGTGAGTCCCATCATCTCATGATATACTGAAAGTACAATAGCCTCAGTGGAGCTGTCTTGGCTTCTAGGAACAACATGGGCCTGAGTTGCTCTCAGACCCAATCATTTGTATTTGTAGCAGTCCATGGTAGAGTCACAGGATCTTAAGAGCTGAAAAGAAGCACAAGGGCCATTTGATCCTTTCTTCTATCATGCAGGAATTCCCAACCCAAACACTCGTGAAAGATGGCCATTTAGCCTGTTTTATGACCTCTAAGGAAGGAGCGACCACACCACTTTCAAGGCCGTGTATTCCACTGTAAAACAGTTCTTACGGTAAAGAAGTTCCTCCCAATGTTTAGAAGGAATTTCTTGTCATCTGAATCTACAGAAATTCCTGCAGAGTTCCAGTGAACTCTGCTATGCAGATAATGCCTAGTTTAGGCAGAAGAGTCAGAAACTCAGTGGGAAGTGGGTCCCTTAGCAGCAACTTTGAGCTACATTCTCCCATATATATTCCCGAACACAGAAAAGCAGACTGCAGACATGGCAGGCATAGCAACCATCCTTTTAGTATAACAAGATCAAATTTATCTGGCCCCAAAAACTCAAATTTCATTTTGAACAGAAGGAGAGTAACAGGGAAACAAACAGCCCACATCACAAGGGCTTCTCTCAGCCCAAAGGATGTGAACTCCTGCTCTACACGGGAGAAGCATCTTCCTCTTGTGCCTGGATGAATGCATGTGCACACACCTACACATACACACACACACAGAGTCCTTACCTCCTGAAGGTTGAGATTCTGCATGCCTTGCTCCCATTTCTTCTTATTGTTTGTGAGGAGTTCACGGCGCTCTAATTCAAAGGCTTTCTGGAGGGAAAAAGAAATGAGTGGCAAGAATGAGCTCCCCACTCTCTTGGATGAAAGGAGAGTTGGCAGTGCCAGGATAGGGCCAGGATTCTCCAGAGATTAATCTTAAAAATCTGTGTGGCAGATTCAGCAATATAACTCTAAGCACAAATGACACTTGTGACTCAGAGCACTTTTGTTCCACTTGCATGATACATCAAGTGTGACGCACTTGGAACTGACTACAGTTACCCAGACTCTAGTGACCCCCTGCTTAGATTACTGTAATGCACTGTATGTGGGGCTGCCCTTGACATTGACTCCCATACATGGAATCATAGAATCATAGAGTTGGAAGAGACCACAAGGGCCATCCAGTCCAACCCCCTGCCATGCAGGAACTCTCCATAAAAGCATCCCCGACAGATGGCCATCCAGCCTCTGCTTAAAGATCTCTAAGGAAGGAGACTCCACCATACTCCTAGGGAGTGTGTTCCACTGTCGAACAGCTCTGACTGTCAGGAAGTTCCTCCTAATGTTAATAATAATAATAATAATAATAATAATAATAAAGTTTATTTCTATACCGCCCTTCCGGTGATCAGGGCGGTGTACAACATATACATGTTGAGGTGGAATCTCTATTCCTGCCATTTTTTATCAATTGTTCCACGTCCTAGTATCTGGAGCAGCAGAAAACAAGCTTGCTCCCTCCTCAATATGGCCTCCCTTCAAATATTTGAACAGGGCTGTCATATCACCTCTTAACCTTCTCTTCTCCAGGCTAAACATCCCCAGCTCCCTAAGTCATTCCTCATAGGGCATGGTTTCTAGACCCTTCACCATTTTCGTTGCCCTCCTTTGGACATGCTTCAGTTTCTCCACATCTTTTTTGAATTGTGGTGCCCAGAACTGGACACAGTATTATTCCAGTTGGGGCCTGACCAAAGCAGAATAGAGTGGCACTATTATTTCCCTTGATCTAGACACCATACTTCTATTGATGCAGCCTAAAACTGCATTGGCCTTTTTAGCTGCCGCATCGCACTGTTGACTCATGTTCAACTTATGGTCTACTTGGACTCCTAGATCCCTTTCACACGTAATTTCATTCAGCCAGATGTCCCCCATCCTATATCTGTGCATTTCATTTTTGCGTCCTAAGTGCAGTACCTTACATTTCTCCGCACTGAATTTCATTTTGTTAGCATTGGCCCAGCTTTCTAGTCTATTCAGGTCATTCTGAATGTCAATCCTGTCTTCTGGAGTATTGGCTACTCCTCCTAATTTGATGTCATCTGCAAATTTGATAAGTATGCCACCAATTCTGTTATCCAAGTCATTAATAAAGATATTGAATAGCACTGGGCCCAGGACAGAACCCTGTGGGACCCCACTGGTCACTTCTTTCCAGGATGAAAAGGAGCCATTGCTGAGCACTCTTTGAGTTCGGTCAGTCAACCAATTACAAATCCATGTAACAGTTAACTTGTCTATCCTACATTTTGCAAGCTTGTTTGCAAGAATGTCATGGGGAACCTTGTCAAAGGCCTTACTGAAATCGAGGTATACTATATCCACAGCATTCCCTTCATCTACCAGGCTGGTAATTTTATCAAAAAAAGAGATCAGGTTTGTATAATAATAATAATAATAATAATAATAATAATAATAATGATGATGTTTTATTTATAGCCCGCTCCTCTGTATCCAATCGGAGCGGGTTACATCAATTAAAAAATGCAAGATAAAATATACATGACCCATACCCAACCACCTGCTCCTTAAAATTAAATTAAACTAACACCAATTAAAATGACATAATAAAAATTTGGCATGACTTGTTATTCTGAAACCCATGTTGACTTTTTGTGATTATGGCATTGGCTTCTAAATGTTCACAGACTCTCTGTTTAATTGTCTGCTCCAGAATCTTTCCTGGTATTGATGTCAGACTAACAGGAGGATAATTGTTGGGATCCTCTTTTTTCTCCTTTTTGAAGATGGGGACAACATTTGCCCTCCTCCAGTCTGCTGGGACTTCTCCTGTTCTCCAGGAGTTCTCAAAGATTATTGCCAGTGGTTCTGATATTACATTTGCCAGTTCTTTTAATACCCTTGGATGTAGTTCAGGATGGCATGGATATTAAGGGGGAACAGACAATCTGAATATAGGATGCTTGCCAAAAACATTCAATATTTCAACATTTCATTTATTACGGCAAATAGCCAGCATAGTTAAAAAATAAAAAAATTACAAGACAGTTGACTGGGTATAATGTACACATTTTAAAACCATTTCTTCCATCATAAGAAAAAGTTGTGTGAAAACAAATAACCAAATATTTGACAACATTTTTTCAATACACCTTTATGGCAATTGATAGCATCTGCACAGAATCTAGCAACTTTGGCAGTTATCTACTCATTTAGATCTGAGAGAAGGCATTCTACCTAGAATTTATCTTGTCTACCCAGAAATCTTTGAATAAGAGAAGTTATAAGTGAGGTTCTGATGTCTTTATAGAAGGAGAAATATAGAAATACAAACTGAGTCTTCTTCATCTAAACCAGAAGGGTAAATCCATTTCAGGTATGGGATCTTTTTATATCTGCCATCCAATTCAGCAGAAGGGAGAATATTCAGCTGCCTACCAAAAAGAGATCTTCACTCAACACTTCCCTTCCTCACCTTCTGAAACTGACTGAATTTATTTTCACAGGAAGGGAAAATCAGGATTCTTTTGTTTTTTTATTTTAAAGTATTTTGATATTCTCGGTCCCTGTACAGTTGCGTTTTGAATCCATTAGCCACCATGAATACAGAAAATGCAAATTTCAAAATACAAAATCCATTAGGGGGCACTCAGGGGGAGCAAAAATTGGGAAGCTCTGGGAGCCATGCCTGTTTCCCCACAATAAGCTCCCCTCCTAACAAGGGCTGCACTCACTACACAGGCACACACACACACAGCCAAATTGCTTTTTGACAAGAAAAATACGAATGAGTCCACTACCTCAATCATCAGGAGCTCTCGGCGGTAGTTTTTGATGAGGTTTCGGATCTGCTCCTCCATTCGCTCCAGCAGCAGGTTAATGTCTTCTGCCTGCCTCCTGAGATCCTTCACGTACTGGTCATCTTTGGACTTCAGCTCCTGAAAGGCAAAAGCAGCCCAGTTCAAGCATTACCTTGGGACCCAACTCCCAGACTATGAAAACATGGGGGTGTTTCACCTTTTGAGATCTGCTCACTCTCATGCTCCTGAAAACCCTCATTATTAAAAGTTTATCAGACCATATTTAAAGCACACTGAGACATCCTATATGTGGGGAAAATTTACTGCAGCCAACGAAGATGAGGCTGGCTGCAGTTACCCAGAAGGCCTTTTCAGCTGCCGCTACCAAATTATGGAGTGGCGTGTCGGAAGAGATCTGACATATTATTAACCTTGACAGCTTTAAAAAGGCTATCAAGATGGATCTTTTCCAACAGGGCTTCCTTGAATAATTCACTCAGTCACCCCACTGATATGGACCATGCTACTGAATACCCCAAGATGCCCATCTTCCGGTCTCTGATGTTTTAATGATTTAATTGGTATTTTATTATTGTTAGGTAGGAATTATTATGTTGTTTGTTTAAGGAGGGGGGAGATAGTGGGATTCATTTTTATTGTATGAATTTTATTGTTGTAAGCCTCCTCGATCCTAGGGGAGAGGCAGGATAGAAATAAAATTTTATTTATTATTATTATTTAACTGCACACTGTTCAGAAGCCAGGACTCTTTTCTCCCCAAACCCTTAAAGTCAGGAGACAGGGGAACTGACAGCCGCCTGAGGCCTGATGTGTTGCTTCATCTCTCCCAGTGCAATCCAGTTTCCCTATTTTAAGTTCTTGAAGCTGTAATGTATCTATATCAAATAGTAGCATATTACAAACAAAAGCACATGCTAGCTCCAGGCATGTAGCCAGCCTAATCCTAAATAAAGATAAGAGTGAGAGTGTGAAGGAAAATGAAAATAAATGACAAGCAAAATGCCTGTGAAATTGTACTCAAGAAGAGAGAATATCTGTGGACTGGAGAGAGAATAAACCTGGTAGATATACTAGCTGAGACAGGTAGGATGCTAATGACACCTACTATACCTCAGGTAATGGCTATAGATAAGGATCTCTATTCTGACTGTATAAGAGAACAGGGGAGGGGTGTAGATCTTTTAGCTGATTGGCTAAAACAAAGGCTGGAAAGAGTATAAAACAGAAGCCTATTGAGCAGCAAAGCTCCAGATTTTATTCTTGGGAAACTAGTTTATCTCATGTGGAGTCGAACCAGTTCCAGTTTATCTCAGCTTGTGCTGCCAAGCAATCACCGATAACTTGAACTCCTACATGTGGTAAAGTATTCATTTCCTGATGAAGCTTGTTATCTAATATCCAACAGAATGCTGGTGTAAAAAACCAGTTAAACAGACACACCAGGAGAGGGAGTGCGACACTTTGCTATATAATCTGACAGGGCTGCAAGTTTGTTATAAGAATATGCCTGCACTGATTCAGAGTCTATGTAAGCTGGGCCACTAAGAACAGTATATTTATCTGTGCTATCTGGGTTACTAGAATAAGTGTTCATATGAAGCTGCAACTTGTTCTCCTGTTAATTTCCTGATAGACCAAGGTTTAAGAATACTTAAGAAGTATATCGTTGTTCATCTGACTACTGGACAGGACTGACATTTGAAACCTTGGGAGCTTAGGGCCACGTATGCATGAACCAAAAGGCCTGTTTTCTCCCATTCTGGTGTCATCCTGTTCTGGCAATGCATGGCCCAAACTCTAGTTCTGGTGTGAGCAATCTGGACAACATCTGGCACCTTCAGCACCACAACTTGTGTATTTGTTGTTTGTTGTGTGCTTTCAACTTGTTTCTGACTTATGGAGACTTTAAGGCAAACCTATCATGGGATTTTCTTGGCAGGTTTCTTCAGAGGAGGTTTGCCGTTGCCATCCTCTGAGGCTGAGAGAGTGTGACTTACCCAAGGTCACCCAGTGGGTTTCAAGGCCGAGCCGTGATTCAAAACCTGATCTCCAGAGTCATAGTCCAACACTCATATCAATACACCATGTTATACCCTGGGGTATAACAGTAACAATCTTAAAACATTTTTTAATTAAAAAAAAAAAAAACACTTACTTCCAGGAAAAATGACATCCTATGTGTTTGCCACTGTTGCCAGTCACTTGTTTTGAGGTAAAAACAAGGCACCCAGCCATGTGATCATGGCTGGGTGCCTCGTTCCGACCTCAGAAATGAGCAACCCACAGATGTACCAAGTGGTTCAGGAGGATACCTGTGTAGACAGCTGCCACGGCTTGGAAAGGGTGGGATAGATAATGGGGTGAGTTGGCACAGTACCAGGCCCAGAATGTGGTATCCTGGCCCATGAATTCAGGGTCTAGGTGACCGACTCAGGTATAAGGCAAAGAACCCTCGATCTTCTACAAGATATAGAGGTGGAGGAACCACACGTTACCAGCAACAGAGGGAAGATGTAACACCCCCTCTACACATACACACACCCACACAGGGCACCCCAAGGCCCGAGATTGCAAGGAGCTGTTCACCCATCTAAGTGTTTATAGACTTGGCCCTCCACATTTGCGGCTTTGACTTTTGGGGCTTTGATTATTCATTGATTTGATTAATATGTTCTCTCTAGGTCCTCCAGCATGACTCTATTGTCAACTTCTGCCAAAAAGAAGGACCTAGAGATTCCTAGAAAGAACACTTCTCTAGGCATTTTTAGGTTCTCCAGTGCAATTTCATTGTCAATGTCTGGCAGATCTTGATCACAGAATTCCTCTGGAAGACCTAAAGATTCCTAGAGATGTTCTCTCAGATTAAAAAAAATGTGGGTTTTTGTATTTCCACTTTCCACTTTCACAGAGGTCCTTGCCCCTAATCCCAGTGAATGTAAAGGATCCACTTACATCTATCCACAAATAAACACAACAAAGCCTTAACCTCTTCCTCCACGTCAGAAATTCTGAACAAGATTGTTTGGGTGGGGAAAAAGTTAAGGGTTTGGTGTATTATTTGCATACAGATGTGTACACATATATGCATGTGCATGAGTCCACAGGTATGTGGCCCCAATCTGCAGTGAGCCCCAGGTGAGGCCCAAAGGCTCAAAAGGTGCGTTAATGCCTGTCGTAGAGCACCAAGTCAAATGCTGCTGGCGCTGTTTGGTCTTCTTTAGCTTACTATTCCATTTCTATCTCCCCCATCCTCCTTTATCAATACAACAACCTTGCAAAGGTAGTTCAGGGTGGCACCTCAGCTGTGGAATGCCTTGCCCAAAGAGGCTCACCTGGCACCTATACTGTACTCTCTTCAGTGATAAGAGGTGACAACCTCTTTATTTCCCTAGGCCTTTCAGCTTGTAGAACATGCTCCAAGATCTTTGTTGTCGGTTTTATTTCCATGTGCTTTATCTTGTTCTTGGTTTTATCATTTTTACTTTTTGGACTTGTGAATTTTAAATGATGAATTTTAAATGTGGATTGTTTTAATATGTGCAGATCTCGTTTGCCCTTTTAAATTGATGTGTGTTTTAACTGATTTAACAGATGTTGTTTGTTAGTTGTTGCTGTCCCCCACCTTGATCCATGGGGAGAGGCAGGTAAGAATTATTGTTATTATCATTATCACTGTTATTGTTATTAATGTTTTTGGGTTGTTCTTTCTTTACATTGCCCAGAGAAAGTAATGTTAATCAGTGGTGTATAAATTCTATTAATAAGAAAAAAAAGATAAAATTAGACTGAGAAAGAAAGGTCTTAATTCATTAACCTTGGTAAGCTTTTTACAGATGAACAAGGATTTGAACTCAGCACTCTTCACTGTGACTCCAATGTTCTAGCTGTCACAACACTCAGATTCTCAGAGAAGACATCCACAAAGGGTTTTCCAGTAAAGGCTTGGAAACTGCAGTTGTCTTCCCTGCTTCTGACCATCACCTAGAGCTCTATTATCTATAACTTTAGTTCTATATCAATCAAAGCCATGGGGGCAACGCACCCAGTATCATTACACATATGCTGGCATTACAGACCAGGAGAGAGATTTTGGAAAACAGATCAGCTTTTCTGAGCATTTTGGTGAGAATACTGGGGAACAATTCTAAATGAAGCCATGGAGAACATCTAAGCCAGAGATGGGTAACTATCAGGGGTTAGAAGCTGCATTGTCCTCTTTGGGGCCATGGGGGCAATTTCAACACACTGTGAGAAGCTTCTAAGCCTGTGGTTCTCAACCTCCCTAATGCCACGACCCTTTAATACAGTTCCTCATGCTGTGGGGACCCCCAACCTTAAAATTATTTTTGTTGCTACTTCATAATATGTTTTTTCTGATGGTCTGGAGCATATGTGTTTTCTGATGGTTGTGACCCACAGGTTGAGAACCACTGTTCTAAGTCATGGTTGGGAAAACATGGTAAAATCGCTTTCCCTACCCCATAAGGGGCATAGGGGACATTTGGGGGCCAACAATTGTTCAGATCTTTTCCAAATAAAATGGGGGCGGGGGATCCTACAAAATGCCTTAGAACCCATAGGCCACACGCACATCCCCACCAAAGACCCAGAGGAATTTGAAAGGCCCTCCCTGCATCTTAACTGCTAGCATCCTGGCCCTGGCTGGAGAGAAAAACCAGCAGTATCTGCTGGACTGGATCTCCTTCCCCACTGCCATTCCCTTCTCCTTTTGTGTCATGTCTTTTTAGACTGTAAGCCTGAGAACAGGGAACTGTTAAATTGGCAATCTATAAACCCCTCAAAGAGCCTTTGTGGCTAAAGAGCAGGGTATAAATGCTCCAAATATATATAAAAAAATAAATCTGAAGTAGAAGGCTTTCATGGTCATCATCCATAGTTTTTTGTGGGTTTTTTTGGCTATGTGGCCATGTTCTAGAAGAGTTTATTCCTCACGTTTTGCATTCTCTGAAGATGCCAGCCACAGATGCTGGTGAAACATCAGGAATAGACTCTTCTAGAACAAGGCTTCATAGCCCAAAAACCCACAAAAAATTATATAAAAATAAAAAAAAACTGTGTAAACTTACAGCGCTATATAAATATAATAATAATAATAATAATAATAATAATAATAATATAGAAGAAAATTGTAACAGTGGCTATATAAGAAAGTCAATTAAAAATACCAAAAACAAGGATATACAGGCAGGGAGGAAGTTAGATTATATATTGTTATTTTTAGAAAGAGTTAGGAATAGGTTTAAGAAGAACTTAATGCCTCTCCACTATCAAATTTGCAGATGGGAGGAGTAGCTAATACCCCAGAGGACAGGATCAAAATTCAAAATGACCTGAATAGACTAGAAAGCTGGGCCAGTGCTAACAAAATGAAATTCAATGCGGAGAAATGTAAGGTTCTGCACTTAGGGCGGAAAAATGAAATGCACAGATATAGGATGGGGGACACCTGGCTGAATGAGACCACATGTGAAAGGGATCTAGGAGTCCAAGTAGACCATAAGCTGAACATGAGTCAACAATGTGATGCGGCAGCTAAAAAAGCCAATGCAATTTTAGGCTGCATCAATAGAAGTATAGTTTCTAGATCAAGGGAAGTTATAGTGCCACTCTATTCTGCTTTGGTCAGGCCCCACCTGGAATACTGTGTCCAGTTCTGGGCACCACATTTCAAAAAAGATGTGGAGAAACTGGAGCATGTCCAAAGGAGGGCAACTAAGATGGTGAAGGGTCTGGAAACCTTGCCCTATAAAGAACGCCTTAGGGAGCTGGGGATGTTTAGCCTGGAGAAGAGAAGGTTAAGAGGTGATATGATAGCCCTGTTTAAATATTTGAAGGGATGTCATATTGAGGAGGGAGCAAGCTTGTTTTCTGCTGCTGCAGAGACTAGAACGCGGAACAATGGATGCAAACTGCAGGAAAAGAGATTCCACCTCAACATTAGGAGGAACTTCCTGACAGTAAGGGCTGTTCGACAGTGGAACACACTCCCTCGGAGTGTAGTGGAGTCTCCGTCCTTAGGGGTCTTTAAGCAGAGGCTGGATGGCCATCTGTCAGGGATGCTTTGACTTGGAGTTCCTGCATGGCAGGGGGTTGGACTGGATGGCCCTTGTGGTCTCTTCCAACTCTATGATTCTATGATTCTATGATTCTAAGAAGGCTAAGGAAAGATTTGAGTAAGGGATAAACTGAAGGTAAAGTAGGTAGTGGAGGGTATGAGTATGTGAAGGAGAGTACGTGACTGTGAAAGTAGGTAGTTAGGGATAGGAATGGTGAAGTTGGTGAGAAAGAAGTGAGAAGGTAGGGGAGGATTAGAGGGAAGAAGATGAAAATGAGAGGGGAAGATGACAGGGAAGAGAAGGATAGTGAAGAGGGCAGAGAAGAGGAAGTAAATCTTTTGTTAAAGGAGGGTATAGGAGAGTAGATATGAACTGAATGTGATTGGTATGGAAAGGTATAACAGAAAATAATTGAAGAGCTACTGCCTTCCAGTGTTTAATGGTAGACACTACAGGCTTGTTGTTGAATATTCTGTTTTTTAAAAGTTTGCTTGAAATTTTCTTTTAAAAGTGAAAACTAATAAAAGTTTATTAACCATAAATAAATGAATAAATGACTAATAAACACCCTCCTACATGAGATCCTTTAAAATGCTTGCCAACTGGGAGCACCGCTCCTTTTCTCTTTAACCTTTTTGACAAGGGTGGTCCTGTTCAACCGACCCTCCAAAGCCACCCCAGATGAGAACTGCTCCACGCAAGCCTAACTGAACCCCACCTGCTGCAGTTCGCTGATCAGCTTGTTCTTCTCTTCGATCAGCAGAGCGCAGAGCTGTTGCTGCTGGTTGAGTGCCTCCCACAGATCCTGAGGGATGGTCTTCTCCCGGGCGGCTGCCCACTTGGAGGTGATCTCATCAAACTTGTCCTGGTTGCCCTTGACTTCATTCTCCAGCTTCTCCACCCTGCAAGTAGTAAGAGCAAGGGAGTTCCTTCAAAACATGCTGAGGGGAAAACTCTTAACTGCTCTAAGAGTTAAACAATCCAGGAAGCTAGTGTAGAGTATGCTAGGCAATAGTCAACTGGAGTAGGCAAAGTTCATCCCCTAGCCCACATATGGCCCTTGGACCACAACAATTCGTGGACCATGAAGCACCCCAGACTGACAAGGAACTGCTCCAAATGGGTGCTGAAAAATACAGAAGTTTTGCCTCCACAAACCCACCCATGTATGTCCAATAT
Source organism: Urosaurus nigricauda (assembly GCA_034509955.1). Taxonomy (NCBI): domain Eukaryota; kingdom Metazoa; phylum Chordata; class Lepidosauria; order Squamata; family Phrynosomatidae; genus Urosaurus; species Urosaurus nigricauda. The sequence continues at coordinate 377,754,077 of JAOEGL010000001.1, read as the reverse complement.
CAGTCAAAAATCAGTGGGGAATCACTTTGTATGTGGAATTTTAAAAAATAAAGAATAGAAAATTAAATAAGAAAAAAAATCAGTGGGGAAATGAAACCAGAAGTGAAGGTTATTGAGAAGCTGGAACGTGTCTAGAGAAAGGTGACCAAGAGGATCAAAGGTCTGGAAACCACCAGCTTTATAGAGAATGACTAAGGAAACTGGATAGGTTTAGCTTGAAGAAGACTGAGAGGTGATAGGATAGCAATCTTTGAAAATATGAAGGGATTTATGTATAAGATGGAACAGACCTGTTTTCTGCTGCTCCAGAAAGTGGGATACAAACCAACAGATTCAAATTATAAGAAAAGACAACACTAGGATGAATTTCTTGAATGTAAGAGGTGACAGGATGACAGGCTCCCCATTTTTTGAGGGGGTGTCTTTGAACAGAGGTTGGATGGACATCTCTCAAGAGCATTTTAGTTGTGTCTTCTTTCATGGCAGGGGGTTGTACTAGATGGCGGTCCCTTCCAAGCCTAAGATTCTGATTCCCTATTGTGACAACACTTCTGGTTGTGCCAAGTACAGTGGCGCACCCACTTGTGGTAGTTCAAGGAGGCAAAAAATGGCTCTCACTCCCCCACCACACTCTTAAGGCAGACCAAATACCATCAAGGATCCTTTCCTAGCCTGTTACCTCTGGTCCTCCTCCCTGTCTCTTCACTTTGGTGCAAACTGCAAGTTTATACATCAAACCTTTCTAAACTGAATCTCCTGTGTACCACAAGGATCTGTATCTATCCTGATATCTGATAGTGCCAATCACTGCCCTGGGGTTAACAATCTAAGTGTGATTCTCAGATATCCAAAATGGGGTTGCAAAGTTCCCCTCTGCCCATGAACCCCTACCCCATCCTTGTATTATCTCCCACTCTTCAGCCTCACATTTGACACAGCAATGCTTTATCAGCCAAAAGCGAAATGCCATCTTAACAAACACCTCCCCTAGCACTATTTTTATGGGGTAAAAAACACCCAGAAAGTGGGGTCTCCTCTGAATGAGAACTTGCTTTCTGAAAAACCAGCCAATATACATATCAATGATCTGTAGAAGAAATGTATACTGTAGTATTCAAAGCTCTGCCACGCTTTGATTAAACCTTGTGGACCAAAGCACTGAAACAAAGACGGATCAAAGATACACATTTTCAGCTTCTGTTCATGTCGCAGAATCTCTAGGTAAAAAGGAACTCAAGAAACAAGCCTTGCAGAATCTCTAGGTAAAAGGGACTCAGGAAACAAGCTACAGAACTCAGCCTGAAATGCCAGGATATGGGGGATTACTAAGAATATAAACTTAGCTCCTTACCAGATGGATTTTTTTTCTAAAAAAATACCCCCCCCCAAAAAAAAACCCAAATACATCGACAATAAAACTGCCTTTTTGGCTGGGACTTGAAAAGTATTCATTAAACATTAAAACTGGGGGTGGGGGGCATTCTTTACTACAAGTGAAAATCTCACTAAGTGATCAAGAAAGCCACTGGTAGTATTAGGTTTTGCTCTTTCTTCTCTTGCACACTTCTGAGGGATGTGCGGGCCTGGTGCTCACCTCTGTCGTGTCAGTTCCTCCTCCTCTGACCTCCGGTGCGCCTCCCGAGCATCAGCTGCCACCTGGATGTTTGTCACTAGCTCTGTGCCATCCAGCAACAGCTTGGCCAATCTCTGAAAGAGTAGAGAGCAAACCAGAAACGTGTTGAAATTACCTATCAGCTTTAGCTCAAAAAGAGACACATTTTTCAAGATGTCATATTTTGCTGGACCAAGCAATAGTTTAAACCGGAGTGGATGACTTCTAATTTTAAAGGTACTGATGTCTGTTTGGGGTTTTTGGTCATTTTTGTTGTTGTTGTTGCTATGAACCACTTCAAGCATATGATACACAGAGAAATGGTACAGGTTGACTATCCCTTATCTGAAAATTTCAAATTCACAATGTTCCAAAATCCAAAATGTTTTTCATGTGTGGCTGAGACAATGACACCTTTGCTTCTGATGGTTCAATGTACATAAACCTTGTTTTATATAAAGAATTATTAAATATATTATATAAAATTACCTTCAGGCTATGTGTATAAGCTATATGTTGTTGTGTAGTTTCTAGGCCCTTCCAACATACGGCAACCTATCATGGAATTTTCTGGGTCTGAGAGGGTATGACTCACCCAATGTCATCCAGTGGGTTTCTATGGCCAAACAGGGAATCAAGCCCTGATCACCAGAGTCCTAGTCCTATGCTCATACCACACTGGCTCTCATATAAGGTATACATGAAACATAAATGGATTTATATTTAGACTTCAGTCCGATCTCCAAGATGTATATACAAATATTCCAAAATCCAAAAAAATCCAAAATCTGAAACAGTTCTGGCCCCAAGCATTTTGGATAAGGGATACTTAACCTGTACACAGATAAAATTAAGTTCACAAAGGCAAGCCCCCTTCTAATAATTTTGTCATAAAAAGATGAGCGACAGTGTGAATTAACTATCCTCAACAAGAACGAAAGCAAGCTGGGTCTGCTAAGATGTCACAGCTACAAGTGAGGTTCTTGATTCATATGAGCACAAACACCATCCAGTTTGGCATCCCTTCATGGCATCCCTCGACAAGTTGTGACAGCTCAACACAGTAGCATTACTAAGGACCTTATCACACTTGACGAATCCCACACAGAAACGGGATTTTAAAATACAAAAAATCTGCAAAGGTGGGATGTTTCTTTGACGCATTTGCACCAAAGAGCAATAACATGAAAATAAAATGGATGGAAAGTTGACAAAAATGACACCTTTTTACTTTCAGGATGTTCCCAAAATAAAAAGGTGTCATTTTTGTCGACTTTATTTTCGTGTTATTGCTCTTTGGAAGAAACGTCATCTGAAAAACATCCCGTGTTTGTGGGTTTTTTCTACTTTTAAATCCCGTTTCTGCCCGGGATTTGTATAGTGTGATAAGGTCCTAAGAATGAATGGAATCCAGTCCAGTTCCTCCAACACCATCAACTGGAACACACAGCCAAAGTCCCATTAAATACAATGGCATTGGGCAATGGGTGTCCATTATCTAAAATGGCAAAATCAGGATTTGCTTTTTGGAATGTATATGTACTGTTAATATTTTCAAACCACGGACAATTGAATCCGTAGATAAAGAATCAGTGTGATATGGAGGGCCAGCTGTACAATGTATGACCAAAGACAACCTAAGATGGCAGAATGAGGTCCAAGATCTATCTGATACACACGGAGCCCAAAGGTCTCACCTGTCTACTCTCCTCTGTTTGTTTACGGCTCCTGCTCTGTTCTTCCTCCACCAACTTCTTTGCTTCGGGATCCTCCCCAAGGGCCTCCCTAGAGAAAAGGAAACAGACAAATTCAGAATTGCCTGAATAGACTAGAAAGCTGGGCCATAGCAAACAAAATGAACTTCAACAGGGAGAAATGTAAGGTTCTGCACTTAGGGCAGAAAAAATGAAATGCACAGATATAAGATGGGGGACACCTGGCTGATTGAAAGTACATGTGAAAGGGATCTAGGAGTCCAAGTAAACCATAAGCTGAACATGAGTCAACAGTGCGATGCAGCAGCTAAAAAGGCCAATGCAATTTTAGGCTGCATCAATAGTAGTATCTAGATCAATGGAAGTAATAGTGCCACTCTATTCTCTATTCTCTGGAATACTGTGCCCAGTTCTGGGCAACACAATTCAAAAAGGATGTGGAGAAACTATAGTGTGTCCAAAGGAGGGCGACTAAAATGGTGAAGGGTTTGGAAACCATGCCCTATGAGGAACGACTTAGGGAGCTGGGGATGTTTAGCCTCAAGAAGAGAAGGTTAAGAGAGGTGACATGATAGCCCTCTTTAGGTATTTGAAGCAGTGTCATACTGAGGAGGGAGGGAGCTTGTTTTCTGTTGCTTGAGAGAACAGAACATGAATAATGGATGCAAGCTGCATCAAAAGAGAGTCCATCTGAACATTAGGAGGAAGTTCTTGACAGTAAGAGAACACACTCCCTCGGAGGGTGGTAGAGTCTCCTTCCTGGAGGTCCTTAAGCAGAGGCTGGATAGCCATCTGTTGGGGATGCTTTGATGGAGATTTCCTGCATGGCAGAAGGGGGTTGGACTGGATCAGGGCCCTTCTTGGGGTCTCTTCCAAGTCTACGCTTCTATGGTTCATCCTTCAGCCTCTCTCCAGTCGATATCCCGGCAAGAGAGCAAAGCTCAGAAGACCATCCATTGCAGTGACTGGGGAGATGTGTGTCCCACTGGATGGAGGCCCAAAGGTTTGGCAGAAGAGAAGGAAGACCCATTTTGTGAAGTCGAAGGCTTTCGTGGCTGGCATCCGTGACGTTTTGCCAGCATCTGCGGCTGCCACCTTCATAGAATTTCTGAATCTGGTCCGAAAAACCCACAGAAAACTACGAAGACCCATTTATTTGTCCTTTTGGCTGTCTGCAGAACTCTCCTCCAATATTCCTTCAAACGAAATCCACAAACACCTGGACAACTTCCACAGCATAATGGGAGCTGTAGTCTCCCTGCATCTGTGGGAGACAATGGGAACTGCAGACCCTCTGGCAGCCTTGCTGGTGGATAATGGGAACGGCAGCTCCTCCATCAGCTGCGTGGTCAGGTAACGGAAACTCTAGTTCTCCCTTCCAGCTGTGCTAGTGGCTAATGGGAACTGTAGCCCTCCTGCACCCATGGCTGGCAATGGGAACTGTAGTCCCTTTGGAAGCTGCCTTGGTGGATAATGGGAACCATAGCTCCCCTGGCAGCTGTGCTGGCAGATAATGGGAACTGTAGTCCCCAAACAGCTCTGCTGCTGATGGATCATAGGAACTGCAGTCCCCCTGCGTCTGTGGCAGACAAGGGAAGCTAACCCCCAGTAGGTCTGCCGGTGGATTATGGGAAGCGCAGCCCCCCTGGACAATGGTGCTGGCGGTTAATGGGAGCTCTAGTTTTCCCCAGCAGCTGTACTAAGGGATGATGGGAACTGTAATCCCCCTGGCAGCTCAGCTGATGGATAATGGGGACTGTGGTCCCCTGGAAGAGGTGCCTGGGAATTATGTGAAGTGTAGTACCAGGCAGTTGCGCTGGCAGGCAATGGGGATTCTAGTTTCTTCCAGAGGCTTTGTGGTGGGTAATGGGAACTGTAGTCCCCTGGGAGCTGTGCTGGTGGATAATGTGGACTCAAGTCCTTTTGCCTCTTGTGCTAGTGGACAATGGGAACTGTAGTACCAGGAGAATGGATAATGGGAACTGTAGCACTAAGAGAATAATAGGAACTGTAGTATCAAGAGAAGGGATAATGGGAACTGTAGTAGCAGGAGAATGAGGGCTCAATTTGTCCCTCTGACTGCTATGCTAGCGGATAATGGGAACTGAAGTACCAGGAGAATGGAAACTATAGTACCAGGAAAAGGGATATTGGGAACTGTAATGTTGGGAGGATGGGAAATGGGAACTGTAGTCCCAGGGGAATGAGGGCCCAATTTGTTCCTTTGACTGTTATGCTGGTGGACAATGGGAACTGTAGTACCAGCAGATGGATAATGGGATCTCTAGTACCAGGAGAATGGATAGCGGGAACTGTAGTACCAGGAGATGGATAATGGGAACTGTAGTGTTGGGAGAATGGATAATGGGAACAGTAGTATCAAGAGAATGGATAATGGGAACTGCAGTCCCAGAGGAATGAGGGCTCAATTTGTTCCTCTGACTGTTATGGTGGTGAACAATGGGACCTCTAGGACCAAGAGAGTGAATAATGGGAACTGTAGTATTGGAAGAGTGGATAATGGGAACTGCAATCCCAGGGAAATGAGGGCCCAATTTGTTCCTCTGACTGCTATGGTGGTGGACAATGGGAACTGTAGTACCAGGAGAATGGATAGTGGGAACTGTAGTATTGGGAGGATAGATAATGGGAACTGTAATACTGGGAGAATGGATAATGGGAACTGTAGTATTGGAAGAGTGGATAATGGGAACTGCAGTCCCAGGGGAATGAGGGCCCAATTGGTTTCTCTGACTGTTATGGTGGTGGACAATGGGACCTCTAGTACCAGGAGAGTGGATAATGGGAACTATAGTATCGGGAGAATAGATAATGGGAACTTTAGCACCAGGAGAGTGGATAATGGGAGCTGTAGTATCGGGAGAATAGATAATAGGGAGTGTAGTACGAGGAGAGTGGATAATGGGAGCTGTAGTATCGGGAGAATAGATAATAGGGAGTGTAGTACGAGGAGAGTGGATAATGGGAGCTGTAGTGTCGGGAGAATAGATAATAGGGAGTGTAGTACGAGGAGAGTGGATAATGGGAGCTGTAGTGTCGGGAGAATAGATAATAGGGAGTGTAGTACCAGTAGAGTGGATAATGGGAGCTGTAGTATCGGGAGAATAGATAATAGGGAGTGTAGTACGAGGAGAGTGGATAATGGGAACCATAGTGTCGGGAGAGCGGACAGTGGGAACTGCAGTCCCAGCAGGAGCAGGGGGTCTCTGCTGGGGATGATGGGATCTGTAGTCCCCCTCCATTCCAAGGGGCAGCACCTCCTCTTGGCCTCGAGCCTGGCTGCGATGCGGAGGCGCCTGGCGGCGATGCGCTCCTGGGGGTCGTCGGAGTTGATGTTGGGGACGCGGATCCGCTGCTGCTGCTGCGGAGGGGCCTCTCCTCCTCCGGCGCTGGCCGCTCCCCCGGATCCATCCCGCACCGACGCCGCCCCCGTGCCCTCCCCCCGGGACCCCGCCGCCTCCGCCTCCGCCGCCGCCCCGGGGCTCCCCCGCTCCTCCTCCTCGCGGCCCGCGCCCGCCTCCTCCTCCATCCCTCCGCTTCACTACTACTAGGCCTCACTAGGCCTCGCCCGTTGCCGGGGAGACGCCGTTGCTAGGCGACGTACGCCGCCGCGCCAACTTCTGACGTCATTGAAACGCGAGAGAGACTCTGACGCTTTTGCGCATGCGCAGCACCACTCTCTCTCCCATAGAGTTACGGTCTGTGAGTGGAGTCCAGGAGTGACCCCTCACGTCCGGCTCCGTTTGACAGTTCTACACTATACTTGATGCTGCAGCCTAGAATCGCATTGGGCTTTGTAGCTGCCGCATCACACTGTTGGCTCAGCCTCAACTTGTGGCCTGTTTGGACCTTTCACATATATATAAATCTCTTTTAAGCCAAATGTCTCCCATCCTATATCTATGATTGTTATCTAATGTTATTTTAATTTGTCGTCTGCCTTTATTTTATCGGGGGAGAGATTTGTGGCACGTTGTTGTTGTTGGAATTTTATGTAAGCCGCTCCAGTTGTTTTCAAACAGAGAAATAGGATAGAAATATATCATTATTCTATGAACATATATGAACATATACTAATATGTATATAACAACTAATTATTTTCATACCAGATACGCCATGGGCAGGTTTATTTTGTCTATTTTATCTATTTTCATTGTTTCCATCTACAGCACTCTGTAAATTTACAGCACTATATAAATAAAGCTCAATAATAATAATAATATCACTTTCATTTTTCTTGCCTAAGTGCAGTACCTTACATTTCTCCATGTTGAAATTCATTTCATCAGGTTTGCCCCACAGCTTAGGCTTAGTTGTTTCTATTGATTAAGTTTAGAATCGCATTGGCCTTTGTAGCTGCCGCATCACACTGTTGGCTCATGTTCAACTTAGAGTCTACTTGGGCTCCTAGATCCCTAAGTACTGTGCAAATGGGAGGCACTTATGAATGCCAAAACCCTATTAGTTCTCAGCCTGTGGGTCGCAACCCCTTTCAGGATCAAATAACCCTTTGACGGGGTCACCTAAGTCCCTTGGAGAAAACACACATTTCTGACGGTCTTAGGGGCCGGGATGAAAATAATTGTACGGTTGGGGGGGTCAACCATACAACATGAGGAACTGTATTAAAGGGTCGCGGCATTAGGAAGGTTGAGAACGGCTGCCCTATTATAATAAAACCATCAAAAATAAAGGATTCCTACTACTGGTTTTTTGTTTGTTTGTTTCGTTTTTTCGGTTGGCTCCAAAAAAGGTATCCCCACAGTATGGATTTCTGTTGGCTTTTGGACTAGACTGTCGTTTTGCGATTAACTAAATGTTGTTCAAACGATGATAGAAACAGCCTCAGTCCTGATACCACTGTAGGTTCCTGGCATGAAACCAAAGTATTAACCGAAGCAGATCAGGCACTGTAGGCGCACCAGTAACACTAGGCCCCATAACTGGGAACAACTTTGTTTTTCTTTGGGTTTTTTATTAAATAGAATACACTTTAAAACATGTTCACATCACAAAATACATAAACATATAAATGACCTGAATAGACTAGAAAGCTGGGCCAATGCTAGCAAAATGAAATTCAACGCAGAGAAATGTAAGGTTCTGCACTTAGGGCAGAAAAACGAAATGCACAGATATAAAATGGGGGACACCTGGCTGAATGAAAGTACATGTGAAAGTGATCTAGGAGTCCAAGTAGACCATAAGCTGGACATGAGTCAACAGTGTGATGCGGCAGCTAAAAAGGCCAATGCTATTTTAGGCTGCATCAATAGAAGTATGGAATCTAGATCAAGGGAAGTAATAGTGGACTCTTTCATATGAGGCTAAATTGGAAGTATAATTTAAGGTCAATTCGAATGCAATCATGGGTTTTACCTTATTGCGAATTAAAGCTTCACATGCAAATTCGGGCAGGAGGGGGTTATTTTCGGGAAATGGGAAGTAATTCCGAACGGAGCAGGGATTCTTCCGAATGGAGCAGGGGTTCATGTAAATTTGCTAAACAAGCGAATTTACATGAATCCGCATTGGCTCCATTTGGAGTTGGGAGAAATTCCTCCCGTTTGAAAGAGTAGAGTGCCACTCTATTCTGCTTTGGTCAGGCCCCACCTGGAATACTGTGTCCAGTTCTGGGCTCCACAATTCAAAAAGGATGTGGAGAAACTGGAGCAGGTCCAAAGGAGGGCAACTAAGATGGTGAAGGGTCTGGAAACCATGCCTTATGACAAAAGACTTAGAGAGCTGGGGATGTTTAGCCTGGAGAAGAGAAGGTTAAGAGGTGATATGATAGCCCTGTTTAAATATTTGAAGGGATGTCACATTGAGGAGGGAGCAAGCTTGTTTTCTACTGCTCCAGAGACTAGGACCTGGAACAATGGATGCAAGCTGCAGGAAAAGAGATTCTACTTCAATATTAGGAGGAACTTCCAGACAGTAAGGGCTGTTCGACGGTGGAACACACTCCTTCCTCAGAGGGTGGTGGAGTCTCCGTCCTTGGAGGTCTTTAAACAGAGGCTGGATGGGATCTGTCAGGCAGGCCATGCCATCCAGGCTTTGCTTGAAGAAGGAGACCCCCCCCCCATGATCTCCATCCAGCCTGGCAGGGAATGAAAGAAAAGGCCGGCCAATGCCACCCAGGCCTGGCCTTGATTAAGTATAGCCCTGCCCTCCCTCCAATCCATCTGCCTTGGTCCAGGCCTCAGAGGGAGAGAAGAACTGCTGGACCTCATCCCCTTCCACCATTCCCCACCTTCAATCCGTCCCCCTTTTGTGTTGTGTCTTTTTAGATTGTAAGCTGAGGGCAGGGAACCGTCTAATTCAAACGACTGTATGTACAGTGCTGTGTAAATTTACAGTGCTGTATAAATAAAGCATGATGATGATGATGATGATGATGATGCTTTGATTGAGAGTTCCTGCATGGCAGAAGGAGGTTGGCCTGGATGGCCCTTCGGTGTCTTACAACTCTGGACTCTTTCAGATGTGGGAAATTGGAAGTATAATCCAAGGGCAATCCAAACGCAATCCTGGGGTTTCACATGATTCCGAATTAAAGCTTCTCTCACAAATTCGGGCAAAAGGGAAGTCACTCCGAATGCAATCATGGGTTTCACATCATTCTGAATGAAAGCTTCCCTCGCAATTTCGGGCAAGGTCATTTTCGGGTAATGGGAAGTCATTTTGAATGCCTTCTGAATGCAATGGGGATTCATGTAAATTCGCTAAACAAGCGAATTCATGTGAATTTGCATTGACTGCAATTGAAGTTGGGAGAAATTCCTCCCGTGTGAAAGAGTCCTCTGTGATTCTATGATTCTAAAAAAGACGAAGAACCCATAAATTCTAACAGCACGAATAAACTCCAAGGAGGGAAAGAAGTTCCTTGGTCCCCGAGGGATCTGTGGCCGCAGAAGTGACAGGGTGGCCTTCCTTTCCTCTCCTTCTCCTTGTGATGTGGTGTGTGATGTCACGCAGGATTAGAACAGGTTGCCAAGTCCTTGGATACCTGGGCAGTGGGTCACTCGAGCATTTAGACGGGGGAACCGATTTGTGGATATTGTTCTCTCGGGAAGACCAGAAACCGAAGCTGCCTGCGGTACGAGATTCAGTTCCTCTCCATTCCTGAGTTTCCATTTACTGTATGTCTTTCGGCTGTCGCCCCCAAGTTGTGGAATGACCTGCCGGACGAGATGCGTCTCATTCCATCTTTAGAAGGCTTTAAAAGAGCCCTAAAGACGCATCTCTTCCGGCAAGCCTTTCCAGAGAATGTGAATATCCCCAGCTCCATACCTAGGTTTTAAGGGCTTTTTAAATCTTTTCCTGCATTTTTCTCCATACAACCTAAGCTGGGTCCACTCCCTACTATTGTGTATTGCTGTTTTAATCTATTATGTTTTTTAACTCCATTGTGATTTAATTCTTTTTTAAGGGAGGGTGGTAAGGGTAAGGAAGGGGCATTTTAACTTGATATTGTTTTAACCTCTGCTGTACTCCGCCCCGATTGCTTGTTCAGAGGGGCGGAATAGAAATAAATATTATTATTATTATTATTATTATTAGGGGCATCAACTTTCCTCTCCATAGGAAGGATCTTGATCTTTGAAAACCTCATTCCCACATGCAACCTGAACCAACAAGTCTGTTATTTTCCCCGCTTTTGCTTTGAGAAAGTCCTCAAAAATGACCTAATTTGGAGAGAGAGCTCAATTATTATTATTATGATTACATTTATTTGTACAGCGCCATAGGCTTTGCATAGCGCTTTACAGAGGTGAGAAAACAATCCACAATAGAAACAAAAGCACAATCTAAAACCACAAACAGGATTATAAAATTAATAAAATATTACTATACCAACGTTTAAAACGATACTATAAAAGTGTAAATTAATACAAATAGTATTCCTCTGTAAAGGAATGGCTAATAAAATTGTTGGAAATAGCTGAATCAGACAAACTGACATGTTTAATAAAATATCAAAGTCAAAGAAGATTTGTAGAAACTTGGGATCCGGTAATGAAATATTTAAGTACTAAGCGGGGAATAAAGATTAACGGGAATTGATATTGGACTGGGATATTTGGGGAAAACCAGGTTTGGTCGAATTATTAATGACAGAATAAAGATAAAGAAGGTTTCCCAGTCTTCTTCCTGTTGCAAGAATGTCTTTGGCAACTGTGCTATTTGTGGACCGGGACTTATCGTGCACAGAATTTGCACATTTCCTCCCCAACTGAAAACAGCATTTTTCTGTGCAGGATCCACCATATTATGCACAGAAGGCAATATTTCTGCAGAAGTTGTTTATTAACTCAGCAGGAGGAGAGGAGAGGAAGAAGTAACATCTTGCCCTTTTCCTGTAGTCTCAAGCAAAAGCAAACTGGTGCATCCTTTTCTTGCTTCTCTCTCCTTCCTCATCAATAACTTTAGCTGCCTTGGCCTCGTGTTGCTCAGCCACGTGTCCCAGTTTTTGTCTCTGGAATATCAGAAGGTATGTTGTACTTTTGATGGTTGTGCAGAAGAGGGAATTTCAGCAGCTGTTGCTTGCTGTCTAGTTGTGTTACAAACAACCCTTGCTGAAATTCTCTCTTCTATGCAACCACAAATGGTACAGGACCCCTCTCTAGTTTGCAGTCTGGCAATCCTAACAGAGGTAGATGTGTGTGTATTTGTGAAGGTTGCCAGAGTGAAAGCTGAACAGGGCTCCTCTGCCACTTTTGTGGGTGTGTAAAAAGGGGGAATTTCAGAGTCACTTTATCATGCAACCAAGTAAGCAGCTGCACCTGCTAAAATTCCCTCTTTTACATAGTTATGAAAAATAAAATTCCCTTTGCCACTCTGATGGGTACGTAGAAAAAGAGGATTTCAGCAAGAGTCACTTTATTGTGCAATTAGGAGCGACTGCTGTGTTTCCTTCTACACAACCATGAGAGGTTCAGGAGCCCCCTTCGGTTTTCAATCTGGCAACCCCACTTGCAACGCTTGGCTTGATTTCCCTCTTCTCCATCCATGGAACGCTGGGGGTTGCCATGGAGACGCTAACTGCCACCTGCATCCCGCTGGACCCTGGACCAAAGATGCTCCGTCCCCAATGATCCCTTACAAGAGCTATGATGACTTTTCCCGCCTGTCGTCGGCCCACCATCACCACCACCGTCACCGCCGGCCCCTCCGCAACTGCAGCTCCCAGCCCTGCTTCGTCTCCTGCACCTTCTTCACTCCCATCTGTTTGCCTCTTTCGCCGGATGAGAGCAGGTTCTCGTTCAAGGCAAGGCTCTTGGGGGGGGAAATATGGGTGGATGATGCCTAGTTGGCTTAATGGTTGTAATCTGCTTTGAGTAAGTTCAGTTCTCCAGGACCAGATGAACTACATCCAAGGGTATTGAAAGAACTGGCAAATGTAATCTCAAGAGCCATTGGCAATAATCTTTGAGAACTCCTGGAGAACAGGAGAAGTCCCAGAAGACTGGAGGAGGGCAAATGTTGTCCCAATCTTCAAAAAGGGGAAAAAAGAGGATCCCAACAATTATCGTCCGGTTAGTCTGACATCAATTCCAGGAAAGATTCTGCAGCAGATCATTAAACAGAGAGTCTGTGAACATTTAGAAGGGAATGCCTTAATCACAAAAAGCCAACATGGGTTTCAGAGAAACAAGTCATGCCAGACAAATCTGATCTCTTTTTTTTATAAAATCACCAGTTAGGTAGATGAAGGGAATGCTGTGGATATAGTATATCTTGACTTCAGTAAGGCCTTTGACAAGGTTCCCCATGACATTCTTGCAAACAAGCTTGCAAAATGTGGGATAGACAAGGCAACTGTTAGGTGGATTTGTATTTGGTTGACTGGCTGAACCCAAAGGGTGCTCAACAATGGCTCCTTTTCATCCTGGAGAGAAGTGACCAGTGGGGTCCCACAGGGTTCTGTCCTGGGCCTAGTTTGCTGTTGAATATCTTTATCAATGACTTGGATGAAAAAATAGTGGGGCATGCTTGTGAAATCTGAGTTCTCTTCCAACTCTATGATTCTATGAGTTACAATCTGCGGAAAAGACATTATAAATAGCTTTAATACAGTAACTGTTCTATTTTAATTCTTTTATAATTCACTCTTTCCCCCAATCTTGGATTAAGAGACCAAGGTTCGATTCCCAGCTCAGCCATGAAATCCTCTGGTTTTGTCAAGTCACACTCTCAGCCTCAAGAGAAGGCAATGGCAAACCTCCTCTGGACAAATTTTTCCAAGAAAACCCCATCATAGGTTCATCTTAGGGTTGCTATGAATTAGAAATGAGTTAAAGGTGCACAACAACAGCAGCATCTGTATATAACACTATATTGTATAATTATATGCAACATATAACATATCTGTTCAATTGTATAAGTTATACCTTGGAAGGTAGAATCCACTCAATATATATTTATTGAACACTTTATTGTATATTATATAATTATATACAACATGTAACATATCTGCACAAGTTATAGTGTTCTAATTCTTATTGGGGTTTTTGCTCTCATATTCATCATCAGTCACACCAGATAGATGCCACAGATCCAGAGGTCTGAAATATGACTTCTTTCTATTGCAACGTGGCATGGTAAACTGCACTTAAATGGAAAACAGGAACAGTTAGTAAAATAGTCTTGACAAAGAGTCTAATGTTTCATCGATGAAAATTGGGACATGTGCAGCCAAGCAACTTCAGAGTGTGGTCAAGATGGCAAAAGTTATTATTGAGGAAGAATAAGCAAACCAGGAGAGGCTGCAGCAGTTTGCTTTTGCCTGAGCCAACAGGGGAGAACTAGATTCTGCAGCTCCTTTCCTCTCTTGAACTACTCTTGAACTCAGTTTGCAGCAATTAAAGGATTCATTCCCACTACCTTTTAAATCAGCTCACAATTGGGTTCGAACCGCATGATTGGGAAGGATTCTGTTCTTTCATCATTAACCAAAATTCTTGCATTTTGCTCACTATATATAGCTTTAATCCAATTAGTTAATTTATATCCCAAACTCATTTTCTTCAAGACTTCCATAAGAAACACCCAATTCAATCTGTCAAAAGCTTTTTCCTCATCAATTAATAGTAAAGCCAGTTTTTTATCATTATTTCATTCATAGTGTTCAATAATATTTAAAACAATTCTTATATTGTCCTTGATTTGTCGCTTTGGCAAAAAACCACACTGGTCCGATTGTATATGTGACAGTAATATTTTTTTAAGCCTTTCTGCTATTATCTTAGCGTAAATTTTGTAATCTGTGTTAGTAAGAGATATTGGTCTATAATTACTTATATCCTTTTTATTTTTATCATTCTTCGAGATTAACACAATGACCGCTTCCTTCCAAGATTCAGGAATACCATTAATAAGTATATCATTCATAACTGTTTTTAAGTGTGGGACCAAGATATCTTCGAATTTTCTATAATATATTAACGGAAAACCGTCAGGACCCGGGGCTTTATCCCTCTTCATATTCTGTATAGCTTTTCTTATTTCTTCTTCCGTAATATCATGATTCACACTATCTCTTTCTTCATTATCCAATATCAGCACCTCCTGGTCCCTTAAATATTCTTGAATTTTCCTAATATCATCATAATTAAAATCTGTTCCTACATAAAGTTTTTCAAAATATTCTTTAAAGAGGTACTTAAGAGCAGATTTGGTTCCGGCTGGCTGGAACCAAATCAGTTCATCATAATGCAAACCACAAGTGGGTTATTTTGATGCCAGAAAATGCTAGATCGGGGCATATGTAGTGGGAACCACACTCCAATGTTGAATTGATCCATCCATTTTGATCGCACATCGAGGAGAAAGGGGAAAATGGAAGGAGGAGAGAGAAAATGGGACATTTTAAAAGCAGCTGAAAAAGTGGGATGGTACAGGAAGGATTCCAAAATCAGGAATACAAACTATATGTCAGAACAGTGTAGAAATTACTGTTTTAACTTTAAAATTTAAATTCTTCTGTAGATTTCTGCTAGGATTGAGGAAAACGGAAAGCAACACCATTTTCTTGTGGAATTGATTCAGAGCCTATCTTCTTTTATAACTGATGCTTTCTTTCTTTCTTTCTTTCTTTCTCTCCCAGGGCATGGAGAGGAGGCCAAAGCCAGAGATGGACTGTGCGAGCAAAGAGACCGAGAGCTTTAGTGGAAGCGACAAAAGCTCCGAGCGGTGAGTATCCCATGGACGGATGGGGAAGGAGACCCTTCCTCTTTGGCCGCATCTGCACTGCAGAATTGATGCTGTTTACACTGTTTTAACTGCCCCGGCTCAGTGCTATGGAATCCTGGGATTGATATTTTTGTGAGCTATTTAGCCTTCTCTGTCAGAGAGCTCTGGGGCCACAGCAAATTACAAATCCCAGGATTTTACACCATGGAGTCAAAACATTTAAAGCTGTGTCAAACTGCCCTAATTCTGCAGTGCAGAGGCAGCCTAGAAATCCCTGTATTCCATAACATTGAGCCGTAGTGGTCAAAGCGGTGTCAATCCGCATTAATTCTGCCATGTAGATGCAGCCTAATATGCTGAAGGCCAAGTCTGGGCAACTGCATACCCTTCAACATTTCACAGATGGAAACCGGGACACAAACGGCTGAGCCACATTGGAGTGTGCTCAAAATGGTCCATACAGGCAACAAGAAGGCAAAAGTTGTTAATGCACGAAGACTACATACAACTGCTATTTTAAGCAGGGAAAACCCTGGACTTTATGTCCTGAAGACTCAGATGAAAGTAAACTGCTGCAAAAGCATAGTAGTAGTTGTTGTGTGCTTTCAAGTTGTTTCTGATGTATGGCGGCCCTAAGATCATGGGGTTTTCTTGGGAAGATTTGTTCAGAGAAGGTTTGCCATTGCCTTCCTCTGAGGCTGAGAGTTTGTGACTTGCCAAAGGTCACCGAGTGGGCTTCATAGCGGAGTAGGGAATCGAACTCTGGTCCCTAGAGTCATAATCCTACACTCAAACCAGTATGCCGTGCTGGCAAGGGCATGCCCTCCAACATTTCTTAGATGAAAAGTGGGACACATGTCCAAGCAACGTCATGGTGCGGCCAAGACTGCAAACATTATTCATAAGAAAGAAGACATGAGGAAGAACACATAAGAGGGTACAGCAGTTTGCTTTTGCCTGTGCCTTCTGGGAAGGAAAATGCTTTACCTCCTTCTCTCCCTCAGGTGCATTAATAGAATGTAAACTACTTTTGCACTTTGAACTTAGTTTGCTGCAACTGAAGCAAGCTGAAGACCAAGGGAGGAAGTGGGAGGCGGAAAGAAAAACTGGGACATTTATAAGCAGCCCCAAAACTGGGAGGACAGAGGAATAACTGAGAATGGCCCTTTCAAATCAGGACAATTGGAGGGTATGTGATTGAGGCTGCATCTGCACTGCAGAAATAATGCAGTTTGACGCTGCTTTAACTGCCATGGCTCAATGCTATGGGATTCTGGGATTTTGTGAGATGTTTCGCCTTCTCTGACTCTGGTGCCACAACAAACTACAAAGCCCAGAATTCCATAGGAAGGAGCTGTAACAATTAAAGTGGTGTCAAACTGCATTAATTCTGCAGTGTGGCAACCTCCCATGAGCCAGTGAAGTGTGTCCCAGTTGCTCAGGCTGTTGTCCAGTGCAAAGAACGTATGCACAATGCCAAGTCTTTGATATCCCTTCTTGTGAGACACGTCTTCCATTTAGACCTGGACTGGACGGGCCTTGGAATAATGGACATCTTCAGATTATAGAACTGTCCTCTAAAATAAAAGGCAGGGTAGCGGTAGCTTTCAGACTGCTTCAAGACCTTAACAAAGAAGATGAAAAAAGTTTTGGGGAAATTATCATGTACCTGCAAGGCTGGTAATAGCTTAAAAATGGAAAACGGAAGAAATACCAATAATATTTGAAGGGAAGTTAGAAGTTATGGACATGAGAGAGCCGGATATCTTGACATATTTAATTAACAATAAACCAATAGATAAAATAGAAAAGGAATGACTTCTTTTTGGAAAAAAAATGAAAGATGCAAGAAACCCAAGGAGTAGTGATTAAGGCAAAATAGAAGTCCCAAACATCTATTTATAGATGAAAATTCTGATTTTACATTTAGAGTATAATAGATATATTGGAATAGAGTATGTACGGATATAACAAACACAAAGCGGATAGAAAACGAGCAGGAGTCTAATTATAAGATTATATGTACAGCACTGTGTAAATTTACAGCGCTATATAAATAAAGGTTAATAATAATAATAGGAGAGCACATATTTAATTAATATTAAATAATCATATTAAATTTTTCTTTTTATAAACAGGTTAAGCAAAAAGCAAAATGTTTTGATTTGTAATAAAAGAATGGTTATTTGTAAATGTTAGTGTTAGAGAGGCACATAAGTGGTAGCATTTGTCTCTTTCAACTAATGAGAAACGACGGGAAGTTTTAAAAGTTCTATGTTTATATGTCATAAAATGGCATTATCATATATATATATATATTTCTTGGATATCATTAAATTTTGGATTTATGTTAGCAATGTTTTATAATTTTAATAGTCCTTTCTTTTTTAAATTCAAAAAATATTTATTAAAAAAAAAGATTGCCTCAACACCGGGTTGTCTTTGGGTGTCGGATTTTTATTTTGTAACTGCACCATAAATCTAGCAGCCATGGATACAGCCACTTTAAACATGAATACACCCTGGGGAGAGGGAATGAAAGCATACCAAGGGAACCAGTTTTGTGTTTATTTTATGCTGCCTTTTAATAGTTAGCATTATCTTTTTCCAGGGACAGAACACTGAAAATGGAGAGCTTGGTGAGTAGGACTTTCACTGACCAAAGCACCGTAGAATCATAGCATTGTAGAGTTCTAGGGGAACCCAGCGGTCATCTTGTCCTGCCCCATCCCCATGCAAGAAATCCGCAACTGAAGCATAAGTGTCACACAATAGTAAAGTTAGAAGGACCCCCACAAATTTGTATAGAATGGTATGGAGAGCCTGGTAAAGTTCCAGCTTAGGATTTCAGACCCCAGAATCCCCTAGTCGGTTGTGGGATTTGGGAAGTCCAAAAAAGTGTTCCTTGTTTTTGGAAAACAGGGCTTATTTGCACAGGTAACACACAGAGCTACTGCTGCCTGCACCCTTAACCACAGTTCAGCTCCATGAAGCCTTTTCTGACAGATAGGTCTGGCTGGTAGCACTGAAAAATGGAAAGAAACACAACTGGTTGCATAAATTTCTGTATGTGCACTTATGCATTGACTGTTTTGTGCAGTTTTTGCAATGAATGCCTATGTTGCATAAGTGACTGGACATCTAAATATGCATTTGGATGTGTAATCCAATATGTGAGCACATTGCATGAGCATTATGTGCACATCCAGGCACATTGCATGGACTTAACATCTCCAGCTGCAAATGGGTCCGCATCCTCAGTGCCAACACATGCACATCTCTCCTTCTGCAGCCTTGAACCGCATGCAGATATTCTGCACTAGACAGAAATAGACATCCAGTTTCATGGAGGAACTTATGTGCATGTAAAAAACCATCAAAAGCCTTGAGAGATTCCTAACACTCATGTTTTTTTCTGCCATCTTTCAGTTGAAGAAGGTGCTCGTGGAAAACCAGCAGCTGAAAAATGCTGTAAGTTGTGTTCGTGTAAGACGTGGACTTCTTTTCTAAAAACATAGGGAGCTGACTGGAACCAACCTCTGTCAAGCCAAGGGTCACCCATCCTATAGTTGCACATTTAATTTTTCCTGCCTAAGTAGTGTCACGTTGTTTCTGATGGCAACCCTATCATGGGGTATTCTTGATTTGGTCAGAGGGGTTTTTGCTTTTGCTTTCCTCTAGTGCTGAGAGAGTGTGACTTGCCCAAGCTGTGTTTTCATGGCCAAGTAGGGATTTGACCCCTGGTCTCTGGAGTCATAGACTGCTATCACACTGCAGAATTAATGCTGTTTGACACCACTTTAATTCCCATGGCTCCATCCTATGAAATTCTGGGATTAGTTTGCTGCAGCACCAGAAGCCTCCAACAGAGAAAGGTGAAATAGCTCACAAAACTACAGTTCCTAAAATTCCATAGCATTGAATTGATAGTTAAAGCAGCATCAAACTGCATTAATTCTTTAGTGCAGATGCACCCATACCACTCAAAACACTACACTACGCTGGCTGAAATTTATTCTGAAATTTATTCTTTAAATTTATTCTCCCATTTATTAAGGGCATTTTAAATTCTCATTCTGTCCCCCCTTATTTGGTATCGTCTGTAAGTCTAGTGAGTATGCCCTCTATTCCATTGACCAAGTAAGTAATAAAGTGTGTGTGTGTATGTGTGCATATGTATGGATGGATGGAGTTTATCACACTGGGGCTAATTTCAGCATTAAAGAGAGCATTTAAAGCATCCCATAAATAAAGCAAAAATGGTGAGTAATTGCATAAATGAGTATCACATGCAATTGTGCAAATAAAGCAATATTGGAAATGCATTGGTGCTGAAATCCTGAAAGTAAAAAAATGTGTTTAAATGCTTTTTTGTGACCACTTTAATGGCAGGTTTTGTGTGACGCCGTGTGAAATCATTTCGTCCAATTATACAATTTTTTCTGGGACATTCACAGGATAAACTCCCAATCTCCTTCGTGTGATAAACTTCTTTGTATTGATGGATGGATAGATAGATGATAGATAGATAGATAGATAGATAGATAGATAGATACTTGGCACTCTGCAGATAGATTGCTTAATGCAGTCTGCTTTCTGTTCAAGGCAGAGCTTAGAGAATTTAATTTTTGTTACAACTCCATGTGTTCTTAAAAACAGAGTTTGCAAAAGTGTCCAAAATAGGTAAAGCATGGTTTTCTGTGTTCAGTACAGATCTAAGAAAACTGAATTTCCAGCCAGACAGTGCTTATTATTTGATTCTCCTGCTCTGAGCAGCTGAACAGACTGGGCAATCCTATGGCTGAGTGGGTCATGGTCTGGTCATTGCCCCTCCGACTGCTCCCAGCCAACTAATCTCCCACCATCATCACCACCACTTTTGCAAAGAAATAGTATTGATCTCTAGGTGAGATGCTCTCTCTCTTTTCTAGGTTGTCTTCCTGAAGCAGCAGAACAAAGGTCAGCAAGCCTCTTCTTCTATCTTTCTCCGTTTATTAAACCCTTGGGTAACTAATTACACAGGCCTGCCATGAACAACACACATACAAACCTTTTTCAATATCGTGACTGTTTCTGATGTACAGTGGGTCCTTCTAGCCTAGATCCAAAGCTGGCAGTAAAGGAAGAGACATGGAGAGCAGTGAAAGCCTGTCTCCATCTGCCTGCAGGGCAACTTTATGTCCCGAGATTGATAGGTTTTCCCATCTGTGATCCAGCCATCATGACCTCTTTGACCCCAAAAGATGATTTACACTGGTGCAAGGGATTGTCCTGACAGTGTAAGTCAGTAGAAAGGATTCCAGCCAAAATTGTCAGTTGGTATTGGCACGAATTGATCAACCAGAGTTTTGGAAGGAGAAGAATGGATTGATACTAGGCCACTTGCTGCCACATCAGGAAGTATTTTACTGATCATGAGAGACAGATTAGTTAGTACAATGGGCCCTTGGGGTTTGGTTCCAGAACCCCCCAGGGATACCAGAATCCGTGGATTCTCAAGTCCCGTTATATACAATGGTAGAGTAAAATGGTATCTTTATATAAAATGGCAGAATCAAAATTTGCCTTTTGAAATTCATATAGATATATAATATTTTCAAGCCATGGATGCTTGAATCTGTGGCTAAAAAAATCCATGGATAAGGAGAACTTTTGTACATTTGGCATGCTCCCCCTAGTGGTAAAAGATGTCTGTTTGTCGTAGCACGTTCCTCACTGGCTTTGGATATGTCAGTTCAAAACACAGCTTGGAAATGTTTATTTATAGGACTGCACAAAGTTTATTCTGTCTGGCGGGAGTTTGGGAGATGTAGTCCAAGCTCTTGTTTATAAGTGCAAAGGGGGAGCTGGGCAACAAAGCCCACATAGGTTTTATTTGATGGGCCCAATTTTTATTTGCAGGAAAAGATAACAACACCGAAGACTGCAGAAGGTCAGTGTGGTTATGGTACCCCACCCCTGAAAAGTTGTGGAAGTAAAGTGGTCACGCAAACATCCTTTCTGCTCCCTCTCCCTTTTTCTAGGGCGAAAGAAAAGCTTCTGACTGAAATTGGGTCTCTGCTGACTGAAATTGCCTTCCTGAAGGAAGTGCGAGAGCAACTGGTGAGTGGTTCGAATCACTGCCTCCAACGTATGGCACGCACATCCAGGTCCTCCTCAGAGTAGTGGAAAGGGATGTCCTCTTCACCTAGCTAATGTGCAGCGGAGTCTGGGGGAGTGATGAATCCACCTTGGGGTTTGCTAGGGTCCTTTTGAAGGAGCTATGCAAGGGGTCGACTTGAGTTTCCAGATACATTTTGCCACTGCTAAAAGTCTCAAATGACTTGATGGTTTTAAAGCCAGTGTTCTTAAGAAGAATTAAAGGCAGTGGTGTATCAAGTATAGTCATTCCTCCCCCCCGTGGATAGCAAAAACCACGGGGCCGTTCTTTATGATGGCGGCATGATGTGTGCATGCCCACTGGTGCAGCTGCATGCACACATTTCCATTTAAAACAATGGGGATCTTTGGAAGCTCAGATCCCTAGATAGCAATCCTGCAGATAAGAAGAACACACCATATAGGTTTGTGTGGGTTTTCTGGGATACGTGGCCATGTTCTAGGGAGTTTATTCCTGACGTTTCGTCAGCATCTGTGGTTAGCATCTTCAGCATGGCCACAAAAAAACCCCACAAAAAAACTATGGACGCCGGCTGTGGAAGCCTTTGACTTCACCGCCCACTGTATATTTGTCACCTGGTGCGGATCATATTTTAACACTTTGGTTCTTTCTTCGACAGTCCTTTCTGGGTCTGGCAGAGCTGCTGACTAGGTGGCAGAGGGGGACTCTCATTCCCATCCATCCAGCAAAGCCACCAGATACAGAAGGCACACCTTCCCACCTCCAGCTGCTGGTGGGAGTGGACTGTTGCTGCCGCCCAATGGCCTTCCTCAGCTTGGCAGAGCTGTGGGCTCAATGGGAAAGGGAGGAGACTTGCTTTCGTGGCCTGCCAGCAGAGAGACCAGAGCCAGAAGACACCCCTTCCCTTCCCACCAGAGCTGTGGTGACTTCCCCCTCAGAGATGTCCTCCAGTGCAGTCATGGAATCCTAGGATCCTAGAGTTGGAAGAGACCTCAAGAAGGGCCATCCAGACCAACCCCATTCTGCCATGCAGGAACTCTCAATCAAAGCATACTCCTTGTATGCCCATAGCGACACCCCTGATTGGAGGGTCACATTAGTTCCCCTTTCAGAGGGCACTGGAGGGCCAGACTCCCCTGCTGCACCTCTGGGAGGAAAGTCTTCCCTTTTTTGCCCCCTAATGCCCTCTATTTTTCCCTAGAGATGATGGGGATGATTTGTTATGCTTTTGGCTCTCTCCAGCCCTTTTTGGGACAAGGAGAAGCCTTGCCTTCAACAAGAAGTGAGCCACAGTTCAATATCCACATACTCTCTAAGGGCATGGTGGTGAACCTATGTCACGCGTGCCCTCTTTGGCACGTGAAGCCATTTCTCAGGGCACATGGAGAGATGGGAGAGCAAGGGAAAAGGAGGAACGGGTGCATGCCTGTTCCTTCTCTTTCCTTGCCCTCCCGGTTCCCCCTGCCCCCCTGGGCCTTTAGCTGACTCCGGGGAAGTCTTGCCCCCAGATGTCCCACCCCTGGAAGGCAAAAGTCCCACTCCCCAGAAGTCCCTCCCCAGCACTGGCAAACACCCAATGCAGCCATGCCTTTGAGTTTGGGCACTTGCGCTTTAAAACGTTCACTATCACTGCTCTAAGGCATTTGGGGATGGGAGAAAATGCCAGGGGGCGGGGGAGGAAAGGATTCTGGGGGGGAAACTGCAAAGAAAAATTCAATGTCTTGAAAAAAAAAACAATTTATTTGAAAAAAACTTTTAACAAAAAACAGTTTTGACAAATTCATTTTTGCAAAAAGAAACATTTTTTTAAAAAAATCTTTTTTTGCAAAAATCAATTATTCAAACATTCAATATTTTGCAAAAAAATAATTGTTTGAAAAGAAATAATTAAAAATAATTTTTTGCAAAAAAATCAATTTTTCATTCAATATTTTGCAAAAAATAATTGTTTGAAAATAACTAATTGAAAATCAATTTTCTGCAAAAAAAAAGCGAATTTTCAAACGTTCAGTCTTTTGCAAAAAAAATTGTTTGAAAAGAAACAATTAAAAAACCATTTTTGAGGAGTGGGGGAATCATTTTTTTGTGGCCCTGGAAGCTCTGGGAGCTGCAGGGCCCCCCTTTCCCCACTCCTGCTTTAAAGCAACACAGCTCCTTGGTGGTGCACCCAGGACCGTTTTTGAACCCCACGTTTTCCCAAACTCCCTTCAACCCGAGACACTTGTTTCTCTGTCTCCTTCCCAGAGGTACAAGGACCCCGAATCCAAGAAAGAGACCACTAAGGCCCTCACGGAGACCATCCAGGCCAAACTGGAGGTGGCCCACGCCAAGATCGAAGCGGCGGAGGCCAAGAAGGAGACCCTGGAAGCCCAGAAGAAGGCAGAGGAAGCCAAAGAGTCAGCCGAAGCGGCTCAGGCCCGGGAGGACAACCTCTTGTCCTACGTATCCAAGATCGCCACCTTGGCTTACCAGCAAGCTGCCGAGGCGGAGTATGACTGCGCTCAGGCCCGGAAGGCCATGGCGGTGGCGGAGGCCATCCAGGTGGCCGCCTTGTCGGACGGCAAGGCCCGCCGGGGCCACAAGCATCACCGAAGCCACCGAAGCCACGGAGAGTGCCGGTGTCACCAGCATCACCACCACCATCACCACAGCCACCAGGAGTCACAGAGCCACTGCGAGACCCAAAGCGATCTGGTCCACTCCGAACCCGAGACCCTGAGCAGCACCCGATAAGGAAGAAAGGAAGGAAGGATGGACCGACAGAAGGATGGGTGGGAGGAGAGGGAGGAAGGAAGGAAGGATGGTCGGAAAGGGAAGAAGAGTTGCTTTGATAGCCAGTGCCATTTTGGGAGCGTTGTGCCGAATTAAAAAAAAATATCTTTGAATAATTTTGGACGCTCACTTGGTTTTGCATATGATGCAGGCACAAACCATCCCCTTGGCAAGTGTATGAACTCAGAACACAGGTAACCTTATACTGAAACATTAAATATGTGAGACACCAGGCGACCCAAGAGATAAAGCTAAATTTATGTCCTTTAAGCATTAAATACTTTTATGACAAATTATTATGATCCCACTCACGAAGTAGCAGAAAACTAGAACGCGGAACAATGGATGCAAGCCGCAGGAAAAGAGATTCCACCTCAACATTAGGAGGAACTTCCTGACAGTAAGGGCTGTTCGACAGTGGAACACACTCCTTCCTCGGAGTGTAGTGGAGTCTCCATCCTTGGAGGTCTTTAAACAGAGGCTGGATGGCCATCTGTCGGGGATGCTTTGATTTGGAGTTCCTGCATGGCAGGGGGTTGGACTGGAGGGCCCTTGTGGTCTCTTCCAACTCTAGGATTCTATGATTCTAACATGATGAGTTTACAAGACTTGCTCAAGTATTGGCTGCATCATAACCCAGTTTGACCCCACTTTAACTGCCACGGCTCAGTCCTACAATTTATTTATTTATGTCCCACCTTTCTCCCACAATATGCTTTAATATTTTGGATGTTAAAGCATCCAAAAGCCATCAATGTTTATTCATTAGCAGGGTCATGATAATTTGTCATAAAAGTATTTAATGTTCCAAGGACATGGATTCTTGTGCCGCCCAGTGTATCATGCCAGGCACTAGCTTTCCATCCTTCCAATGCAAAGTGTTGTTAGCAAATGTTTCTTCAGGTGGCCTGGCCTGTTCTCCCAGTAATTTGGAAGCCGCAATCCTGTGGAGTTCCAACTGGGCATAAAGGTCCAGAAACGTACTTACCCCAATAGAGAGATACAAAGGAATCTTGTTGCACCTTTGAGACCAACAGAGACATTGAAATCGCTATCACAAGACTAGCTCAACTCCGTTTCACTTCATCATATACCAGTGTATTGTAGTCAACCGATACCTATGGTAGACATTTCTTTTCTTGCTTAGTCTTAAAGGCGTAAAAGAAAAATGTCACTTTACACTGTGACAAACTAACCTGGCTGTGTCATGTATTGTGTGTCACAGAATCCTAGAATTGGAAGAAAGCCCAAATGCCACCCAATCCAATCCCTTCGGCCATGCGAGGACTCACAGTGAAAGCCTTCCTTGTGACAGATGGCTATCCAGCCTATGTTTAAAAACCTCCAAAGAAGAGGGTTCCATGACTCTTTGAGGCAGTGCATTCTACTGTCAAAGAGAATTTCTTCCTAATGTTTAGAATCTCTTTTCCTGCAGTTTGCACCCATTGCTCCGTGCCCTAGGCTGCATCTGCATTTGAACCATTTTAGCTGCCATGGCTCAATGCTAATATATAATAATAAAGCTTTTATTTCTATCCCCCTTTTTGTAAAAAGAATCAAAGCGGCATACAATAGATAAAAAGATACAAAAACAAATATATACAATATCCCCCCCCCCCTTTAAACAATCCTCTGGAATTCTGGGAACTGTAGCCCATAGCATTGAGCTATGGCAGTTAAAAGTGGTGTCAAATTAGTGGTGTCAGATTATTTCTGTTGTGCGAATAGTTAAAAGTGGTGTCAAATTAGTGGTGTCAGATTATTTCTGTCGTGCGAATGTAGCCCTAGTCTCTGGAGCAGCAGAAAAAAAGCTTGCTCCCTCCACAATTAGCAATTTAGAATTTCGCATTTAGAAATTTGAGCCAGAGAGCTCTGAGGCTTCACTAAACTACATTTTGGACAACCAAAATGGTGAAGGTCTGGAAACCAAGAATCCCTGAGGGAGCTGGGTATGTTTAGCCTGGAAAAGAGATGGTTAAGAGATGATAGCCCTGTTTAAATATTTGAAGGGGTGTCGTATTGAGGAGGGAGCAAGCTTGTTTTCTGCTGTTCCAGAGAAGAGGACCCCGGAGCAATGGATGCAAACTACAGAAAAGAGATTCCACCGGCTAAACATTAGGAGGAACGTCCTGACAGTACAAGCTCTTTGACAGTGGAAGACATTCCCTTGGAGACTGTGGTGGAGTCTCCTCCTTTGGAGGCTTTTAAACATTGGTTGGACAGTCATCTGTCAAGGGGGCTTTGATTCTGCATGGCAGAATAGGTTTGGAAATGAATGGCTCTTATGGTCTGCTCCAAACCTGTGATTCTATGATACAAAACCCAGCATTCCATAGGAGGCAGCCATAGCCATTAAAGGGGAATTATAGCACTACAACAGTGTAGTGTGAGGTTGACCTGTGGTTGGTGGAAAGTAGGAATTCAAAGATGCATCTAGCTATGTTTCCATAGCCAGATGCAAACTAATGACATTTGCATCAGTCCTCTAGTGGTCTCCTGATGAACAGCCTCAATAGACCGGCAATAAAGGCCGGCATCATGGCGGAGTGGGGGCATGGCATCCATACGATGCATGCCAACTCTGCCCCCATGCTGGCGTGACATTGCATGCCCCACTGCACGGTGTCACGGCGCTCCTCTGGTGCTGCCTCCAGATGACGCAGCACCAAAGGGGCACTGAAAAGCTGATGCGCCAGTGGCCATGGCACCCTTTCCATGGTGCAAAAAGGAGCTGCTTTTTGTGCCATGGAGAGGCCAGATCAGGGCTGCAGCGTGTAGTTGCCACTGCTCCGATCCAGTGCTGAAAGAGGCGGCCTGTTCAGCCCCCACGTCCTCATTCTGTGCCTGGCTTTGGGGACATAGCCAGATGCATCTCTAATCTCCACCACACGCAACCAGCTGCTACATTGCTGGGGGGCAGCTGCAGGGGCTAAACAATGAGCTGGGGTGAGGGGACTTTGTTCATTACAGAATGTGGAAGTGAACACTAACCTCCACGATAACCAAAAGTTGACAATACGCAGATGGAAGTCCTGGGAATATCATCCCAGGATAACATTGCATACTAAATCATGTCCCATGTTGTGGTTGTCCCATGCATGCTACATTATATCCCATCACCTCACACGGAGAGCTTTATGCGATGCAATCCAAGTGTTTGATATAAGCCATTATGAATTCTCCCCAGAACAGGGATATCTTTCACATTTCTGTTAACTCATCTGTTTCTTCATGAAGAACACTAACCCCATTGCCTCCAGTTCATTCAGCAAAAGACATGCTTTTACAACCATCTGCCACGGGAAGAGAACTGAAGCGATACAACATCATGCGATAAGGCATAGAGAAAGCCACTACTCTCTCGCTCCATTTCCACTTTTTTCTCTCTTGTGCATTAATGCTCTTAGAGAGCAATGTGGTGCATCAATGAATATAATGACAGTATAGCACAAATGTCCTTTATTTTATTATTAAGCAAAGCAACAATCAGCAGCTTGCTAAGCAAACAAGTGGCTGCATCCACAGTCAACTGCTCCCTTTTACCTCCTGGGGAGCTGCGATGCTGGTTTTGGCCGCTGCGTCATACATGGCTTGCAATAATGGGATCGGTATCAGTGGATATTTATTTAAAGTCAATGCAGTTCAAAGAAGCCCCAAAGGGGAACAGAAAGCTTTAAAGGACTTGGCATCCTGTAACTTTGGTCTACATGTGAGGAAAGAGGTGCACTAACTGGGAAAGGGGTCATGGAACCTCACCCTGGCAAAGTCCTAGGGTTGGGTGTGCTTAGGGGTTTTTGCAAAATTACTGTGGACTCGACAGCTGGTGTGGACAAATGTGTCGCAGACCCAATTTTGTTCATGCAACAGGCTGTGCCCAAAAGGACTCAGATCCTGCATTGTGAAAGTAACTACTTCAGTAGAGCTTTGTGATGGTAGGTACGTCTTGAAAATGTCACCCCTGAAAACTCTACAATTTCAGCCTAGCAGTGCCCTGACAAAAGCACTTCTTAGGTGCTGCAGATGGGGACATGGAAAATGACATCTGCATGCTGTCCTATCTACATTTGCCAGAATATGCCTGGCTGCCCCTGGAGTATTCTGGCCTCAAATTCCACCTGAATCCCTCCCTCTTACCTGATGCAGGAAAATTTGGGGACAACAGGTTGTTGGCTTCTCACATGGTCTCTGTGAGTTGCCCGCTGTTGCTGCTGCCAGCATGAGTTGCTCTTCGGTCAGAACAAGGCACCCTGACTTGCGATGCTTGCAGGGACCCTGTGGGAAGCCATCCATTCACTGTTGCTACATTTTGCTCTAGGTTCTTCTTTAGCTCGTTCCCGCTATGATTTAAAGCGAATCGCTGACCGGTTTGTATGACTGTCGTTCCCATTTGAAACTGGTTCCGATCCTACTGTGATTGGTTTCAACTGCGATGAAGAGAGGCAGAAGCAAAAAAACCAATTTTTCCTGACACCAGTTTTTTGGTGATTCTTTTGGAAA
This sequence comes from Urosaurus nigricauda, assembly GCA_034509955.1. Taxonomy (NCBI): domain Eukaryota; kingdom Metazoa; phylum Chordata; class Lepidosauria; order Squamata; family Phrynosomatidae; genus Urosaurus; species Urosaurus nigricauda. Next base: position 377,725,143 of record JAOEGL010000001.1, on the reverse strand, counting down.
TCATTGATTCAGGAGTGTGTTCAACAAGTGGGAACAACAGATCTGAATTGCATCATTCTGGAAGGGAGGAACTAATGGCAGAGGCATGTTTACCATCCCCCCCCAACACTGCCTTTGTGCTTCTGTTGTGACCTATGGATGCATGATTTAAAAAACAAAAACTAAAATAAAATTCGTAGATTTTATTCACTGATTTTGCAACTACTTGCAAAGGCAAGTAGTTGCAAAACCAATGAATTGAATCTTCGATCAATTTTTTTTAAAAAAAAAATCCATATACTTCCCAATCCAGGCTGCCTGAGCTGCCGCTTATGTCATTGATGATGCAAAGATGATTGACGTGCATTTTGAAGCGTGTCATAAAATTCAATTGTGTCAAAAAAGAAGCAATTACAAAGAGATAATGAAAAGATCCACTTTCATAGTGGGAACGACGGAGGTTTTGGAATCAATTTACCAACACAGAGCGAAGACGAATCCCACACCGGTTTCAATGTAAGTGGGAACGAGTCCCTTTTGAAAACCCAAAGCAAAAGGTACGTCTTTTTAATGCAGGACAAGGGGTGAATCCAGGATGTAACGCAGGACAAGAGGTGTATCAACAACAGTCAGCTGGAGAGAATTCTCCCTTGGGATCCTGCCACAACTGCTTTTCTCAAGATCTGCAGTGTCACAAAAGGACAGCAACTGGGGCACTGCCAGGCTATAACGGTAGGTTTTGGGGTGTCATGTTCCATCATGTTCCACTCTAAACAGAAATTCCCAACAGCTGTGAGATTGTAAATCCACCTTACAATCTTGCTACTGCTTAATAGAGCGCTAGCTAACACTTTTTGGCTGGAAGGTGGGCAAAATGGAGGTCCCAGAAGTGACCAGAGGTCTACTTCTGGGCTTGGGGTCCAGATATTTCCGCTCAGTGTTGGCTGGTTTGAGGAAAGGTGGTTATAGAAAATTGCCACTCCAGTGGTGTTTGGAGAGAAACTGAGGAGTGTTTTTCCACCCCCAAAAAGATTTTTTGTGTTTTTTTTAAGTGTGATTCCAGGAACTTTGACAGAGACACAACTCCAGATATGTTGGGGGCCTCCTGGACCACTCTTTCCCCACCTTTGCGCTACTGCAAGCCCTGAGAGATAGAAAGGGCTAGTTTGCCACCATTCTGCTGGGAGCCGTGGAGCTGGCGAGGAAGAAAGCAAGGTGTCTCCATCTCCAGGACTGGCCAGCCTCTTGAGGTCTTAAGAGTTTCTTTTCCGACAGGTCCTCTACTCGCTCTTTGGTTGCTGAACAACAGGCCGCATCACTGCGTCAAGCACTTCACTCCAGCATCCTCAGCATGTCCACAGTTTGTCTTTCCCCAGTTGGAGAAGCTACATTGGAAGAGGCTGTCTTCCGTCCCCTTGCAAGCCACGTCATCCATCCAGATGCGTCCTTTCCCTGGGAGAAAGGAGAGCAGCGTTAACCAGAAAAATAAAATGCATGCGCATGATATGAATCCTCTTGGGTGTGTTGCCTCTGCATTAGTTCCCCAAAAGAAGCATTGTTGTAGTGTGTCTTCAAGTAGTTTCTGACTTACTGCAACCCTAAAGAGGGGTTTTCTTGGCAAGGTTCTTCAAAGGTGGGGTTGCCATTGCCATCCTCTGAGGATGAGAGAATGTGACTTGCTCAAGGTCACCAGTGGGTGTAAATGGCTGAGCCAGGATTTGAACCTTAGTCCAACACTCAAACCATTACACCAGCCGGATCTCTTGATTGCACTATTAGTCCAATGAGGAATGTGAGCATTCAGTTCAAGGTTGGAAAAGTGGGGTTGTATATGCAGAATGCATTGCAGATGCATCTTGTACACGGATGCATGTTGCGCATGGCTTTTGTTGTGCATTCAGCTACTAATTCCAATGCCTTGGTTAAGGTGTGCAACACTGGTCTTCAGCAGTGCATTCATATATGCATTCATATGGATGTTTTAGCACAGAGAAAAAATGTAGTATGCTCAAGCCAGTGTGGCGTAGGGGTTCGAATGCTTAACAAAGAGTCTAGGGTCCAATCCCGACTCAGCCATAGAAACCCATTGGAAAATCTTGGGCAAGTCACAATCTCTCAACCTAAGAGGAGGGCAAAGTCAAGCCTCCTCTGAAGAAATATTGCCAAGCAAATCCCTGGAGAGGGCCACCCGAAGTCTACAATGGCGTAGTGGTCTGACAGTTGGACTCTAGGAGTCCAGAGTTTGAATCTCCCCTTGACTAGGGAAACTGGCTGGCTGGCCATGAGTAAGTCACCCTCTCTCAGCCTCAGAGGAAGGCAAAGGCAACCCTCCTTAGAACAAATCTTGCTGAGAAAACCTTGTGATAGAGAGTGTACCCTCACTGCAGAATTAAAGCAGTTTGATACCACTTTAACTGCCTTGACTCTATCCTATAGAATCTTGAGATTCAGTTTGGTGAGGCACCAGAACTCCCAGGCAGATCAGGCTGAATACCTCACCAAACTATGGCCTCATTCCCACTAACTTTTAAACCGGATGGCAAATTGGTTTGAACTGGTTTAAATGACCCTGGTTTGCACTTGAACTGAATTGCTGAAGCAATTTGGAGGGGGGGGGGCATGCACTAGACCCATTTAACCCACATCTTTTTGACACTGATTTTTTCTGTGTTTTTTTGGATAAATCGATTCTGCACAAGTGTCAACCAGATGGAGATCAGAATCAATTTCAATTTGCCCTTTGGCCGACTGAAGCAGGTCCATTTGAAGCGATTCATTTGTGAATGTAAACCACAAGTGGGTTATTTTATTTTATTTTGCAGCAAGAAAATGTGATCGCAGCAAATGTCACGTGAACCATACAAAGTGATTTATTTGTAAGTGGGAATGCAGCCTACAACTCCACAGAATGGAGCTATGACTGGTAAAGTGGTGTCAACCTGCTTTATTTCTGCAGCCTGGAAGAGGTGATGGTCACTATAAGCTGGAAATGAGTTGAAGGCAGAACTCAGCAAAATCACACAGAAAATGACAAGGCAAAAAGAGGAGAAAACCTCAGCAAAACCAGTGGCTGCATCCACACTGTATAAATAATCCAGGTTGACCACCACTCTAACTGCCATGGTTTGATGATATGGAATTATGGGATTTGTGCTCTGGTGAAACATTTAGCCTTCTCTGCCCGGGAGCTCTGGGGCCAGAACAAACTACAGTTCCCAGGATTCCACAGCACTGAGCCATGGCATTTAAGGTGGTGCCAACCTGGATTATTTGTGCAGCACGGACGCAGCCAGTGTTACTTCCACAGGTTATAGTCCCAATGGTGATGTTTACATTCTAGGAGAAAGCCTCAGGCTTTGCCAGCTGGGATGCCAGGAAATCTCTCTGGACCAAACAGCTGCAGCTTCTGGAAGAAGGTGGTCATTATCACATTGGATAAACAGGGTAGAAGCCAAATTGTGGCTCACGGTGGTCAGGGCCTTCAGGTTCGGAAACAACCTCAAGGACTGCACTATTTACGAGTCCAAAGACACTAATTTTCATCCGCCCGGCTCTTTTCCCCATTTGACGTCAGTCTCTCAAATTCTCCCCCTGGAACTTGGAAGTGGTGAGTCAGGCCTCCTCCTTTCCAGCCTGTGAATCACACCAGCAATAAAGGAGTTCCCAGGCTTAGGATTTTGCTAAGGATGTCCTCAAGGAAGGTAGGAATGAGGAGAAAATGACCCCAGCTAGAAAAAAATCTTCAAATCCGCCTTTAAAATGTGGATGCTGTTTTGACATAGGATTTGTTGTTGTTGTTAGGTGTCCTCAAGTCAATTGTGACTCATGGAGACCCTGTGGATGAGACGGCTCCAAGACTCTCTATCGTCCATTGCTCTGGGCTCCACAATTCAAAAAGGATGGAGAGAAACTGGAGGGTGTCCAAAGGAGGGCAACCAAAATGGTGAAGGGTCTGGAAACTATGCCTTCTGAGGAACGACTCAGGGAACTGGGGATGTTTAGTCTAGAGAAGAGAAGGTTAAGAGGTGATATGATAGCCCTGTTTGAATATTTGAAGGGGTTTCACATTGAGGATGGAGCAAGCTTGTTTTCTGCTGCTCCAGAGACTAGAACACGGAACAATAGATGCAAGTGACATGAAAAGAGATTCTAGTTCAACATGAGGAGGAACTTCCTGACAGAAAGAGCCATTCGACCGTAGAAGACATTCCCTTGGAGAGCACTGGAGTCTCCTTCTTTGGAAGTCTTTAAGCAGAGGCTGGATGGCATTCTTTCGAGTGTGCTTCGATGGTGAATTCCTGCATGGCAGGGGGTTGGATTGGATGGCCCTTGGGGGTCTCTTCCAACTTATTATGTTTCTATGCTCAGGTCCTGCAAACCCATGTACAGATCCATCATCCATCCATCCATTCACCCATCTAGCATGTGGTCTTCCCTGCCTTGTGGGCTAGAGGATGCAGCTGTTGGGTGGATTTGTAATTGGTTGACTGTCTGAACCCAAAGGGTGCCCAGCAGTGGCTCCTCTTCATCCTGGAGAGAAGTGACCAGTGGGGTGCCACAGATTCCTGTCTTGGTCCTAGTTGCTATTGGACATCTTTATCAATGGCTCGGTTGAAGGAATAAAGGGCATGCTTCTCAAATTTGCAGATGACACCAAATTAGAAGGAGTAGCTAATACCCCCAGAGGACAGGATCAAAATTCAAGAAGACCTGAATAGATTAGAAAGCTGGGCCAAAACTAACAAAATGTACTTCATCAGGGAGAAATGTAAAAGCATGGATATAGGATGCATAGATATAGAATGGGAAACACCTGGCTTGACAAGACTACATGTGAAAGGGATCTAGGAGTCCTAGTAGAAGATGAACATGAGTCAACAGTCCAATGCGTCAGGCCAATGCAATTCTAGGCTGCCTCAACAAAACTATAGTGTCTACATCAAGGGAAGTAATAGTGCCATTCTTTTCAGCTTTGCTCAGGCCCCACGGAAAAATTTTGTTGCTTTTTTGCATGGGTTAATGTTGGGTTAATGCCAAAGTGCACTGATGTGTGTGAAAACAATCCCATTCTTGTGGGATATTCACGGGATTTAAACTCCGTTTATCCATGCAATTTGGGCGCTTTGCCTCCTGTGTGATAAACTCCTATGTGAGGATGTTTCAAGGGCCTTACAGTAAGTCAGGGGGAAGGGTTTAACACCTTGGAGTAGTGTAGGTATGGCTGCAGATATCTGCAATGCAGCAAAGAAGGCAATTGAATAGAAGCATTGTTTCCAAGAGTCCCATTATATTCTGTGCTGGTCAGGACTCATTTGAAGTACTGTGTCCAGTTCTGGGCACCTCATTTTAAGATGGATATAGAGAAGCTGGAGCAGGGTCTGAGAGGGGCAACCAGGATGATAAGTGGGACAGAGAACAAAACCTAGAAGGAAAGGTTGAAGGAGCTGTGCATGGTCAGCTTGATGGAGAGAAGACTAGTGAGTGACATGGTGTCCCTTCTTTAAATATCTCAAGAGAGAGGAGTGGGTAGGTATAAGAGAGGAGGGCCAGATCTAATGGTTTTAAGTTACAGGAGGGTAGATTTTGATTTACCATCAGAAGGAACTTCTTGACAGTGACAGCGGTTTGGCAATGGAATCAATTGCTTGGGGAGATGATGAGGTCTCCTTCTCTGGACATCTTCAGAAAGAGGCTGGACAGCTACCTGCTGGGGATGCTTTAGCTGGAGATCCTGCCCTGAGCAGAGGGTTTGACTTGATGGCCTCTGGGGGCCTCTTCCAACTCTAAGATTGTATGACTCTATGACTCCACCTTATTTATGAACAAGATTGTCGAAGTCGAAGGCTTTCATGGCTGGCATCCATAGTTTTTTGTGGTTTTTTTGGGCTATGTGGCCATGTTCTAGGAGAGTTTATTTCTGACATTTCGCCAGCATCTGTGGCTGGTCAAACATCAGGAATAAACTATCCTAGAACATGGTCACATAGCCTTAAAAACCCACAAAATACTATGAACAAGATGTTTTTTTAAGGGAATGGTCGCAGGTTGGAGATCTTAGAGGAATGCCGCAGCCTACATCTCTCTATATCCAAGTGCATGTTTGTGTGTGGAAGGACCGATCAAAGGCAGGGAGATGGCGGAGAGCCACAGACATATTTGTACAAGCTGGTTATGGAAACGGCCACATATTCACAGGCGCAGCCTTCCTTTACTCTTACCACCTGGCATAAAAGAAGCGATAAAAGGCTGGAATGGTGCTGACACAGTTGTGGTCCAGAAACCACCAGGAGACTGGCTTCTCACAGCTTGGGGTTCTGCTCTCACTCAACAGGCTCCGTCGGGGGAATGTTCCAGGCCATTTCCCTTCTTTCTGCCTTTTCCTCCCAGGCCTCCTAACTACGCAAACTGCTGCGACCCAATGTCTGCAAAGGTATTGCAGAGAAAACCATGGCCTAAAACAAAACATCCCAAAGGAGGCCTTCATCAAAAGCTGGGAATGCATGGGACTCCCCTTTTCTGCCCATCACCAACAGCCCAGTTCTCAAGGTCTTGAAACTGTTCTGCTTGTTTCTCTTAGCGTGGGAAATTTGCAAACTGAGATAAAGTGGGCCCTTGTTATCTGCTGGGGTTTGGTTCCAGGACCTCCCCTCCTGTGGATAACAAAAACCCATGGATGCTCAAGTCCCATTAAATACAGTGGCATAGAGAAATGGCTTATATAAAATGGCAAAATCAAGTTTTCTATTTGGAATGTATACTTTTTTTGAGTATTTTTCAAGCTATGGATGGTTGAATCCGTGGATAACAAATCCGTGGATACAGAGGGCCAACTGTATTTTTCAATATGGGACTTTTCTTCAAAATAAAATAAAAAGGGTGACAAAACGCAGCTTTGCCCGACCCCCTTCCCACTTCAAAGCCATTCTGTTTCTGTTCTAACCAAATCCTCTTGTCCTGAGTGCAAACTGATTTGGGGGATAGAGTTCAGAACTTTTAATTGTTCCATTACAGTTCAGACTATACAGTAACCCAGAGCAGATTCACTATCCCGCTTTTTCAGCACAAAAGCTACCAGCAACCACTGGTCTGTATAGTTTGTGGACTGTGAAAGTAACAACAACACGTATTTTTGATGGTTTTACCTTGCCCAAAGACAGCCATTCTGTAAATCTCTTCCACCCCCCGGAAGCCCAGCATCCGGCACACAACATCTCCGTCTTTTTTGTCCCAGCCATCGTCACAGACGGTGCCCCAAACTCGGTCATGGAGAACTTCGACCCGTCCTTCGTGGGGGCCGGAGCCGTTCACCAGGCGGATGTTTCCTTCCTCTGGGGCAGGTCCTATGGGGAGAGAAGGGGAGAAGAAAAGAAACCACAGGGGTCATTTTAAAAAACAAACCATCTCTGGGTTTTCCCTGCCACTTTCTAAAGGTGTCAGGGGTAATGCATGAAGAAATTGTAACGCAAAGTGAACAGCATTAGTGTCCAAAGACAAAGGCTGATTGTTACACAGCTGATAGCCAGCAGCTAAGGAGCAAGCAGAGAAACAGCTAAGCACTTACAGTACTTTCCTTTAGTAAATATAAGCCTTAAGTCCCAAACAGGGTTCAGCGATGTCCAAGTCAGGTAAACGACATCCAGAGTCCACAAACACAATCCTCCAGATGTTTTGGACTTCAACTCCCAGAAGCCTTAGCCAGTTTGGTCAACCATCAAGAATTCGAAAGTCCGAAACATCTAGAGGACCAAAGTTTGGGGACCGCTGCTCTAAAGGCACTAGATCCTGCCTGATCTTGGAAGCTAAGCAGGGTGATCCCTAGTTAGTCCTTGGATGGGAGACTGCCAACAAATAGTTAGTGCTGTAGGCTCTTGGGTTTTCTTAGGCAAGGAATAAACAGAGGTGGTTTTGCTAGTTGCTTCCTCTGAAATGGACGAGGGAACTGGCAAACCCGACTCTGATTATTCCTTGCCTGAGAAAACCCTACAAAATTCATGGGGTCCCCATAAGAAGACAGGCGACATGAAGACATAGACACACAGACATAGAATGAGAACCATGGAACAGTTATATTTTATTTTAATAATTTAATTGTATTGTTTTTATTGTAGGTGGATGGGTTTGTGGGTTATTGTGTTTTATTGTATTTTAATGTTCTGTTAATGTTGTCGCCGCCTCAGTCTACTTGGAGAGGTGGTGTATACAACAACAACTATTATTATTATTATTATTATTATTATTTTCCTCAGAACCATGCCATTTTTTCCTTCTTGAACAAGGATGATTGCAGCTAAATATAAAGCAAATTCCAAAAATTATGCTGGCCTCTTCAACCTTAAATAAACACAGAATGGATCTGATTTGCTTTTGTTTGGGCACGGTCAACAGGGTGCATAAATAACACGCTTGGAAGGTAGAATGATGCCTCTAGGAAGGCCTGGGAGCAAGCAAGTGTGCAAAAGGCCTTAGAAAATGGACTATTTTGAGTCTTGCACTGCATTGCTTGCTTTCCAGGCTAAAATTGTCTTGATGCGTGGATGCCAACTACATCTCCACCCAACCTGAAGTTCAGTAAAGGCCAAACTCTGTCCAGCTTAACTCTCTTGGAACTGGCGGCATCAATGATGATGATGATGATATGATGATAAGCCACCTCTTCTCGCCCAAGTTGACAAAGGAAAAGCTTCAGGGTACATCTGCACGGTAGAAATAATGCAGTTTGACAGCACTTTAACTGCTATGGCCCCATCTGAAAGAATCCTGGGATTTGTACTCTGGCGAGGCATCAGCACTCATTGCCAGAGAAGGTTCTAGACTTTGTAAAACTACCAATCGCAGGTTTCCATAGGATGGTGGTACAGCATATAAAGTGGTATCAAACTGCATTATTTCTACAGTGGGCATGTACCCAGAGAGCGCTTCTAGTGCCTCTGATCAAACTGCAAATCCCAGGATTCCATAGGAGGATGCAGGCATGGCCATTAAAGTAGAAGCATAGCACTCTATTTGCAGAGCGTGACTAGGTCCTTGCAGAAGCATGTATGAGAGTGAAGGTCGGGAAGTGAATCCACTCCAAAATGGGGTCCAAATTCCACGTTTCAGTCTGTTTGGAGGACAAGGTTCAGACCCTTTGACAGTTCCTTTAAAATTAGGAGATTAGGAAAATTGGGAGAGGATTTATGACCCCACCAACACGGGAATCAGTGACTATCACAGGATACAGGTAGCGAGGCCATTTGAAAGAGATGATTCCAACCTGTGCAGCTTCTAGAGGCAAGGATAGATTTGCATAATCATTGATACAATCATACAATCCAAGAGTTGGAAGAGATCCCAAGAGACACCCAGTCCCACCCCCTTTTGCCATACAGGAATACACAGAATCCTGGAGTTGAAAGAGACTCCAATGGCCATCCAGTCCAGCCCCCTTCTGCCATGTAGAAAGACACAATCCAAGCCCTCCCTGGGACAGATGGCCATCCAGCCTCTGCTTAAAAACCTCCAAAGGAGGAGACTCCACCACGCTCCAAGGCACCAGCTTCTTCCACTGTAAAACAGCTCTTAGGAGCTGTCACATGAAGGACATTGGGAGTTTATCCCATGAATATCCTGGAAACATCACATAATTACGCACAACAATTTCACACGACATCACACAGAATTAAAGTGGTCACAAAGAAGCATTAACGTTCATCTTTTTACTTTTGGGATTTACAGCGACAATGCCTTTCCGATATAATTTTATTTGTGTGATTGCGTGTGGTAATCATTTGTGAAATTACTCGCCATTTTCGCTTTAAATGCTTTAAATGTGCTTTAAGCTCTCTTTAATGCTGAAATCAGCCTGAGTGTGATGAAATTCTGTCTATTGGGAAGTTCTTCCTAAAGTTTAGGCGGAATCTCTTTCCTTAACTTGCAGCCATTGCTCCATTTCCCAGTCTCTAGAGCAGAAGAACACAAGCTTGCTCCCTCCTCAATGTGACATCCCTTCAGATATTTAAACAGGGCTATCATATCACCTCTTAGCCATCTCTTCTCCAGGCTAAACATCCCCAGCTCCTTAAGGCATTCCTCATATATCACGGTTTCTAGGCCCTTCACCATCTTAGTTGCCCTCCTTTGGACATGCTCCAGTTTCTTAACATCCTTTTTGAATTGTAGTGCCCAGAATTGGACACAATCTTCCAGATGAGGCATGGCCAAAGCAGAATAGAGTAGTAGTATGGCTTCCCTTGATCTCTAGACACTACACTCCTGTGGATGCAGCCTAGCATTCCTTTGTCTCCTCCCAAAGCAGATCTCCATGGCTGGGCAAGAGACCAAACTGTTTTCAGCAACAACTTCAGCACAAAAGGCTTTGCTTTGGCAGGTTAAGTGAGGCCAACGACTTGGATGGCTCCAAGCCACGGACACGAGGCGGCCTGGCTTGACAGCTCCACTGTTTGGATTGCAAAAGAAAGCACAACGGCCGGGGCCTTTTCCACTCCCTTTCCCAAGAGGGTTATGGCCCTGTCCATAAATTAAGCCATCACCACCTGCAGCTTTTGGACTTGCAATCTCTGCTGAAAAGGGATCTTGAAGTTGTTTGCATGCATCTTCTCAAGTACAGCATCCTGGGCTTTGTTCCAAGGAAATATTCATCGAGTTCAGCTGCTGGTGTGACAGATCCATTCCTGGTGGAAGATTTCACCTGACGGAACAGCAACTCTGACTGCATCTGCATTGCAGAATTGCTATATATACTCATGTATAAGTCTATAAATTTGAGTTAAAAAATTGACCCCAAAAACCTGAGTCGACTTATCCATGGGTCAATGTAAGTATTGTATTTTAACGTGCATATATATGTGGTGAAAGGCAAAGGTTTAATCTGTCCTGGAAGCACGGACCCCCGTCTACTCTCTGAGCCATCCAACCTTTAGTATGAGTATATACCTGCTGGAATTTTGTAAGTTTTTAGGCATTGTTTTGCTTTGCTTTGTCCTTTACATCCTTCATTACATGCGCCTAAATATTACCCTCGACTTATCCATGGGTCATATCAAAATCCATAATTTTGGCCCTAAGACTTGCCCTCGACTTATATATGAGGTCAACTTATAGTCAAGTATATACAGTAATGCAGTTTGGAGTCTCCTTCCTTAGTGGTCTTTAAGCAGAGGCTGGATGGCCATCTGTCAGGGATGCTTTGATGGAGAGTTCCTGCATGGAAGGGAGTTGGACTGGATGGCCCTTGGGTCTCTTCCAACTCTATGATTCTATGATTCTATGACACCGCTTTAACTGCAATGAATGCATCCTATGGAACCCTGGGATTTGTAGCTTGCTATGGTACTTGAGTGCTCTGACAGAGAAGGCTAAATAGCTAAAAAAAACCAAAAACACTTACAAATCCCAGGATTTCATAGCACTGAGCCACGGCAACTAAAACTAGTCTCAAACTGCAATAATTTTCCTGCACAGATGCAGACCCTGTACTCCCAACAGCTCTACACAATGGAGCCTTCATACAAATGCAGATTTACTAGGAACAGGGGACCAATCTAGAGGGAAATGGCATACCTTGCCTTTCCATTTCTATTTGTTTCCAACTTGGAACTTGTTGCTGCGATGTGACCTGTTTTATAATAGAAGGTGTTTATCTTAAGTTTAGGCATATATTCTTTAGTGAACACTTTTCATCCTAGACCTTTCTGTTTGTTATACTGTTTTGTTTTTGGTTTAGGCTAACACTTTGTTGTTGTGATCTACTCATTTTACCGACCTACAAAAGGATGGAAGACAGAGTCAACCTTGGAGCCCTGGAATCAAACTCACAACTTTGTGGCTGCAGTTCTCCGCTTTGTATAGTTACCCCAGAATGAGTTACGTGGAAGCGGCAAGTGACAATTGCTAACAGATGTCCAAAGGCTTGTAGTCCATGCAAGGCCATAACTCTGACTGCTTGCCACACAGTTATGCCAAGTCTTTACAGAAACCTAAGTCCCATGAGACCTTCCAGTTGCATCAAGCGTTTGCTTGGCGAGAGAAAGAGGCAAAATGTCCTGCTGCATCTTATCTGCTTTCAAGCTGGAAACGGTGCAAAAGTTAAGTGTTTTATGCTCAGCGCGTTCTAAACCGAGAAGGGACACATGTTACGTAAGGAAAACACGTGCTGTCATTGGGCGTTCCGCAGCCAAAGCATATAGGTCATGAAAAGTTTTGTTTAAAAATGTGCACAACGGACAAAAAACTTTCTTTCTAGGAGCAAACGGCCCCTTTTAAAGCTGCCAATAATTTTGGAATACGCATGACGTTGCAGACAGAGGAAACCACACATGAGTACGCATTGTCTTGTGCAGGTGCACTGCATCACATACCACCAGTAGATTCAAATATTGGGATTTTCTCTGCTGCTCCAGCAGATTTCGATTGAAGGAACCTTTTCACAGTAAGAGTGGTTTGGCAATGGAACCCATGGCCTAGCAAGGTGGCATGGTCCCTTTCTCTGAACGTCTTCCAAAAGAGGCTGGACAGATCCCTTCTGGGGATGCTTTAGCTGCCGATCCTGCACTGAGCAGAGGGTTGGACTCCATGGCCTCTAGGGACTCCCTTTAGGATCCCATGACTCTATAAGCTCTATGATTCTGTGACTGCTCGGAGAGGGGAAGATTTTCCTGTATTGGATTTTTTAAAAGAGAGGTTAGATGCCTACTTCAAGGAGTGCATTAGCTGTGGATCCTTGCAATATGTCCAATCCCAACCATCAGGAGGGCTCCTCCTTGTTCTGCCTCCATGCAGCTGCACACAGAATAGACAATCTCTCAATGCCAGATGGCACCGTGAGAGTCGCTATCCAAGATTTGAAGTGCATTTTCGCCTCAGGAAATTTTGCTAGACTCACTAATCTCCTAAGATTGAAAGTGGGATCTGAAGGTCATATAAGAGCTTCCTTCGCATGGCAGTAGCCATTCTGGAGCTGGGCAACTAATTGATTTATTAGGACACTGATTTATTATGGCAGCCATCAATTATTTGTGACCATCATGAATGATTTATGACTGCTTATGATTGATTTATGATCACATTTATGAATTGTTCATTATCAAATTATGATTATGATTGATCTATAACCAAATTATGATTGATTCATGATAACATATTGAATGTATCACCCTTGTACAATTATTAACATTGTGGCCAATTTTTAACTCATGTAACCAGTGTCTGGATCCCTCAGTCCTGGCGCAACAGGGGTTGGACTAGATGGATCCTTTGGTGATTCTAGGGCCCCATTCATACTAAGAAATAACCCGGTTTCCAAACCAGGTTATTTCCCTGTAGTTCAGCCTTGCACTGATTCTACTCAGTGCTGTTTGTTGGAGGGGGACAAACAAAACCCCCGTTCAAACTGGTGCATTTGGCACTAGATCCCTTAGCAATTCTTTCTTTCTTTATTTTTAGAACCACAACAATCCACATCTCCAATAGTGTGAGTAAGCTATCGGATCAATTCGGCTCGCACAGCCAACGTTCAAGAAACGGAGGCGCCTCCATTTTAATCCATAACAGTGACGAATGGGAACTTCAGATTGGATTTAAATGCCATGGAGTGATTCACTGGCTTAAAACATAGTGGGAATGGTGAACTGATTTTGAATCAATTCACAGATACAAATCAAATACAGGGCATGCTTATCAAATTTTCGGATGACACCAAATTAGGAATAGCTAATACCCCAGCGGACAGGATTAAAATTCAAAATGACCTTAACAGATTAGAAAGCTGGGCCAAAGCTAACAAAATGAATATCAACATGGAGAAATGTAAGGGAGGAAAAATGAAATGCATAGATATAGGATGGTGGACACCTGGCTGAACGAGACTTCTACATGTGAAAGGGATCTAGGAGTCCAAGTAGACCACAAGCTGAACATGAGTCAGTAATGCAACGTGGCAGCTAAAAAGACCAATGCATTGTTAGGCTGCATCAACAGAAGTATACTGTCTAGATCACGGGAAATAATAGTGCCACTGTATTCTGATTCAGACAGGCCCCACCTGGAATACTGTGTCCAGTTCTGGGCACCACAATTCAAAAAGGATGTGGAGAAACTGGAACGTGTCCAAAGAAGGGCGAATAAAATGGTGAAGGATCTGGAAACCAAGCCCTTTGAGGAAAGACTTAGGGAGCTAGGGATGTTTAGCCTGGAGAAGAGAAGGTTAAGAGGTGATATGATAGCCCTGTTTAAATATTTGAAGGGATGTCATATTGAGGACAGAGCAAGCTTGTTTTCTGCTGCTTCAGAGAATAGGAACAATGGATGCAAGCTCCAGGAAAAGAGATTGTACCTTGACATTAGGAGGAACTTCCTGACAGTAAGGGCTGTTCGACAGTGGAACACACTCCTTCCTCGGAGTGTAGTGGAGTCTCCTTCCTTAGAGGTTTTTAAGCAGAGGCTGGATGGCCATCTGTCGGGGATGCTTTGACTGGGAGTTCCTGCATGGCAGGGGGTTGGACTGGATGGCCCTTATGGTTTCTTCCAACTCTACAATTCTATGATTCTCCATGTATAAAACATAAGTGTGACTGGCCCTCCCTTTAGCTGGGCCACCTGAAAGCCAGGAGTGATGCAGTTCCCAAGAACGAAAGGCACACGCTCTATCTGTCTATCTAAGAAACGCTGCCATCCAACATTTTGGAGGATGTCCATTGCCTGGGTCTGGATGAAATGAATGAAAAATGGCCTTGTTTCTTGGAGGGGGAGGGAGATTTCAGAGTGCAACCCTCCTCTCCTTGTTAGAGTATATAAATCTTCCACTTCCCAAAGAGACACATGGTCCCAATTAAAGGGAGCTGATGATATCTTGGTGCAGCTGCAGGGAAGGGAGAGCTTGTTTTCCTAAGCGAGCGTGTTTATTTCTTTTTTGCAGATTTTCCTTTCAGTGCAGGATTGCGGGGGGGGGGGGGGGGAGCTAATGGACTTAATAAAAACAAATAGAGAGAGGAACAAAAACTGTCCAGATTTCTTGGATCTTATGTAAAAAGGGGGTGGAGGATGGAATTAACACACCAATACACACAGACACACAATCTTGTGCTAGTTCGGAACACAGAGGCCGAGACAGAGAGCATTCACACACCTCTCCGAGCATCAAGGAAGTTCATTTTTGCTTTCTGGATGGAGAGGCCACTTTGTGGACTATAAATTCTGATATCTGGAATCCCCTCTAAACCTACTGTATATACTCATGTATAAGTCTAGAAATTTGGGTTATAAAAATTTGGGTTCAATTCAAGTGCTGTACCTTAACTCAAAATAGTAGAGAGTAGAGTGGCAAAAGATAAGAACTTAGTCCATCCCAAGAGAACCGAAAAGAAACACCAATGTCCTCCATTCTCTCCATGTGGTGCTGCATCTGGCCTTTTTGAATGCTTGGACAGGAAAACAGAAGCATCTTCTGGCATAATTTTCCTTTCCTTCATCCTTTAGTTCCTTTCCTATATGCCCCTAAATTTTACCCTTGACTTATCCACGGGTGATAGCAAAATCCATAATTTTGGCCCCAAAACCTGCCCTCGACTTGTGCATGAGTTCGACTTATAGTTGAGTGTATACAGTATATCAAAATTTTCAATTATTTTTTTGCACCTAAAACTGAGATAAATTCAGTCCTCCACATTTTCAGTTCTGACATTTGCAGTCTTGATTACTGTATATACTCATGTATAAGTCTAGAAATTTTAGCCAAAAAATTGACCCCCAAACCTAGGTCGACTTATCCATGGGTCAATGTAAATACTATACTTTAACACTTATTAAAAAGGGAACCATCTCCTGGTGAAAGGCAAGAGTGGAATCTGTCCTGAAAGCACTGACCTCCCTCTGCTCTCTCTCAGCCAAAACAGACGTGACTGCCGTAATATTATAGGTTCTTTGGCATTGTTTTCCTTTGCTTTATGATTTAGATCCTTTGTTGCATGTCCCTAAGTTTTACCCTTGACTTATCCAAGGGTCATATCAATATCCGTAATTTTGCCCCCCAAATTTTGCCCCCAAAACCTGCCCTCGACTTATACATGAGGTTGACTTATAGTCAAGTATACTGTATACAGTATTTGCGGATTTGATTAATATGTTATTTCTAAGAATCCCTATGTCTTCCAGAGAAATTCTGCTAGAAATTGATCACAGAGTTGTGCTGGAGGATCTAGAGATTCCTAGAGAAAGCACATCTCTAGACATTTGTAGGTCCTCCATCATGATCCTATGGTCAACTTTTGCAAGACTTTGACCACAGAGTTGCACTGGAGGACCTAAAGTTTCCTAGAGAACTGGTCTCTCAAGATACACACACACACACACACACATACACAGACACAGACACACACACATATATATATTTGCACTTCTGCCTCCACTTTCATAGGGGTCCTGTACCAATATTCCCAGTAAATGTGGAGGGCTTACTGTACATGTGGATCAACACAAGGCTCTCAGGAAATCCAACTTGGCTTGATTTGCTCCAGACCTGTGCCTAAATGTTTGCTAAGTTTATGGGTGGGGGTATATGGGTTTCGAGGGGATTGCAAAACGTGGGGATTTTTTGGTTGCAAAACAATTGCACAAGTTTGGAAGAGATTCCAGATTTCAAGATTCGTAGTTTAACAAAGCTCAAAGAGGCCCCGGTTGACTTCGGGGGACTCTTTGCAGCTGGCATAATATTCGACTGACAAGATGGCCTTAGGCCTAGAGATGCTGATCTTTTAATTATTCCGTGCTAGTTCCATTCAATAATGAGTCATTTTGAAAACTTTCCTTCTGCTGGGCAAGATTATGTGAAGTTCCCTGCATCTTTCGGGAGACTTTTTAGCGAAAAAGCAAAACAAAACAACACCAACAACCAAACCCCATTTTTAGCCTCAAAAGCATTAATGTTGCACTGAAATTTTTCACACAATGGATACTGTGCAGGATACTGTTGAAAACAAGAAAAGACCCAGTCATATTATTTATCGAATGGCGACCCAATATATAAGCAAATTCCACAGATTCAGTGATCTACACTGTAGAAATAATGCGGTTTGAAACCACTTTCACGGGCATGGCTCTAGTGCTATGGAATCCTGGGATGCGTGGTTTGTTTTGCTACCAGGGTGCTTTGACAGAGAAGGCTAAATTGTTCAGAAAAAGTACAAATCCTAGAATTCCATAGCATTGAGCCATAGCAGTTAAAACAGTATCAAACTGCATTAATTCTGAAGTGCAGATGCAGCCCAAGTGTGTATGTGTTTCTATCAAGAAAAAAAAAAAAACCCAGAGCACATTCAATTGGGAAAGAAAGAAAACAAACCTCAAGATGCTGAAGAATAGCATTTAATAATTTTAATATGATTTTACATACCATTATGTTATTTTTAAATGCATGCCTTCATGTTTTTTTTTAAAAAATATTATTTGTATAACCCTCAGAATGAAACACATTTGGACTTGTATATTAATTAATTTGATAATTTAATTAGCAAAAATTGATAATTTAATTAGCAAAATGGTGAAATAATTCAACCATTAATTTGATAAGCAAAATTATGGAGTGGTTCAATAACTAGCAAGATAATTTAATTATTAAAGGAGTTACTAATTTAATAATATAATTATAAAAAGTATTGATCAGCTGGACAATTAAGCAACATTCCTCAGGATCTTGAGACGTATCTCTTTCACATGGATCCCAAAGGGTGAGGCTCGGGGACAGTTGCTCCTCCAAAATTGAGCTTAATTGTGGCATCCCTAAGGGTGCCATCCTGTCCCCGATGCTATTTAACATCTATATGAAGCCGTTGGGTGAGATCATTCGGAGGCATGGAGCTCAGTGTCTTCAGTACGCTGATGACACTCAGATATACCTCTCCATGACTAGATCATTGGCTCAATCTTCAGATGGTGCCTCCCCTCTTAATGACTGCCTGGCAGCAATAATGGGTTGGATGAGGGAAAACAGATTGAGGCTTAATCCAGACAAAACGGAGGTACTCACAGTCACAGGACCGACACCGGGATTGGGAATACAATCTCCAGTCGTTGATAGAGTCATCCTCTCCTCTAAGGACCGTGTTTGCAGTCTGGGGGTCCTCCTAGACTCGTCGCTTCACATGACTAGTCAGGTGAATGCGACGGTCAGGAGTGCCTGTTACCAGCTTTGGCTGATCCGCCAGCTGCGCCCTTCCCTGGAGAGGAGGGATCTGGAAACTGTGATACATGCTCTGGTAACCTCACGACTGGACTTCTGTAATGCGCTCTACATGAGGCTACCCCTGTGCTTAACTCGAAAACTACAACTGGTTCAGAACATGGAAGCCAGACTTATTACTGGCACATCTAGGAGAGAGCACATGACACCAGTGCTTAAATCTCTCCACTGGCTGCCAATCAGTTTCTGGGCACAGTACAAGGTGTTGGTTTTGACCTATAAAGCCCTACGTGGCTCGGGTCCATCCTATCTAAGGGACTGCCTCTCCCCATATGAACCCCATATGATCGCACACTACGATCCTCTGGGAAGAATCTGTTACATCCCATGAAGACCAGGATGGTTCAGACCTCCCAGAGGGCCTTCTCAGTGGCTGCCCCCAAGCTTTAGAATGGCCTGCCGGACAAGATGCGTCTTATTCCATCTATTGACGGCTTCAAGAAAGCCTTGAAGATGCATCTCTTTCGGCAGGCCTTCCCGGAAAATGTTTAACATTCCTGGCTCTAAACCTCCTGCTAGTTCCTAGTCTCCATCCTGTTAAACAGCTCAGGGAGTTTTTTAGCTTGACATTGGTGATTCTGTTTATTTGTAATTGTTTTAACTTGTTCTGGTTTAATCCTTTTTTAAGGGAGGGGGTTGGGAATGGGATTGGATATCTTAATTGTGATGTTTTTAACTTCTCTTGTACCCTGCCCCAGTTGCCCATTCAGAGGAGTGGGCTAGAAATTAAAAGCGATGTATTTTATTTTATAAATTTCGGAACATGTGCCTTCAATTGCCACTTATACAGGAAGAAATTCAGCTGGTGTAGATGTGCCTGACATAGATGGAAAACCCTGAATGCCTATTATTTATTTATTTATTTATTTATCTCAATTAGTTTAACTCATTCTATTTATATGCCATCTTTATCCCAAATCGGATGCAAAGCGGCTCACAAAAAATGCTTAAAATCAGCAACAACAAGAATAAAACGGTGCATTTTTAAAGCACAATTAAAACACCCCGCTAATATAACCAGTTAAAAATGTAAAAAAATCTTAAAAATACTATGTTAAAAATAAAAAGCCATTAAAAATATATCAAAGCAAACACCCCAGTTGGAAGCATCCCTGGTTGCAATAGTATATTAAAAACCTTCTTCTTCTGTATCATGTTCAAGATATTAGAGGGGGAAAAAGAGGTGAATTCATACACAAAATTCAGTTTTACCTGTTTCTCCTCCTCGGTCTCCTTTGTCCCCTTTCTCTCCCTTTGGCCCCCGATCACCTGAAAAATGAAGCATAAATAAATGGGAATATATTTCTATGTAACACAAAGGAAGCTGTTAAGGGTACAAGAAAGCTGTTAAGGGTGGACTGGCTGCTTCCAGGTCAGTGGGGCATTATATCCGCTCCAGGTTTTTCATCGGAAGTTTGAAAGAGCTCTTATTCAGCCCTATCTCCAAAATAGATTATGGTGGTCGTAAATGGTTCTGTTGGTAAGGCATACTGGGAGAGAATGGAAAACCAGTATGAGACTCCAATAGGGAAACACTATGCCAATACGAATAGAAAAATGTATGGATGTTTCCCTTGTCCTTCTGATAGTTTGTAAGGTCCAAAACACACTGTAAAACAATGCAGTTTGGGACTGCTTTAATTGCCCTGGATCAGTGCTAGGGAATCCTGGGAATTGTAGTTTATCATGACACCAGAGCTTTCTGACAGAGAAGGCTAAAGGTCTCACAAAACTACAGTTCCCAGATTTCCCTTGCATTGACCCAAAGCAATCTCAATCTGGATTATTTGATTTCTGTAGTGTGTTTTGGACCAAAATCCACAAAACAGCGATACCTTTAACTGAACAACAACAAAAAAATGCACAAAATATATGATGCAAACTTTGGAAGCTCCACTGTCTTCTTCATCAGATCTCAAGACAGGACAATACACACATATATACATGATGGCAGTTAAAGTGGTGTAAACCTGGACTATTTCTGCAGTATGGATGCAGCCACTGATTTGGCTGAGGTCTAAGCTCCATCAATAGAAGTATAGTATAGTATAGTATAGTATAGTATAGATTGAGGGAAGTAATAGTGCCTCTCTATTTTGCTTTGGTCAGGTCTCACCTGGAATACTGTGTCCAGTTCTGGGCAACACAATTCAAAAAGGATGCGGAGAAACTGGAGCGTGTCCAAAGGAGGGAGAGCAAAATGGTGAAAGATCTGGAAGCCATAAAGCTGTATGGGGAGAGACCTAGGGAGCTGTGTATGTTTAGCTTGAAGAAGACACAGTTAAGAGATATGATAGCCCTGTTTAATTATTGGAAGGAGGGAGCAAGCTTGTTTCCTGCTGCTCCAGAGAAAAGGACCTGGAACAATGGACGCAAGCTACAGAAAAAGAGATTCCAGCTCAACATGAGGGAGAACCTTCTGACAGTAAGAGCTGTTCGACGATGGAAAACTTTCTTTCGGAGTATGGTGGAGTTGGTGCTTTGATTCTTTGTTCCTGCATGGCAGGGGTTGGACTGGACCTGCCTTGAAGCCCATTGTGAATCCCATTGTTGGAGAAAGGCAGGATATAAATCCTGGAAATAATAGCCCTTGAGGTCTCTTCCAACTCTAGGATTCTAGGATTCGGTGAAATATAGTCCAATAAGACTCCCAATTATCTGTGCTGAGCAACGGGCGTTCGCGTTCATAACTCTTGGCATGCCAGCATAGGTGTTTCCAACACGCAACTGTTGGAGGTATAATGAACAGCAACTGTGACTCCCTTTGGTTTTCATGCAACCCCCTAACATGCCCCCGGACCCAAATGCCAGGTTTATGTTTCCTGTTGGCTGCATGCCCACCATATGCGAGATATGGCCTTGGCCTGCATCTCTTGCCACTGAAGCATTCCCACTCCCCTTTCCACTTCCAAAAAGCCCCCTTTTCCTTTCCGATCTCTTGCACGACACTCGTTTTCATCCTCTTGACAGAATCACTTAGTGGGATGGGAAACAGCTCAGGTCTGGGGTTTGTTGGCAAGGTCTTCCCATGCGGAGATGAATGCACACAGGGAAGGGATTCCATTTTTTCTTTCTCCATTTCTCCATTCCTTTTAGAGCTTCTCCTGTCTAGGGATTGCACCCACTCGTTGCAAATAAAGTTTTTAGAAAACAAAACATTTGGGATTACAAAACCCATTCGCTGTGGATGCTGGAGGATTCTGCGAGGTGTGCGCCAAAGTCTTGCTGCACCTGGAGAGGGCACTTACTCACTGCACCGAAAATTTTGAGTTTTTTATTTTATCTGGGATTGCAAATCCAATTGGCTATGGATACTGGGGCATTCTGGGATCTGCAGTCCAAATGCTCTTGCTGTGTCTGGAGAGGGCACTTCCTCTGTGCAAAGAAGGTTTGGGTTTAGAGGAAGAGCCTTTAAAAATCATTTTGGATTGCATGGTATCAATCCGTTGGCCATGGTACCGGGGGGATTCTGTGAGCTGCAGTCTAAAATATATTGCCCTGTCTGGAAATAGCACCTACTCATTGGAAAGCAAGTTTTCGGTCCGGTGCATAGCTTTTCAAAAAATTGGATTACAAATCCCATTGGCTATGGATGGTGGGGGGATTCTGGGATTTGTGCCCCAAAACAGCTTCCTGTGTCTAGTCTCCACAACAAACTCCAACTTTGGGGCCGTTCAAATTACCATATGAACCGGTTTAAAATTGAGAAGTTCATACTGGCGCTGGTTTTAACACTATCGAATCTGGATCTTGCACACCCGTAGTGGGGCAAATCCCCCTAAACCCGGTTTTTCCCAAAGCGGTGTATTTACCGTTTCTTTTGGGAAAAACCGGTTCGAGGGAATGTGAACTTGGCTCCTATCATGATCGGGTCAAGTTCAGGGGAGGGGAGGGCACTCCTGCATTTTTAAATATTTTTATTGTATTTATTATTTATTTCATTTCATTTCATTTTATTTATTATGTATTTTATTTTAATAATAATAATAATAATAATAATAATAATAATAATTTTATTTACAATTTGACAGCTCATGCACATTCTACACGAGGCCCTTTAAATCGGAGGCTCCCTTTCCATTCATTTGAAAGAGCCCCATTCATGGTGAGCTTATGAATGGGGATTTTCAAACCGGAGGGGAAACTATCCATATATGGATTGGGGGTTCCCCTCCAGTTTAAATAGCCCCATTGAGCTCACTATGAATGGGCCTCTGAATGGAAAGGGAACCTCCGGTTTAGAGTGTAGAATGCGCATAAGCTGTCAAATTGTAAAAATAAAATAAAATAATAATAAATAAAATTCAATAAATAATTAATAAAATAAAATAAAATAATAAATAAAATACAATAAAATAAAATAAAATAAAATAAATAATAAATACTAAAAATATAATAAATAATAAATATTAAATAAAATTAAAAATTAAAAAATGCAAGAGTGCCTGACAAAGCACCGGGTGCTGATAAAAACGGAGGAGGAGGAGGGGAGGTGGAGAAAGGATCCCCACAAGCTGCACTGCTCCATGCGCATAATCTGTCAAATGTAAAAAAGTTAAAACAAAAAACCAAAAACCAAGCATCTCGCGCAGCCAATGGCTGCATCAGACGTCACCATGACATCATTTGATTGACAACCAAGAGGCTCCATTTTGAATCGTTACTTTTTCGTGTATGAACTTAAGTGGGGTAAAATGCACCGGGAAGCATCGATGGGTGCAAAAGGTAGTTTGAACTTCTTTCCGTAGAGATTCGGTAATGGCACGCACAATCTCATCCGGATCTAACTAGGGCAAATGAGCTAGTATAGATGGGGCAGAATTTCACAGCCTTGAGCCAGGGTAGCTAAAGCAGTGCCAAACTGGGTTATTTCTCCAGTGGGGATGAAGCCACTCTCTTGCGATCGTGGAAAGCTGCAGCTAATGTAGACCCATGAGATTTCCTGACCTGTAAAGGAGCTTTTTCTCTCTCAAGGTGCTAAAGCCTATCCAAAAAACAGGTTCAGATCCTTCGGCGGCTCCTTTAAAGCTTGGACTGAAATCCAGAGTTGATTTACCACCTTCACAGACATGGACACCAACAGCTGATGCTTCTCAGAAGTCATTCCCCCCCCCCCCCCAAACACTGGCCCTGTCTTGATTTCTGTCTCCAATTTCACCAGGACCAGACACGGCTCCTGCTTAGAAACCAAACAAAACTTCCTGCCATTCAATCTTCAGGGTGGGAGTACTTTCAGTAACCTGCCTTTGTCTCCAAGACACCTTGAGTTTGTCCTCCTTGAAGGTCTACTAAAGCTTCATCCCCCACAACTGTTTCCAGAATCACAGAATCTTGAAGCTGGGAAGGGTCCATAAGGGCAAGAGTCTCCAGTTGAAGGACCCCAAGAGATGCCCATCCATCCTCTGTTTTTAGACCTCTGGACAAGGAAAATCCACCACTCTCCAAAGCAGTCTATTCCGCTTCCAAACAACTCTTACAATCAAGAAGTTCATCCTCATATTTAGAGGAATCTCTGTTCTTACAACCTGAATCCATTGGTCTTTGTCCTAGTCTCTGGATTAAAAAAAAAAAAACTAAAAAAAACTGCTCCATCTCCTCATCATTCATATACTGTATATGGCTGCTTTTCAAATCCTGGGATTTATAGAGTTGTAAGACCTTCCTGGTCAGAGCCTTCCAGTTTTCACAAAAAACTACAAATTCTGGGATTCCATAGGATGTAGCCATGACAGTTGAACTGGTATCTAACTGCATTAATTCTGCAGTGTGGCACCAACTTGAGTCAAGGAAGCCACAGCTGCCCAGAATCAGGGTGTAAATCCTTGACTTATTTTGCCTTGGCATGTAGGGATTCGTCGTCGTCATCATCATCATCATCATCATCATCATCATCGCCTCATCAGAATTAATGCAGTTTGAACCCACCTTGAATCTCACTGTGGGAGAAAAGTGGGATATAAATCCTTGAAATAAATAAATAAATAAACAAAAGTAGTTTTTCCCCTTCTTTAGCAGAAATTGAATATTCCTCCCACAGCATTTCCCTCTTATTTAAACATTCCAAAGTGTTACAAAGCAGTTGAGTGAAAATCTTCTTTTCTGCATAGCAAAAAGTTTCCTGCCAAAGAACACTTTTCTGTCCAGGAAAGAAAAAGTGTTTTGCACAAGAATCTTGTTTTCTGTGCAATTCTGCAAGATTCTCACTGGACTATTATTCCTCCTGATGGGGATTTTCTGACTGTTGGGAAACTATTTTTTAATGAAGGAATGAATAATAATGGATATTCTTTCCATCCCTAGCCCAGAGTTTGCAAGACCTGAGCAGAGCGTTTGAGAATCATAGGATCAAGGAATCAGAGAGAAAGAGGGTCCCTTGAAAAGTCTCCTATTCAGGCGTCTTCCATGACTTGAAGCTGAGCTGATGGCACAGAACAACAACTTAAAATTTATCTGTGCGGCCATGAATTTGTCTGAGAAATTGGGGAAAGGAGATTCATTATCTTATTTTCAGTTCCTTGCCAGGGGGGAAAAGTGGGAATATTAGTGGGTTAGCTCACATCCTGTCTGTGAGTGTGAGCTGGATCATTACGGCACTCTTGTTTTGCATGGAATTTGCAGCAACGTGAAAACAAAAACTGCTTTGAAAAGAGGCGTCTTCGTATTTTGTGGTTTTTGGCCTTCGCTGGGCATGTTGGAAAGAAGTGCCTTCTTCTGTCCGCTGTCCATTAATCTGCTCTCCAGGGGATGGAGAGAGAGATAAAACTTTCTGGAAATGAAAAGAGCCCTCCAGACTGTTGGCCGCAGTGCCAAGGCAAACAGAGACGGGTCATGCCAAGAGGCCAGGATCAACTTTAATGCGAACAAGGGAATCTATCCCATCTTGGCCGCTGGGCCTTTCCCAACCCTGAGAGGGAGGCGATGGGCACATTGGAGGGAGATTTCATGTCCCAGATGTCCTGTTCAAATTTTCAAATTATTCACGGTACATTTTTCATTTCCTCCGCTGGTTTGCTTCTTTATTGATTCATTCCGACGCCACCAAAAAACCCAATACAATCCTAGGCTGCATTAATAATATTGTAGAGTTTAGATCAAGGTCATAGTACCCCGATCTACTGCTTTGGTCAAACCTCACCTGCAATGTTGTGTCCAGTTTTAGACATCACAATTCAAGAGGGATGTTGAGAAGCTGGAGCATGTTCAGAGGAGGGTGACCACTGAACTTAGGTAGAAAAAAATGCAATGCACAGATATAGGATGGGGGACACCTGGCTTAAGGAGACTTATACATGTGAAAGGGATCTAGGAGTCCAAGTAGACCACAAGTTGAACATGAGTCAACAGTGTGATGCAGCAGCTAAAAAGGCCAATGCGATTTTAGGCTGCATCAATAGAAGTCTAGTGTCTAGATCAAGGGAAGTAATAGTGCCGCTCTATTCTGCTTTGGTCAGACCCCACCTGGAATATGGTGTCCAGTTCTGGGCACCACAATTCAAGAAAGATGTGGAGAAACTGGAGTGTGTCCAGAGGAGGGTGACTAAAATGGTGAAGGACCTAGAAGCCATGCCCTATGAGGAACGACTTAAGGAGCTGGGTATATTTATCCTGGAGAAAGGAAAGCTAAGAGGTGATATGAATGATAGCCCTGTTGAACTATTTGAAGGGATATCATATTGAGGGTGGAGCAAACTTGTTTTCTGCTGCTGTAGAGACTAGAACACATAGCAATGGATGCAAGCTGCATAACAAGAGATTCCATCTGCACTGATGCAGGGATGGGAAGGAGGCAGAAATATTATTTTATATACAGAAGATGCTAATTCCTGTCCTAGGAAACCTGTATTCCGCACAAAGAATTCATGAATTCATAAGTCAGTTTGCGCAGAACAAAGCATGAAGTGCAAACCTCCTCATCAGGGTTTCTCAACGCATTTTTCACCCAGTTTTACAAATGTTTTTGTATATTTTCCCATCCATCCCAAGGCAGTTGTGGCACGGGATTTCTCTGCAACTGCCACTAGATGTGTTGAGGCCAATGAGGTTCCAGGTGAGACACAGGATTCCAACTAGACACAGGATCCCAGGATTGTGACCAATGCAGAATAGAGTGGCACTATTACTTCCCTTGATCTAGACACTATACTTCTACTGATGGAGCCTAGAATCACATTGGCCTTTTTAGCTGCTGCATCTCACTGCAGGCTCATGTTGAACTCATGGTTTACTAGGAATCCTAGATCCCTTTCACACGGAGTCTTATTAAGCCAGGTGTTCCCCATCCTATATCTGTGCATTTCATTTTTTTCTGCCTAAGTGTTGTACCTTTCATTTCTCTGTGTTGAAATTCATTTTGTTAGTTTTGGCCCAGCTTTCTCATCTATTAAGATCATCTTGAATGTTGAACGTCAAAGTGCCAAAGTAGTTTGCAGAGAGTGAACGTGGTGGGGGAGAAAAACCTTGCCCTTCCCAGCTGGCTCCGGCAAAAGCAAAGGGCTGCAACCTCTCCCTCTTCATTCATAACTTTTGCCCTCCTGGATACGCTCTGATGTTGCTTGGCCACACACGTCCTGGTGTTCATCTGGGAAATGTTAGAAGGTACGCAGCAGGGCTCTTAGTCTATTTTGCTTCCGCAGGGCAAGCATCCCGATTCCAGAGAACTGCGTCTCGCACTTCCAAATCCCCAGTGCCTCAACAGCATCCATGTTTTTCATTTGGTCCCTGCAAGTAATCTTTGCCCTCCTGGGTTTTTACCTTCCAAGAGATTATTTTATTTTACCAGTTAGATATTGCAACCCAGGGAGGCCTGCTCTTATTAAAGATATGGGAGGAACCAGGGCATGAATGCAAACGCATACACACACACATACGCGCACCTCAAATGAATACTTTCAGCTGTCTTGGGTCCTTAATGGCTCCGTTGGGGGCCTATCAGGAAATATTATGCTGGGAATCGGGGCTTACAAACTGGGAACGGAGCCGAACCAGATGGCCGCCTTTTTCCCAGGCTTAGGAAGAGGGAAAAGGCACAGATACCTTGCTAAAAAAACCCATTACGAAACGTCTCCCAATGCAAAGGCTAGTCTTTGCCTTTAGCTCCTAGATGTCCATAGTAGGGCAGGCAGTGAATCGGTTCTGGGTTTTAGTGTGAACTTCAAAGGAGCTACCCTTGTGCTGGATGGTCACTTCCAAGGAATTCCTTGGAAAACGATTTTGTCCATCCAGAGATGCATTAACAGACTCCATGTTTTCTGAGCTTTTCTTTTGTACTTTTTATAGAGATTGATGATGATGATGATGATGATGATGATGATGATGATGATTTTGTACCCACTTTGCCCCATGGATCAAGACAGGGAACAATAACAAATAACAAACAAAGAGCATTGGTTAAAACACATATCACTTTAAAATGAGGAATAAAATGTGCACATATTAAAACAATTCACATCTAAAATTCAACATTTAAAATTCGCAATTTAAAAATCATCTGGATAAGCAGAAGAGACAAACCTTTAATGCCATTTTAAATTCAGACAGCATATTCAGCTGTCGAATCTTTTCTGGTAGGTCTAGGGGCAGCTAAAGAAAATGGTGAGTACTCTTGGGGTTTAATCCTTCAACTAGTTACAAATCTACTAAAATAGGTAGGTAGATAGATAGATTAGCATCTGCATTGCAGAAATAATGCGGTTTGACACTGCTTTAACTGCCATGGCTCATTGCAATAGAATCCTCAGATTTGTAGTTTGTTCTGGCATCAGAGCTCTCTGACAGAGAAAGCTAAATAGCTCCAAAACTATAAATCCCAGGATTCCATATCATGGACCGATGGCAATGAACATGGTGCCAAACTGCCTTATTTCTGCAGATGCAGCCTAAGACATACTGTCCTTCTGAGATAAATTCCCCGGAGCATTTTCTAACTGGATGTTAATAAACATGCAACAGGAATTTTTGCAAAGTTTCTTTTCTCTGTTGCCAAAATTCGTTAAAAAAATATTGTTCAGACACATAAGTAACATCTGGAGGGGTTTTTTCCCCCCTTTCTTTCCCTCCTCTTTTAATTATACTCTGTTTATTGTGTTTTTCTAAAGAAGATTGTAAATAACTGCTGAAATGCTTGCTTGCTCTGTTTGTTTTGCATTGCATAAATGTTATGGTGTTTTATACGACGGATATCTCAGTTATTGATGGTCTCTGACCGCACAATAAATACGGTTGTTTAAAAAAAGAGAGGAAAAAGTTCTATCCAAAGTGTCAAATCCAATTTCCAAAAAACATGTCAGGTGTTTTTGTGTTGTAAGTGGCAAAGACTGAAATCCTCAGCAGTCGGTGGCTGTGATTCTGTTGGTTACTCCCTACTAGAGACATCAAATTATAGTCCAAATCCTGTATCTGTGGGTTTGGCAAAGGCAGTTTCACTTGCTTGTATTGGGGCGGAAAGGTCTTCCTTGGCACGGAGGACCTCCAACAAGCCTATATGGTCAATCCATGGTGGAAATGGACCACAGTTGCACTAGAGGACCACCTGATGCCTAGAGAGACCACATCTATAGGCATCAGGAGGTCTCCCAGCAATATTCTATATTGAGTTACGCTAGAGGACCTTGGCAGAAGTTGACCATAGATTTGCGCTAGAAGACCTTCAGATGCCTAAAGAGACCATCTCTATAAGCATCTGGAAGTCCTCCAGCAAGACTGTGGTGAACCTCTGGCAGATGCTGTTGTTGTTATTATTATATGTTGAACATAGAGTTATGCTAGAGGATCTCCTTATGCCTAAAGAGACCACCTCTATAGGCATCTGGAGGTCCTCCTGCAATACTCCATGGTCAACTTCTGGCAGAAATATTCAAGATTTTTGCTCACCATAGTAAGTCTGGTAACATATCCCCTGTGGATATGGGGGTTATATTGTAATTGCTGACAGGTGTGAATATATAGTTTAGAAATAATGGAGTCTGCCACCACTTGAAGGGCTGTAGAATAGATCCGTCCTATGGATTCCTGGGATTTGGAGTCTTACAAAGTCTTTATCCATCTCTGCCAAAAAGTGTTGGCGCCTCACCAAACCACAGTCGGCCCTCCTTATTCAGGGATTTTGTATCCACGGATTCAAGCAGCCACGGCTTGAAAAATATTCAAAAATAAAAGTATAATTTCTAAATAACAAACCTTGATTTTCCATTTTATTTAAGAGACACCATTTTGCTCTGCCATTGTATTCAATGGGACATGAGCATCCACAGATTTTGTTATCCACGGGGGGCCCTGGAACCGTACCCCAGCGGATTTCAAGGTCCCACTGTACAAATCCTACAAAAACAGTTATAGAAATAATGCAATTTAACCCTGTTTTAAGTGCCATGGCTCCTTCCTACAGAATCTTGGGATTCTGTAGTTTTTTGAGAGGCCAGCATACTTCAACAGATATGGCTAAAGACCTTTTAAAACTACAAATCCCAGGATTCCACAGGTGGGAGCCACTGCATCAAATTGCATTCTTCCTACAGTACAGATGCACCCTCATTAACCTTAAAATATCAACACTTCTTTATTTATGCAGCTATCTCCCTCAGGAGTTGGATGGTCTTGGTTGGACCTGCCTTATCAGGTTTAGCAGTGGATTTCTTCGATTTGATGAGATTAATCCAAAGACCTCCTGGAAAACCAGCAAACATGCCAGAGATCCCGCTAAAA
The DNA here is from genome assembly GCA_034509955.1 of Urosaurus nigricauda. Classification (NCBI taxonomy): domain Eukaryota; kingdom Metazoa; phylum Chordata; class Lepidosauria; order Squamata; family Phrynosomatidae; genus Urosaurus; species Urosaurus nigricauda. The sequence goes on along the minus strand of JAOEGL010000001.1, from coordinate 377,695,235 downwards.
TGGTTCATGGCTACCTGCCAGCCACAAACACACACATACACAAAAGCCCAGGAAACATGTGGGTTTAATTGGCTCCGTGGTTAAAAGGGAATTAGTTGGCTGGGAACGAAATCAAATTCCGTATGACCTTGAATCTTGGGACTGGTCACTTATCAAATTGCTTGTTTGCAGCGGAGGATGAGGAGAAGGGGAAGAACGGAAGGGGGAATTCCTCTCCTGAGAAACTTTTGAACATCTCTAGTTCAGGCAAAGAGGTTTTTAAAAAAATCATCGTGCAAGACAACAAAGAAGCCATGCTGTCGATATTACGAAACCAAGCAAGTCTGCACCATTGGTTTTGCATGTTAAAGGGAGGACCTGTTCCCACTATGGTTTAAAGCGAATTTCTGATCGGGTTATATCACCGTCGTTCCCATTTGAAGCCAGTTCAGATCCTACTTTGATCGACTTCTGTTGCAATAAAGTGAGGCAAATGCAAAAAAACCAGTTTTCCCAGACACTAGTTTCCTAGCGGTTCTTTTCCTAGAATCATAGAGTTGGACCCCCTCCCCAATATATGCTTCATATTTCATATTATGATACTCTCGCCTATTTTTATTGGTTATAATAGTTTATTTAACAGAGTGACATTAATAGTAATATGTTTAAATCTTTTTAAGGGGGGTTATGATATATTGTGTTTTGTATTGGAAGTCCTTTTTGAATTGTGGTGCCCAGAACTGGACACAGTATTCCAGGTGAGACCTGACCAATGCAGAATAGAGAGGCACTATTACTTCCCTTGATCTAGACACTATACGTCTATTGATGTAATGGGGGAAAGGTATCATATCTTTAGGGTAGGAAAGGAGTAAGGAAGAGATGCGTGTTCATAGGGTACCAAAGACCAGAACTTGGAAAAGTTACTTTGCTGGCCTTCAGCTTTCAGAATCCCCCCAGCCATAAATATCCTCCATCTAGGGCAGAGAAAGAACGAGGGGAGAAACATGTGTTAATAGTATATTAAAGATCAGAGCCTGGGGAAGTTACTTTTTTGGACTATAATTTCCTTAATTCTGGGAATTATATCCCCAAGAAGTAATTTCCCCGGATTCTCAAAAAGGTGCTAAATAATTCCAGAAAGAAAATGAAAGTAGCAGCATCCCTAAATCCCTTGGAAGCTAAGGTTATGAAGGTTCAACAGAGACTATTGGGCTTTATGTTGATTTTGTAGACAAAGTAAAAATATGTGTACAAATTTCCCATAAGTGGGGGGTCATATTGAGACATATTTTCTTAGCCCAACCTTACCTGTGGGGGGTCATATTGAGACATATTTTCTTAGCCCAACCTTACCTGTGATTCCACGAGGCCCTGGCGTGCCCCGTGGGCCGATGAGCCCTTGGTCGCCCTTGGCTCCGCGTGGTCCAGAAGGTCCTCTTTCCCCGGGGAGGCCTAGAATCAGAAGAAGAAACAAAACTGACTCATCCCAAGAAACGGATGGGTTCCTTAAAGAAAGACTTGCCTGATAGGGATGGAAAGAATATTAGAAAATATTTCACAAAAAATTGTCCAAAGACATGTTTGTTGAGTACAATATTGCCCCTGTATTCTCAGGACCGATATTCACAGCTTTACTTACCCACGTCTGAAAAAGTATGTTCTCTCTATGCATTTTCGAGGTCCTCCAGCACAATTTCCTGCAGAAGTTGACCACAGTTCTCCTTCCAGGTCTGTGGATTTGACTTTTGTGGATTTGATTATTCATGGATTTTATTACTACGTTTTTCTAGAAACTTCTAGGTCCTCCAGTGTGACGCTATTGTTAACTTCTCCCAAAAGTCACCATTATTATTGTTATTAACATTTATAGTCATGCTGGAGGACCTAGAGATTCCCAGAGAGAACATTTCTCTAGCCATTTGTAGGTCCTCCAGTGCAATTTCATCATCAACATCTGGCAGATCTTGACCACAGAATTGCCTAGGAGGACCTAGAAATTCCTAGAGAAGTTTTCTTTCTGGTTAAAAAAAATCTTTTTTTTTTAATTTGTGATTTTTCCACTTTCATGGGGCTCCTGTGCCCCTAACCCTTGTGAACGTGGAGGGTCCACTGTATAGAGCTATGTAGAAATGCCTAGCAAGGAATCTCTAGGTCCTCCAGCACAACTCTATGGTCAACATTCACCAGAAATAATGGTTTATATCTTTTGTATATTTGATTATCTGTAATGACTATTTTGTTTTATTCTGCATTGTCTGTGTGTTTGTGTCCCCCTCCCAATGTATTTTAATATTATATTTTCATATTTTTGATTATCGGAATAGTTATACAATCAGCCCTTGTTCTGCCCCCCCCCCCGGTGTAAGGGGGAAACTATGCATGATCACGGCCCATTGAAAACAATGTGTTGCATGCATGTGGCGTGGTGCAGCACAGCATGTGTGCCTTTCTTTTAATTGTACCACGGCTTCAGCATAAACTGAAAGCTGTGTAAGGGAAGCAAGCATATGGTGCTGGCTGACTGTACATATTGTATTCTGTAACAGTTTGTAAATCACCATGCATATGGATGACAGTACATAGAATCATAGAATCATAGAGTTGGAAGAGACCCCAAGGGCCATCCAGTCCAACCCCCTTCTGCCATGCAGGAACTCCCAGTCAAAGCATCCCCGACAGATGGCCATCCAGCCTCTGCTTAAAGACCTCCAAGGAAGGAGATTCCACCACCATCCGAGGGAGTGTGTTCCTCTGTCGAATAGCCCTTACTGTCAGGAAGTTCCTCCTAATGTTGAGGTGGAATCTCTTTTCCTGCAGTTTGCATCCACTGTTCCATGTTCTAGTCTCTGCAGCAGCAGAAAACAAGCTTGCTCCCTCCTCAATATGACATCCTTTCAAATATTTGAACAGGGCAATCATATCACCTCTTAACCTTCTCTTCTCCAGGCTAAACAGCCCCAGTTCCCTAAGGCGTTCTTCATAGGGCAAGGTTTCCAGACCCTTCACCATCTTAGTTGCCCTCCTTTGGACTCGCTCCAGTTTCTCCACATCCTTTTTGAATTGTGGTGCCCAGAACTGGACACAGTATTCCAGGTGAGGCCTGACCAAAGCAGAATATAGCGGCACTATTACTACATAAATTGATGATGATGATGATGATGATGATGATGATAAGAAGTCATTCATTTCAATAGGGTTCACTATTATTGCATTTCCATGTTAATTCCAAGAATGTATCCTCTGCAGATTTGAGGGCTGTACAGTATTGTACTGTATTCATTTATGTACCGCCTCATACCACCTAAGCAGGGTCTAAGCGCTTTACAAAGTGTAAGCTAATTGCCCCAACAATCTAGGTATTCATTTTAGTGACTTCTCAGAAGGATGCAAGCCTGAGTCAAGCTTGAGCTCTGGCTAGTGATTCTATGATTCTATAAGCAGAGGCTGGATGGCCATCTGTCGGGGATGCTTTGATTGTGAGTTCCTGCATGGCAGAATGGGGTTGGACTGGATGGCCCTTCTTGAGGTCTCTTCCATCTCTATGATTCTATGAATAATGGAGGAAATTTGTTCTATGATTCTCTGAGTTGATAATACTAAGATGGACCAAGCACCTAATGCATTCCAAGGCAATTTGCTACACACCTATGCAGGATGTCGCAAGCTCAATTCCTGGTATTTCCAAGAAAGATGGAATCCTGCCCCAAACCACAATCTCCTCTTAGCTAGAAAGCTAAGCAGGGTTGATAGGGATTACCAGGATGGAAGAGCAGAAATCTCTGGGTAGGACTGGGTAAAGACTCCTGTTTTTAACCGTGGAGAGAGCCATGGCTGCCAGTCAGAGTTGGCTATACCAGGCTAGACGGACTGACTCAATATAAGGCAGTTCCCCATATCCTTATATATAGGATGTCCCAGGTTCAAGGTCTGGTATCAAGAGCTCTTTCTGCTAGTCAAAGTTGGCCATAGTGAGCTGCACTGAGCCCCCTCCAAGGGTCTGTTTTTCACTATAAGAAACCACTTCCTAGATTTCTGTGCGGAGCACATGTTTTTAATGAGGCCCCTGAAATGGTTTTGAGAGCTTTATGGAGTGGGAACTCATTGCTCACTGAAAACCCAACCAGGGAACCGGATAATTTAGGAGTTTTCTTTCCAACCTGACGTTACCCAAACGCTACATGACTTCACAAGCCCAAAGATACCGGATCAGCCTCAACTTCCTCTCATTTAAGGAATTATGGCAGCCACTTCAAGGACCTCTGATCCTTTGGATAAAAAGAAGATAAGATGCTCCTGAACTGGTGGGTCCTTAATCTTTGGAGCCTAGGAAGAATTGGGTAAACAGATTAAATTGGACAGGAATAAGATCTCTTAAATGGAGAAGATAACGATAGCCCATTAAGAGATTAGGCAAAAGCTGCATTTCTTTTCTCCTTCCCTCTTTCTCTCTCAACAGCTACTGAGTTGAAGAAGTGAACTGCAAGTGGATTTGATTCGAATTTGCAACACTGCTGGTCTTAGGCTGCATCTGCACTGCAGGAATAAAGCAGTTCGACGCTGCTTTAACTGCCATGGCTCCGTGCGATGGAATGCTGGGATTTGTTGTGGCACTAGAGCTCTCTGAGAGAGAAGGCTAAATCTCACCCAATTACAAATCCTAGAAATCCATAGCACTGAGCCATGGGAGTTTAAAGCGGTGTCAAATTGCATCAACTCTGCAGTGCAGATGCAGCCTGCAACATCTGGTTGCGAATGTGATGGTGGCCTCATTCAGCCTGGTGCCTTTTCCCACCTTGAAGTAAAGAGTGGGGAGGAGCATGGCAAATATGCACAGCTCTGAAATCAAAGCACAAATATATGCACACAGATATCTGGTGACTAAGGCTTATATATCCTAAAGGGATTAGATCCCATCTGATCTTGGAAGCTAAGCAAAGTCAACCCTGGTTAGGACTTGGATAGGAGACCAACAACGAATCCCAGGTGATGGAGGAGATACTTCCGAAGAAGGAACTGACAAAATTATCTCTGAGGATTCGTTGCCTAGAAAAAGCCTCTGACATTCATGGGGTTGCCATAAGAAGGCAAGCAACCTGAAGGCACGCACAAACATACCGAACATACTCGACTATAAGTTGACCTCATGTATAAATCAAGGGCAGGTTTTGGGGCCAAAATAATTGATTTTGATATGACCCGTGGATAAGTCAAGGGCAAAACTTAGGGGCATGTAACAAAGGATGTAAAGGATGATGCAAATGAAAATGATGCCAAAGAAATTCTGGCAAGCATAACTGTTTGTGCTCATCCTAAAAGCTGGATAGATGAGACAGCAGAAGGGACCCATGCTTCTTTTTGGTGCTCCCAGGACAGACTAAGCTCTCACCTTTTAGCACTCTATTTAGAGAAAGAGGATATATATGACTTAAAGTACAGTACTTACATTGACCCATGGATAAGTCAACCCAGTTTTGGGGGGTCCATTTTTTGACTAAAATTTCTAGACTTATATGTGAGTATATACAGTAGTCCTTGTAGGAAAATATAGCCCTTGTGGAATGCCTTTCAGAACCAGAAGTTCTTATGCCTCCAATATTTCAGATACTCATAACCAAAATAACGCATTACATTGTTCAAGCCCAAACACGCTGGGCTCTTTATCATCAAATTGATTGCTTACTGTTTCAGCACTTTGCGGTACTTCTCCAGACTTATTTCCTATGGTGCTCCCCATTTTTGCTTCCCTCAGTAAGTTGTGTGAGAGTGTCTTCTAATGGGACCAATACATTTCAGCCCCAATCTCAAATGTTAAAGAAACTGTCCACGGTGCTGAACTTTCCAAACAGGTCCAGCCCCTTGGACTGCCCCATTGATATTTGGAGTTGCCCCCTGCCACTTGGACTAAGTTTGGACTGAGTGTCCATATATCGCTGCTGTGGTTTTTGCTACAGGTTGAGTCTCCCTTGTCCAGAAATCTGAAATCCAAAATGCTCCAAAATCCACATGGGTGGCCGAGATAGTGACACATTTGTTTTCTGATGGTTCAATGTGCACAAACTTTGTTTCACGCACACAATTATTTAAAATGCTGTATAAAATCACCTTAAGGCTATGCGCATAGGCTGTACAGTCGACTTCCATATCCTTAGGGGTTTTTTTTAATATACAGATTCGAGCATCCGTTGAAAATATTTCGAAAATATATAAATCCCCAAAAGCAATCTTGATTTTTCCATTTCATATAAGGCACACCATTTCACTACCCATTTTATTTAATAGCATCTGAACATCCACAGATTTTGGGACCCATTGGGGGTCTCCTGGAACCAAATCCCAGCAGATAGCAAAACATTCATGAATTTCATGTTTAGATTTGGGTCCTAATTCCATTCTATCTCATTACGCAAATATTCCAATATTCCCCTCCCCTACAAAAAATCTAAAACACTTCTGGTCCCAAGCATTTTGGATAATGGAGAGTAATCTTGTAAATTTATATTATGAATGTATATAGAATGTATATTCTGCCATTTTCCCAGTTTGGAACTCATAGCATTTATATTTATATTTATACTTATGTTTATATTCTGGCATTTTCCCAGTTCAGAACTCAAGGCAGCTTGCAACAGATTAAAAAAAAAACACCCATAACTAAAAATTCACAAAATTGCAAACGCATATTGCATGAATGAAAAACGGAAACCAAGGCACCCATGGTTGGCCGATAGCAAAATCAAGGCTCTCAGCATCTCTCTTTATGAAGATTTCCTATTAAAAATGGAATACCACCCAATCTAAACAGTAAACTACAATAACTATGAAGAATGTGAGGTGGAGCTGATGAACAGATCTGGAAACAAATATATAACCAGCTGCCAGGAGGTGTGGGTTTTCTAGCTGCCAAGTCCAGACTTTACTTTTCTCCTGGGTCTTTTCTCGGACAACGGATTTTATATCACCGTTTTATCTCTGTTCCACTTACCTCCATTTATTTTTACTGCAGTTTTATTCCACTTGCTGCAATATATTTGTATTTATCTTCCTTTTTATGGACGGCTTTCACTGCAGTTATTATGGTTCTCTGTTAGACTCCTTAAGAGTCTGACTCAAAGCCAGGTTGAAAATATTTTAAACAAATCTGCTGTCCAAGACAGGCGAAAATTAGAACAAACACTTATCAGACCTTCCTAGCACAGAGGCCTTTCCAAGCTCCCTCCATATTCTTACACAATTCTGCAATATCAGTATGTTTTTTGTTATTATATTGCTCCATGCCTGCATAGGACTCTCAAGTATTTCATAGAATCATAGAATCCTAGGCCGCGTCCACACTGGAGGGATAACCCAGTTTGGCACCGCTTTAATTGCCTTGGCTCAAGGCTACGGGATTCTGGGAGTTGGAGTATGTTGTGGGGCCCAGAGCGGAGCTCTGCTCCGCTCTGGGCCCACAACAAACTCCAACTCCCAGAATCCCATAGCCTTGAGCCAAGGCAATTAAAGCGGTGCCAAACTGGGTTATCCCTCCAGTGTGGACGTGGCCCTAGAGTTGAAAAAATACCCCAAGGGCCATCCAGGCCAACCCCTTTTGCCATGCAGGAACTCTCAATCAAAGCATCCTCAACAGATGGCCATCCAGCCTCTCTTTAAAAACAGTCTCCAAAAACATCGAGGAGAGAGCACATAACACCGGTGCTCAAATCTCTCCACTGGCTGCCGATTAGTTTCCGAGCGCAGTACAAGGTGTTGGTTTTAACCTTTAAAGCCCTACATGGCTCAGACCCGTCTTACCTTAGTGACTGCCTCTTCCCATACGAACCGCCCCGCACACTTCAGTCCTCTGGGAGGAATCTGCTGAAGCCTATGAAAACCAGGCTGACGCAGACCTCCCAGAGGGCCTTTTCGGCTGTCGCTCCCAGGCTATGGAATGACCTGCCGGACAAGATGCGTCTTATTACATCTTCTGATTGCTTTAAAAAAGCCTTAAAGACGCATCTCTCCCGCCTGGCCTTCCCAGAAAGCTGATATGCCAGCTGTGCCCCTTCCTGGATCCGAAGGACCTGGAGTCAATGGTACACGCTTTGGTAACCTCATGATTGGACTTCTGTAATGGGCTCTACATGGGGCTACCTTGTGCTGTTTTAATTTGATGATAGTTTAATTCTACATTTTAAGGGGCGGATGGTTAGGCATGGGCAATGTATGTTTTATCTTGTATTTTTTAATTGATGTAACCCGCTCCGATTGGATACAGAGGAGAGGGCTATAAATAAATAATAATTATTATTATTACATCTTTCTTGAAATGATGCACCTAGAATTGAATGCAGGACTCCAGATGGAGTCTAATGCATGAAGAATATTGTGTTCGTTTTAAACCTTTCAGTTTTGTGCTTTTCACAGCATTGTTGATTTCACTGATTTTTTTAAAAACAAACTTTGTATAATAAGATTTTAGTTTGGACTTATTGCAAAATTCCAAACTCCCAAACTGGAAGAAAGGCAGGATATAAATAAAATATATTAGAATAAAAAATAATAATGACAGGATGCTTCCCAATATCTCTTGCTCATAATCCGAGGTAGTTCACCATGACTTTGAGACAAATGCTTTTAGAACAGATCTAAAATAATCTTCCATTTAGCCAGAAAACTCAATTTTGCCTTTAGGGCTTTGATTTAATTTCCCTCTACAAACAGTGGTTTCAATGAAGGGGGAAATGGTTTCCTGAAACCTTAAAAGGCTAATTCAGAGAACCCACAAAATTGTTCAAATACACACACACATGGTCTAAGCTTTTTGTTCTGTGCAAATGATGCATTTGTGTTCACGTGGCTAAAACCAAGCTTTTGTTTCCTGTCCAAGAGTCAGCTGTTTAATGGTTAGCAACTCAGCGCCAGGGTAAACTTCAGACCCTTTGCAAATGCCCCTTTCAAAAACAGTGGGGTTGAAAAAGCAGTCTTGTGTTTCCTTCAGTGAAAAAAGCAAATGAAAAAAAAGGGAAGGGAATTGGCACAGAGTTAGGACCAGGAGCAATGGTTGTAAACTAGAGGGGAAAAGGTTCCACCTAAACATTAGGAGGAACTTCTTGACAGTAAGAGTTGTTTGACAGTAGAAGATGCTGCCTTGGAGGGTGGTGGACTCTTCTACTTTGGAGCTTTTTAGGCAGAGGCTGGATAGCCATCTGTCAGGAGGATTTGGATGGTGTCTTTCTGCATGGCTAACTCTAGGATCCCACGTATTCCTGCATGGCAGAAGAGAGTTGTACTGGATGGCCTTTGAGGTCTCTTCCAACTCTAGCATTCTATGGATTCCATGAGATGGTGTCATTTTGTTGTTGTTAACTGCTCTCAAGTTGAGTTCGACTCGTGGAGAGTCAACCCAAGGAGACTAGATGTGAAAGAGATCTAGATGTCCCAGTAGACCACAAGTTGAACATGAGTCAACAGTGTGATGCGGCAACTAAAAAGCCAATGTTATTCTAAGCTGCATCAAAAGAAGTGTAGCTTCTAGATCAAGGGAAGTAATAGTGCCACTCTATTCTGGTTTGGTCAGGCCCCACCTGGAATACTGTGTCCAGTTCTGGATACCACAGTTCAAAAAGGATGTGGAGAAACTGGAGCGTCTCCAAAGGAGGCAACTAAAATGGTGAAGGGTCTGGAAGCCATGCCCTATGAGGAATGACTTAGGGAGCTGGGGATGTTTAGCCTGGAGAAGAGAAGGTTAAGGGGGGATAAGATAGCCCCGTTTAAGTACTTCAAAGGCTCTCATATTGAAGATGGAGCAAACTTATTTTTTGTTGTTCCAGAGAATAGGACCCAGATCAATGGATGCAAGCTACATGATCTATGCACCTCAAGATTGGGAGGAACCTCCTGACAGTAAGGGCTGTTTGACAGTGGAACACATTGCTCCCTTGTAGTGTGATGGAGTGTCCTTCCTTGGAGGTTTTTAAGCAGAGGCTGGATGGCCATCTGTCGGGGATGCTTTGATTGAGAGTTCCTGCATGGCAGAAGGGAGTTGGACTGGATGGCCCTTGTGGTCTCTTCCAACTCTAGGATTCTATAAAGACCCTGTGGATGAGACATTTCCAAGCCCCCCTTGCCCTCAGCCGCTCTGCTCAGGTCCTGTCATGGCTTCTTTGATTGAGTCTATCCATCTAGTCTGCACTCTTCCTCTCTTTCTACTTCCGCCCACCTTTCCTAACATGATTGTCTTTTCCAATGAGTCATGCCTTCCCATGATGTGGCCAAAGTACAACAGTCTCATCTTGTTCCTCTTGGCTTCAAGCTCCATCTGTTTTCTTTCATTTGTCTGTCTTTTTGATCACCCAAGGTATACTCAACACTCCAGCACCACATCTCCAATGAATTTATTTTCTTTTTATCCACTTTCTTCACTTTCCAGATCTCCCATCCATCCATAGCGATGGGGAATACAATGTCTTAGATGATCCTAACTTTAGTCTTCTGTTTTATATCTTTGCACTTTAGGATCCTGTCTAGTTCTTTCAACATTGCCCTTGCCATTCCTAGTCTTCTTCTGATTTCTTGACTGCAGTCTCCATTCTGTGATTGATGTTTGATTTAGATACGAGAACTCTTTAACTCTTTTGATTTCTTTTTTGTCCAGATTGAATTTATGTAGATCCTCCATGGTCATTATTTTTGTTTTCAAGAGCAAGCCTGCTTTTTCACTTTCTTCTTTGATCTGTTTAGTAACTGTTCCAGGGCTGTGATGTTTTCACCTAGTAGTATGGTGCCGTCTACATATCTTACATTATTGATATTCCTTCCTTCTATCTTCACTCCTCCTTCTTCCGAAGCTAAACCTGCTCTTTGTATGATATTTTCTGAATACAAGTCGAACAGGTAAGGTGAAAGGAGACAGCCTTGTCAGACCCCTTTGACAATTGGGAACCATTATCATACTAGGGGGCAAACAGGATTTAAACAGGAATTAAACAGGAAATGCCTTATGTTTAACATAGGACATTTCCTGTTTAATTCCTGTTTAAATCCTGTTTGCCCCCTAGTGTGATAAACTAGATTCTGTTTCTCCATACTCTGTTCTGAACGTAGCCTCTTGTCCTGAGTACAGATTTCTATTCAGGTCTAAATGTAGTGGCACTCTCATGTTTTTAAGGGCGTTCCATAGCTTTTCATGATCTATGCAGTCAAAGGCTTTAATGTAATCTATATGTACTCCAAATGCAGCATGACAGTTAAGTACTATAGACCTGCTAAAACTGTGCAGTGTTCTGAGGATGTGTCCAGAATGTTTCCGTTCCAAAGGCACCTCCCTTTCACCTTACATGACCAACCCAGATGGCCCGTTCAGCACTCCTTCTTCTGGTCTTCTGCGGGTAGAACAGGAAACCCACATCTTGGTACCTAACTGTGGTGTGGTGCGCTATTTGGGCTACAAGTTGTAACAACCATAGTCTAGACTGGCAAGGTCTCCTTCACGGTGGCCCCAACAGATCAAGTCAAGGACGGCAGCAAACCTTCACCAAACACCACACAAAGATTTAGAATAACATCTAAATAGCACCATAGAGTTGGAAGAAACCCCAAAGATGACCGAGTACAACTCCCTGACATGCAGGAATAATAATAATAATAATAATAATAATTATTATTATTATTTATATTGTGCCTCTCTGCACTCAGGCAACCGGGGCGGCTTACAACATTAAAAGTATACATATCATATCCCCCCAACCCTCCTGCCCATTAAAATAGAATTAAACAATTTGCAATCTAAAACATATAAATATCAATGACAATTTAAAACAGTTAATAAATACATAGGCAAACAATATAATAAATATATAGGCAAATAATAAATAAACTACTAAAAGAGCAAACAGGATCAATACATTACTTATTCGCTGTGGTGGCCGGGTATCTATTCAGGAAAGGCCTGCCGGAAAAGATCCGTCTTAACAGCTTTCTTGAAGCTATTTAAGGTGCTTATATGACGGATCTCATCTGGCAGGCCATTCCACAATCTGGTAAGAAATCATAGCAACATAGAGTTGGAAGAGACCCCAAAGGAGACTGAGTAAAACTCCCTGACATGCAGGAATACATAATAAAAGCATCCCTGAGAGGTGCACATCCAGCCTCTGCTTAAAAACGTCTAAAGAAGGAGACTCCACCACACCCCAACACTATGTCTTCCACTGTCCAAGAGCTGTTACCATCAGTTCTTCCTAACAGTTACGTGGAATCTCTTTTCCTGGAGCTTGCATCCATTGTTCTGGGTCCTGTTCTCTGGAGCAGCAGAAAACAAGATTGCTCCCTCCTCAATATGACATCCCTTCAAGTATTTAAACAGGGCTATCATGTCCTCTCTTCACCACTTCTTCTCTGGGCTAAACATATCCAGTTCCCTAAGTCTCTCCTCATAAGGAGAGCCTTCATCATTTTGGTCATCCTCCTTTGGACATGGTCCACCTTGTTCTCATCCTTCTTGAATTGTGGTGCCCAGAACTGGACACAATATTATTCCAGGTGAGGCCTGACCAAAGCAGAATACAGTGGTACTATTACTTCCCTTGATCTAGATTCTGTACATCTATTGATGCAGCCTAGAATTGCATTGGCCTTTTTAGCTGCCGCATCACACTGTTGACTCCTGTTCAACTTGTGGTCTACTAGGACTCCTAGGTGCCTTTCACACTTATAAATCTCCTTAAACCAGGTGTCCCCCATCCTATATCTAAGCATTTCATTTTTCCTGCCTAAATACAGTATCTTACATTTCTCTGTGCTGAAATTAATTTTGTTAGTTTTGGCCCAGTTTTCTAATCTATTCAAATCATTATTAATTCTGATCCTGTCCTCTGAGGTATTAGGTACTCCTCCCTTGATGTCATCTGCAAATTTGATAAGCGTGCCCTCTATTCTTTCATCCAAGCCACTGATAAAGATTTAAACCTGAATGCCATTCCTTTGTGCAGAGAAAAGCTAACTTTTTAATCAGGTTAGACGATGATGATGATGATGATGATGATGATGATGATGATGATGATTGTTGTTGTTGTTGTTATTTCTCTCCCCATGGACTGAGGTGGAGAACAACAACAGACATGACTGCTCAATCCAAGCCCAACCCAGAGCTTGTAAAAAGGTTCCTTTTGCACTAAAACCCCTGAGTCCCTACAGACAACATGGTCTCTGTTGTACAAGGAACAGAACTCTCTTGCACTAGGAATTTGGGGGATAGGGTTGGGTATCTTGGATAACTTCTTTAGAGTTCAGACTCAAACCCAGAGCGGGTTTACAACTGACATGGCACAGTCCGATGCCCCTCTCTTGCCTCCTGCCCCTGTTCTCTGTCTCCACCATCCTGTATTCCAAGTGAGCAAATGATTCATATGTTGGTTTACTATGATTGGTTTCTGCAATGACGCATTTACCTTGCAATCCAGGTAAGCCGGGAAGCCCAGGTTCGCCCTCCATCCCTTCATTGCCTTGTTCTCCTTTTGGTCCCGGAGGCCCTAGAAGAGAAGAATAGAGAGCGGCTTCATGTTCTACCTTCATGCTCTCTCATCCTCACCATCCTTGCAGCTCCATTTGGAAAGGACACAGAGAACAAGACCTCCCTGTTTGTTTAATCCTTCCCATGGAAAGTTCACTTGGCCACCTTTCTTCTCTCTTTCCTTTGGCTTTTAATTCATGTGGCCAAAGGGAATTTTCACGGGGCTGTGCTTTTATGTTTTTTTAATTTACATTAAAAACAAATAGATGATGTGGTGAATGGGAAAGGAACACAAATGTAAGCAAAATTAATAGAATCATAGAATCATAGAGTTAGAACACTACAAGGGCCATCCAGTCCAACCCCATTTTGCCATGCAGGAACTCTCAGTCAAAGCATCTCCGACAGATGGCCATTCAGCCTCTGCTTAAAGAAGGAGAGTCCCTCACTTTCTCTGAAGATGCCAGCCACAGATGCTGGTGAAATGTCAGAAAGGAACTCTTCTAGACCATGGCCACATAGACCGAAAGCGCCACAAAAAACTATGGATGCCGGCCATGAAAGCCTTCGTATCAACATATTTATTATTGATTATGCTTGTTGTTGTTGTTGTTGTTGTGTGCCTTCAAGTCACTTCTGACTTATGGCGACCCTAAGACAACCCTATCATGGGGTTTTCTTGACAAGTTTCTTTGGAGGAGGTTTGCCATTGCCATCCTCTGAGGCTGAGAGAGTATGACTTGCCCAAGGTCACCCAGTGGGTTTACATGGATAATACCATACAAGGAAATTAATGCTAAATCAGGGAAAGATATACATATCCCTGATTTAGCATTAATCTCCTTGTGTGGTGCTAACCTTGTGTGGAGTATGCATATTACTCTATACATACATACATACATACATACATACAGATAGATATAGATATAGATATTTTGATCAATATAGATTGGAAAAAAACAAGTCAGAAGCACATCAGATGCTCTGGCAGCACTTCCGGAGTGACTGACATGATATCTGAATTAAATTGCTTTAGACAGGAGCACAAAAAAGCACAATGGCTGCATTATGAAAAGTAACTTTTCAGGGAACATGCCACATTATAGAACAATATATTTCTCCATAGATTCATGGATAGCATTTATTGATGTCCCCAAAATCTAGTCACAAACATCAAGGAGACTGTGAATCCAATAATAAGAATAATACAGGTAGTCTCCTTTATCCAAAATGCTTTGGAGCAGAAGCATTTCAGATTTCAGATTTCTTCAGATTCTGGAATATATGGAGATATCTTGGAGATGAGACCCAAGTCTAATCACAGAATTTGTTCATGTTTCATATACACCTGATACACATAGCCTAATAGTCGTTTTGTACACAAAAATTTTAATAATTTTGTGCATGAAACATTGAACCATCAGAAAGCAAAGGTGTCACTATCTCAGGCATCTATTTGGATGATTTAACCTGTAATATTTATTTATTTATTGGATTTATATCCCGCCTTTCTCCTGAAATAGGATTAGCAGTGACAGTCACTAGGTTCACCTTCTCTCTTTATTAAAGTCTTGGATGATTTGGACAGTTTAACGAGTGAAAACAGGTCTGGTGATCTGAGTGTTGGACTAGGACTTCAGGAGACCAGGGTTCACATTCACACCTGGACATAGATCACATTGGATGATCCTGGAGAAGTCACACTCTCTCCAAGGATGTCAAAGACAACCCAGCCCTAAAGAAATCATGGCAAGAAAGCTCTAGGACCATCTAATCTACAAAAGAAGAGAGAAGATGGACCTAGTGACATGGAACTAGTGAGAACAGACTGTCACCATAAGTCTAAGAGTCACAGTGCTTGCAACAAGTATTTTGTGCATTTCCGTTGGCCAAGAAAGGTCTCACTTTTAGTGGTGTAGTGGCTTGAGTGTTGGAATCTAGGGGACCAGGGTTCAAATCTCCATTCAAACATGGAAACCCACTGAGTTATCTCTCAACTGCAGAGGAAGGCAAAGGCAAACCCTCTCACTCTGAACAAGTCTTGCCAAGAAAACCTTGTGATACATTCACCTTAGGGTTGCCATAAGTTGGGTATGACTGGAAGGCATGCTACAACATGTGATGGCATGAAATGCACAACTCTGTTGACAGCTGACTTTAGGGAAGTTCCATACTCTCAGCCTCAGGAGAAGACAAAGGCAAAGCCCCTCCGAAGAAATTTTGTCAAGAAAACCCTAAGGGACAGTCACCATAAGTCTAAGAGTCACCATGGTGTAGTGGTTTGAGCACTGGGAGATCAAGGTTTGAATCCCTGCTCAATCTTAAAAACCCATTGGGTAACCTTGGGCAAGTCACACTCTCTCAGCCTCAGAGGACGATTGAGGCATCAGCCCAGTTTGGATGGATGCACGCTTCTCCTTTCCCTGCCTAATGAGAATCAGATGCATCTCTCTTGTTTGCAACCTCTGCAGGGACATTATACAACTTTATAGAACTTCATGGAACGCTATGTGGAGATTTATGGAGCTCAGCTGCCTTCTCCAAGAGGGAACCTGGGCCCTCACCAAACAGGAATCATCTTGGTCCCCATTTCCCAATACAATATGGATCCTTCTCTCTGAATGGCACCCACCTTTCCTGGAATTATGGTTGCCAGGTCAGGAGTAATGGTTACCAAAACCTAAGACCTCTGTATTTTTGTGGTGACGATGGACACAGATCAATGAACACGAACTAGTGGATTCAAATTGCAAGAAAAGAGATTCCACTGAAATATTAGGAAGAATTGTTTATTTATTTTTATATAGCACTGTAAATTAAACTTTTTAATTTTTTTTAACTGTAAAAGTGGTGCAAGAGTGGAAGAGATTGCTTAGGATGGTGATGGGACTCTCCAGCTTTGGAGGTATTTAAACAATGGTCATATTTTGGTAGTTGTGGATTCCTGCATGACACGAGGTTGGAGTATATGGCTCTTGTGGGCCCTTTCAATGTTATGATTGGATTCGATGATGATGATGATGATGATGATGATGATGATGATGATGATTTATATCCTATCTTTACCCCAGTTCAGGACTCAAAACCAGTTACAACTGTCCGTTGGTTTCTGACCTAGTCCCTGGAGCAGCAGAAAAGAAACCTTGCTCCATCACCTCCATGACGGCCGTTCACATATTTAAGACAACTCTTGTGTTACCTGGTGTGATGCTCTATTACTTGCAGAAAGAGGATCAATTGGGTTTGTGATGCAAAATTGCAAAACTGACACAGAATTGTAACTGACTGGCCCATCTCTTCCTGAAGAGTATCCCTGTTTTATGCTAACACAAACTCCAGCTACTTGGTCAAACCAAACTGGGCAGGAGCATAAGGCTTTTGTTTTAGAATAAATATTTGTGCTGTATGTAAAAGGTAAATGTGATTTATATAGTACAGATAAATGTAGAGATAAGATGATAATATAACCTCACTATAATATGATAAGGAGAAGAAGCATTGATGAAATTATAATCTGGATATAAGCATCTGGATTCAAAAGGGGAAGAACAGTTATACTGTACATTAGAATGAACTAACCTATACTGGACTCAGTATAGTCTTATTTGTTTTGATGTGTTTTGTATATGTGTATGTTCCAATGTGTTTTTTAATGTTCATATTATAAAATAAATAAATAGAATAAAGATGGAAATGATTAGGTGGATTTGTATCTGGGTGACGGA
Source organism: Urosaurus nigricauda (assembly GCA_034509955.1). Classification (NCBI taxonomy): domain Eukaryota; kingdom Metazoa; phylum Chordata; class Lepidosauria; order Squamata; family Phrynosomatidae; genus Urosaurus; species Urosaurus nigricauda. The sequence continues at coordinate 377,678,042 of JAOEGL010000001.1, read as the reverse complement.
CTGAATCCATTCTATGCCCCCCCACCCAAAACCCCCAACATGTGGATATTTTTGTGCAAAAAATGGCTTTTTTGCACACCAAATGTGATTTTCTGTCACAGAAAATAACATTTCTGCAAAGACAATAATGAAAATCCTTTTCTGCACAAAGAATACACATATGACCCCTGCCCCATACTATAAATACGTCCTTAAAAACTACATAGTTTTGAGGATTTTCCCATAACACGGAGAAGAGTGATAAAATTATTAATTATTTGCTATGGCAACAAAATTTACAAAGATATGTGTCCCTGGCATAGATGAGATATTTTAACCAACTATAGGATGCTCAATTAATTCAGAAAATCAGGTACAGTTTGAGCTTCCTTTATCTGGAATTCCAAAACTTGAAATGTTTTAAAATCCAAAATCGTCCACATGGGTGGCTGAGATAGTGACACCTTTGCTTTCTGATGGTTCAGTGTACACAAACTTTGTTTCAGGCACAACACTGTTAAAAATATTATGTATAAAATTACCTTCAGGCTACGTGTATAAAGTGTATGTTGTTGTTTTTGCTTGTTGCTGTGTGCCTTCAAGTTATTTCCGACTTATGGTGAGCCTAAGACAACCTTCCACAGGTTTTCTTGGCATTTTTTTTTCAGAGGGAGGTTGCAATTGCCATCCTCTGAGGCTGAGAGAGTGTGACTTGCCAAGGTCACCCAATGGGTTTTGCCATGGCCAAACCTGGGTTTGAACCCTGATCTCAAAAGTCATACTCCAGCGCTACACCATACTGGCTCATGGAAAATAAATGAATTTCATGTTTAAAGTTGGATCCCGTTTCCAAGGTATGTTCTCATTATTATTTTATTTATTTATACCCCACTATCCTCTTGGTATAGGGACTCAAGGCAGCTAATGTATATGCAAATATTCCAAAATCCAAAAAATAAAATTGTATTTTTATTATAATTATTGATATATTGGAAGTATTGTATGGGTCTATTTTAACAAGGGAGGGGATAGTGGGATTTATTTTCATTGTACTGTTTGGTTTTATTGTACTGATCCTATTGTAGAGGCAGGATAGAAATAAATTTTATTATTATTTTATTATTAATAAAAATTAAAATTCCAAAATCCAAAACACTTCTGCTCCCAAGCATACCAAAAAAGGGAGACTCAACCTGTATGATGATGACCCTACAGCAATGACTGATTCCCAAACTTGAGTCCTCCAGGTGTTTTGGACATCAGCTTCCAGAAGCCTCAGGTTACTTGGCCAAAAGTCAGGAATTTGGGAAGCTGAAGTCCAAATCATCTGGAGGACCAAAGTCTGGGAATCACTGCCCTAGAGTTTTGTTGCATGCCCTTACCTCGTATGACAGAGATGTCCCTCAAGGCGATGGAGTGTTCCCAGTCTTTGAGCCGGAGGTCTTCGGTGACGTTGTTTAAGATGGCCAACTCATGCTTCAGCTGCTGCTCCATGGCGATGTGGACCAGGCGCATCTGCCGCGCATCCTCGGTGGCATTGCTGATCAAGACCTGGAGGTCCTGGATGCGGGTGTGGTGGATGCCCACATCGTAGGACAGGGTCCGGTTCATGCTGCCCACCTCACCTCCCACTTCGGTCAACTGGTCCCTCAGGCTCTCCACGTTGGAGGCCAGCTCCGCCAACACACCTTCATGGTGCTTCAAGAGGAGGCGGCTGCTGTTCCCCTCCACCGAGAGTCTGTATATCTCCATCTGTGCCATGTCACTCTGTTGGTTCAGGCTGTCCCGCAGGCCTGAAATGACCCTGTCCGTCTGAGCCGCCTGGGCTTGCAAGCTCCCAAGGGCCCCTTCCAGTTTCTGGAGAGATCCGGTCATCACTAGGAGAGAGTCGGAGTGGTTCTGAAGGAGGTCCTGCAAGCGCCAGATGTGGTCCAGGAACTCCCCTTTCAAGGGCTGCTGCATCGCCTTCAGCTGAAGTTCTCGAAAGGTTTCGTTCAACCGGTTTACGCTCCCAGTCAGGGCTTTGAGATCCTCCGGAGAACTCTGAGGCCGGGAAACTGGGAAGGAGAGAAGGAGACATTTGAAGGTCATAAGGCAAACTGAGAGAAAATGGAAAACCCATTCCACACCACCAGTGCAGAAAACTAGGGCAACATGAATAGCAAAGTGTGTGTGCATTCCCAACCAAACCAGTATGGCATAACGGTTTGAGTGATGGACTAGGACTGAGGAGACCAAGGGTAGAATCACACCTCAGCCATGAAAACCAACCTTGGGAAAGTCACACTGTCTCAACCTCAGAGGATGGTCATGGCATCCCCAACCCACAGAATCAAAGTACCCCTGACAGATATTCATCCAGCCTCTGTTTAAAGACCTCCAAAGAGGGAGCTCCACCATTCTCCAAGGCAGCATCTTCCATTGTCAAACAGCCCTTACTGTCAGGAGGTTCCTCCTAATGTTGAGCTGGAATCTCTTTTCCTGGAGCTTGAATCCATTGTTCCAGGTTGTATTCTCTGAAGCAGCAGAAACCAAGCTTGTTCCATCCTCAGTATGACATCCCTTCAAATTATTTGAACATGGCTATCATATCACCCCTTAACCTTCTTTTCTCCAGCTAATATACCCAGCTCCTTAAGTCACTCCTTATAGGGCTTAATGATTTCCAGACTTCACCATTTTGGTTGCCCTCCTTTGGACATGCTCCAGTTTCTCCACATCCTTTATGAATTATGGTGCTCAGAACTGGACAAAATATTTCAAGTGAGGTCTGACCAAAGCAGAACAGAGTGGTACTATTACATCCCTCAATTCAGACACTATACTTGTATTGACAATGTACAGTGGTCCCTTGGTATCTGCTGGGGTTTGGTTCCAGGACCCCCCGTGGATATCGGCCGGTCAACCAATTACATGGATTTGTAACTGGTTGACTGGCCAAACCCAAAGGATGCTCAACAATGGCTCCTTTTCATCCTGGAAAGAAGTGACCAGTGGGGTCCCACAGGGTTCAGTCCTTGGCCCAGTGCTATTCAATATCTTTATTAATGATTTGGATGACAGAATTGGGAGCATACTTATCAAATTTGCAGATGACACTAAGCTAGGAGGAGTAGCTAATACTCCAGAAGAAAGGGTCAAAATTCAAAATGACCTGAATAGACTAGAAAGCTGGGCCAATGCTAACAAGATGAAATTCAACGCAGAGAAATGTAAGGTTCTGCACTTAGGATGGAAAAATGAAATGCACAGATATAGGATGGGGGACATCTGGCTGAATGAAACTATGTGTGAAAGGGATCTAGGAGTCCAAGTAAACCATAAGTTGAACATGAGTCAACAGTGCAATGCAGCAGCTAAAAAGGCCAATGCTATTTTAGGCTGCATCAATAGAAGTATAGTGTCTAGATCAAGGGAAGTTATAGTGCCACTCTATTCTGCTTTGGTCAGGCCCCAACTGGGATAAAACTGTGTCCAGTTCTGGGCACCACAATTCAAAAAGGATGTGGAGAAACTGGAGCGGGTCCAAAGGAGGGCAACTAAGATGGTGAAGGGTCTAGAAACCATGCCCTATGAGGAACGACTTAAAGAGCTGGGGATGTTTAGTCTGGAGAAGAGAAGGTTAAGAGGTGATATGATAGCCCTGTTTAAATATTTGAAGGGATGTCATATTGAGGAGGGAGCAAGCTTGTTTTCTGCTGCTGCAGAGACTAGAACGCGGAACAATGGATGCAAACTGCAGGAAAAGAGATTCCACCTCAACATTAGGAGGAACTTCCTGACAGTAAGGGCTGTTTGACAGTGGAACACACTCCCTCGGAGCGTAGTGGAGTCTCCTTCCTTAGAGGTCTTTAAGCAGAGGCTGGATGGCCATCTGTCAGGGATGCTTTGAGTGGGAGTTCCTGCATGGCAGGGGGTTGGACTGGATGGCCCTTGTGGTCTCTTCCAAACCTGTGATTCTATGATTCTTTAGGGTTGGGTTGTCTTTGACATCCTTGGAGAGAGTGTGACTTCTCCAGGATCACCCAATGTGATCTATGGCCAAGTATGAATGTGAACCCTGGTCTCCTGAAGTCCTAGTCCAACACTCAGATCACCAGACCTGTTTTCACTCATTAAACTGTCCAAAATATCCAAGACATTAACAAAGAGAAAAGATGGACCTAGTGACTATCACTGCTAATCCCATTTCAGGATTATCTGTTGGGTATGCTTTCATTGTGAGTTCCTGCATGGCAGAAGGGGTCTGGACTAGATGGCCCTTGTGGTCTCTTCCAGTTCTGTGATTCTATGACTTCCCTTGATCTTGACACTAATAGACAGGCTTTGTGCACCAAGAACCTAATAACAGCACAGTGTGTAAGTATGCGTTTTTGATAATTTCAGGGAACAAAAGTAGCTCAGCTGTTGAAGGAATTGTTCGTAAAGCAGCAGAAGGAGACTTTGTGCAACAATCCGGAAACGGATCTGGGGGAGCTGAAAGAGGATGGTTGCACACCCGCCTCTATTGTCACAACTCACATCACAAGCAAGACACTCACGAATAAACCAAAATGTGCAACTTTTCTATTGGAGTTTCCTTATGTAAGTTAGGATGGAGCATTTTGACAGAGAAGTGTCAAGATGCCACAGAGTGGCACTATGAATAGAGTGGCACTATGTGAAAGGGATCTAGATGTCATGGTGGATTTTGATATGATGCATGGATAAGTCGAGGGTAAAACTTAGAGGCATATAGCAAAGGATCTAAAGGATGAAGCAAAGCAAAACAATGTCAAAGAACTTTCAAAATCCCAGCAGACATAACTCTTTGTGCTCACTCTTAAGGCTGGATGGATGAGAATAGAGGGGACCGGTGCTTCAAGGACAGATTATACTCTTGCCTTTCACCTGGGGATGGTTCCTTCTTATAAATAAGAGTTAAAATACAGTACTTACATTGATCCATGGGTAAGTCGACTCGGGTTTTTGGGGTCAATTTTTTGGCTGAAATTTCTAAACTTATACATGAGTATATCCAGTAGTTACACCAGTGTTTTGTGATATAAAAATATATATGCAGTGGACCTTTGGTATCCACTGGGGTTTGGTTCCAGGACCCCGCATGGATACCAAAATACATTGATGCCATGGGAACATTAAGATTGCGTCCCTTGTATCAAATGGCAAGGTTTGCTTGTTGGGATTTCTACATTTTAAAAATTATTTTCAAACCATGGATGCTTGTCTGTGAATACAGCGGGCTAATTGTATAGCGTGACTTTCCAGCACAGTTTCAGACGGACTCCTTTTGCTCCATTTGGTCTGACTCTTTGGACGTGAAGTGCCAAATGCAAAGGACTGGAGGGTTTCTTTGGGATTTAGCAGCCCAGCAGCAGCAGGAGTCCAGTGCGCACTCTTTTAAGAAGCCTCAAGCCACCAGTTTGCACCACATCCTCCTTTGCTCCCTTCTTCCTCCAAATTGCTTAATGACCCATTTCATCCTCTCGATTGGTAATTTGGAGCCTGGACTGCCCTCTCCTTGCTATAATTGACTCCAGCTGAGGCTTGTAGGCGGTCTGGATGAGGACATGGGCGGCTGGACCTCTTTGGTGTCTTGGGAGCTGCCACTCACTCCTTGCCAAAGACAAAAGCCCATCAGAGACTTGAAGAGACAGCCCCAAATCGGCAAGGGTTATACACCTTTGATTCCAGAATTTGGTGACCCTTTCATACGTTGTTGCCACACTACAGAAATGAATCAGTTTGACACCCCTTTAACTTCCATGGCTCCATCTAGGGAATCCAGGGATTTGTGATTTCTGGAGCCAGGATGCACAGTGGTTTAAATGTCGGATTATCACTCTGGAGACCATGGTTCGATTCCCAGCTCAGCCATGTAAACCCACTGAGTGCAAGTCACACTCTCTCAGCCTCAGTGGGTGGCAATGGCAAGCTCCCTCTGAACAAATCTTGCCAAGAAAACCCTGCCTTAGAGTTGCCATAAACTGGAGAGGCAAACAACAAAAATAACAAAAACAACAGGTCACCAGAACCCTGACAGGGAAAGATAAATATCTCACAAAACTACAAATCCCAGGATTGAACTGCCATTGCACTCAAAGTGATGTCAAACTGCTTTATTTCTGCAGGGCAGATATACCCATGGAGTTCTCTGGGTAAAAATTTATTCACATAAACCACACTATCATCTTCCTTACAGAGAATCTCCCAATATAAACCTGCCTAGCGGTGTGTCCACACTGCAGAAATAAAAGTAGTTTGGCACTGCTTTAATTTGGGATTTGTAGTTTGGTGAGGCAAGAGCTCTCTGACAGATGACTCTTTCAGAAGTGGGAAATTGGAAGTATAATCCAAGGGCAATCCAAACGCAATCCTGGGGTTTCACGATATTGCGAATTAATTCTTCTCACGCAAATTCGGGCAAAAGGGAAGTCACTCCGAATGCAATCATGGGTTTAACGTTATTGCGAATTTAAGCTTCTCACGCGATTTCGGGCAAGGGGGGGTTATTTTCGGGTAATGGGAAGTAATTCCGAATGCCTTCCGAACGGAGCAGGGGTTCAGGTAAATTCGCTAAACAAGCGAATTTACATGAATCCGCATTGGCTCTGTTCGGAATTGGGAGAAATTACTCCTGTTTGAAAGAGTCCAGAGTAGGATGAATATCACACTAAACTACAAATCTCTAGATTCTGCAGGATTGAGCCATGACAGTTAAAGCTGTGTCAAACTGCATTAATTCTGCAATGCAGATGCAGCCCTGCTTTAATTTGTGGAAGGGAAAAGCATGCTATAATGCATCTAGTTGAACAACATAAATAAAAATATGCCTCCCACTGCTGCACTAAAGTTGCAGAGAGTAGATTTGGAAGTGGGAGAAGAAAGAAAGCAATGTTTCTGGCTTTGGAGACATGATTCAAAAGCCAACACGCCAAAGTCATCAGCTTTCTTTATTTTTATATTCACTTGCTTTTGCACTTCTACCACCTCTCTCCACCCTTTCCTGCACAAACAATAATTAGAATAAAGGCGGCTGGCGAAAACTAACTGCAGGTACAATTTCTTCCTTATTTTTAAAAAGCGGAAGCCTACCATAAAAGCAGCAAACAAGACCTTGCCCAGTTTGCCACACAAGGATGGCATGTAAAAATATACTGCAAATACAATGAAACTTTAAAAAGCCGTTGACTGTAAATATATACTGCAAATACACTGCACGCCTATTCTGTACAACCCAATTTCTTCTGAACTAGAAAAGGTCCCTCAACACACCCACCTGGAAAGAAAAGTATTTCAGGAAATGGAACAGGATGACAAATGGAGTCAAAGTGCTACTTAGGAGTTTTAGGAAAGGGGTTGAAAATAGAACAGCACAAGTATCTTTTAAAAATAGGGTAAAAACCTCCATCGTTCTGGGAGCTATAGTCCACAAAAGTAACATCGTCAAGCTCTGAATCCTGCCTTGCAATGCAAACTCCAACTAAGACTTTGGAGTTTATTGCATGCATGTACAGTGCTGTGTAAAGTTACAGCACTATATAAATAAACGTTAATAATATCAATAATAATATAGTAATAAGGAGATTGGGAGTTTATCCCATGAATATCCCGGGAAAATCATGTAATTATGTGAAACGATTTCACATGACGTCACACAAAACCCGCAGTTAAAGTGGTCACAAAGAAGCATTAATGCGCAGCTTTTTACTCCAACATTGCTTTATTTGTGCAATTGCATACGATAATCATACACGCCATTCTCGCTTTATTTGCAGGATGTTTTACATGTACTTTAATCTCTCTTTAATGCCAAAATTAGCCCCAGTGTGATAAACTCCTTAGGCTGCATCTACATTGCAGAATTAATACGCTTTGACACCCCTTTACCTGCCAGGGCTCAATTGCTATGAAATTCCGGGATTTGCAGTTTTGCAAGCTATTTAGCCTTCCCTGTCAGCACACCACTCGTGCCACAGCAAACTACGAATCCCAGAATTCCACAGACAGGACAGTTAAAGCGATGTCAAACTGCATTCATTCTGCAGTGCAGATGCACCCTTAGCTGACTGGTTCTGTGTGTCTTTTTGAAAACAAAGGAAAATTCATTCAATTGTTATGCAGAACAAATTGCTTCTGACAAAAACGGACTTTTCCTAGAACTGAGGTCAAATAAAGAGGTATTGCTTCTTATCTCTTCCCAGCTATGGTATGCTCGGAAAAGCATGAAATGTTTTTTATTAGGAATTGGTACGGAAAAAATAAAATAATTTCCCCTGAGTGGGTACTAAAAATCCATGTGGTCTCCATCTATTGAGTGCAGCCACAGAAACTAAAAAGATTGTGGTAGGACAACCAGAGAAAAGAAAGCTGGTGTTAGTACTGTGGAAGTGTATCTATGAGCCTTCAAGTCGCCTGTCGACTTATGGCAACCCCATGGATTTAATAGGGATTTCTTAGGCAAGGAAATGTCAGAGATAGTTTCTCGTGGGTTTTAGGGCTATGTGGCCATGTGCTAGAAGAGTTTATTCCTGATGTTTCCCCAACATCTGTGGCTACTGTAATGTCAGGAATAAACTCTTCTAGAACATGGCCACGTAGGACATCACACGGGAGGAATTTCTCTCAATTTTGAAAGAAATGAAAGTGGGGCCAGTTCGGAATTGAGTGAATTTGCTAGTTCAGCGAATTTACATGATTGTGTATTGACACCTCATTGCATTCAAAACTGCCCAAAATTGCCTCCCTGTGCCCAAAATTGTGTGTGATAGTTTCTCACGCAATAACATGAAACCCCATGATTGTGTTCAGGACTTCCCTTTGCCCGAAAATGCGTGTGATCAGCTTTCACATAATAACGCAAAACCCATGATTACGTTCAGGTTGCCATTGGATTATACTTCCAATTTCCATCGTGTGATAAACTCCATAGCCTGAAAAACCCACAAAAAAATTATGGATGCCCGCCATGAAATTGTGAGAGATGTTTTTGCAGTTCCTTCCTCTCAAAGCAGAGCTTGCAGCACCTGGGGATGCTCCGGCGGTCTCCCATCCAAGGGCCAAAATGGTGAAGGGTCTGGAAACCATGCCTTAAGAGGAGAGACCTAGGGAGCTGGGTATGTTTAGCTTGGAGAAGTGACGATTAAGAAGGTGACATGATAGCTCTGTTTAAATATTTGAAGGGATGCTTCATAATGAGGAAGTGTTTTCTGCTGCTCCAGAGAATAGGACCTGGAGTAATGGATGCAAGCTACAGGAAAAGAGATTCCACCTCAACATGTGGAGGAACCTCCTGACAGTAAGAGCTGTTCGACAGTGAAAAACACTTCCTTGGAGATTGTGATGGAGTCTCCTTCCTTGGAGGACTTGCCATTCAACAACAGAACAATACACTGATTAACGTGGAAATCACTCCTCCCAACCTAGAGTCACACAGTATATATATACACCCCACTCTCTTCCATGCCAGCATTCTCTGAAGATGCCACCCACAGATGCAAGCAAAACGTCAGAAACAAACTCTTCTAGAACATGGCTCCATAGCCCCCCAAAAACCTACAAAACCCCCTTCATGTCATTTCTGACAACGACCCTAAGGCAAACATTTGTTGTTAACTGCCTTTGAGTCGGTCCTGATTCATGGTGACCCTGTGGATGAGATCTCTCCAAGAGCCCCTGTCCTCCACTGCCCTGCTCAGGTCCTGCAAATTCACACTCATCTAGCATGTGGTTTTCCTCTCTTTCTACTACCTTCTATTTTTCCCAGCATTATCGTTTTTTCTAATGAGTCTTCCCTTCTGATGAACAAAGTATGACAGCCTCAACTTAAGCATCTTGACTTCCAGGGAGATGTCTGGCTTGATCTGCTCAGTGACCCATAGGTTTATCTTTTTGGCCTTCCATGGGATTCTCAGCACTCTTGTGCTCCATTATCCATTGCATGTTTGCAATATGATCCCTAGTGCCTCATTCTTTCCTGAACTCTGTCTGCAGCTGTTTATGTGAGAAAATAATTTGCAAAAAGGTATATACTGTATATACTCATGTTATCAGTCTAGAAATTTTGGTTAAAAAATTGACCTGAAAAAACCTGAGTTGACTTATCCATGGGCCAATGAAAGTACTGCACTTTAAATCATATATATAACTATCTCGTGGTGAAAGGCAAGAGTTTAATCTGCCCTGGAAGCACTGACCCCCATCTACTCTCTCTTCCCTCCAACCTTATGAGGGCAAATAGTTCTGCAGCTGGAATTTTATAAGTTCTTAGGCATTGTTTTCCTTTACGTTGTCCTTTACATCCTTCATTACATGTCCCTAAGTTTTACCCACGGCTCATAACAAAATCCATAATTTTGGCCCCTATACCTGCCCTCAACTTATACACGAGCTCAGCTTATAGTCGAGTATATACATTAAACTGGCTTCTGAAACTACCTTGGGATCTCTCACCCCCCAAAAAGTGCCTTGATTTCTGCAGAAATATATTGTGTATGTTTCCCTCCTTGCTCCTGCTGCCTCTGCTGGGAACCAACATCTCACTCTCGTGACAGAAGCACATGTTCCGTTGCGAGGCAACTAGTGTGTTTTGCACAGCCTATGGCCAGGAGCCGAGGGCGAGATGCGGGGACTGATTCTAAGAAACAAGAGGGAGGGAAGGAAAGGGTTCACTCTCTTTTTGGGTTACAGAAGGTTCTGGGCCCGGAACTGCCAGCAATTTAAGCCAGATGCTGCAAAAACAACTTTCACCTCCTCGGTTCCAAAATCCCCACCCTCTCATAATTAAGCTTTTTTAAAAAAATCTTTAATAGGCACAATAAAGATCCAGATGCAAAGGGGACATGGTTGCAATTCTCCCCTTCTCTCTTTTATTATTTTCATTTTCATTTTTATTTTTTTAATTTCTAGGGTTTTAAAAAAAAAATTTATTGCCCGTGCTCGAGAGCAAGCCTGGAGCAAGCCTGGAGGGGAGCCAAACCTAACCATACAATAATAATAAAAGAGTAATTACTGCAAATATTATTAGACTCCGCCTGGCCTGGATGGCTCCTCTGGTGATGCAAGCTCTTGTTTATAGAACAAGCAGGCGATATTAATGGAGCACATTTGGTTCAAATTACGGGGAGGAGCATATGCACACATGTGGGATGTTCACACAAACACAGACAGGGAAAGCAGCAACAGCTTGCAAGCCTTCTGGATTTAGGGCTAAGCAAGATTTAGAGACCGTGTGTTGCTGTTGTTTCAAAGCCATGGAAACCCATTTGGTCACACTCTCTCAGCTTCAAAGGATGGCAAACGCAAACTCCCTCTGAACAAATCTGGCTAAGGAGACCCTGTGATAGGTTCTCCTTAGGGTCCCCCTAAGTTGGAAATGACCTGAATGCAAACACCACCAAGCTGTTATGCGGCAGCTAAAAAGCCCAATGCAGTTTTAATCTGTGTCAATACAGTGTCTAGATCAAGGGAAGTAATAGTGCCACTCTATATTGCTTTGATCAGGCCCCACCTGGAATATTGCATCCAGTTCTGGGCACCACAATTCAAAAAGGATGCGGAGAAACTGGAATGTGTCCAAAGGAGGGCAACTAAGATGGTGAAGGGTCTGGAAACCATGTCTTATGAGAAAAGACTTAGAGAACTGGGTATGTTTAGCCTGGAAAAGAAATGGTTAAGAGATTATATGATAGGCCTGTTTAGGAATTTGAAGGGGTGTCAGACTGAGGATGGAGCAAGCTTGTTTTCTGCTGCTCCAGAGAACAGGACATGGAACAATGGATGCAAGCTCCAGGAAAAGAGATTCCACCTCAACATTAGGAGGAACTTCCTGACAGTGATTGCTGTCCAACAGGGCAAGACGTTCCTTTGGAGAGTGGGAGAGTCTCCTTCCTTGGAGGTCTTTAAACAGAGACTGGATTGCCATCTGTTGGGTATGTTTTGATTGAGAGTTCCTCCATGGTAGAAGGGGGTTGGACTGGATGATCCTTGTGGTATCTTTCAGCTCTATGATTCTATGCTTCTAAGTCCATAGAGAAATAGCAGTGAGATTCCCTGCTCAGTCATTATAGCAACAGCAATAGCAAGTACTTTTTTATACCTCTTTATCAGTGATATAGAACTCCCTAAGTGGTTTACAATGTGTAAACTAATTGCCCTAACAAGCTGGATACTCATTTGAGTATCCTACAGAAGGGTGCCAGGTTGAGTGGACCTTGGAGCCCTGCCTTGTATCAAACTCACAACCTTATAGCTGCAGTACAGACATTTAAGCACTGCACCACCAGATTCAAACCCTGGTCTCCAGAGTCATAGCCCAATGCTCAAATCATGGCACGATGCTGGCTCCATAGAAAACAACCCTTCTTATGCCTCTGGACAGCTGTTAACATTTGGCTGTGATATTGACAAGGACTCTAGAACCCATCTGCCTGGTCACATCAATGATAGCTAGCATGTCTAACAGCCACAATTGTGCCACATCTCTGCATTTGTGTAACTGGCTCCATGTACAGTATCACAATTTCATTGAATCTGAGAGTTGGAAGGGACCCGAAGAGTCATTTAGATGAACCCTCTACTACGCAGGAATATGCAACTACAGCATTCCTGCAAGATGTCCATCCAATTTCTCCTTTGAAGACCTCCAAAGAAAAAGGTTGAGCTGTGGCCAAACTGAGACCAAGCGGCTGTTTTGTGTTTGTCCACAGTTACTTCAGCTCCAGCAACACCCTGTATCTTCCGGTCAATGGTGCTGCCAGGGGTACTTGCACAGTCTTGCAGAATGCGCAACATTTTAGTGGATGATTCAGAACACTGCTTTCCCAGCTCCCTTCCCTAAAAATGTCTTCTGTACCTGGAAATATCAAAGAGGTCACACACGATTTCTCATTTCCAGCTTCTGTGTTCGGTTCTGAAATCTAGAAAGTGAAGAATGCTGACATTTCAGGTCAACTTATTTGAAGGAGGAGAGTTTTGCAAATGCCACGGGCTGCCAAAAAGACCATTAAATCGGTCTCTGAGCAAATCAGTCCCGGATTGTCATTAGAAACCCTTCTGTGCATTCTTGAGATGCATTTCCCATTTCTGTTTCCTACAGACCACAGTGTAATCTCAGTCAGCAGGCCAACCTGTCAGTTTGTCCATTGGGAAAGCCAAGTATGTCTCTTTCCAAAGTTTAAAAATGTTCCTTTTTGAAGAGACATCTATCCCACAGATTTTGGAATCATCCCAATATAGGAGTTTATCACATGAAGGAGATCGAGAGTTTATCCTGTGAACATCCTGGAAAAATTGTGTAATTGCCCAAAACGATATCACATGACGTCGCTCAAAACCCGCCATTAAAGTGGTCACAAAGAAGCATTAATGCGCATCTTTTTACTTTTGGGATTTCAGCAACAATGCATTTCCAGTATCACTCTATTTGTGCAATTGTGTGTGATAATAATTCATGCATTTGCTCACCATTTTCGCTTTATTTGTGGGGTGCTTTAAATGCACTTTAATCTCTCGAAATTAACCCCAGTGTGATAAACTCCACAGTCGTCTTGAATCTTGGTGGTTTCCAACCCGCTACAGTGGGACCCTCACATCTGCTAGGGTTAAGGGTTCAGGACCCACCATGAAAGTGGGAAAACCACAAATAAATTTTAAAAAACATTATTATTTTTAGCCTGAGAGAACATCCCTCTAGGCATCTCCTGGTCCTCCAGTGCAACCCTATGGTCCACATCTGCCAGAGGTTGAGCATAGAATCATGTTGGAGGACCTACCAATGCCTAGAGAAGTGCCTTCTCTAGGAATCTCTAGGTCCTCTAGTGTGATTCTAGGGTCAACATCCAGCAGAGTCATGCTGGAGGACAAGAGATGTCTAGAGAGAACATATTAATCAAATCCGTGAATAATCAGATCCACAAAAGTCAAAGCTGCAGATGTGGAGGGTCGACATAAGTTTCCATACATGTGCAATTGTACATTTTTTGCCTATTGCAAAACATCCGCATTCATTTCACAGTTGCATAAGCAGGGCTAAACCAGTGCAACCATTTCACATGGACCTCAGTCCCATTGTTCTAACCAGAGCAGCACCATTGAATCCACTAGATCTACCGACGCATGGACTCATCATTCAACAGCTGATTGAACGGGTCTGCCCTACTTTGGTCTCCCAAGAGGATCCAGCCAGGCACTGTTGCATGTTCTTCAGCACCTATGTTGACTAATCATTCTTTATTAATTCTGTGCGTATCTAGCAGAACCAGCATGGTGTAGTGGTTTGAGTGTTGAACTACAACCTTGGAGACCCACTGAGTGACCCTGAACAAGTCATACACTCTCAGCCACAAAAAATCCCATGGTAGGGTCACCTTAGGGTTGCCCTAAGTCAGAAATGCAACAAGTATGTTTATGGTCCTAAATACCCCAAAGGCACTGGAATCCCTCTGATCTTAGAAGCTAAGCAGTGTCAGCTCTGGTTAGTCCTTGGAGGGGAGGCCGTCAATGAATACCAGGGGCTGAAGGCAATACTTCAGAGAAAGGAACTGATAAAACCATCTTTGAGGACTCCTTGCCTAAGAAATTCATGTGGTCACCATAAATCGACAAGCGACTTGAAGACACATAGGCACATGATACAACACAGGGCCAAAATACCCCAAAAGCACCAGATCCTATTTTTTCTTGGGAGCTAAGCAAAGTAACCACTGGTTTGACCTTGGATGGAAGACCAACTATGGGTAATGGGCTCTATTTCAAAGGAAGGAATGGGCAACCTTTGAGTAATCCTTGCCTAAGAAATCCCTCTGAAATGAATGGGATTACCATAAAACAACATGCAACTTGGAGGCACATGTGTATACACACACACACTTACTGTGCAGATATATTCCTTTTCTTTTACAATGGGGACAAAACAATTTATTTGTTCATCATTGCACATGAGAATGAAATAATCAAGGATTTATTCGCCAATACTGGGCAATACAGATCAATGAGTATATGGTTGCTTCACATTCAAACTGGGGGGGGGGGGGTTACTTCTGAAAAACATGAGATTGCCTTACAGTTCCGTTTTGTGTTTCTTTCAGAGCAAGGCCAAGGCAAGCAGCCATCCTGCTATGTTTTTAAAAAATAAATACAACAAAGATGCTCAAGAGTCTCCGTGCAGCATTTGCTCTGTAAGAACTCCATGGAGTTTCTCTTCTCGACACATCCATCCATCACTTGCAATCTCTTCTGTGTCATCACCTCCGGTCCCACTAGATATTATGCGTATGAGAGAGAGAGAGAGAAGCTTAAAAAGGACTTTTTAAGAAACAAAAATATCTCTCCACATGTGCAAACAACTGCCTCACTCTTTCCACCTTTCCTGGCACAAAGTCTCTGGCACTGGACTTTTAAAACAGTTTGGTTGAGATCCCTTGCTGGAAACAAGGCTGGCAAATGAGGGGAAGAATCATTAAAATAGCAACCACCACAACAAAATGGATCTAAAGCTTCTTTCGACGAAGAACATCCAAATGCCTTCCCAGCTCCAGGCAAGTTGGTTGGACCTGCTCTAAAGTCGGACAGGATTTACTGTATATACTGATGTATAAGTCTGGAAATATTAGTCAAAAAAACTGACCCTCAAAAACCTGAGTAGACTTATCCACGGGGCAATATAGGTACTGCAAATATTTTAACACTTATTTTTTTTTTAAAGGAACCCTCCCCTGGTGAAAGGCAAAAATGTAATCTGTCCTGGAATGTAATCTGTCACTGACCCCCTCTATTCTTTCATTTATCCAGACTTTATTTTGAGCACAAATAGTTACCAGTATGCCTGCTAGAATTTTGTAAGTTCCTTGGCATTGTTTCCTTTTGCATCATCTTTTAGATCCTTTGTTACACGCCCTTAGATTTTAACCTCAACTTATCCACAGTTCATATCAAAATCTATATTTTTGACCCCAAAGCTTGCACTCGACTTATACATGAGGTTGACTTATACTCAAGTATATACTGTTGGGATTTTGTCAGTTCTTTGACACTGTTTTACTTTTCTTCATCCGTTTAGATCCTTTGCTGTATGCCCCTACATTTTCATAGAATCATAGAAATTTAGAGTTGGAAGAGACCACAAGGGCCATCCAGTCCAACCCCCTGCCGTGCAGGAACTCCCAATCAAACCCTTGACTTATCCACAGGTCATAGCAAAATCCATTATTCTGGCCCCAAAACTTGCCCTCAACTTATACATGAAGTCAACTTATAGTCAGGTATATACTGTATTCGCCTCTTGGTTCAGATGTATAGCATTGCAACTCCCTTATCTACTGCTTTATTGTGTGACAAAACAAAGTGGAAATGGAGCAGGAGAGTAGCAGCATTCTTTGTGCCTTACCGCATGACGCTATAGCACTTCCCCCCAATAATTTTTATTTTATTAGAATCATAATAAAAAAACATAAATACAAAGAGCAGATTCACATAACTATATATAAACTGAACAAACAGACAATGAACACCACTAAACAGACACACCCTAGTGTGCTAAAAATAATAGTAAACAATACACTATAAGGTTCTCAGTTACATACTGTGAAGTTCTAACATTACAACAATAAGAAATAAAGAGAATTTAAAAATAATATTAGAGTGGGACCTTGGTATCCCCTGTGGATACCAAAAACCATGGATGCTCAGTAGCATTGTAAAATGATGTCCCTTGTATAAAATAGGGAAATCATTGCTTGCTTGTTCGAATTTATATTTTTTGGAATATTGTCAATCTGTGGCTGCTTGAATCCAAAAAGAAAATCTGTAGATACGGAGAGTCGACCTTACACAGATAGGTTTCAATAAAAGCCTCCTGCAAAGGTCATGATTCTCCATCCTTCTCCTCTCCCCGCTGTTCTGAGTTAATGGACTCCAGACCATTTTTGCATTTTGAATGGAGTTTGCAGCAATGGCAGTAAGCTGAGGACGAAAGGGGAAAGTGAAAGGATGAAGGAGAAGCTGGGAGATTTTAAACGCAGCTGCAAAAGTGTGGACGGCAGAGGGATAACCAGGCCTGTCCCTGCCAAATTAAGGCGATTGACCTTCTCATGCAAGGAGGAAACTGGATCCTCTCCTTTGGCCGCAGGGAAAACCAGAAAAAACGAAGAGAAGATGACTTGACTCTCCATTTTTGCTGCTAAACTTGTATAACCTTGGCGTCTGACTACGCTTATCCTCCCCAGATGCTTAGCACTGGCCTTGGGATGTAGGAAGCAACATGTTCCAACCACCTGTTAAGAGGCATTCCTAACCATTAGGACATAAATATAATAATCACCGCGGAGCATTGTTAGTTGGTTTGTTTAGATGTACACATTAGACACAGGCGCCATTCATCAGAGGCATGTGTCCAGCAAGCAAAGAGTGTTATTGATAGAGAGAGCGCGAAAGGGCTTCTAGTCCAGAGAGGTTTCTGTCTATTCAAAACTCTGCAGAGTTGCCCTGGGAGAGCTCAGAAGAGCCGGTAAATTGGGAAGAGTTCGAGTTGCTCGAGGGGGATTTTATAGAATTGCAGGACTCTTTCACATGGCAAAAAGTGACGGGAGCACAGCGGGATGCTCTCGCCACTATCCTGAATGAAAAGCGGTGCTAAAATCCCTCTTTATTTGAGGGATGCTGTAGTTATGGCGATGTCACACGACGGCATCTGATAATCTTCAAGCAATTGTGCGATAGTGACAGAAGCATCCCGCTATGCTGCGATCACTTATTGCTGTGTGAAAGAATCCAGAGAGTCCTAGAGTTAGAAGAGATCCCAAGGGTGATCCAGTCTAATCCCTTCTACCATGCAGGAAGACACCATCCAACAGATAGCCATCTTCCCTCTATTTAAAAACCTCCAAAGAAAAAGACTCCACCACCTTCCGAGGCGGCAGCAGCATCTTCCACCATCAAACAGCTCCTACGGTCAGGAAGTTCTTCCTAATGTTGAACTGGAATCTCTTTTCCTGTATCTTGAACCCATTGCTCCATGTCCTATTCTCTGGAGCAGCAGAAAACAAACTTGCTCCATCCTCAACATGACACTCCTTCAAATATTTAAACAAGGCTATCATGTCCCCACGTAACCTTCACTTCTCCAGGCTAAGCATACGGAGTTCCTAAGCCACTCCTCATAGGGCTTAGTGGTTTCCAGATCTTTCACCCTTTTGGTCACCTTCCTCTGGACAAGGGCAACCCAGTTTGTGAAAACATTTGCACCCAGTCCAAGCTGACTGGGCCATGACACTTCCATGGGGCTAAGAGCAAAGAGAGACCAGTGCCAACATGGATAGGATGCATCCAGCAACATGAGCCAATGCAAGGTCCAACTGATCTGACAGAGGTCATTATCATGAAACAGCTGAGCAAGTCTTTGTGTGGCGCTCTCTCTGCCTAGCTTTTGTTCAGGGTTTGGACATTCTGTTCTATTCACATGTTTATTTTTAAAAAACCTCTCTTCTTCCCAAGTCAGCTGGAGGAATCGCTTCTCTCTCTTGGTCTGTGTTGTTTTTCCAATTGGACTTTATGCTTGGCAACCAGATTATATTTTTGGATGGATTCAGGACAGGCTGGATTCTTGACTCCTTTCGCCTGCACTCCACGGGTGAAACCCAAAGGCCATAAACACACTAGACCTCCACTCTCTGATTTTTCCCTCTTAAATTCTGGATTAAAGCCGGGTTCGCATGGGCAGACAGTATCTCAACCGGGGCTGTTGATCCAGAGGCACCCCCACTTTCATTCTCAGAGCATGATTTCAGGCAAGGAAGAAGACTGACTAATAGTCACATTCCTGGCAATAAATTGGATCTTGATATTGGAGAAACCCCAGTGAGAAAAAGGAGAACAGCCACAAAATTCGTCATTAGGGAACTTTCAAAATGCTTCATTGGAAACATCGCTGGGGAAAATTGATTTGTACAGAAAAAAGAAACCTGATTTGGGGCAGAAAACATGCTCTTTTTTCTGAATACTCAGAGTGATGGTTGTGAACTACAGGGTAATAACACTTTATTCTACTTCAGTCATATAGGATGTATGACACATGGCTTGACAACAGTATCTGTGAAAGGGATCTGTGAGTCTTAGTAGACCATGGGTTAAACATCAGTCAACAGTGTGATGCAGCAGCTAAAAAGGCCAATATAATCCTTGGCTGCATCAGTAAAAATATAGTGTCTAGATCAAGGGAAGGAACAGTATTGCTCTATTCTGCTCTAGTCAGGCCTCACTAGGAAACCTGTGTCCAGTTCTGGACACCACAATTCAAGAGGGATATTGATAAGCTGGAGCATGTCGAAAGGAGGGTGACCAAAATGGTGAAGAAGCCCTCTGAGGAATGGCTTAGGGAGTCTGGATGTATAGCCTGGAGAAGATAAGACTGAGAAGTGGCATGATCGGCATCTTTAAATATGTGAAAAGAGGTCATTTAGAAAATGGAGTTAGCTTCTTTTCTGCTGATTCAGAGACAAGGGAGCGTATTACACTAGGTTTAAAAGTGGAATTTTAACAGGACAAGATTGTCTTTATCCAGTGCTCATTGCACAATGTTGTGTCCATCCTAGAATAATAAGAGTTGGAAGAGACCCCAAGAGTCCTTCTGCCAGGCAGGAAAACACCATCCAAGCACCACCCAGCCTGTGCTTAAAGACCTCCAAGGACGGAGACTCCACCACAATCTCCACTGAGGGAGTGTGTTCCACTGTCGAATAGCCCTTACTGTCAGGAAGTTCCTCCTAATGTTGAGGTGGAATCTCTTTTCCTGCAGTTTGCATCCATTGTTCTGCGTTCTAGTCTCTGGAGCAGCAGAAAACAAGCTTGCTCCCTCCTCAATATGACATCCCTTCAAATATTTAAACAGGGCTATCATATCACCTCTTAACCTTCTCTTCTCCAAGCTGAACATCCCCAGTTCCCTAAGGCGTTCCTCATAGGGCATGGTTTCCAGACCCTTCACCATACTTGAAGGGATAATGTCACATTGAGGAGGGAGCAAGCTTGTTTTCTGCTGCTCTGGAGACTAAGAATCATAGAAACAGAACAAAGGATGTGAAATATAGGAAAAGAGATTCCACCTCAATATTAGGAGGTACTTCCCATCCTGACAGTAAGAGCTGTTCAAAGTGGAACACACTCCCTTGAAGGGTGATGGAGTGTCCTTTTTTGGAGGTTTTTAAACAGAGGCTGGGTGGCCATTTGTTGGGGATACTTTGTTTGTGTGTTCCTGCAGAGGGCTCTTGGGGTCTCTTCCAAGTCTATGATTCTATGAATCAATCAACTTAAATTACACAAAAAGAGGTTCCACTTAAACATAAGGAAGAGCTTGTTCTGTTTTGTTTTGCTCTAAAAACTATTTGACAAAAGCTATCTGACTGCCCTGAAGGATGGTGGACCTCTTTGGACATTTTGAATATGCCCACCCAACATGCCCATTTTGACCTTATTAGGTGGGCATCTTTGAAGAGAGCTTTCATCATGGAAGGGGACTGGTTTCCATACTTTTGATAATCTTGATCTCTTCTTTTTGGTATTCAGTGATCTAACTTTGCACTTGAGGGTCTTCTCTAGTTCCTTCCTAGCTAGAGAGCAGAGCCCCAGCATCCATCTTTTCCAAGACATTTTCTGATGGTTCCTCCAAATCTCATCTGAATGAGACCCTTTCTCCAATCCATCCTGCACATTGCCTGATGTGGGCTATCCCTCTCCTCTTATATCCCTTTCCTGTTTGGAGTCCAGACAGCAATGCCACACACACACATATACACACCCTTTCCTTAAAGTCTTCCACTTTCTGCTCCATCATCTTCTGGCCAACACTGTTGCCCTCAGCTTTTCCACTCTGGCAAAAACAGATGAGATCACCAGGTCAGGCAGTCTCCTTTCTGGCTGTTTATTTGGGTTGTGGGACTCCGAGTCCAACCTGTACCTCTGGTTCCAAGAAGGAGGTACTTGTTGTCTGCTGAGCCTGGGATGGAGAAATCGGTCTGGCCCACTTATAAGCTGGATGGCCAGGAACATTTCTGACCGACCATGCCTTGGCTCATCCCAAGGCATTTGAAAATCTTGCCTTCCGAACTCAGTTCATCCACTGCCGGGGTGGTGGTGGTGGTGTTGCTTTTAAGAGCTAAGGAGTCTTCTCAGTTCCATCTTGATGTTCATGACTGAATGTTCATAAACACTGGGAAGAAAGTCATGACCAGATGTCCTAACTGCAAAGGAGAACAAGGCACTCCAAAATGTATGACACTGTTGAACTGTCTGGTTTGTGCGTTGCAATTACATCCAATGCATTATTGGCAACTTGCCCTGTCTGACATACCTTCATGTTGTTGCACTGATGCAATACTGCACTGATGCTGAGCTGTTTGTATGCCAAAGCGATATAATGTGCATTTTATAGCCATAGCAATAGCAAGTACATTTCTATATCACTTATCAGTGCACTTCAGTGCTCTCTAAGCAGTTTACAAAGTGTAAATTGGCCCTAACAATCTGGGTACTCGTTTTAATGACCGATGGGAGGATGCAAGCCTGAGTCGAGCTTGAACCCTTGGCTAATTGAACCACTGTGCCACCAGGGCTCTCCTGCCTTGAGTCGGAGTATCCCAGCTTCTTCTTGCTCCAGTTTTCAGCCCCGAAGTGGGGCTTTATGTCAATTTCCACCTGGTTTCCCCTCGAGCATTGTTTAAACATCCAGGGTTCAAAGAGGTTAGAAGCTGCTTTGTTTGGCCAGTGTGGATGACCGCAGAGTCCCTGTCTGCATGGGGCAGAATACTTTAGGGGTAGCCTGGAGTACAGTATTCTGGATCTGGAAGCTGCCCTGACTACCTTTGTTAACTGGCACTCCCAACTGGCACTCCCATTCACACATGTGTCCTGCTGTGCTTCCTGGCTTGGCTGCCACTGTCATGAGTCACTTGCGCTGAGGTCGGAACGAGACACCCAGCACCAACCATGGCCGAACGTCTCATTCTGACCTCAGAGCAAGTGACTTGACAATGATGTGGCCATGACAAGTGGCACAGTGGCATTGTGCCCCTTCAAGTTGTTTTTAGCATTTAACATTTAAATTTCTACACTGCTTATCAATTCATCACTCTCTAAGAAAATCTGTAAGCCAATTGCCCCCAACAAGCTGAGTACTCATTTTACTGACCTACAAAAGGATGGAAGGCTGAGTGGACCCTGGAGCCTTGGGATCAAACTCACAACCTTATGTCTGCAGGACTGGCATTTAACCACTATACCACCAGACTCTCTTATTTTGATAAAATAAGGGCAGACATCATGGGGTTTTCTAGGGCTGAGAGTGTGTGGCCTGCTAAAGGTCACCCAGTGGGTCTCCAGGGGTGAGCAGAATTCAAATCCCGGTCACCCAAAGTCCTAGTCTGATGCCCAAACCACTACAGCCACATTGGCCCTCTTTTAATGAGGACAGAGATCGAATTACTCCCATTTGCTACATGCCCTCTCTTTGGGAATATGGTGAGGCTTGATCAATTCAAAAGGTTAGTCGCAGACTGTGGATGAAAGACAGAAAAGAAAATTGGACAGGAGACAGAAATGAAATTTGAGATCACACACTTTGCCAAAGAAAAGACGTCCAGAGGTTTTTATAAGAACTTTCATCCAAATTTGTACACATACACAACTTTAACCTTTGCAGTTATCCAACTGATTAAAAGGGATGTTTCTTAGAATGGTTTGCACTGCTTTTGTTTTAAATGGTTATTGTCCTCATTTTTCAACTGATATTGTGTGTATGCAAAATAAATATTTTGTATGTATGTATGTATGTATGTTCATACGTATATACACACACACACACAACTCAAGACTCAGCATGGTATAGTGGTTTGAGTGTTGGCCTAGGACTTTGGAGACCAGGGTTCAATTCTGGGCCAATTGTCCTAGTAGCTGAACATGAGTCAACAGTGTGATGCTACAGCTAAAAAGGCCAATGTGATTCTAGGCTGTATCAATAGAAGTGTAGTGTCTAGATCAAGGGAGGCAGTAGTGCCACTCTATTCTGCTTTGGTCAGGCTCCACCTGGAATACTGTGTCCAGTTCTGGGCACCATAGTTAAAAAGGAAGCTGAGAAGCTGGAGCATGTCCAGAGGAGGGCAACTAAAATGATGAAAGGTCTGGAGACCATGCCTTAAGAGAAATGGCTTAGGGAGAAGGGTATGTTTAGCCTGGAGGAAAGAAGAGGTAATATGATAATGCTGTTTAAATATTTGAAGGGATGTCATATTGGGGAGGGAGCAAGCTTTTTTTCCGCTGCTCTAGAGAACAGTACCTGGAACAATGGATGCAAGCTCCAGGAAAAGAGATTCCACCTCAACATTAGGAGGAACTTCCTGACAGTAAGGGCTGTTTGACAGTGGAATACACTCCTTCCTTCTTTGGAGATCTTTAAGCAGAGGCTGGATGGCCATCTGTCAGAGATGCTTTGATCAAGAGTTCCTGCATGGCAGGGGGGGGGTTGGACTGGATGGCCCTTGGGATCTCTTCCAATTCTAGGATTCTATGAGTCTATGATTCTATGATCTGTTCAACTTCTATGCAGAAAATATCATACAGAAGAAGGATGAACGAAGGTAGGAAGATGGAATATCAACAATATAAGATATGCAGATGACACCATACTACTAGCAGAAAATACTGTGGACCTGAAAGTGAGGAAGGCCACATGCTAGATGGATGGACTCTACCAAGGATGACCAGGTATCAATTTGCAGGACCTGAGCAGAGCAGCAGAGGACAGGTGGGCTTGGAGGTATTTCATCCACATAATTGCCATGGGTCGAGATCAACACCAACAATAGAGATACTTCCCAGTGCCTTGGTTCAACACTCAGACCACTACCACACGCTGTGCTCTCAATAATTTCTTTATTTCAAAAGTAGATGTGTGCCTTAAAGGGGTTTCTGGCTTATGATGGCTTACGGGGTTTTTCTGGGGCCAAGAGTGTGTGACTTGCCAAAAGTCACCCGGGGGTTTCTATGGCCGAGCAGAGATTTGAACCTTGGTCCCCAGAGTTGTAGTCCAGCATTCAAACCACTACAGCATGCTGACTCTCTTTATTTCAAATGGGGGGGGGGGGGGGTTGCAGATTTTGCATGGGGGTCTGCTTTCTTTTTTAAAACACTAGCCCGCAATGCAGATGGAGGTTTATGAAGTGGCTAAAAACAATGCATTCTTTCGGGTAGCTTGATCCACCGTTGGGACCCGCTTGGCTTCATGTCCATCAAAAACCACTCAGATTAACTAAATAGTTTCGCAAAGGACAGAGCCAAATTGCTTGTGCAAAAACTAACAGGAGAATTTATGTAATTGTCAAGCAGAAAAGAAGGGCATTTCACTGAGTGACCCAGCATCCAAACATGGGGTTATGTAACTTGCATGACCAGAAGTCCTCCTGACCACAAAGGTGGACAGGACACTGCAAAATGTAGGATGTTCAAGAAAAAGGTAGGGCATGACATGACTTCACATGATTTCGCTTGCATGGGATATTATAGCTATGCCCCTATAGTTGCTGCCGTCTTTTGTGTCTCTTTTCTTGTGGATGGGAATGTATACTGATCGTTTCTCATCTGTTGGCCATCGTTTTGTTTTCCATATCTGTTGACATTATGTTAGTTAGCACTGGTATTGATTCCATCGGTGTGGATTGAAGCAATTCGATTTCTCTTTGCATTAGGAAAACTTTATTTTGTATCTATTTATTTAATCCATCCTCAGACATAACCTCCACAACCCCATCACTGCTCCATGGAGGGCAATAACAAATAAACTCTCTTGTTGTCCCGAAGTCCAGAGTAATAAAATCCATACTTTCGATGATTTTGCCTCGCCTTTCATGTTTGTTTCCATTGGCCTCCCTCAATGTACTTTGGATGATCCACAAAGGCCCAGGATCCTGTTCCATTTCCTCCATGTCTGAGAACCTTTCTAAAGAAGCCCAATAAATCATATGCAAAGTGAAACTTCACATCAGAGTGAAATAAATCAGATGGCCTTTTTTTGCTAGAGTAAATGCACCAAGCCTCCCCCTTTCCTTTTGCGGGGGAAAAAGGCCACTTGTCAACACAACTTGGAGACAAAAACATGTTCCAATGGGTATTTTGTTTTTTCTGCTTTCTAATACAGGCTCTGGAGTAGAACCAAAATTGAGAATTAACATCTGGGAAATAGACAATATTTCCAGAGGATTAGAATACAGAGCAATCCTCCAAAGTGGAATTTGACACAGACTTGGGGAATAGGGTTTCCAGATCAGGAGCATCCCAAGACCAAAGCCTAAGGTTTAGAGATGACCTGGGCCCTGGTGGTTTTGAACGATGATGCCACAAAGTCATACCCTCCCATTGTCCTGATCCAAGCTCAGCAGTGCTACCAGCGCCTATAACTGTGCGACGTGCAAAAGAATAATTCCGAGGCTCCAAGTTCTACATACAGTCGACCCTTTTTAGCCACGGATTTTTATCCATGGATTCAAGCATCCATGGCTTGAAAATATTTTTTTAAGTATAAATTCCAAATAGCAAACCTTGATTTTCCATTTTATTTAAGGGATACCATTTTACTCTGTCATTATTTAATGGGACTTTAAATGGATTTTGTTATCCATGGATTTTGTTATCCGCGGGGGATCCTGGAATCAAAGCCCAGCAGATAACAAGGTCCCGCTGTACAGAACTTTACTACAGCACTATATGCAAACCAACAACCATCCAACCAACCATCCAATAACAACAGCAACCCACACTGAACACAGGTCACGTCCATATTTATACACTATGTTCATGGCATGATCATATCACACAGGTGTCTGCAATAGTCCTCCTGCATCAGTCTCCTGCATCACGTCTGCTGTTTCATCCGGCTTGGCAGCTTGTCCTTGCTGCACTTCTATCTCAAGCCCATTGCCTAACACATTTGCTTGTTCCCTCCAAGAAAGGTGTCCCGAGCTCCTGGGGACAGGTCTTGCCTGCACCAGCAAGTCAGTCACTAAAAATATACAAGTCTCACATCGAGTCAATTCAGTGTGCCATCTTTGCCAAGTCAAGTTGCAGAAGTTACTTAGGTCAATTGACTCGTGTTTGCATAACTTTACAGCTGTCTTCCATATCTGAATGGGCAGGACTCCTGGCTTGACAATAGGACATGTAGAAAGGATCTAGGGGTTCTGTTGGGAAATCATTGCATTCGCTCTCCCCCTCCTCATTCTCTTCCCTCTTCAAAGCACCCCATTTGGTCCTGCTGCATCACAGGGGCAATAAAGACCATTGTCACTTGGTAAACAAATCACGCGAGTCTGCTGACTATCTTTAGGAAGATTAAATTTTCACACAAAAAAGAGAAATTCTACTACTATTCTCCTGGTCTCCAATCTCCTTACTCTATCAGCTTTCTTCCGAATGATGGTGAGATAAAGATTTCTTCTTTTACCTGAACTATTCATTAGATATGTAGAGAGATCTTGTAGCATCTTTGAGACTAACTGAAAGAAAAAAGTTGGCAGCATGAGCTTTTGTAGACTTCAGTCTACTTCCTCAGATGCATTTGGTGGAGTGGAAGCCAGGCACAGACATATATATATATGCCATTGGTATGTGAGGATGTCAATTCAAAGTACAAATACTTTGCATATGGAGATGAAGTTGCAGGTCCGGTTTTAACAATGGTTGTTTGTGCACAAAGACATAGGAAACTGGTCTTTCTTCATGGAGATGAACTGCCAGATCTAGACTTTGTACTCATTAGATAGGTTAGGATGTAACCTCTATGCATATGTAGATTCAAGCCATTAGTAAAGTTTGGTTTTTAAACTACAAGCTATTTGTGTTGTCTTTGACTCGTCTCAGTCCTTAGGGAGTATTGTTAGATCTGCTCTGATGATTTAAAAGCCAGACCCTAAGAGGCTTGGCTTTGATATTTTTGTTCTAATAGACCACAAGCTAAATATGAGTCAAAAGTGTGGTGTGGCAGCTAAAAAGGCCAATGAGATTTTAGGCTGCATTAATAGAAGTACAGCATCTAGTATGAAGGAAGTAATAGTGCCATTCTATTCTGCTTTGGTCAGACCCCACCTGGAATACTTGGTCCAGTTCTGGGCTCCACAATTCAAGAAGGATGTTGAGTAACTGGAGTGTTTCCAAACGAGGGCAACTAAGATGGTGAAGGGTCTGGAAATCATGAAGCTCTATGAAGAAAGACTTAGGGAATTGGGTATGTTTAGCCTGATGGTTAAGTGGTGATATGAAAGCCCTGTTTAAATACTTGAAGGGATGTCACATTGAGGATGGAGGTTTGGCCTGGAAAAAGTCAACAGGGAACAAAAGAGCCCTGTTTAAATATGTGAAGGGATGTGATGTTGAGGTTGCAGCAAGCTTGTTTTCTGTTGCTCCAGAGAATAGGACACAGAGCAATGGATCCAAGCTACAGGAAAAAGAGATTCCATCTCAACATTAGGAAGAACATCCTGACAGTAAGAGATGTTCAACAGTGGAACACACTCCCTCGGTGTGTAGGGGAGTCCTTTTTCGGAGGTTTTTAAACACAGGCTGGGTGGCCATCTGTCACTGGGAGTGCTTGGATGGTGTCTTCCTTCATGGCAGAAGGGAGCTGGACTGGATGGCCCTTGAGGTCTCTCCCAACTCTATGATTCTATGACTCTTTGCCAGAGCTAGGTCCTGTACGCTGGTCTGTCTCTGACACAAGTGACTCTGGAAATATAGTTTTTTGTGGGTTTTTCAGGCCATGTGGCCATGTTCTCGAAGAGTTTATTCCTCTCTTCTAGAACATGGCCACATAGCCTGAAAACCCACAAAAAAACTGTGGATGCCAGCCATAGTTTCGACTTCACATTGGACTCTGGAAGTTCCTCCTGCTCTGTTTCAGCAGGGGATCCTAGCATGTCCACTGCTTCCATCTCTGAGTCTGAGTCCATGTCTGTATCCTGGAAGCAGAGCATGACAGTGTTGGACTATGACTCTGGAGCTCAAAGTTTGATTCCTCACTTGGCCATGCAAGGAAACCCACTGGGTGACCTTAGGCAAGTCACACACTCTCGTCCTCAAAAAGGTGATCAGGTCACCTTAGGGCCACTATAATTCAGAAAGAACTTGAAGACACACCACAGCAAGGAAGTCCAAAAAAGGAAGGACCTTCTCCAAGCTCTGATCCCATTCATTTCTGACTTGGATGGATTGCTCTCTTTATTTTTGGTTTCAGTAGCAGAAGGTCTGTTTTGTATTAGATCCAAAACCAGAGCCGTGGGCCACAACTTATCTGTGTGTCGTCCTGGGTCTTGCATATGAGGCCGGAGGCTATTCACTGGGGCAAGGAGCTCGTTCTGCTCCGGTTGATGCCGTCTTGCAACTTCAACTTGGCTGGCCGTAAGAGGGAGTTTTGGGTCCAGGCAGAGGAAGTTCTTCTCCATGTGTGTGTACTCACAGGGTCAAACCACACAATCCTAATAAGTTCCTTCTGTCCCTGAATCTCCAGCAGAACAACCTTGAAATGCACCTCCTGTTTCCTGGATGTTTTCCAGGGTGCCTTTCATCCCACAATATCCAAGTTTTTAGCATTCTTTCAAGCGAGGAATTCTTTGGGTCCTTACTTCTCCAGCCTTTTGCAAAGAAAAGGGGATTAAAAGCTAGCTTGATTTCTGAACAACTGCGTCTCCAGCATCCTGTTTTGCAGGAGGCACTGGAGAAATTGCAAGGGGGGAAAAAGAGAAACAGATTTATCATTCTTTCAACAGCTCTCCTGCTGGGTTGAGAATCGCAAAGAATTTATCAGTCATGTTAAAACATCCTCAAACAAATCCAACCACCCGGCCTGAGAAGTCAAGATATACTCCCCCCTCTCTCTATGTGTATATACACACACAAACATACACACATACATACAGTGGGACCTTGTTACCCGCGGGGGTTTGGTTCCAGGATCCCCCATGAAGGGACACCTGGCTGAATGAAACTACGTGTGAAACAGACCTAGGAGTCCAAGTAGACCATATGTTGAACATGAGTCAACAGTGCAATGCAGCAGCTAAAAAGGCCAATGCAATTTTAGGTTGCATCAATAGAAGAATAGGGTTCATTTTCATCCTGGAGAGAAGTGGGGTCCTGCAGGGCTCTATCCTGGGCCCGGTCCTATTCAACATTTTTATTAATGACTCGGATGACAGAATTGGGGGCATACTTACCAAATTTGCAGATGACACCAAATTAGAAGGAGTAGCTAATACTCCAGAGGACAGGATCAAATTTCAAAGTGACCCGAATAGACTAGAAAGCTGGACCAAGGCTAACAAAATGAAATTCAATGCAGAGAAATGTAAGGTACTGCACTTAGGACGCAAAAATGAAATGCACAGATATAGGATAGGGGACACCTGGCTGAATGAAAGTACGTGTGAAAGGGATCTAGGAGTTCAAGTAGTCCATAAGTTGAACATGAGTCAACAGTGTGATGCGGCAGCTAAAAAGGCCAATGCGATCTTAGGCTGCATTAATAAAAGCATAGTGTCTAGATCAAGAGGAGTAATAGTGCCACTCTATTCTGCTTTGGTCAGGCCCCACCTGGAATACTGGGTCCAGTTCTGGGCACCACAATGCAAAAAGGATGTGGAGAAACTGGAGCCATGTGTCCAAAGGAGGGCAACTAAGATGGTGAAGGGTCTGGAAACCATGCCCTATGAGGAACGCCTTAGGGAACTGGGGATGTTTAGCCTTCAGAAGAGAAGGTTAAGAGGAGATTAAATATTTGAAGGGATGTCATATTGAGGAGGGAGCAAGCTTGTTTTCTATTGCTCCAGAGACTAGGACGCGGAACAATGAAAACAAATTGGATTGGGAGTTCCTGCATGGCAGAATGGGATTGGACTGGATGGCCCTTGGGGCCTCTTCCAACTCTATGATTCTATAACTCCGCTGAAACAAAAAAGTCGTCACCTGCCTATGGACAATAGCAAGGAGGGCACCAGTCTAGCCACCCCAAGGGTGATGTCCACACGGAGAAAAAGAAATGTTCCAACCCATTTAGGCAATGCACAGGTCCAAAACAGGTGGAAAACTGGCTCAAGCCGCACTCCAGGGTGATTCTCCAGAGTAAAAAGAATCCCCCTTTGCTCTGGATCCAAGTGGTTTTCAAGGTACTGATGCAAATTGAGCACACAGGTGCCCATTAGCACAACAATAACATCAGTACAACACACTCAGTAAATTGAGCACACGGGCACACATTAGCACAGTACTATAAGTCCAGCAAACTAATGTTCATTGCACAAATGCACATTAGCTCAACAATACCATCAGTACAATACGCCAATGCAAACTGTTCACAGAAACACACATTAGACAATGCCATCAGTGCAGCACATCAGTGCAAACTGATTGGACAAGTGCACGTTAGCACAACAATACAATCAGGACAATGCACTGATGAAAACTGACCGCACAAGCACACCTTAGAACAATACCATCAGTGCAGTACATTAGATTTCTCCCTGTTGAAGTTCATTTTGTTAGTTTTAGCCCATCTTTCTAATCTATTAAGGTCATTTTGAATGTTGATCCTCTCCTCTGGGGTATTATCTCCTTCTCCTAATTCAATGTCATGTATAAATTTGATAAGCAGGCCCTGTATTCTTTCATCCAAATCACTGGTGAAAGAATAGAGGGCACGGAGTGACATTAAGATTTTTTGACTTCTTTTCCTGGTTTGGCTGAATTGATCTGGCTCTCTGTAAGTTATCCAGGTGGCCCTCTGTATCCACAGGTTTTTCTATTCAAGCATCTGCGACTTGAAAATATTCCAAAAGCATAAATTCTAAAAACCAAGTCTTGATTTTGCCATTTCAAATGAGGGTCACCATTTTACTATCCATTGTATTTAATGAGATGAACATCCATAGATTTTGATATCCACGGGGGATCTTGGAACCAAACCCCACCAGATACCAAGGGTCCACTTTACCTTCTATCTGTTCCTGAAGAACAAGAAAGTCCTTTTGCTATAGAATTTCCTTACTTAGAATAAAATGTATTTTCTTTAAAAAGTATGCTGCTTTGCTTGCGCTACTTTTTCACTTGCCTTTGCTTGGCCTTCCTTGTGGTTGGCAAGGGATGTACCAGTGGAATTCCCCAGCAATGTCCCAATGCATTGTTAACTTGGAATAATTCATTCATCCGATGGTGGCAGCACGTTCTTTAGTTAACTAATGATCTCAAGGGGTCCCATCCAGATCAGGCACAAAAAGCAGGGAGACCCAGAGAACCATCACAAGCCGTATCTGCCAACATGACATGGTTTCGTGAAATATTTCAAATCCTGTTCCAGGGGACTGGAGAGTTCTACATAGCCCTCACTGAACTACAAATCCCAGGTTTCCATAGCACTTGGAGTTGTGGCTTCTAAAGGAGGGGGTGGTGAAGGTGCCATAACTGTACAGTGTGGACACATCCCAGATATGTCAAAATGACATAGCTTTTGGAAGCTGTCATCCAACACATCTGGAGTGCAGCAGGTTGAAGCAAGCTGGTCCATGGCCTTGTTCTAAGATAGCTGTTTTGTTTAGCCTTCGGATTTAGAATCATGAGCCAAAATAAGGTCAGTGCAATGATTTAGCAGATGATTCATCGCCCTGGCATTTTCTCTCTAGGGATAGTGGGGCTATTTTAAAATAATAATACTAATAAAATATATATATTTTTAATGGCAGGCCATGTTGCAATTTCAGCTCTAAGAAAAGTATTTTTTTTCCAAAAAAGCAAAACAAAAAACAAGGTGGGTGGGTGTTTTTGTATATAATTTTGTCCACATTCCACAAGGACAACCCTCACCAATTTTTCTTTAGGGGACGGAAATAAACAAGGACTTGATGTTCCAGCAGCCCCTCCTTGGAAAGAAAAGCCCATTTTCCTTCTGATCATTTTCAGATGTTGCAAAGATTAAAAATTAAAAAAAAACCAGGCCTTCGAGGGACTCTTAGCCAGAAACACTGTCCTTTTCTTTCTCTCGCCAAATGGATATCACCTCGGGGAAGCATTACTGTACGCCCTCCACCCAAATTCCTCCATGACAATGAGCTTTGAGTCACTGATTCTTTTTTTAAAGAAAGAACTTGTATCATTGCATTCATCAGCAATGCAAGGCTATTTGGTGCACAAGGCAAATCAATGTGGAAATATTTCAAACTGGACATGAATGGAAGAGAGGTCAAGCAAGAGTCCAGCAGAGTTCAGTCTTGTCCCTGATGCTCTTTAAGATCTATAAAAAATGTTGGGCCCCTCAGATGCAACTCCCATCCAAAGGCCACATCTGGTATTAACTAAGACAGTTACAGATGTGTAACCTGGAGTGATACTTCCGTGACTGGTGAGTATTCACAATCCCTACATATCACAAAAGACTATGGAAGGCCCTTAAAGATATGGAGTGCTAACACATCTGATAGTCCTGATAAGGTATATGTGTTTAGGAGAAGAGACTACTGTCAGAACAGAATATGGAGAATGGTTTCCAAATGGCAAAGGGGTCAGACAAGGCTGTATCCTTTCACCCTCTCTGATCAACTTGTATGCAGAACACATTGTAAGAAAAGCAGGCTTGGACACAGAAGAAGAAGGAGTGAAAATAGGAGGAAGGGATATCAATAATCTAAGATACGCAGACAACACCATACTACTAGCAGAAAAAATCACAGACATGGATCAACTACTAAGAAAGATCGAGGAAGAAAGTGCAAAGGCAGGGTTACTGTTGAACATAAAGGAAACCAAATAATGATCATGGAGAATCTACACAAATTCAACCTAGACAATGAGGAAATAGAAATAGTAAAAGAATTTTCATACCTGGGATCAAATATTGATCAGAGTGGGGACTGCAGTCAAGAAATCATAAGAAGACTAAGAATGAAGAGAGCAGCTATGAGAGAACTAGAAAATATCCTAAAATGCAAAGACATATGACTGAGCACAAAACTTAGACTCATACAAGCCATTGTATTCCCTATCACCATGGATGGATGTGAGAGCTGGACAGTTAAGAAAGCAGATAGGAAGAGAATTAATTCATTTTGAGTTATGGGGCTGGAGAAGAGTGCTGAGGGTACCATGGACAGCCAAGAGGTCAAACAAGTGGGTCCTACAGCAGATCAAACCAGAAATCTTTGGAAGCCAAGATGACAAGACTGAGGCTGTACTACTTTGGCCACATCATGAGAAGGAAGGACTCATTAGAAAAGACCATAATGCTGGGAAAGGTGGAGGGAAGCAGAAAGAGAGGAAGGCCACATGCCGGATGGAGGGACTCTATTAAGGAGGTCATGGCTATGGATTTGCAGGACCTGGGCAGAGCAGGGGAGCAGAGGGAGTCTTGGAGATGTCTCATCTACAGGGTCGCCATGGGTTGAGATCGACTCGAGAGTGGACAATAGCAAAACATATTCAGTAGTTTAGGGGAAATGTAGCAACCATGAAAGTCCCCCAATCCTTATTTCCCAGGCAGCAGGTGCTGTGATTTGTTCCCTTGTCAGTCACCAAGCAGTTGACTGAAAGAATCCTAAAATCCTAGAGTTGGAAAAGACCCCAAGGACCACCCAGTCCAACCCTATTTGGCCACACAATCAAAGCACCTCAAGAGATGGCCATCCAGCCTCTGTTTAAAAATGTCAGAAGAAGGAAATCCACCATTCTCCAAGGCAGTAGCGTCTTCCACTGTCCAACAGCTCATACTGTAAAGAAGTTCTTCCTAATCTTGAAGTGGAATCTCTTTTCTTGTAGCTTCCATCCATAGCTCTGTGTCCCAGTCTCTGGAGCAGCAGAAAACAAGCTTGCTATATCCTCAACATGACACCCCTTCAAAAATTTAAACATGGTGATTATATCATAATGGATTCAAGCTACCAGAAAAAAGATTCCATCTAAACATTAGGAGGATATTTCTAATGGTAAGAGCTGTTTCACTGGAAGATGTCACCTCAGAATGTAGTGGAGTCACCCTCCTTGGAGGTTTTCCAGACAAAACGGAGGTGCTCACAGTCACAGGCCCGAAACCAGGTTTGGGAATATAACTTCCAGTCCTAAATGGAGTCACACTCGCCTCAAAGGACTTTGTTTGCAGTCTGGGGGTGCTCCTTGACTCGTCGCTTTACATGACCAGTCAGGTGAATGCAACGGTCAGGAGTGCCTGTTATCAGCTTCGGCTGATATGCCAGCTGCGCCCTTTCCTGGAGAGGAGGGATCTGGAAACTGTGGTACACGCGCGGGTAACCTCATGTTTGGACTACTGTAATGCACTCTACATGGGGCTACCCTTGTGCCTAACCCGGAAACTACAACTGTGTCATGGCCAGCCAAGAGTTGAGTCGGAGGATGAGGAGGAGGACATGGCTCCTCAGGAGCAAGAGGAATTGGAGGCTAGGCCAGGTCCCAGTCCTGCCATGCCAGACCCTAGCCCTGACAGTTCAGCCCCAGGAGTAGAAGCACAGCCAGGCTCTGGCACGGTGGAGCTCCCTTCAGGGGCTCAGCAGATGAGTGTGGGCTCCAGGGAGGAATCTGGCTTGGAGGTTCCCTCCTTTAAGGAGCGAAGGGCTGAAAGTGCTGGTGTCAGTCGATCTCGCAGGCTGGCTGAGAAACAAGCTCTTAATAAGGCTCAGCTGATACCAGGCAGGGTGTTGGCTACTTAAACACCTGTGGGAAGCCATCCCTTTGCCAAAACTTACTGTAAGTCTCTTGGTGTGACTGTGTGCTGGCTTCGTGTCTCTGGAACTCTGATTTGCCTTGACTTGGAACGATTTGGATTTTTGCTGCTTTCTCCTTGCCCTGACCTCGGACCAGACTGACTTCTGTGATTGCCCCAACCCTGACCTTGGCTCTGGCTTTTGGACTATTCTTTGGATCAATGTTTAGGCTTGTGGAACTGACTTATCAGCTATTGTTGGTGAGTGCTGGCTGCAGTCCGGGACAAACTGGTCCAAAATATGGCAACCAGGCTTGTTGCTGGAACATGTAGGAGAGAGCACGTAACACCTTTGCTTAAATCTCTCCACTGGATGCCTATTAGTTACCGAGCACACTGCAAGGAAGACCAGGCTGGTCCAGACCTCCCAGAGGGCCTTTTCAACTGTCACCCTCAGGCTGTGGAATGACCTGTCGGATGAGATGTGTCTTATTCCATCTTTAGAAGGCTTAAAAAAAACTCCTAAGGATGCATCTCTTCCAGTAGGCCTTCCCAGAGCATGTGAACACCTCTGGGCTCCATCCTAGGCCCTAGTGTCTTCCAGCCTTCCTTTCCTGTGTTTTTTTCCACCCCCTATTCAACCTAGGTTCTTCAGGCCCATTTCCCTGTTGCTGCTTTTTATTGTCTTATTTTGTTTTATTCCATGTTTTTAACTCTACTGTGATTTAATTTTCTTCTTAAGGGGTGGTGGTGAGGGAAGGGATGGGATATTTTAACTGACACTGTTTTAACTTTTGCTATTATTGTTGTTGTTATTATTATTTCAAGCAGAGAATCATAGAACAGAGTTGGAAATGACCCCAAGGGCCATCCAGTCCAACCCCATTCTGCCATGCAGGAACTCTCATTCAAAGCATCCCTGACAGATGGCCATCCAGCCTCTGCTTAAAGACCTCCAAGGAAGGAGACTCCACCACACTCCGAGGAAGGAGTGTGTTCCACTATCGAACAGCTCTTACTGTCATGAAGTTCCTCCTAATGTTGAGGTGGAATCTCTTTTTCTGCAGCCCATGATTCAAGAATCCAAATTATTCTCAGTGACACCATCTGCAGAGCCAGTTGTAGACATCTGCTATTTTCTTTTCCCTTCCTGGACCATGCCCTTCTACTGGCAGAAGAGAAGAGATGACAATCTGTGCGCCCATTTCCTTCAGCTTCTTGCCCAGCCTCTTGCTGTGTCTTGCTGTGTCATTCATTCCCACGTGGATCAAAAGAAAGGGGTATTTGTCAGTAGGTTTGACCAGTCTTGTCAGCCTCTCTGTCACATCACGGATCTTTGCCCCAGGGAGACAACACACCTCACGAGACATCTTGTCAGGAGGGAGCAAGCTTGTTTTCTGCTGCCCCAGAGAATAGGACATAGAGCAATAAATTCAAGCTACAAGACAAGACATTCCACCTAAACCTTGGGAAGACCTTCTTGACAGTAAAAGCTGTTTGACAATGGAATACATTGCCTCGGAGTGTGATGGAGTCTCCTTCTTTGGCGGTCTTTAAACAGAGGCTGGATGGCCATCTGTTGCGGATGCTCTGATTGTGAGTTCCTGCATGGCAGGGGGGTTGGACTGGATGGCCCTTGGGGCCTCTTCCAACTCTGTGATTCTAGGAACCTTCCTAAAATGAACCTCACTGATCCAACACTCCACTGTAATGAATTGACCCAAGTGTTCTTATTGCTGTTTATTCCATGGAAATAAAACCAAGTGGAACCATGGCTGGCTTGCTGCACTCAAATTTGGCATCCAACGTCCTGACTTCCAAAATTCCTGGTGTCATGATCTGTCCTCCTCTCAAAACAGCAAGGACGAATCCAAAACATTCTGGGCAAGCGCTTTGGACAGTGGAACCAGCCCAACCCACAAACCCAGAGACGGACGCCAAAGGCCCCCCTGGGATGGCTGGTGGCCACCCAGTAAACCTCGCTCAGCTCATTATTGCAAGGATTGGGTTTGACACCCTCTTCTCCGGTCCAAGTTATTACTCATGGATTTGGCTTTCTGGGTTGATCTTCCGAGGGCTACACCCAAAATATTCTGGGTGGTGGCATTAGCAAATGCAAAATGGTGGGGGAAAGCATGGGGTAGCAATGAAGTGGAGAGAAGGATGCAACATATCCAGATTTGGGGGGGGGGGGGTTAAATTAAAATAATATAATGGAAACACATTTGGAGAGATGCAGGAAACATAGATCAAAGCTAATTCTCCCTCCTTAGAAACAGAAGGTGGGAGATATCAGAACTGCTCTGTGATGATTTTCTGTTGCATTTTTTCCCATCTCATCTGCATTCTTCTCTCCTCCTTTGTTCGCATCAGGCTTTGGTCTGATTTCATTTCATTTGCAACATCATGGTTTGTTTCCAACATTTGCATCCATTTTCCTATGCATTTTTTAAAATTCCTGTACATACCTTTGTGTGCTGCTTTCCCCACCAACTAAAGTTGCCAGGCATATTGTTCTACTCAAGCAAATTCTTCCCCATTTGCATTCTAATTATCCAAATTCAACACATTAAACATCCATTTGTTTTGTCTTCCACTGTGATTTCCTTATTTTAATACTATGGTAATTTTATTAGCCTTTAAAACATAAAACATATATTACCCCAAAAGTAACAGCCCAATGCACATGTAACATATGCCACATTACGCAGGAAAATAAGGTGAAGCTCCTGTTCCCTAGCAGATACTTTTTGCATGGCATGGGGGGAAAAAGATCCTTGGTGTTCCCACCACCACCACCATATATCCCAATCGTCTGCTATTCCACCGACACTTACCTGCTAGTATAAAAACACCAACAAGGATCAAGAAAACCAGCAGATACAGCCCAACCACTGCGTATTTAAGAGCAGCCACAGATCCAAGTTGGCTGCAGGGACCTGAAGTTTTCTTCTTTCTGGCCAGACCTGCAGAGAAAGGAGGAAAAAGACCCATCAGGCAATTCAGTGGCATCTGTTTGGTTACTGGACCTCCTGTGGATGCCAAAACCTAAGGATGTTCAAGTCTCATTAAATACAATGGGGCATTATTATTATTATTATTATTACGACTACAGTGGGTCCTTACTATCCACTGGGATTTGGTTCCAGGACCCCCATGAATACCAAAAGTCCCATTAAATAAATAAAATAATAAAATTGGGTATTATTATTATTATTATTATTACTACTACTACTACTACTACTATTGATCCTTGATATCTGTTAGGGTTTCATTCCAGAACCCCCTGTGGATACAAAAATCTATGAATGCTCAAATCCTACTAAAAATAATGGGGTGTTATTTATTTATTTATTTATTTATTTATTTATTTATTACAGTGGGCCCCTGGTATCTTCGTTCCAGGATCCCCCTGGAACGTGGTTTCGAACTACAGGAAGACAGATTCAACATTAGGAAGAACCTCTTGAAGGTAAGAGCTGTTCAACAGTGGAAAATGCTGCTTTAGAGTGTGGTGGAGTCTCCTTTGGACATTTTTAAACAGAGGCTGAATGGCCATCTGTCTCTGGGAATGCCTTGATAGTGCCTTCCTGCATGGCAGAAGGAGGATGGATTGGATGTCCTTTGAGGATCCCTTCCAACTCTAGGATGCTACGCTTCTATGATCCTAGGACAACAGGGTGCAAGAAGAAGTCTTAATTGCTACGAAACTGAGAAAAGGTGTCAGGAGTCTGTTCAATCTTGAATTCTGCAAGAAAATCTTTTGTGTAATGAAATACAACAAAATGCAAAATCCATGGATGCTCAAGTCCCATTATATACAATGGCATAGGAAAACAATGCCCCTTATATCAAATAGCAAAATCAAGGTTTGCTTTTTGGAGATTTATATCTTTTTGGAATATTTACAAGCCACAGATGGTTGAATCTGTGGGTAAAGAATCCAAGGATATGGAAGGCCGATTGTACCATTATTATTATTATTATTATTATTATTAATCTCTCCCTTCTCCCAAGGCTGGAACTCACAGCATTAAAAAACACCATACAGTTAAAAACATACAAAAATAGTATATTAAAATAGAATTAAATTACTACAATACTTAAGATAAATTTAGTTGACCAACCAAAATACCAAAAGTGTATCATGCAAAGGAGAGCCAATGTAAGCAGTGGTTTCAATGTTGGACCATGACCCATGGAAACCCAATGGGGAGTTTATCACACGAAGGGGGTTAGGAATTTATCCCGTACATATCCCGGGAAAATTGCGTAATTGCATGAAATGGTTTCACACCATGTCGCACAAAACCCATCATTAAAGTGGTCACAAAGAAGCATTAACATGCATCTTTTTACTTTCGGGATTTCAGTGACGACGCATTTCCGATATCGCTTCCTTTGTGCAATTGGGTGTGATAATCATTCACGTAATTACTCGCCATTTTTGCTTTATTTGTGGGATGCTTTAAATGTGATTTAACCTCTCTTTAATGCCAAAATTAGCCCTAGCGTAATAAACTTGGCCTCAGAGGATGGCAAAGACATCTTTGAAGAAACTTGCCACGAAGACTTCAGGATTGGCTCACTGTCATACATCAGAAATTATTTGAAGGCACACAACAACAACAACAAAGTTTCAATTCCATTAGCAACAGAAAAGTAACTTCTTTCAAGAAAAGTAATTGCCCCTATCTTGAGTGAGGCTATCTGCTTCTTTTTAGGCTGAATGCATTGAATTTCTCACAAAGCTCCTATACAATTACATCTGGAAAAACCTTTAGGTGCCATATAGGTAAAACGTGTCAATTGCTGCCCAAATGAAAGAGTTTTACCTTTGTTGGCATTAACAAACTCAAGGAATTAATTGTGCGTACAAAGCCCCTTTTGTTTAATGTGAAGCCGAAGGTCTGGAGGAAGCAAAAGCATCAATCCGCCAACCAAGGTGAGATCAGTTTGGACATTGGAGGACTTCCAATAACTCCTTGTCAGAATGAATATCGCTCTCCGGGCTTCACAGCCAAGATAAAAATACAAAAATTTGGTCACTGAGAAGGATTTTTCTTCTCCTTCTCCCCTTCTGCAAAGTAAGACAAGAGCTGTTGCAAAACAGAGGGTACGTTTTGTGTTAAACATAAAATAAAAATTCTGGCATGAGGAATTTCTCACAAACCCGTTTGCCAACGCAGAGCTCTCCAGCCAAGGTTTGCCTTTAAATTGCTGCATACTGCAACCAACGCTGACTTTAAACATAGGCAGGAAATATCATTATGAAAGGGGAGCCTGGAGCATCAGATGAAGACCTCCATGTCCGCAGAGACAAGGGATAATACTAATACTAATAATAATGATAATAATAATATATTTATTTCTTACCCGCCCCTCTGAGTGAGCAATCGGGGTGGGGTACAACATGTTAAAAACATATGCAGTTAAAATCCTCCAACACACCCACCTCCCTCCCCTTAAAAACAGTATTAAACTAATCATAGTTAAAACAATCAAGATCTAAAATACATGATCTTTCAAATTCCCATATAGGCGGCCAGATAGGGGACGGGGGGAGGGGTCATCAGACAGTGGGAGATTGATTACTATCTGGGAAGGCCTGCCAGAAGAGATGCGTCTTGGTCGCTTTCTTAAAGCCATCCAAGGTTGTAATAAGACGCATCTCATAGAATCATAGAATCATAGAGTTGGAAGAGACCACAATCTGGCAGGTCGTTCCACAGCCTGGGAGCAATAACAGAAAAGGCTCTCTGGGAGGTCTGGGACACTTAGTTTTTATAGGCTGAAGCAGATTCCTCCCTGAGGACCGAAGTGCACGTGGGGGTTCATACGGGAGGAGGCGGTCTCTGAGATAAGTTGGACACAAGCCATGTAGGGCTTTAAAAGTCAAAGTCAGCACCTTGTACTGTCCCCGGAAACTGATCAGCAGCCGGTGGAGAGATTTAAGCACTGGTGTTATATGCTCTCTCCTCGATGTTCCAGGGACTAGCCTGGCTGCCATGTTTTGAACCAGTTGAAATTTCCGGGTTAGGCACAAAGGTAGCCCCATGTAGAGTGCGTTACAGTAATCCAAACGTGAGGTGACCAAGGCATGTACCACAGCCTCCAGGTCCTTCATCTCCAGGAAAGGGCGCAGCTGGCTGATCAGCCAAACAGGCACTTCTGACCACCGCATTCACCTGACACGTCATGTGAAGCGATGAGTCTAGAAGTACCCCCAGACTGCGAACAGAGTCCTGTGAGGAAAGTGTGACTCCATCCAGGATTGGAAGATGTATTCCCAAACCTGGTTTTGGGCTGGTGACTGCCAGTACCTCCATTTTGTCAGCATTTAGCCTCAATCTATTTTCCCTCATCCAATCCGTTACCGCTGCGAGACAGTCATTGAGAGGAGAGATGCCATCTGAGGTCTGAGCGGACGATCTGGTCATGGAGAAGTATATGTGAGTGTCATCAGCATACTGAAGACACTGAGCTCCATGCCTCCGAATGACCTCACCCAGCGGCTTCATATAGATATTAAATAGCATTGGGGACAGGTTGGCGCCCTGAGGGACGCCACAATTTAGCTCGATTTTAGAGGAGCAACTGTCCCCGAGCCTCACCCTTTAGGACCTGTCAGAGAGAAAGGAACGGAACCACCGCAAAGCAGTGCTTCTGATACCCATCTCCC
The DNA here is from genome assembly GCA_034509955.1 of Urosaurus nigricauda. Lineage (NCBI taxonomy): Eukaryota > Metazoa > Chordata > Lepidosauria > Squamata > Phrynosomatidae > Urosaurus > Urosaurus nigricauda. Next base: position 377,636,658 of record JAOEGL010000001.1, on the reverse strand, counting down.
TCAACCAGTCCAAAAGGATGGCATGATCTATTGTGTCAAAGGCCACTGAGAGATCCAAGAGCACCAACAGGGTCACACTACCCCTGTCAATGCTCAAGCGGAGGTCATCTGTCAGAGCAACCATGGCTGTCTCAACTCCATATCCTGCTCAGAAGCCGGTTTGAAATGGATCAAGAAAGTCGGTTTCATTCAAGACAGCTTGGAGTTGTGAGGCAATTGCTCTCTCGATCACCTTGCTTAGAAACGGCAGTAAGGAAACTGGTCTGTAGTTGTTTCTGTCCAGGGGATCAAGGGAAAGTTTCTTCAGGAGAGGCTTTAAAGCCACCTCCTTCAGACAAGATGGAATAGTACCCTCCCTGAGGGACGCATTGACTACATCCCAAAGGAATGTCTTCAATGTATCCCCTCCCTGGACAACCAGTCATGATGGGCATGGATCGAGAGGGCAGGTCGTCTTCCTCAAGCTTCCAAGGAGCTTGTCCACGTCATCAGTTCTTATAAATTGAAAGTCATCCAACAAAATGACAGTAGTGGAATTGCTGGTTACCTCATTTACGGACACTGGGGAAACATTGGTGTCCAAGTCGGCCCTTATCCAAGAGATTTTGTCTGCAAAGTGGTTGTTAAATGCATCACAGCAGGCCGTCGTCGGGTTAAGCGCAGGGGGAACCTGCATTAACTCCCCAACTACCTTAAACAGCTCTGCTGAATGAGACTGCAGACGCAATGCGTGCAGCGTAGAAAGATTTCCGCACTGCACACAATGCCTCCCAATAGGTGCGAAGGTGCTGCCTATGGTGAGTTCTGTCGGATGAGGACCGAGTCTTTCGCCACTTGCGCTCTAGTCGTTGTCCAACCCGCTTCATTTCCCTGAGTTCCTCTGTGAACCAGGGTTTGCGGTTCGAAGCGGGTTGGAAAGGACGCTCGGGGGCGATAACGTCAAGAGCCTTGGGAAGACTGGTGTTCCAGGTGTTCACCAAGGTTTCGACAGGGTCGCTGGCATTACCAACCATTAAGCCCTCTAGGGACTTCTGAAACCAACTGGTTCCATAAGCCTTTGAGGGTGGACCATTCTAATGGGTCCGCCAACCCCAGAGGGGTAAGGTGCAGCTCTAAGTTCCATCTTGATCAGAGAATGGTCCGTCCATGACAGTGCAGAGGTTTTGATTACCTCCGCCCACGGATATTCCCGTTCCGTACTAAAGATCCCATTGAGTGTGTGACCCACACAATGGGTGGGCCCATTGACCAATTGGGATAGGTTCATGCCTGTCACGGATTTCATGAACTCCTGAGCTGCTCCAGATAGATGTAGGGCTGGTTTCGAGGGGAATGTTGAATTCACCCAGGACCAGAAGTCTGGGCGACCCCAACGGCAACTCAGAGACCAACTGAGTCAGCTCGGTCAGGGAGTCTGTTAGGCAACGGGGTGGTCGGTATACCAACAGAATCCCCCAACTATCCCTGGTCTTCAGGCTAAAGTACACACACTCGATATGGGTTGTTTTCCGGATGGGTTCTCTGATCAAGGGTAGATTAGATTTATGAACTATATTTATTTATTTATTTACAGTATTTCTAACCCGCTCTTCTCAACCCCTGAGGGGTGACTCAGAGCGGCTTACAAGGCAATCATTAGATGCGCGCAGTATACAATTTAAAACATAAATAAAGCAAGTTAAAACAAGCACAATCATCAATAATTAACAATCAAACAGTTTAAAATCTCAATATATGATCCTTCCATATCCCAAAGCGGTAATCCGTGTTCTTATGACCGTCAACGTTAGCCAGTCCCAGTGAAGTGCTGCATTACATTAATGTGCAAAAGCCTAGTCCCACAACCATGATTTTACTTTCTTCCTAAAGGCCAGAAGGGATGGTGTTGATCGTATCTCACTCGGAAGTGCGTTCCACAGGCGGGGGGCCACTGCCAAGAAGGCCTTGTTTCTCGTCCCCGCCAGCTGCAATTGCGAAGCTGGTGGGAGCGAGAGCAGGGCCTCCCTGGAAGATCTTAAGTTAAGAGGCGTGATGTAGGGGCAGATGCGTTCAGACAAGTAAGCCGGGCCAGAACCGTATAGAGCTTTAAAAGTCAAAACCAGCACTTTGAATTGAGCTCGGAAATGGACCGGTAGCCAGTGGACCTGACATAACAGGGGGGTAGTATGCTCCCTGTATGAAGCTAAAGTTATTAGTCTGGCTGCTAATAACTATAGCCACACCGCCCCCCCCCCCCCGCCCACTTTCCCTTATCTGCTTGCTAACCATGTAACCAGCTAGGACAGCCTGCGGCAAAGTAGCCGTGCTGGCATCTCCCATCCAGGTCTCAGTGAAGCAAGCCAGGTCGGCCTTTTCATCCACGAGAAGATCATGGATGATACGGGTTTTACCTTTGGCCAACCTGACATTGCAGATGAGCAGATTAAGGGATTGTGGAATGGTTGGTACACTCTCCAACTTATGCCGAAGAACAGAGTGAACTGAAGAAGGGATAGATACTAAACATCGATCCCTGCTTCTTTTGTAACATGTGTTCACTCTGTTACCACCATACCTCCTGAGCCCCCATATAACATCAATGTGTGCTCCCAGGTTATTCCCAGGGTATTCCCAGAAGAAGTATTAATGGTAGCCAGGCTGTTAGTAGCACTATCTGATCTACTACTTAACATCATCAATATGATGTAAGTAAAGAGGGAAGCCGTAATGGGCAGAGTTGTTATCAAATTCTGACCCATAGGCTAATTTTGCCTAAAGATCAATTATCTTGGACACCGGGTAACGCAGAAGGGCTGAATAGGCTGATCTCTAGTAAGTATGGCCAAAAACACTCCCCCGCCCAATTCCACCCCCAAATGTCACTGCACTTGTTCCGTCAAGCTCTGCTTTATAGAGCTGGAAGGGCCGCGGGCGGTGCGAATCCTCAGCTGGGGATGCATCCACAATGCAAAATCAGTGTAGTTTGACACCACTTTTCACTGTCATGGTTCAATGCTATAGACTGGTGGGATGTGTAGCTTTCACGGAATCCTAGAGTTGGAAGAGAACCCAAAGGCCATCCAGTCCAAGCCCCTGCCATGCAGGAATTCTCAATCAAAAGACCCGCAACAGATGGCTATCCAGCCTCTGCTTAAAAACAGAAGAAGGAGACTTCACAAAAATCTCTGAGGGAATTTGCTCCACTGTCAAACAGCCCTTACTGTCAGGAAGTTCCTCCTAATGTCCAAGTGGAACTTCTTTTCCTGTAGCTTGCATCCATTGCTCTGGGTCCTATTCTCTGGAGCAGCAGAAAACAAGCTTCTTCCAACATCAATATGACATCCCTTCAAATACGTAAACAGGGCCATCATGTCGCCCCTTAACCTTCTCTTCTCAAGGCTAAACACACCCAGCTCCCGAAGTCTTTCTTCATAGGGCTTGGTGGTTTCCAGACCTTCCACCATTTTAGTTGCCCTCTTTTGGACGCGCTCCAGTTTCTCAACATCCTTCTTGAATTATGCGGCCCAGAACTGGACACAGGATTATTCCAAGTGGGGCTTGACCAAGGCAGAGTAGAGTGACATTATTACTTCTATAGATACTATACTTTGATTGATGCAGCCTAAGATTGCATTGACCTTTTTAGCTGCTGCATCACACTGTTGACTCATGTTCAACTTGTGGACTACAAGGACTCCTAGATCCCTTTCACACGTATAAGTCTCCTTAAGCCAGGGGTCCCCCATCCTGTATTGGTGTATTTCATTTTTTCTACCAAAGTGCAGTATCTTACATTTCTCCGTGTTTTGTGAAATTTTTAGCCTTCTCAGTCAGAAAGAACTGGTGCCACTACAAACTACAAATCCCAAGTTTCCATAGCATGGAGACATGGCAGTTAAAGCAGTGCCAAACTACGTTAATTTCTAAGTTTGGCAGGACAAGGTGTGGACCTTGTACACTGGTCCTTTGGTATCTGCTGAGGTTTGGTTCCCTTAGATAAAATGAGAAAACCAAAGCTTGCTATTTGGAATTTATTTATTTATTTATTTATTTTTACTATTTTCAAGCCGTGAATGCTTCAATCTGTAGATAAAGAATCCATTGATACAGAGGACTGACTGTAAAAGCAGCAGAAAAAGTGACAGAGGGTTCATCAGGACCATCCCTGCCAATTGGGACTATTGGGGGGTACATGCCATGCTTTGTGCCATAGCTACCCATTAGACCAAGGCCTGGCTTACTACATCAAAGGCAAAACACAGGGTGACCAGACATCCTTCTTTTCCCAGAAATGTCCTACATTTCCACCATCTGTCCAGGAGGAATTGCAAACCATCCTGCATTCGGAAAAACCAGACATCCTCCTCTACCTGGACATGTCCTACATTTCCACCTTCTGTCCAGGAGGAATGCCAAAACATCCTCCATTTGGAGCATGGCAAAGAAGCATGAATTTACATTGTTAAACACATGAAGGAGAATGGGAATTTATCCCGTGGTTATGCTGGAAAAATCATGTAATTACACGTAACGATTTCACACAAAATCCGCCATTAAAGCAGTCACAAAGAAGCATTAACGCACATCTTTTTTACTTTTGGGATTTTAGCAACAATGCACTTCAGGTATCACTTTATCTGTGCAACTGTGTGTGATAATCATTTGTGCAATCACTCGCCACTTCTGCTTCATTTGCAGGATGCTTTACATGCACTTCAATCTCCCTTTAATGCCAAAATCAGCCCCAGTGTTTTTAGCTTTTAATTTGGAAATGCCCTTTGTTTTTCTGAAATGTTTTCCTTTTCGCTGTGCCTGGTCCTCCTTTGAGGTTAGGAGATCCTGGGCAAAACCAAGATGTTTTTTTTTCTCAGCCCACCTGGCACGAAATGTGCCTCTACAGCTGCTCTGCTGGCATCCTGACAACAGCTGGGCAAAGCTCTCTGGGGACTCGTTTTCACTTCATTTGGCAACTGCGAAGAGTTTCGGCTCCTCTCCCAACTTGGCGACTGCTGCCCGTTTCTGCAAACACCATCTGGATCTACCGCTGTGCTGAGGGCACCCCTGGGCCGGGCCCAAGCGCTTGGCTCCCTAATTGTTTGGGCCAGGGAGGTCTCAGTGATCGCATGCAAACGGCTGTGACCATCCGCAAAACAAGCTCCAAATCCCATGAACAGGATGATCGTAGCAACCAGATGCAGAAGAAACACACACCGTCTCCAAGGCTCCTTCCACCTGCTGCTTTCGGACGGGAAGTCCAGCTGGTCTCAGCTCATTTATTTTGCAAAATGCAGCTTTGAAACAGCTCTTCAGCTTCCCCTGGAACAGGGTTAGACCTCTACAATTAGATCATAGTTTAAAGGGTTCAAGGGATTTGGGAACTGGGAAAAGAAACCACTCCCTAGCATTAGGAAATCTAGGCCTCCAGAGAACACAAAAGTCACGGTTGCTACATGTACAGTCGGCCCTTCACTTCTGCGGCTTTGATTATTTGCAGTTTTGATTGATACGTTCTCTCTAGGAATCACTAAGTCCTCCGAAGCAACACCGCCAGAAGTTGACCGTAAGAGTTGTGCTGGAGAACCTAGATGTCCTTAGGGAAAACATTCCTCTAGGCATTTGTAGGTCCTCTCGCATGAGTCTATGGTCAACATCTGGCAGATATTGACCACAGAGTTGCATTGGAGGATCTGGAGATTCCCTGTAAACTAGTGAATATGCAGGGATTGTGAATATGCACCAATCATGGAAGTATACCTCTAGGGCCCCATTCCCCCTTACATTTATACTGGTTTGTGATTCGTCTTTGCTTCATGCCAGTAAATCGATTCCAAAAGGTCCGTCGTTTCCACTATGGAAGCGGATCTTTTCATTATCCCCTCGTAATTGCTTCTTTTTCAGCACGATTGCCATCCCCACTAGTTTGCAATGCTTCAAAATGTATTTCAATCATCTGTGCGTCATCGGTGACATAAGCGGCAGCCCAGCTTGGGAACTATTTTTTAAAAAACATTGATAAAAGATTTGATTCACTGGTTTTGCAACTACTTGCCTCCCAGAGCTCCTGTCAGCCCGGTTGCCTGGCTTTCCCCCTGAGTAATTGCAAGTAGTTGCAAGATCAATGAATCAAATCTTCTATCAATTTTAATTTTCAAAAATCATGTGCCCATAGGTCACACCACAAGCACAAAGGCAGCGCGGGGGGGGGGGGGGATGGTGGATCTACCAAAAACTGAGGAGGGATAGTAAAGACTGCTCTGCAGTTAGTGCCTCCCCTCCAGAATGATGCGATGCAGATCCATCGTTCCCAATTGTTGAACACGCTTTAGAATTAATTCTTTTCAAAAGAACCACCAAAGAACGAGTGTCAGGAGGAGGTGTTTGCCTAGCTTCATCACAACTGAAACCAACCACAGTAGGATCGGAACCGGTTTCAAGTGGGAATGACGGTCATATAAACTGATCAACAATTCACTTTAAATCATAGTGGGAAAGCAGCCCCAGAGAGGTGTTCTCTCGGGTCAAAAGAACCGTTTTTTTTTTATTTGCAGTTTTCCCACATTCATGGAGATGCTTCACCCCTAACTCCAGTGAATGTGGAGAGACCATTGTATATGGATATATATACAGTCCTTCCTCCATTCTCACACTCTTCGGACTCACGTCCCTTGCTTATGCATGAGAGACGAATGAAGGGAGAATGAATGGGGCGCATGCCCGCGGCGCATAGTTGTGTACCCCCCATGCACACACGCCTATATTCAAGCCAATGGGGCTTGAAGATATGCAAAACTCCATTTTCGCAAGGGGGTCCAGAACAGATCCCCTGCAAAAAAGGAGGGGTGACTGTATGTATATATGTACATACACATACAAGCACACACACACAAACACATATGTTGAGTCTGTTTATATGTATACAGATTGATTTCCCCTTATCCAAAATCCTTGCAGGCAGAAGTGTTTTGGATTTTGGATTTTTTCCCCCTTCCCTCAACTATGGGATTTCTTTTTTAATTATTTTTATTCAGTTTTTGTTGTGAAGGGGCAGAAAAAAAGAGACAGTATAGTAGATTAGCATGACATCCACCATGCAAAGAAGAAACTTCAACAAAGAATGATTAGCCATAGTTTATAAGACATAGTTTTGCCAGCTGATTACTAGCGAATATTCTAAATCAATGCTGAAAGTGGATTTTTCTGGATTTTGGTGTATTTGCATAGACCTAATGAGATACCTTGGAGATGGGACTCAAGTCTAAGCATGATATTATTTTATGTTTCATATACATCTTATACCTAGAGCCTGAAGGTAATTTTATACAACACTGTTAATAACTCTGTGCGTGAAACAAACGTTGTGTGCAGGGAACCACCAGAAAGCAAAGGTGCCACTATCTCAACCACGCAGGAAAAATATTTTGGTTTTTGGGATATTTTAGATTCCGAAATTCTGGAGAAGAGAGCTTCAACCTATGCATGCATAGGAGTGTGTGTATATATACCGTATGTGTACACATGCACACACTTTGGCCCTCCAGAACTCCTCAAAAATTTTAAACTGTTGTCTGTATGGTTTTTAGTCTGAAAATCACTCAAACACTGCTGGCAAATCCTTTCTCCTACCCCACATAAATTGTAGAAAAGGGCTATGATGTCATTTCTTGCCACCATTTTGAGAAGGTCCGCAAACAATCCAAGCTTGCCCTAGGACAATGTGGCCCATGAGGGAGAGTTTGGGGAGAGGACGAGAAAAAGAGTCCCCAGATGCCATGTTGGTCTGATCTTCGGTGCAGAGATAATGCAGTTCAAGACTGCTGTCATTGCCATGGCTCAATGCTATGGAATTCTGGCATCTGCAGTTCCCAGGATTCCACAGCACGGAGCCACGGCAGTTAAAGAAGTGTCAAACTGCATTATTTCTGCAGAGGAGATCAGAATCCAGTTGCCACCCCCTGCTTTAAATAAGCCCTAGATGGACTTTTTCCATCAAATTTTGCATCTCCATTATTTGACCCTGATCTTACATGTTAAACTCATGTTGGAAAACCCCAACAAAAGCACAAAGAGAAAACATAACCATTTGCAGAAGGCAAGGTTTGATGAGATAATTTACATTTGTAAAGGCATTTATTGCTTTTGAAAGATGTTTTGACTTCCAGGCGAATTATGGAAATGTGTTCCTTTATGGTTTAATCTCGCCTCCCCTTCTATAAAGTCGCCAACCAAAATGTATAGACAAGGAAGAAAACTTCCTTGTTTCCCTAAAGCTTTTGGAGACTGAGTTTCCCTTTGTTTTGTAATATTGTATATTGTGATGATACAGTACGTATTTGTCTGTTTGCTTTCCAATTATGTCACATCATTTGTTTGTCCTCGCTGGATAATTTGTTTTACAACTGTATTGCATTAGTTTTATATTCCTTTTACTCCTTCCTTCCTCAATTTGTGTGTATGTGCATATATAGTTTAGACTGTATGCCTTTGGCAGGGCTGGCTGTTTTTGTTGATTTACTTGTAAAGTGCCATGTACTCTGATGGTGCTATATAAATTGATGATGGCGAGACTGATGCTCAACATAAACCCCTGCCAAAATGAACACCACCCATCACCTCTTCTTGTATGTAAAACCCACTTTTCTCCTGCCATCAGAACTCCTTGGCCAAGAAAGAAAGTCAATTCTTTTGAGTTTTGGTGCTGGAGAAGAGTGCTGAGGACACCAGGGATGGCCAAGAAGACAAACAAATGGATCCTTGAACAGATCAAACCAAAACTCCCCTTGGAAGCCAAGATGACCAAATTGAGGCTGTTGTAGCTTGGTCACATCATGAGAAGGCCCCTTTTTTTTAATCAGTGACAGCAAACTTTTACATGGAACACTTTGAAAAGGAAGCCCTGGAAACAGCACCCAAAAAGCCCACAATGTGGTTCCAATGACACTTTCACCATCTGGAGCCACAGTGAAGAAGATCTGACTGTGTTTTTGAGCCATCTGAACAACATCCACCCAAACATCCAATTCACAATGGAAAAAGAAAAGGAAGGAACACTGCCATTCTTGGATGTCCTGGTCATCCGCAAACTGAACCAACGTTTGGGCCATGCAGTATACAGAAAACCTACACACATGGATAGATAACTGCACAAGAACTCCAACCATCACCCAGGACAAAAAAGAAGCACAATAAAAACACTGATAGACCTGGGTTGGGAGGAGTGATTCCCATGTTAATCTGTGTATTGTTCTGGTGTTCAATGGCAAGGCCTCAGAACAATACTCAGATTAACATGGAAATCACTCCTCCCAACCTAGAGTCATACAGTATATATATATATATATATGTGTGTGTGTGTGTGTGTGTATTATATACCCAACTCACTTCCATGCCAGCATTCTCTGAAGATGCCAGCCACAGATGCTGGCAAAATGTCAGGAATAAACTCTTCTAGAACATGGACATATAGACCGAAAAACCCACAAAAAACTATGGATGCCAGCCATGAACACCTTGGACTCCACGGATAGAAAAAGCATGATTTTGTGTGTTTGAATGAGAAGTTGTGAGCAACTGCGGTTGGTACTTAATGCCTAACACTTCATGCCATTGTCAGCTCCTTCGTCTCAGGTTTTGCCCAGGAAACCTCAAAGCCTGGGATGATCCTCAACTGGCAATCCTTTACCTGACAAATAACCAAAGTTATCTCAAGATTTCTACCTTTACCATACAAATAAAATATTTTCTTTCTCCAAAGTGTTAAGAATTAAGAGAGACAGGATGGATGCAACCAATCGGTTCCATTGACTGCACTGTGAAGGGCTGCCTCCCAAACTATAAAACCCAGTCCCTGAGCTGACATCATATTTTTGTTAGCAAAGCTCGAGTTAAAAATCTCTGGAGAAAACACAGGGATTTAAAACTATACATCTTTAAGGGGTGGCTAAACTGTGATCTCTAACATTTGCTGCCTCTTCTGACGGGAGATCAATATGTAATTCATTCTCAGTGTATTTTTATTGTCAGTTTGCAATCTTTAATGTGGTGTCACCAGCCAAACAGGTGGAAACGAGGGTTTCATAATGAGGACAGTTGCTACATATTTTTTTTGAAAGTGGACATTATTAACACTTATATCAGGCCCTCGAGGAGCATGAAGGAAATTGGCTCAGATTTCCCAAAACTAACCACTCCCTTTCTTAGATTTCAGCAGCTGTGCAAGACAAAGAAATACCTCATTTGAAGGGGAGGAAGGGATGTGTGTTTTACTTACTAGCAACAGAAACGCCAACAAGATTGCAATGTACCCATGGGACGAGCAAACTCTGCAAACTTCTCGGTCCTCAAATCTCCATTCCAAACTACAGCTGAATTCTATGCAGAATCCCTCATTCATTGGGATCACCTGCAGGTTCCCTAATTGGTAAGGATCCCTGGTTGGTTGGGATTCAGTGCCAGATCCCGAATTGGTTGGCAAAGAGGGACCCATATCTGTAAAAGTAGATTTAAGCAGCAGCACCAACTGGCAAAGGAGTCAGACAAGGCTGCATCTTGTCCCCCTACTTCAACTTATATGCAGAACACATTGTAAGAAAAGCAGGCCTGGACACAGAAGGAGAGGAATGAAAATAGGAGGAAGGAACATCAACAATCTGAAATATGCAGATGATACTATAAAACTAGCAGAAAACCTCAGAGAGCTGGAACAACTACTAAGGGACATCAAGGAGGAAAGTGCAAAGGCAAGCCTGTTTCTGAACACAAAGAAAACCAAAATAAGAACCACAGGGAACCTACACACATTTGAATCGGACAACAAAGAAATAGAAATAGTAAAAGAATTCCCATACCTGGGTTCAAACATTGATAGAAATGGAGACTGCAGCCAGGAAATCAGAAGAAGATTAAGAACAGGAAGGACAGCTATGAAAGAACTAGAGAAGATCCTAAAATGCAAGTATATACAACTATGCACAAAAGTTAGAATCATACAAGTCATTGTATTCCCTATTGCCACATATGGATCTGAGAGCTGGGCAGTTAAGAAGGAGGATAGGAGGAAAATACATTCATTTGAGGTGCGATGCTGGAGAAGAGTGCTGAGAAGGATCCCATGGAGAGCCCAAAAGACCAACAAATGGGTCCTGGAGCAGATCAAGTTGGAAATCTCCCTAGAAGCCTAGATGACAAAACTCAGGTTGTGGTACTTTGGACACATCATGAGAAAGCATGAATCATTGTATTAAGAAGCCATGCCCTCCCTCCAGTCTATCTGCCTTGGTCCTGGCCCCAGAGGGAGAGAAGAACCACCGGACCTCACCCCCTTTCCCATCACCTTCCCCTCTTCCTTTTGTGTTGTCTCTTTTAGACTGTAAGCCTGAGGGAAGGGATCCGTCTAATTCAAGATTGTATGTACAGCACTGTGTAAATTTACAGCGCTATATAAATAAAGGTTAATAATAATAATAATAATAATCATCATCATCATCATCATCATCATTGGAAAGAGCAGTAATGCTAGAAAAGGTAGAGGGAAGTAGAAAGGCTGCATGCAAGATGGATGGACTCTATTAAAGAGATCGCTTACAGTATGAGTTTGCGGGAGCTGAGCAGAGCAGTGGAGGACTGAGGGTCTTGGAGAGGAGGACTGCAGGGCCGCGATGGGTCCAGATCGACTCAAGGGCATTTAACAACAAATCATTGGTGATGGGAAGAATAGGAAAAGCTGTTGGGCTTTGGCAAGGGAGGATCAAAGGGCTTCATAGCCCCACCTTTATCTCAAAACTTTTTTCTGGGGAAAATGGGACATTGAATCAAGATGCACAGCAGAGTCTTGGCTTTTGAAAAAGACAATTGACACACTCAAGAAATCTCATCTCCTCTTCCCATTGCAGAGCTAATGGAGTGAGAGCTATTTTGCATTTTGAAATGGTTTTAGTAATGCAGTTGAGCTAATGTTGAGAAACTGGAGCTTGTCCAGAGGAGGGCCACCAAAATGGTGAAGGGTCTGGAAACCAGGGTCTGGAGTTGCCAGGTATGCTTAGCCTGGAGAAGAGAAGGTTAAGGAGTGATATGATTAGCCCTGTTTAACTATTTGAAGGGATGCCATATTAAGGAGGGAGCAAGCTTGTTTTCTGCTGCTCCAGAGAATAGGACATGGAGCAATGGATGGAAACTACAGGAAAAGAGATTCCAGCTCAACAACAGGATGAACTTCTTGACAGTAAGGGCTGTTTGACAGCAGAAGATATTTCCTCAGAGTCTGGTGGAGTCTCCTCCATTGGAGGTCTTTAAACAGAGGCTGGATGGCTGTCTGTTGGGGATGCTTTGATGGAGAGTTCCTGCAGGGCAGAAGGGGGTTGGACTGGATGGCCCTCAGGGTCTCTTCCAATTCTATGAGTCTACAGGACACACACACACCCTTCAGGTGTCACCCAGTGTGGTCCACATCCCCTGCTTACCTCTACTGATGCCTCATGCCTAGAACCACACTAGAGTTGAGACCACTTGCTAACATTTGACCAGGATGCGAATGAGTACTGTACTCCACAACCCATCTGCCCAATGGTGGGACCATAACTCGGACCTCTGTGTATCACATTGCAGAATTCCCATCATTTTACTTTTATTTTATCATTGGATTTATTTATCATTATGATCACTAATTGGAGGGAGGGATAATGGGTTTTATTTGGTATTGTACTCTGTATTGTATTTTATTCTCATTGGAAGCCTCAATCCAACTGGAGAGGTGGGATATGAATAACATATTACCATTATCATCTCACTACAGGAGTGACCAACTAACTCTCAACAATAGAAACGGAGGGTCCCCAAGTTTGAGAGTCAGACATCCCTTTGCACCCCTTACCGTCATCGCAGAGATTCATCTTGGAGAGGTTCTTCCCGTCGAACGGTTCTTCAAAGATGGACCCGTTCTCCTTCTCGCTGAAGGTGTGCAGGTACATGGCTTTGTTCTCCATCCCTTGGCCTGCGGACATCACACAGAAGGAATCAGTGAGGAACTAGTGATGGGGCAGAGGCTTAATGGGTCACAGGTGTAGCTACCTGAATGTTGGACTGTGAGACCTGGGTTCGAATCCCTGCTCAGCCATGGAAGCCCACTGGGTGACCCTGGGCAAGTCACATTCCCCCATCTTCCAATGGCACACTTGTTCTGAATAAATGTTTACTGAAAGCCAGGGTGGTGTAGTGGTTTGAATGTAGGACTATGACTCTGGGAGACCTGGGTTCGAATCCCTGGCCAGCCACAGAAACCCACTGGGTGACCCCTGGCAAGTCTCACTCTCTCAGCTTCAGAGGAAGGCACTGGCAAACCTCCTCAGGATAAATCTGACCCAGAAAACTAGGACAGGGCTGCCTGTTTTTAGAGTCAGCATGGTGCAGTGATTTTTATTTACTTATTTGTTGTTTGTTTGTTTCATTTGTATGCCGCCTTTCTCCCAAGAGGGACCCAAGACGGCTCCCAGATAAAATAATTTTAAAATATCAGCAAAAATCAAAACAATTTAAATCATCTACACATAATATAAAATCACATAAAATATACAGAAGTTAAAACCGTAACTAAAACTCACCTGCTCTGTAAAAACACCCTGATATGAATTATATACCAAATGCCTGCTTAAATAAAAATGTCCTGGCTTGACGATGCAAAGCAAGAAGTTTAAGTGCTGGACTAGGACTCTGGGAGACCTGAGTTTGAATTACTGCTAAAATGGTCCCCAAACTGCCAAACCCAGAATTCTATAGCATGGAGCCATAGCAATTAAAGCGGTGTCAAATTGTGTTAGGTCTGCAGGGCAGACGCAGCCTTGGCCTCTAAAATTTTTTAAAGCATCCAGAATAAGTCAGAAAAATCAGTGAAGAAAGTCAACCAACATCTGCAGCCTAAGAAAGTGTTCATCTTTCATACTCAAAGAGATGTCCCATTATTGGTACTTGCATGGAGGCACTTTAATTAACATCCAGGTACTTCCCTTGATCTAGACACTATACTTCTATTTATGCAGCCTAAAATTGCATTGGCCTTTTTAGCTGCTGCATCGCACCGTTGACTCATGTTCAATGTGTGTTCTACTAGGACTCCTAGCTCACTTTCCCATGTGCTGTTCTTAAGCCAGGGTACCCCATTCTATACCTGTGCGTTTCATTTTTCCTGCGTAAGTGCATTACCTTACATTTCTTCCTGCTGCAGTTCATTTTGATAGGTTGGCCCAGCTTTCTAATCTATTAAAGCCATTTTGAATTTTGATCCTCTCCTCTGGGGTATTAGTTACTCCTCCTGATTTGGTGTCATCTACAAATTTGATAAGCATGCCCTCTATTCTTTCATCCAAGTCAATGATAAAGATGTAAAATAGCACTGGGCCCAGGAGAGAACGCAGGTAACCTACGATGGCCTGAATTCAAGCCAAGTAAATCTGGGAATTCTGGGTGCTGTAGCCCAAAAAAATCACCCTTCCAAGATTATGCATTGAACCCATCTCCAATAGGCACCATTGCAAATGGCCAACCTATCTCAAGTTACTAGCGACCAAGCAAAATATATGGTTCAGGTTCACTAAGGTCCAGAATTCCTTATTTTCCATCGAAAGCAAGAAAGGAAGCTGGGTATGTTTAGCCCGGAGAAGAGATGGTTAAGAGGTGATATAATAGCCCTGTTTAAATATTTGAAGGGAGGTCATATTGAGGAGGGAGCAAGCTTGTTTTCTGCAGCTCCAGAGACTAGAACGCAGAACGATGAATGCAAACTGCAAGAAAAGAAATTCCAACTCAACATTAGGAGGAACCCTCTGACAGTAAGAGCTGCTTGAAAGTGGAGCTCTGTCCTGGAGAGTGGTGGAGTCTCCTCCTTTTGAGGCTTTTAAGCAGAGGCTGGATGGCCATCTGTCTCAGGAAAGGCTTTGATTGTGAGTTCCTGCATGGCAGAATGGGGTTAGACTGGATGGCCCTTGGGGTCTCTTCCAACTCTATGATTCTAAGCACCTCCCTATTGGATCCTGGGCAATGTCATCCCAAAAAAGGAACATTTCTGAGCTCTGGTTCATGCTGGCATACCCGCCTGCCCATGCTCCTGCACCACTATGTGGCATCACTTTTAAAGAGATGCCCAATCCATCTTGGGGCTGGTGTCAGACAGAGATGAAAGGGGATCCTTCCATCTTCCTCTCCTTCCACTCTCACCATTCATCTCCAAAGCCCTCCTTTCATCCCCAAAACCTTTGAAATTTCAACCCACATGCCACCTTGGCTGGGAGTGGGCTGCCTCTCTGATCAGTCCAGCACCACTCTCATACCATTAAAGTGGGCACATCTTTTTTTCTCCCCCCTTGTTTCTCATGCCCAACAGAGCAAAGCCAAGACCTGTCTGGCACCTTGAAGTATGCAGACTCCTCAGTATCATTTTTCTAGATTTGAGTGCAAAGCTATGTAAGGAGGACTGGGTTTGCTGATGAAAACCTGTGCCAAGAGAAGAACAGAAACCTCTTGGTGAAGTAGAAAGTGGTAGAAATTTTGCATCGAGCAGGCAGAGATTAACTCTTGCATTAGACAGATCTGTGTCTTTGCTCCACCCGATCAGAGGCATTCTGTTTAATAACAATAATGATAATTTTTACAGAATCCCAGAATCCTAGAGTTGGAAGAGCTAAGCAGATGTTTTTAGTGAGGCTTCTGGAACTGTGCTGAGATCCTTCTTGAGTGGTAACTCATAATTGTTCATTTCATCTGGACCGTTGCAAGAGCTATCCCTTCCAACACAATTGTTTGCAAAACCTTACATGATTTTGGGACCGGGGGTATGACCAAGAGAGAAGGCCACCTCCTAAGCTCCTATGGTCCATCTCACCCAAGATCCATCCACACGACACAAATATAGTGCTCCTATTCCATATGAAGTGGAAGGAAAACCAAAAACCTTTAGGAGGATTAGGAGCAGGTCCAAAGGAGGGCGACTGAAATGGTGAAGGGTCTGGAAACGAAGCCCTATGAAGAGTGACTTAGGGAGCTGGGGATGTTTAGCCTGGAGAAGAGAAGGTTAAGAGGTGATATGATAGCCCTGTTTAAATATTTGAAGGGATGTCATATTGAGGAGGGAGCAAGCTTGTTTTCTGCTGCTGCAGAGACTAGAATGCGGAACAATGGATGCAAACTGCAGGAAAAGAGATTCCACCTCAACATTAGGAGGAACTTCCTGACAGTAAGGGCTGTTCGACAGTGGAACACAATCCCTCGGAGCGTAGTGGAGTCTCCTTCCTTGGAGGTCTTTAAGCAGAGGCTGGATAGTCATCTGTCGGGGATGCTTTGATTGGGGTCGGACTGGAGGGCCCTTCTTAGGGTCTCTTCCAACTCTTGGATTCTATGAGAAACTGTTTTTTAATGCAAGAGCTGATTGAAAGTAGAATGGACTTGGGGGATTCTCTTTCTTTGGAGGCCTTTAAATGGAGGTTGGATAGGTGTTAGTTGCGCTTTAGTTGCACATGCCTCTCCTCATAGTTTTGAGCCAGTAAATATATAATTTTACTAAATAGGTAGTTGCATCAGGTGGCCAGAAATGGGAAGGATAAATAAAGTAACTCTTTAAAAGGGATTTAAGTTAGAGATGAATCCTTGTGAAATAGTCCAGTGTTGCCAGGGCTCAAGCCTTGGGCCTGAGGTTGAATCTGTGGCTCCGATCTATGAACTCCTGGGCTCTGTAGTTTATTGTGGCACCAGAGCTGTCTGACAGAGAAGGCTAAGTGTCTCACAAAACTACAAATCCCAGGATTCCATAGCATTGAGCCATGGCAGTGTCAAGGTGTGTTAATTCTGCACAGCAGAGGCTTGGACCATTTGGCCCTTGAGGGTCCCTTCCAACTCTACGATTCGATGCCATCTTGTTGTTGTTGTTGTTGTTGTTGTTATAATTATTGTTGTACATTTATATAGCACCACTGATGTACACATGGCACTTTACAACGGAACATTAATGTTTTATTAATAACTACATCAAAAATGACTTGAAGGCACACAACAACAACAACAACAACACTTTCTTCCTATGTTTGTGACCCATTGAAAAGACCTTTTCAACTGCAACTCCCCAAATCCCTCCATCAATAATATGGGAGTTGTAGTCCAAGTTTCTGCCCCTTTTAATCCCCAAAAGTAACTTTATGCCCCCCCCCTTTCTCGGGTGCTGTCCAAATGTGAACCAGCAAAATCATCTTTGGCATAACAAGGGCTACATCTGCACTGCAGAATTGATGCAGTTTGACAACTGGATCGAAACTATGTAGTTTTGTGAACTATCTAGTTTTCTCTGGCTGAGAACTCTAGGGCCACACCAAACTAGAAATCCCAGGATTCTGCAGAATGGAGCCATGGCAGCTTGAAGTGGTGCCAAACTGCTTTAATTCTGTAGTGCAGATGCATCCTTAAGTTACTCACCTGAAGGTGGCTGGGATGCTTGGCTGCTCCAAATGGCTTTAGAGCTGGTTGCACAGCATGGCAGAATGAGCAAAAATAATACTTATTTTAAAAAAAACAACTTTTGCAATTAAAAATAAAATTAAATCAAAGTGTTGGGTTTGTTTCCCTTGAGAATGGATTGCTTCCCAGGCAAGGCTGATCCTCCAGCCTCCCTTGGCATGGTCCCCTGGAGAAGCTCTTCTTGCAGGACCCTTGACTCTCCAGGAGGACAAGAAGAAGAAGAGGGATGGGGCCAAATGCCCCCAAAGGAAGGAAGGAAGGAAGGAAGGAAGGAAGGAAGGAAGGAAGGACCCCTAATTGCTCTTCTTCTTCTTCTTCTTCCCAATCCTCCAGCCAGGAGCTCTCCAGCAAGCAGCAAGGCTGAGGCTGAGCAAGGTCTGGGGGAATGGTTGGGGAGGGACAAGGCAACTAGGCAAGCTGCAAGGGGAGGACTTTTCTGTTTGGGGGGGGGGGGGGGAGAATAAGTTGTGGTTCTGCAGAAACAGCCCTGGAAAGGCTTTGCAAAAAGTTTCTGGGAAAAGTTTGCCAGACGGTGCAGGCTGCTGCTGCTGCTGCAGGGAAAACCCATAGAGACGCCCGCCCTCTGGTGGCGGCCTTTGGGAATGCAGCCCCACAGGAGCACCTTTTGATGAAGAGTCAGAGACTCAGAGAGTTGGAAGAGACCCCAAGGATGATGATGATGATGATGATGATGATCATCATCATCATCATCTTGTTGTTGTTGTTGTTGCTGTTGTATTTTATTATTATATTATTATTTTATTATATTACTTATATTATTACTTATATTACTTATATTTTATTATATTATTATTTATATTATTATACTACATTATATTATCATTTTTACTTATTTATATCATTATATTATTATTATTTTAGTACATTATTATATTATTGTTATCTTATTAAATTGTTATATTGTTACATTAGTATTATTATTGTTGCTGTTGTATTTTATTAATTTATTATTATTTCAATATCTGTTGTTGCATTTTATTGTTTTATTATTATTTCAATATATTGTATTATATTATATTAGAATTATTGTATTTTAGTATATTATTTATTTATTTATTTATTTATTATATTATGTTCATAGAATCATAGAATCATAGAGTTGGAAGAGACCACAAGGGCCATCCAGTCCAACCCCATTCTGCCATTCATATTATTGTTGTTGTATTTTATTATTCTATTATTATTTTATTATTATATTATATTAGAATTATTATCATATTTAGTATATTGTAATTTTATTTATTATTATATCATTACTTTAGATTATTATTGTTGTTGTTGTTGTTGTATTAGTATTATTATCCACACAATTAAGAGCTATGACTTCCTAATTTTAGGGCCGAATTGAAGACCCTGATATTTAGGGAGGCATTCCAAATTACTGCTTGTTAATCCACTACTTCCTTTGTCTTTATTGTATACTAGTTATTTTAGAGATCTTTTTAATCATGTAATGTTGTTGTCTCAGATTGTATGCCACATGGCAGGTTTTCATTCTTATTTCATTTGATCCTTACTATGTAAAGCGCTGTGCAAACTTTACAGTACTCTATAAGTAAATGTTAATAATAATAATAATAATAATAATAATAATAAAAAATCCTCTTTCGTGGCTGAAAGCATAGCTCTTGGCATGTGGAGTTTATGTGCTGAATGTGCTGCACGTGGAACAGCCACTGAATGTGCGACCAAACGCACAACTGAAATGAACAGGCACTGAATATGGGACCAAATGCACAACCGAAATGAACGGCCGCTGAATGTGCAAACAAATGCACAACTGGAATTAATGGCCACCGAATGTGCAACCCAATGCACAACTGGATGCAGGACCAAATGCACAACTGAATGTGCATCTATGTGCACAATGGCAAGGCATGCGCCGCAGCATCCTCTGTGAGACTCTGGCTGCATCTGTGCTGCAAAATTAATGGAGTTTGACAACAGTCTAGCCGTTGTGGCTCCGTCCTATGGAATCTTGGGATTTGTAGTTTCTCTCTGAGAAAGAAGGCTAAGTATCTCACAGGATTCCAAATCCCAGCATCCCCTAGCATGGAGCCATGGTAGTTAAAGTGGTGTCAAACAACTACATTAATTCTGCAGTGTGGATGCAACTTGAGAGAAGGACCTTTCCCGCAGATTTCCTCCACACCTGAGCAGACTTTTTATGGCTTTTTATTGGCATTCCAGGTCAATGCGTTTCTGGAATCCTGAGAATGGCTGCATCCGCACTGCAGATCGGGTGCCCTAACAAACTACCCTCTCCATAATTCCATAGCATTGAGTCATGGCAGTTCAAAGTGGCATCAAACCGAATTATTTCTGCAGTGCAGATGCAGCCAATTTCTGCTTCCTCAAAATAAAATCTTTTCCTCCCGGGAGCTTTGGATCCCAGTTTCGTTGCAGCTCTGCAGACCTTGAGAACCAACTATTCCTTTTCTTCTTTGTCTAACCTGATTCATTTTAAGAACGATGCTTCTTCTCAGAGCCAAAGAGGTCCTTCTCTTCTGCACTAAACGAAGCAATTCAGTCAAAGCATAACCTTTCAAAAGGAAGAGATAATACACTTGCAAAAGTATTCCATGAGTATTCCCTTGCTTTAGTGAACACACCAGAGGCAGAAGAGTTTTTTGGATTGCAGCACCCAGAATCCCTCAAGAGCATGGCCACTCATAAGCAACAGCTAGAGCCTGAGACAGCTACAGTTTTGGATCACAGCTCCCAGAATCTGTGTCCAACAGAGGACTCTTTCATACAAGGCTAAATTGGAAGTATAATTTAAGGTCAATTCGAATGCAATCATGGGTTTTATGTTATTGCAAATTAACTCTTCGCACGCAAATTCGGGCAAGAGGGAAGCCAATTCGAATGCAATCATGGGTTTTACCTTATTCCGAATTAAAGCTTCACATGCAAATTCGGGCAGGAGGGGGTTAATTTCGGGTAATGGGAAGTAATTCCGAACGGAGCAGGGGTTCATGTAAATTCGCTAAACAAGCGAATTTACATAAATCCGCATTGGCTCCATTCGGAGTTGGGAGAAATTCCTCCCCGTTTGAAAGAGTCCATAGTCACTTATGAGCAACATCCTGAGCTTCAGAAAGCTACATTTTAGGGTTACAGCTTCCAGAATCTCCCGGAGAGCATGACCATACCTCCAAAAGAGTAACTCTTCCAAATGTTGAGTCGAAGGCTTTCATGGCTGGCATCCATAGTTTTTTGTGGGGCCTTCGGGCTATGTGGCCATGTTCTAGAAGAGATGATGATGATGATGATGATGATGATGATGATAATTTTATACCCCACCCCTTTGAGATCAGTCGGGGTGGCCAATGACAGTAAAATACAATTACATCAAATAAAAACAAACTACATCCTTTCCCCCCTTAAAATAAAATTAAATATGTTACAGATTAAAAGCAATAATATAAAAACAACATTAATGCAAATTACAATAGACAAACAGGCAACGCAGCAACATTTGGGAGTCCTCCAAAGAGGGGGTCCCTGAGGTCGGGGTTATCTATCCTGGAAAGGCCTGCTGGAAGAGATCCGTCTTGACAGACTTTTTAAAGTGTCTAAAGATGTCAATTGACAGATCTCGTCTGGCAGACTGTTCCACAATTTGGGGGCGACAACGGGAAAAGGCCCTCTGAGAGGTAGCCAAAAGCCTAGATTGTTGAGGCTGCAGCAAATTCCTCCCAGAGGACCGGAGTGAGCAGGGAGGATTGTAGGGGAGGAGGCGGTCCCTGAGATAGTTTATCACACGGAGGACCTGGAAGGTTATCCCAAGGGCAATAAGGAGGAAATCATGGGGTTTAATGTCATTTCGAATGACATCATCACACCAACATCAAATGCAATGAAGAGTCATTCATGGAGTTGCACGTTATTGCAAATGAGCCTATCATACCACATTGAACAGAATCCAGTGCTGATCAGGACGCAATGGAGAGTCGTCTCCAAAATGAGTAAATTCGCTAAATATCAAATTTACATACCCTGTTGCAATGTGAATTAATGTTAAATTTGCATTTCTGTCAGTGTGGAATGCATTTGTAGATTGTCCACAGATTCCCTCCGATTCCCATGATCCTCCCAAGCCTCTCTCAGCCTTGTGGAAATGACAGCTGGAGCATGCGCATGCGCAGAAAAGGTAATTCACAAGGTGGCAATGGGGATTTGTCCTCCCCCATTTGATGCTACAATGCAAATTGGGACCTCTTTAATATGGATGTAAATATCCTGAGAGTACCACGAAAGGGAACAACCGTTGCTAAGCCTTGTGTATGATAACCATTCGCAAATGGACTTGCATTTCTTGGATGCCAGCACTTTAACCACTTTTAGGATGAGATCACTTAGGTCTTCATGTGATAAAGTCCACAGATATGCAGATGACGCCATACTACTAGCCGAAAACATCACAGACTTGGAACAACTACTAAGAAAGATCAAGGAAGAAAGTGCAAAGGCAGGTTTAATGCTGAACATTTTTAAAAAAATGACTACGGAGAACTTACACAAATTCAAACAAGACAATGAGAAAATAGAAACAGTAAAAGAGTTCTCATACCTGGGATCAAACATTGATAGAAATGAGGACTACAGTCAGGAAATCAGAAGAAGATTAAGAATGGGGATGGCAGCCATGAAAGACCTAGAAAAGATTCAAAAATGAAAAGGTATACAACTGATCACGAAAGTTACAAGCCATCGTATTCCTTGTTACATGGATGGATGAGAGAGCTGGACTCTCAAGAAAGAAGACAGGAAGAAAATCCATTCATTTGATATCATGTGGGGCTGGAGAAGAGTGCTGAGGATCCCATGGACAGCCAAAAGGACAAACCAATGGTCCTGGAGCAGATTAAGCAAGAAAATCTCCTTGGAAGAAGCCAAGATGACCAAACTGAGGCTGTCGTACTTTGGACGCATTATGAGAAGGCATGAATCATTGGAAAAAACACTGGACTCTTTCAGACGTGGGAAATTGGAAGTATAATCCAAGGGCAATCCAAACGCAATCCTGGGGTTTCACGTTATTGCGAATTAATTCTTCTCACGCAAATTCGGGCAAAAGGGAAGTCACTCCGAATACAATCATGTGTTTAACGTTATTGCGAATTTAAGCTTCTCACGCGATTTCGGGCAAGGGGGGGTTATTTTCGGGTAATGGGAAGTAATTCCGAATGCCTTCCGAACGGAGCAGGTGTTCAGGTAAATTCGCTAAACAAGCGAATTTACATGAATCCGCATTGGCTCCATTCGGAATTGGGAGAAATTCCTCCCGTTTGAAAGAGTCCAGTAATGCTAGGAATGGTAGAGGGAAGTAGAAAGAAAGGAAGGCCGCATGCAAGATGGATGGACTCTATTAAGTGGGTCACAGGTATGAATTTGCAGGACCAAAGCAGAGCGGTGGAGCATAGGGAGTGCTGGAGATGTCTCATCCACAGGGTCGCCACGGGTCAAAATCAACTGAAGGGCAGTTAACAACCACAAGTGTGCAATCCACAACTCTGTGCCCTACTTCCTTGCATTCCTTTTGCATTCCATCACACCACTCCAACTGCTTGGACTTTATTGGGAGTGGAAGATGAGGCCGTCTGATCAAAACTGGCACCCTGCCCCAGCATCCGACGCACGTCGCCGGGTGTTTTGCCCCTAGGCACGATGTCCGGGACAGAAACATTAAAATTCATGTCTGGGTTTTCCTGTTGGTGCTGTTTCCAACAAGCCCAGAGGCTTAGAGAACTGTTGTATCCAACTGGGGCTTTTTCAGATTAACCAAAGGAGCTCAGAAGAGGAACAGATGGCTTCAGTTCCTTCGGAGGATTTAGATGGATGGAGAGATGGTGACGCCTACATCCATTTTAGGGGGAAACAACACGGGAGTTGTTTTGCTTGTCTCCAGAAAAAGAACTCTTGTTCCACTTGATTTCCTTCTGACACACACACACACACACACACACACCCAAAGGATTCAGATCCTTTGCAGGATTTAGATGGGGAGATATAGCTATAGATAACCAGCATTGTATAGTACAGTGGTTCTCAAACTTTGGTCCTCCAGATATTTTGGACTTTAGCTCCCAGAATTCCTGCTGGCCAAGCAAGCTGGGGCTTCTGGGAATTCAAGTCCCAATCATCGGGCGGAGCAAAATTTGGGAACCATTAGTATAATAGTTTGAGTGTTGGACTACGACTCTGGGAGAACAGGGTTCAAATCCAGTTTTGCCCAAGATCACCCAGTGATTTCCATGGCTGAGCCTCGATTTGAACCCTGGTCTCCCTGATTCCTGGTCCAATGCTCAAACCACTGCTCTGTGCTAGCGGTTAATACCTGTCTTTCTGTCTGTCTATATGGTGACTCACTCCTAGGATTTTCCTGGCCAGATTGAATCAGGGGCAACGTCCTATAGTCCTTTGCTGAGGCTGAGAGTGTGTGGCTTGCCCAAGGTCAACCAGTTGGTTTCCATGGTCAAGCAGGGAATCAAGCCCTGATCTCCAGAGTCCTAGTCCACCTCTCAAACTACAGATCCCACCATTCCATAGCACTGAGCCATGGCAGTTAAAATCCTGTCAAACTGTATTAATTCTGCAACGTAAATGCAGCCTTTCTCTCTCTCGTCTGTTTGGACAAAAACCCACCAAACAGTGATACCTTTACTGAAATGCACAATATACTTGTTGCTAGCTTTCGAAGCTCCACTGGCTTCTTCATCAGGCAAGGTGTTACAAACCCAGCAGGAGAAAAATATTGACGATGTTAGCTATAGGCCTGCATTTTGTTGTTTCTGTTCTAGTTAAGATGGTACAAGGAAGGTAAATTTTGCAGGATTGCAAGAGAAGAGTCCTGTTGATATGCAGATGGACTTGGATTTTCCTGGACTTTGAAAAACTCCCAGTTCCCACACAGCCAGAAAGAGGAGGAGGTAGCCTGTAAAATTTACCCTCCTCATACCATCTCAACTAAGGACAGAAACAACAGAATGCAGGCGTCTTATTAACATCTCCAATTTTGATCCTGTTTGGTTTGTAACATCTTGCCCGATTAGGAAACCGGTGGAGCTTCGAAAGCTTGCAATGTGTATATTTTGCACGTCGGTTGGCCAATAAAGGCAACACTGTTTGGTGGTTTGTTTTTTTGTTTAAATTTGCTAAATGGCCAACACAGCTACCTCTCAGCATATTGTCTGTTTGGAGGAAGATACCAGAGAAAGCAGTAACAGAGTAGAGCCACAGGGTGGAGGTACAGAGTCAGTTTGAAGAGCCCTAGATACAAGAATCCCAGGGAAAGAAGTTTGCTATTAATTCCCTATAAATTGGCTTGGACATGGCAATAGCAATAGCAAGTACTTTTCTATACCACTTATCAGTGCACTTAAGCACTCCCTAAGCAGTCTACAAAAGTGTTAGCTAATTTCCCCCAATTAGCTGGGGACTCATTTTGGCAACCTTGGAAGGATGCAAGCCTGAGTCGAGTCTGAGCCCCTGGCTGGTATTGAACTCACAACCTTATGAATATGATTTGTGAGTGAGTGGCTGCAGTACAGGCATTTAACCACTGTGCCACCAGGGCTCATTCAGGGCTCTCTGAATGAGGGTCTTCCCTGGGTTCTGGTCATCAGCAACTCAGCTCTTGCAAACTCAGGGCTGGGGCTTTGCTAGCTGAGTAAAGGGATCTCCTTCTTTTCCTGTTTTTGTTTTGTTTTGTTTTGTTTGTTAACCGCCCCGAGTCGATCCCAACTCACTGTGGATAAGACACCTCCAAGAATCCCTGTCCTCCAGTTCTTTGCTCAGGTCCTACAAATTCGAACCTGTGACCTCATTGATTGAGTCCATCCATCTAGCATGCGGCCTTCTTCTCTTTCTACTTCCCTCCACTTTTCCTAGCATGATTGTCTTTCCAATAATTTATGTCTTCTTGTGATGTGGCCAAAATACGACAAACTCAACTTTATCATCTCGGTTTGGAGGGAGCTGACTCTTCCAACTCTACCATTCTACGATTCGATGATTTCAGGCTTGGTCTGTTCACGGACCCATTTACTTGTCTTTTGGGGCATCCATGGTATCTTCAGCACTCTTCTCCAGCACCACATCTTCTTTTCTTCCTATCCGCTTTCTTCACTGTCCAGCTTTTGCATCCGTACATCTTGATGGGGAATACAATGGCTTGGATAAGTGTAACTTTTGTGCTCAGTTGTGTATCTGTGCAGAGGCTGGACGTCAACCTGTCAGGGATGCTTTGATTTGGAGTTCCTGCATGGCAGGAGGTTGGACTGGATGGCCCTTGGGGGTCTCTTCCAACTGTAGGATTCTATGATTCTGTGATTTAGGATCCTTTCTAGTTCTTTCATAGCTGCCCTCCCCATTCTTAGTCTTCTTCTGATTTCCTGCCACTTTATGGAGCATTTAACACCTTTTCTAAGACTGGTACAATTCAAAGATATATCCATGTTAGTCTGTAAAATCAGTATGTAGAGAGATCTTGTAGCACCTTTGAGACTAACTGCAAGGAAGAAGTTGGCAGCACTTGAGCTTTCACAGACTTCAGTCTACGTCCTCAGATGCATTTGGGGAAGTGGAAAGCCAGGGAAACAATGCATCTGAGGAAGTAGACTTAAGTCTAGGAAAGCTCATGCTGCCAACTTCTTTCTTTCAAAGGGGCTACAAAGTCTCTCTACATACCTTTTCCAGCAAGTCCAATAAGTCCTTTTGTCTTGTGGTGCAATCAAAATACAACAGCCTCAGCTTGGCCATCAATTCCAGGAAAGATTCTGGAGCAGATCATTAAGCAGAGAGTCTGTGAACATTTAGAAGCCAATCACAAAAAGCCAACATGGGTTTCAGAGAAACAAGTCTTGCCAGACAAATCTAATCTCTTTTTTTGATAAAATCACCAGCTTGGTAGATGAAGGGAATGCTGTGGATATAGTATATCTTGATTTCAGTAAGGCCTTTGACAAGGTTCCCCATGACATTCTTGCAAACAAGCTCGTAAAATGTGGACTAGACAAGGTAACCGTTACATGGATTTGTAATTGGTTGACCGGCCGAACTCAAAGGGTGCTCAACAATGGCTCCTTTTCATCCTGGAGAGAAGTGACCAGTGGGGTCCCACAGGGTTCTGTCCTGGGCCAAGTGCTATTCAATGTCTTTATTAATGACTTGGATGACAGTATTGACAGCCTAGTTATCAAATTTGCAGATGACACTAAACTGGGAGGAGTAGCTAATACCCCAGAGGACAGGATCAAAATTCAAAATGACCTGAATATACTAGAAAGGTGGGCCAATGCTAACAAGATGAAATTCAACACAGAGACATACCTCGATTTCAGTAAGGCCTTTGACAAGGTTCCCCATGACATTCTTGCAAACAAGCTTGCAAAATGTGGGATAGACAAGTTAACTGTTACATGGATTTGTAATTGGTTGACTGGCCGAACTCAAAGGGTGCTCAACAATGGCTCCTTTTCATCCTGGAGAGAAGTGACCAGTGGGGTGCCACAGGGTTCTGTCCTGGGCCCAGTGCTATTCAACATCTTTATTAACGATTTGGATGACAGAATTGGGGGCATACTTATCAAATTTGCAGATGACACTAAACTGGGAGGAGTAGCTAATACCCCAGAGGATAGGATCAAAATTCAAAATGACCTGAATAGACTAGAAAGCTGGGCCAGTGCTAACAAAATGAAATTCAATGCGGAGAAATGTAAGGTTCTGCACTTAGGGCGGAAAAATGAAATGCACAGATATAAAATGGGGGACACCTGGCTGAACGAGACCACATGTGAAAGGGATCTAGGAGTCCAAGTAGACCATAAGCTGAACATGAGTCAACAGTGTGATGCGGCAGCTAAAAAAGCCAATGCAATTTTAGGCTGCATCAATAGAAGTATAGTTTCTAGATCAAGGGAAGTTATAGTGCCACTCTATTCTGCTTTGGTCAGGCCCCACCTGGAATACTGTGTCCAGTTCTGGGCACCACAATTCAAAAAGGATGTGGAGAAACTGGAGCGGGTCCAAAGGAGGGCAACTAAGATGGTGAAGGGTCTGGAAACCTTGCCCTATGAAGAACGCCTTAGGGAGCTGGGGATGTTTAGCCTGGAGAAGAGAAGGTTAAGAGGTGATATGATAGCCCTGTTTAAATATTTGAAGGGATGTCATATTGAGGAGGGAGCAAGCTTGTTTTCTGCTGCTCCAGAGACTAGAACGCGGAACAATGGATGCAAACTGCAGGAAAAGAGATTCCACCTCAACATTAGGAGGAACTTCCTGACAGTAAGGGCTGTTCGACAGTGGAACACACTCCCTCGGAGTGTGGTGGAGTCTCCTTCCTTAGGGGTCTTTAAGCAGAGGCTGGATGGCCATCTGTCAGGGATGCTTTGACTTGGAATTCCTGCATGGCAGGGGGTTGGACTGGATGGCCCTTGGGGTCTCTTCCAACTCTATGATTCTA
This sequence comes from Urosaurus nigricauda, assembly GCA_034509955.1. Taxonomy (NCBI): domain Eukaryota; kingdom Metazoa; phylum Chordata; class Lepidosauria; order Squamata; family Phrynosomatidae; genus Urosaurus; species Urosaurus nigricauda. The sequence continues at coordinate 377,608,700 of JAOEGL010000001.1, read as the reverse complement.
TGATTCTATGATTCTATGATTCTATGAAATGTAAGGTTCTGCATTTAGGAAGGAAAAATGAAATGCACAGATATCGGATGGGGGACACCTGGCTGAATGAGACCACATGTGAAAGGGATCTAGGAGTCCAAGTAGCAGCTAAAAAGGCCAATGCAATTTTAGGTTGCATCAATAGAAGTATAGTGTCTAGATCAAGGGAAGTAATAGTGCCACTCTACTCTTCTTCTCAGTTCTTGAGGAACTTTCCAACAATATGATTCTTCATTGTTGGGTGTGTGTGTGTTGATTTGCAAGGGTCCATGGAACTCTATGCAACCGGATAACATGACAGGTTTGATAGAAGAAGGATAATTGCTTGGATCTCACATTCATTTTCAACTGAAACATTACATCCAACAAAAACTCTGAAAAGGACTGAACAGATTGGATTAAGGGAGGCAAACATCCAGAGTTTCTAAGCAAGGACCAACTTGGTCGAACAACCTGTGTTCTTCTCTGAGACAGGGTTTTAATTTGTCTGAAAACTGCTTTTAATTTTTAACTAAGAGTCAGTATGGTATTTTAAAAAGTGCTTTCAACCTATTTTTAGGGCTTTGAAGCATCTTTCATTTTTAATTCCAAGAATGACAGAGAAGTGCATTCAGTAAAGAGGTTAATAAATAAATCATTATTTTTTCCCTCTCATTTTAAAATCGCCAACGGCACCAGGACAAAACATTTATTCTTTGCTCTACAGATGGATCTTCGTATTAAAAGGAAGAGAAAGTTCTCATAGTTTTGAGCCAGTAAATATATAATTTTACTAAATAGGTTGTTGCATCAGGAGGCCAGAAATGGGAAGGATAAATAAAGTAACTTTTAAAAAAAGGGAGCTAAGTTACAGATGAATTCTTGTGAGAGACCACAGTTGCAAGATTTCAAGTCTTGTTTCTGAGGTTGCAGCTGCACTGCGGAAATAATCCACTTTGGCATCACTTTAACTGCCATGGCTCAATGCTATGGAATCCTGGGATTTGTAATTTGTTGTGGCTCCAGAGCTCTCTGACAGAGAAGGCTAAATGTTTCACAAAACTGCAATTCCCAAAACAGCATTGCATTGAGCCCTGGCAGTTAAAGTGGAATCAAACTGGATTATTTCTGCAGTGCGGGTGCTGCTTGAGTTTCCAGGTTTCATGGGTCATCTCCAGCCATGACCTCCACTTTTGATGGGCTCAGCTTTTGCGAGACGAAAGGGCTGGGTGCGAATTGAGATAAGAAACTGTTGGAGCATGGTGTGCCCTGAGTGATAGTCCAGGTTGTGTTTAACCTGGGGTGCATCTACACTATAGAAATACTGTAATGCACTTTGACACCACTTTAGTTGCCATGGTTCCTTCCTTCAGAACTCTGGGATTTGCAGTTTTGTGAGGCACCAGTACTCTTTGGTCCAAAGAAGGGTGACTAAAATGGTGAAGGGTCTGGAAAGCATGCCCTATGAGGAACGCCTTACAGAGCTGGGGGTGTTTAGCCTGGAGAAGAGAATGTTAAGAGGTGATATGATAGCCCTGTTTCAATACTTAAATGTCACATTGAGGAGGGAGCAAGCTTGTTTTCTGCTGCTTCAGAGAACAGGATCTGGAACAATGGATGGAAGCTGCAGGAAAAGAGATTCCACCTGAACATTAGGAGCAACTTCCTGACAGTAAGGGCTGTTTGACAGCGGAACACACTCCTTCCTCGGACGGTGGTGGAGTCTCCTTCCTTGGAGGTCTTTAAGCAGAGGCTCGATGGCCATTTGTCGGGGATGCTTTGATTGGGAGTTCCTGCATGGCAGAAGGGGGGTTGGACTGGATGGCCCTTGGGGTCTTTTCCAACTCTATGATTCTATTCTATTCTATTCTATTCTATTCATCCCCAACAGATGGCCATCCAGCCTCTGTTTAAAGACCTCCAAGGATGGAGATTCCACTACACTCCGAGGGAGTGTGTTCCACTGTCGAACAGCCCTTACTGCCAGGAAGCTCCTCCTAATGTTCAGGTGGAATCTCTCTCCCTGTCCTTTGCATCCATTGCTCCATTGTGTCCTGTTCTCTGGAGCAGCAGTAAACAAGCTTGCTCCCTCCTCAATATGACATCCCTTCAAATATTTAAACAGGGCTATCATACCTCCTCCTAACCTTCTCTTCTCCAGGCTAAACATCCCCAGCTCCCTAAGGCGTTCCTCATAGGGCATGGTTTCCAGACCCTTCACCATTTTAGTCGCCCTCCTTTGGACATGCTCCAGTTTCTCCACATCCTTTTTCAACTGTGGTGCCCAGAACTGGACACAGTATTCCAGGTGGGGCCTGACCAAAGCAGAATAGAGTGGCACTATTACTTCCCTTGAATGAGACTCTATACTTCTATTGATGCACCTAAAATTGCATTGGCCTTTTTAGCTGCTGCATCGCACTGTTGACTCATGTTCAGCTTATGGTCTACTTGGACTCCTAGATCCCTTTCACATGTGGTCTCATTCAGCCAGATGTCCCCCATCCTATATCTGTGCATTTCACTTTTCCGCCCTACGTGTAGGACCTTACATTTCTCTGTGTTGAATTTCATTTTGTTAGCGTTGGCCCAGCTTTCTAGTCTATTCAGGTCATTTTGAATTTTGATCCTGTCCTTAGCTGCTCCTCCTAATTTGGTGTTGTAGTGAGCAGGCCGTGGAAACAGCCAATCCCAGAGCACCAGGAGTCCAGCCAATGACAAGCTGGCTGGGCAGGGCTATAAAAGAGCCTCAAGAGGGAACGAAAGTGGGGTTTATTTGGTTGGAGTTTTGATGGAAGAGACCTCTTGGGAGGGAGGGTGTGCTCTTGGGGTTCCTGTGGGAACATTTATGGGATAGTTATAGGCCAGGGAAGGGTCTAGTCCAGTAGGGACTAGAGAGGCTTGAGGGAGTCTGAGGAAGAGAGGCTCAGAATAAGCCTGGAGATTAAGAAAGATTTTGGCTTTAATATTGGAGAAGTTTCCTGAGTGGCTGTAGCATTATTTTTAAGGAACTTTTGTAACTAAGGAATAAGACAAACAAAGCTTTAACTATATTTCAATATTTGTTTCTTTATTTTATAAATAAACTTCATTCATGGTTTGAAGTACTGCTTGGCCTCCGTTAAACTATTGAAACACACTACCAAAGTTATCAGTGCCTCAGTAGGAGATAGCGGGTGGGTGAACAAGAAAGTGTTCATTCGTTCGGTTCGTACAATATATAAGAAAAGTGGTGGCAGCGGTGGGATGTAAAAGCCCAGAGCGCTGTCATCCAGGAAACGTAGGAGCGAACAAGAAAGTGTTCAGGTGTCATCTGCAAATTTGACACTATAGGTGTCATCTGCAAATATTTTCTATTCTTTCATCCAAGTCATTGATAAAGATGCTGAATAGAAAACTGGGCCCAGGACAGAAGCCCACTCGACACCCCAATGGTCACTTCTTTCTAGGACGATGCATCCTACAGTGTAGATGCACCCTAAGTCCAAGACTGAAATCACTATACCACACTGGCTCTTGTTCTGCATTCATCTCCCTTATTTATCACCTTCAGATTCTGAATCCAATAGCCAAATCATATAAATCTCCTTATTTGGGGCGTGGAGCTGCTTGCAAAAGGGAAAAAATAAACTTTGCTGAACATGCAAGGTTGGGTGGTTCCATGTTAGCAGTCTAATGTTTCAAGGCACAATCATGATAAAATAGTTTAAAAATTGCATAGGATTGCCACATTATGTTTGCAGGGCAAGCACATTGTACCACATTCTGAAGCTTAGCCAGGAGACTTCTAGTTTACAAGCCGCTTGCTCTTTGGGCAGTAAAAGCCGTTAGCAAATTAGAAGCAATTAAGTTATGAATTAGTTTGGAAACGCTCCAAGTGCACTGGGCAACTCTATTAAATTAATTGTTTGTTAATGAAAGGGATTCACTTGAACTGGAATCCCAACACTCATTTCATTCCAGACCTAATTTTTTAAATGAATAAAATAAGCCGTAAAGCTACAGATTCATTTCCCAGGGTGTGCCTACACTGTAGAAATAACACAGTTTGACACCACTTTAACTACCATGGCTGTCCAACCTGCTGAATCCTGGGATTTGTAGTTCTGTGATGCACCAGCACTCTTTGGCCAAGAAGGCTAAAAATCTTGGAAAACTACAACCCCCAGGAGTCCATCATAAGATTGCACTACAGTACTCAAAGTGGTGTCAAACTAAATTGTTTCTACAATGTAGATGCACCTTCTGGGGCAAAAATTGATATCTCCATCCATACTGTTAATTTGATGGTAGTATGGAAAAGTTTGCTACTTTTGCAGGGTTAAAAGACATGAGAGCCATCACAGCTCCATCTGCTCAGAAAAAGAATAATAATAATAATAATAATAATAATAATTAATAATAATAATAATAATGTGGTTTAATGGGATTTACTCCCAGGTAAGAGGGCAGAAAAGTGCAGCAAAGCATGAAGCCAGGCCTTGGAAGGCAACCCATAATTAATCCTATCTGCATTCTTCAAACAAATACCACGACTTTGGCACATAGATCCATATTTTCATGCCCTCCAGCTGTTCCAATTTGGCAGGGATAATCCTAGTTAATCCTTTTAAAAACAATTTAATAATTCAGGCGATATATTCAGTTGTTTTAAAAATGTCCCGGTTTCTCTCTTCTCCTTTTTCCACTTCCCTCCTTTGTCCTCAGCTTAGTTCAGTTGCTGCAAACTTAAATCCAAAGCACACTCCAGAAATAATCCAGTTTGAGACCACTTTTTTAACTGCCCTGGCTCAATGCTAAGGAATTCTGGAACTGTAGTTTGGTGAGACATTTAGCCAGAGAGAGAGAGAGAGCTCTGCGGCCGCAATAAGCTACAATTCCCAGGATTCCCTAGCACTGAGCCAGGGCAGTTAAAGCGGTCCAAACTGGATTATGTCTGCATTTTGGGGGGAACCGTAATTCAAAAAATGCAAAAATATTTTGCACTAAATTAACTTATATGGTAGAAGGGGGCAGAATTGTGCCCTTCCCAGTCAGCTCAGGCAAAAGCAAACTACTGAAGCTTCTATTAGCTTTTATGGTCTTCCTTGTTAAAACTTTTTGCTGGGTTGACAACACTCTTTTTCTTGCCCACGCATGCAAGAACTTTCCACTTCTTGAGTACTGAAGGTTATGCATTTCACTTAACAGTCAACTCTTTCTCTTCCACTGTAACACAATATGCCACAAGGAAATTCAGACTGATGACGCTGTTTCTGTTTTGGTCTTTGGTCGTTCCTCTTTTCTTCTCTCTTCCGTTCATGTTACTTATGGCAAGCCCTTTCAAATCATTTCTGACTTATGGTGACACTAAGGAAAACCTAACATGGGATTTTCTTGGCAAGGTTTCTTCAGAGGGGGTTTGCCATTGCCTGAGGCTGAGAGAGTGAGACTTGCCCAAAGTTACACAATGGCCTCGTTCCCACTTACATTTAAACCGATCAGTGATTCACTTTTGCTCCGGATAGATGAACGATTTCACCAGTGACCCCACTTTCTGGTTCCCACTGGTATTTGCCCTGGATACTCTGAATCGGTTTTAAAAATGTCAGTCAAACTGGCTGCATCTCTGCATCATTGATGATGCGATTAAACGTCATTTTTGGTGAGACAAGGAAGCTTTTTGGTGTGTTCCCGTGCATCTTCTGTCATTATTTCCGGTCACTTGGCTTCATGGTCATGGATCCTATCTCCATAGCCATTTTGTGGGCAATGCTTGCATATTTGATGTCTGCTTTGCTGATTTGTCTCTGGATGAGGAAAACCAGATGAGGTGAAATGCTGATGATAACATGAATACATTTTCCAATGTTGTTGTGGACACTCTGTTTTAGATTGCCATGCAGTGCTGTTCTGAACCTAAGCCCAGGAGAGGGTGGATGGACCCCAAATCAAGGGAACTGGGGAATGTTTTTGCAACTACTTTGTGGTCCTACGAGAGTGGCGCAGTGGTTAAATGCTTCTACTGCAGCCACTCACTCAAAACCAGAAGGTGGCGAGTTCAAGACCAGCAAAGGGCTGAAGCTCGTCTCAGGCTTGCATCCTTCTGAGGTCGCTAAAATGAGTACCCAGATTGTTGGGGGGCAAATAGCTTACAATTGTAAACCGCTTAGACACTCATTAAGGGTATGAAGCGGTATATAAATGAAGCTGTTTGTTTGTTTGTTTTGTTTGGAAGCATGAGACGGTAAGTCTTCACCAAAATGGTGAAGGGTTTGAAACCATGAAGCCCTATGAGGAGAGTCTTAGGGAGCTGGGTATGTTTAGCCTGGAGGAGAGAAGGTTAAGACGGGACTGTTTCAATATTTGTAGGGATGTCATAGTGAAGATGGAGCAAGCTTGTTTTCTGCTGCTCCAGAGAATAGAACCTGGAACAATGGATGCAAGCTCCCGGAAAAGAGATTCCACCTCAACAGAGGAAGAACTTCGTGTCAGTAAGAACTGTTCGACCGTGCAATGCATTCCCTTGGAGTCTGGTGGAGTGTCCTTCCTTGGAGGTTTTTAAATAGAGATCTGTCAGGGTTGCTTTGATTGTGAGTTCCTGCATGGCAGAATGGGATTGGACTGGATGGTCTTTGGGGTTTTTTCCAAATCTAGGATTCTATGATTCTATGAATAAAGCAAGATGTACTACCAGTACTGATTCTGAACAACTCATGACAAAGCTTCCTAAACACCACCTGGGCTACGTTTGTTCCCTGAAATTATATCACACACACTGCTGTCATAAGGTCTTGGTGCACAAAGACTACATATTCATTTCAATGGAAGTACAGCCAGCCCTCCATGTTTCCAGGTTTGGCTTTTGCAAATTTGATTAATACATTCTCTCTAGGAATCTCTAGGTCCTCCCGTGAGACTCTATGGACAGTTTTCACCAGATGCTGCCCAAGAGGACCTAGAGATTCCCAGAGAGAACAGTTCTCAGGGCATTTGTAAATCCTCCGGCACAATTCTATGGTTAACTTCCAACAGATGTTGGACATAAGAGTTGTGCTGGAGGACCTAGAAATTCCTAGAGAGGTGCACCAGTGTGCTTTTATTTGCAGTTTCCCCACTTTCACGTGGGTCCTGAGTCCCTAACCCCAGGGAATGTGGAGAGAGTACTGTATGGGAAATAGGAAAAGGCAGAAAGAGGAGAGGAGAGCTGCCTTGGGAGCAAAGCGGGGCTCCGTGGGGACTTGAACCCCATCCTGGGAACCAGGAGTGCCAACCACCAGCGCCTTTTGCTTTTTTCTGGCAATGCAACAAGGGGAAAAGCAAAACCTGAGAGAACATAGGAGTGTGTTCTCTCAGGAAAAAGAAAACCTGACAGAGTTAGAAGGCGAACATTTGAGCCGTAAAGCTTCAACTGTTTCAGGTATTCACTTTTTGCAACCCGAAAATAGTCATTAAGCCTGGATGCCTAGGTCTCAGCCATGGCCACCAGTGCATTTTCACATCGTAAACTTTTGCATCAGCGGCACCCATTCCTTGATACGTCATACCGACCTGACTCCTCTCTGAGCCTGGATGCCCAGGACTCAGATGTGATCAGAAGTGCATTTTTACACTTAAACATTCATGTCAGCTATGCCCATTCCTTTAGACGTCATCCTGGCCTGACTCCTCCCTGAGCCTGGATGTCTAGGTCTCAGCCGTGGGCAGCAGTGCATTTTCACATCTTAAACTTTTGTGTCAGCTGCACTCATTCCTTGATACGTCATATCTACCTCACTGCTCTCTTAGCCTGGATTCCCGGGACTCAAACGTGGCCAGAAGTGAATTTTTACACTTAAACTTTTGCGTCAGATGTGCCCATTCCTTTAGATGTCATACCTACCTGACTCCTTCATGAGCCTGGATGCCTAGGTATCAGCCGTGGCCAGCAGTGCATTTTTACATCTTAAACTTTTGCATCAGCTGCACCCGTTCCTTTAGATATTTAACTGCGTTCCTTGATATGTCATATCCTCTCTGAGCCTGGATGACAAGGACTCAGACGTGACCAGAAGTGCATTTTTACACTTAAACTTTCACGTCAGCTGCATCCATTCCTTCAGATGCCAACAGTGCATTTTCACATCTTAAAGGTTTGCGTCAGCTGAGCCCATTCCTCGATGCATCATACCTACCTGACTGCTCTCTGAGCCAGGATGCCCAGGACTCAGACGTGGCCAGAAGTACATTTTTGCACTTAAATTTTCGTGTCAGCTTTGCCCATTCCTTTAGAAGTCATACCTGCCTGACTCCTCTATGAGCATGGATTCCTAGGCCTCAGCCATAGCCAGCAGTACATTTTCATATTGTAAAGATTTGCGTCAGCTGCACCCGTTCCTTTATCCATCATACCTGCCTGACTCCTATCTGAGCCTGGAGACCTAGATTTCATCCGTGGCAAGCAGTGCATTTTCACATGTTAATCTTTTGTGTCAGCTTTGCCCGTTCCTTGATACATCATACCTACCTCACTCCTCTCTGAGCTTGGATGCCCAGGACTCAGATATGACGAGAAGTGCATTTTTACACTTAAACTTTCACGTCAGCTGCATCCATTCCTTCAGACGCCATACCTGCCTGACTCCTCCCTGAGCCTGGATGCCTAGGTCTCAGCCGTGGGCAGCAGTGCATTTTTACATCTTAAACTTGTGCGTCAGCAGCACCCGTTCCTTGATACGTCATACCTACCTGACTCCTCTCTGAGCCAGAACTCAGACGTGGCAAGAAGTGCATTTTTACACTTAAATTTTTGTGTCATCTTTGCCCATTCCTTTAGATGTCATACCTACGTGACTCCTCTAGGAGCATGGATGCCTAGGTCTCAGCCGTGGCCAGCAGTGCATTTTCACATTGTAAAGTTTTGCGTCAGCTGCACCCGTTCCTTGGTATGTCATACCGACCTGACTCCTCTCTGAGCCTGCATGCCCAGGACTCAGACATGACCACCAGGGAATTTTTACACTTAAACTTTCACATCAGCTGTGCCCATTCCTTGATACGTCATACCTGCCTAACTCCTCTATGAGCCTGGATGCCTTGGTCTCTGCTGTGGCCAGCAGTGCTTTTTCACATCTTAAACATTCACGTCAGCTGCACCCATTCCTTCAGACGTCATAACTGCTTGACTCCTCACTGATGCCCAGGACTCAGACATGGCCAGAAGTTCATTTTTACACTTAAATTTTCACGTCAGCTTTGCCCGTTCCTTTAGACGTCATACCTGTCTGACTCCTCTATGAGCCTGGATGCCTAGGTCTCAGCTGTGGCAAGCAGTTCATTTTCACATCGTAAATTTTTGCATCAGCTGCACCCATTCCTTGATATGTCATACCTACCTGACTCCCCTCTGACCAGTTGTGCCCGTTCCTTCAGACATCCTACCTGCCTGACTCCTCTCTGAGCCTGGATGCCTAGAACTGAGCCGTGGCCAGCAGTACTTTTTGACATATTTAACTTTCGTTTCAGCTGCGCCCGTTCCTTGAGATGTAATATCTATCTGAATCCTCTCTGAGCCTGGATTCCTAGATTTCAACCATGGCCAGCAGTGCATTTTCACATCTTAAACTTTCGCGTCAACTATGCCCGTTCCTTAAGATGTCATATCCGCCTGACTTCTCTCTGAGCCTGGATGCCTAGGTCTCAGCTGTGGCCAGGACTGCATTTTCACAGTTTAACCTTGTGCTCCAGTTGTGTCCCATTCTTTGAGACATTAGATCTGTTTACAGTGACACATTCTTTGATTACATGTCGTTTCCATGGTTTCCTTCTGAGATGCCTCTCTGGGATGGGGTCACTGTTATCCCATTGTTCTGGCCCTTCTTTGAGGGACGGACCCAGAAGGTTGTGATCCAGGACTCCTCTTCGACTCTTTGGCTGCTGCTGTGTCGGTTCCCTCGGGGTTCTGTGTTATCCCTCACGTTGTTGAACATCTACATGAAACCACTTTGAAAGATTATCTGGATTTTAGGCTTGTGGTGTCACCAGTATGCGCATGACTCCCAACTCTATCTCTCCTTTCCATCTGATTCCCGGGAAGCTCTCTCTGGGCCTTTTCAGACGGGAGGAGTTTCTCTCTATTGCGAATAGAGCCAATTCGAATTCACGTGAATTTACTAGTTTAGTGAATTTATGTGAATTCCAGTTGCATTCGGAATGCGTTCAGATTGACTTCCCATTGCCCTAAAATGACCCCCCATTGCCTGAAATTGCGTGAGATGCTTTAATTTGCAAAAAGGTAAAACCCATGATTGCGTTCGGAATGACTTCCCTTTTGCCCGAAATTGCATGAGATACTTTAATTCGCAATAATGTGAAACCCCATGATTGCGTTTGGATTGCCATTAGATTATACTTCCAATTTCTGTCGTCTGATAAGGTCTTCTGTGCGGAACAAGTGTCTGCTGTCAGTAACGGACTGGGTGAGGGCAAACAAATTAAACCTTAATCCAGCCAAGATATAGTTGCTCCTGGTCAGTCAGAATGGAGATCAGGGAACTGGGCTTTGCCTTTAATGGATGGGGTCACACTCCTCCTGAAATCATCGGCTCCCAGCTTGGATGTGCTCCTGGACTCCACTCTGAGCCTGGATGCGCAGGTCTCAGCATTGGCCAGGAGAGCCTTTGCACATCTTAAACCTTTGTGTCCCTTTCTTGAGATGTCAGATCTGGCTATGGTGACAGGTGCCTTGATTACATCCCCTTTGGACAAATGCAATGAACTCTATGTGGGCCTGCCTTTGGAAACTGTCCAGAAACTTCTGTGGGTTCAAAACGCTGCAGCCAGAATGCTGCCCGAGGCCAGTTACAGGATACAACTCCCTTGTTAAAACAGCTCTACTGGCTACCTATTCATTTCCAGGCACAATTCAAAGTGCTGGTCATGACCTATAAAACCCTACCTGGCTTGGGTCCAGACTATTTGAGAGACTATCTCCCCATATGAACCCGCAAGAGCCCCAAGGTCTGCAGGAGAAGGCTTTCTCTTGATCCCATCAAGATTGTAGACTTGCCTGTTGAGGACATGATAGAGAGCCTTCTTGGTGGCTGCTCCCATCCACTGGAATAATAAGGCCCTTATGCTGGAGCCTTGGCTGGCCCCCTCCCTGCTGGCCTTTCGCTGCCAAGGGAAAACGTTTTTATACTTTTTTGTGCTTTTGGTACATAAGGCAGAGCAAGGTGGTTTTATGCAGCAGTTGGTTTTTCAGACTGTTTTTAACTTGTGTGTATTTGATGTGGTTTTATATTTTCTATTAATGATAATAATAATAATAATAATAATAATAATACGTTTTATTTCTAGCCCGCCCCTCTGAACGAGCGATCGGGGCGGGGTACAAAAGAGAATAACAATTAACAAAGCAAAAATGCAAAGCAGTTATAGCAACAACAAAAATACATAGTAATTATAACAAAAAATAAAATTAACAAAGCAAAATACATAACAATTAATATATCAAAACAAGTAAAAAGAAAACCTCCATTCTCAACCCCCATCCCAATCCCAAAACAATGTGAACTATACACAATCCAAAAAGAAAAGAAAAGAAAAAAAGTGTGTGGGGAGGAGAGAAGACTCCTCCTTAAGTCCAGGAGCCAAGGCATGGGAGCAGCCCAGGTGGAGGTAGGGCAAACAAACACTCTCTCAGCCAATTCTTCTCCATTGGCAGATGTTGGGGGGGGGGGAGGGAAAAAGGCCCATTCCTCCTCCTTAAGTCCAGGAGCCAAGGCATGGGAGCAGCCCAGGTGGAGGTAGGGCAAACAAACACTCTCTCAGCCGAGTCTTCTTCACTGGCAGATGTTGGGGAGGAGGGAAAAAGGCCCATTCCTCCCCCTTAAGCCCAGGAGCCAAGGCATGGGAGGGGCCCAGGTGGAGGTAGGGCAAACAAACACTCTCTCAGCCGAGTCTTCTTCACTGGCAGATGTTGGGGAGGAGCGAAAAAGGCCCATTCCTCCTCCTTAAGTCCAGGAGCCAAGGCATAGGAGTAGCCCAGGTGGAGGTAGGGCAAAAAAACACTCTCTCAGCCGAGTCCTCTTCACTGGCAGATGTTGGGGAGGAGAGAAAAGGCCCATTCCTCCTCCTTAAGCCCAGGAGCCAAGGCATGGGAGCAGCCCAGGTGGAGGTAGGGCAAACAAACACTCTCTCAGCCAATTCTTCTCCATTGGCAGATGTTGGGGGGGGGGAGGGAAAAAGGCCCATTCCTCCTCCTTAAGTCCAGGAGCCAAGGCATGGGAGGGGCCCAGGTGGAGGTAGGGCAAACAAACACTCTCTCAGCCGAGTCTTCTTCACTGGCAGATGTTGGGGAGGAGCGAAAAAGGCCCATTCCTCCTCCTTAAGTCCAGGAGCCAAGGCATAGGAGTAGCCCAGGTGGAGGTAGGGCAAAAAAACACTCAGCCGAGTCCTCTTCACTGGCAGATGTTGGGGAGGAGAGAAAAGGCCCATTCCTCCTCCTTAAGTCCAGGAGCCAAGGCATGGGAGTAGTCCAGGTGGAGGTTGGGCAAACAAACACGCTCTCAGCTGGTCTTCACTGGCAGATGTTGGAAAGGAGGGAAAGAGGGCCATTCCTCCTCCTTAAGTCCAGGAGCCAAGGCATGGGAGCAGCCCAGGTGGAGGTAGGGCAAACAAACACTCTCTCAGCGGAGTCCGCTTCACTGGCAGATGTTGGGGGGGGGAGGGAAAAAGGCCCATTCCTCCTCCTTAAGTCCAGGAGCCAAGGCATGGGAGCAGCCCAGGTGGAGGTAGGGCAAACAAACACTCTCTCAGCCGAGTCCTCTTCACTGGCAGATGTTGCGGAGGAGGGGAAAAGGCCCATTCCTCCTCCTTAAGTCCAGGAGCCAAGGCATGGGAGTAGCCCAGGTGGAGGTAGGGCAAACAAAAACACTCTCAGCCGAGTCTTCTTCACTGGCAGATGTTGGGGAGGAGGGAAAAGGCCCATTCCTCCTCCTTCAGTCCAGGAGCCAAGGCATGGGAGGTGGAGGTAGGGCAAACAAACACTCCCTTGGCCGAGTCTTCTTCACTGACAGATGTTGGGGAGGAGGGGAAAAGGCCCATTTCTCCTCCTTAAGTCCAGGAGCCAAGGCATGGGAGTAGCCCAGGTGGAGGTAGGGCAAACAAAAACACTCTCAGCCGAGTCTTCTTCACTGGCAGATGTTGGGGAGGAGGGAAAAGGCCCATTCCTCCTCCTTAAGTCCAGGAGCCAAGGCATGGGAGCAGCCCAGGTGGAGGTAGGGCAAACAAACACTCTCTCAGCCAATTCTTCTCCATTGGCAGATGTTGGGGGGGGGGGAGGGAAAAAGGCCCATTCCTCCTCCTTAAGTCCAGGAGCCAAGGCATGGGAGCAGCCCAGGTGGAGGTAGGGCAAACAAACACTCTCTCAGCCGAGTCCTCTTCACTGGCAGATGTTGCGGAGGAGGGGAAAAGGCCCATTCCTCCTCCTTAAGTCCAGGAGCCAAGGCATGGGAGTAGCCCAGGTGGAGGTAGGGCAAACAAAAACACTCTCAGCCGAGTCTTCTTCACTGGCAGATGTTGGGGAGGAGGGAAAAGGCCCATTCCTCCTCCTTCAGTCCAGGAGCCAAGGCATGGGAGGTGGAGGTAGGGCAAACAAACACTCCCTTGGCCGAGTCTTCTTCACTGACAGATGTTGGGGAGGAGGGGAAAAGGCCCATTTCTCCACCTTAAGTCCAGGAGCCAAGGCATGGCAGTAGCATGGGAGTAGCAAAACACATCTTTTCCATGGCCTGGAACGGGGTGTCCTTGGGGCTTCACAAAGTGCTTGTGCAAAAGGAGCTCCATTTTGGAGCTCCTTCCTGCACTGCTGAAAGGGCACCGCAAGCACCCTGTAGCGGCATGGCATGCACCATGATGCAATGATTGTGCATGTGAATGTACAGTGCTATTTCACAATGGCGCTGTCCATAAGAACTAGGGCTGGGGAGTGTGCAGTTGCTGCATGCTCCCAGCCCTAGTTTTGGCCCCAGGATGGCGCTTTGTCCCCGTCTGTATCAGGCAATAAAAAACCAAAGTATTGTCTGTCATCTGTTTACCCTTCCTTCCTTCCTTCCTTCCTTCCTTCCTTCCTTCCATAATTAAATCCTTAAGCCACATGTGAATTATAACTGCACTTTGTAATAATTCTAAACACAGCAGAAATCAAATTTCCCTTTGGGCACTTAAACAAAATCAAAGAATTTCCTCTCATCCATTTACCCTTCCTTCCTTCCTTCCTTCCTTCCTTCCTTCCTTCCTTCCTTCCTTTCTTCTGAAATTAAAGTTTTAAACCACTTGTTAATCCTAACTGTGATAGATAATACTAACCATATCAGAAATCAACAGACGCTTGAGAAACCAAACCACTTGTTCAAATCCCATTGATTCACTCTGCTTGGGACAAGCCATTGACTTTAGCCCAAATTCCCCTCCATTGTTCCATTTTCTGTCCTTTCTTTTCATTGCCCTCCTAACCCTTAATAAGAGCCAATGTGTAACAGCCAATATTCAGAATGATGAACTGATCGGCATAGAATGACACAGAGACTGACAGTTGGCCAAGCGCAGCCTCGGTCCTTCCGCCTTCGTTGTGCGCATCACAATGGCGCAAAAAAGTAGTCCCTGGAAACCTTGGGCCAATGGAGGGAAAAGTGGCCTAATTGATTTTAGTATGAATTTTTCAATGCATTTGTGATTTAATTGTTATTTTAAGGGTAGAATTTGGGATTACTATATACAGTATTGTTATTTTACTATGCATTGGACTTTTTACTGTAAGCCACTTCATTCCTAGTCAGAGTAGGCAGGATATAAATAAAAGTTGTTGTTGTTGTTGTTGTTAATTATTAAGTGTTGCAATCCATTGCGAGATATTTGCTGGGGAAGTGACTATTGCTCTGTTAGTAGACAAACTGGTTTCACACACACACACACACACATATATATACATACATACACACATACATGCACACGCACACACACTTTCGAATAAAATCTCAGAAATACACACACATGCGCAGATTTTGGAATAAAATCGCAGTGGTTTATGAAAAACCAGACTGAAAAAAAGGAAAAGGGCATGCAGACTCCACAAGTGTGGAAATACTGGCATAAGTGTGGACATACCGGCTTCACAGAAATATGTGTGAACATAAGTGTGTGTGTGTGTGTGTGTGTGCACATGCACACAGGCACACACACACACGCACACGTTGGGAAAAAAAATCTTTGTGGTTTTTGGAAGACTGGATTGGAAAAAACAAAAAGGCATAGGGCCTTATCACACCAGACCAATTTTGGATTGAAGCTGAAGTGACCTTGGAACTGATTTCTCTGAATTCTGGGGTGACTTTGGATTGACTTTGGATTGGCTTTGGAGAATGGCTTCACAGTAACAGCATTCACGTGTGATAATAATTCAGTGCTCATTCATGTGAATTCACTTGGATGGATGCGGAGTGACTCTGGATTGGGGCTGCAAAAACCTTCGTCTGATAAGGGCCCTACAGATCCCACACGTGGGGACAAATGGGGCTAAGTGTAGGCGTATTGGACATATATACAGTCCTCCCTCCATATTCGCAAGGGTTAGGGGAATGAGACCCTCGCGAATATGGAAATATTGTAAATACCTCCACCATCACCCCCCTTCGAATCCGGTTAAAGGGAAGGGTGACCGGGGGAAGCGGAGCAGGAGCCTGTTCTCCTTTTTTGCTACCCTCCCATCCCTTGATCTGGCTCCCTGCCCCTTTCCCAGCCAGATCGCATCTTTCCATAGGGGTCAATGGGGCAGGATCTATTCCCCCCCCCCCAGTCCCTTTCTCAGCAGGATCTCTGCCTGGGCTGTTCCTCCTCCCTTGGCCTGCTCCATTGACCCCCTTTGGACAGTGCAGGGAGCAATGGGGCAGGCAAAGGGTCCCGGGGGAATGGATCCTTGTCCTTGGCCGGCCGGGAAAGAAACGGAGTTGGCTCCTGGGCTTTTGCTCCTGAAAATAAAAGCCCTGGAGGGAGAGGAAGGAGGAACACCCAGGCGAGCGGCCTTGACCTCGCGAATAATCAAAAACATGAGTCTCAAGACCACGAATCGGGAGGGCCAACTGTAGGTAGTTCTACTGATGCAGCCTAAAATAGCATTGGCCTTTTTAGCTGCTGCATCGCACTGTTGACTTATGTTCAACTTGTGGTCTACTTGGACTCCTAGATCCCTTTCACATGTATAAGTTTCCTTAAGCCAGGTGTCCCCATCCTATATCTGTGCATTACATTTTTCTGCCCTACGTGCAATACCTTACATTTCTCTGCATTGAATTTCATTTTGTTAGCGTTGGCCCAGTTTTCTAATCTATTCAGGTCATTTTGAATTTTGATCCTGTCTTCTGGAGTATTGGCTACTCCTCCTAATTTGGTGTCATCTGCAGATTTGATAACTAGGCCCCCAATATTGTCATCCAAGTCATTGATAAAGATGTTGAATAGCCCTGGGTCCAGGACTGAACCCTGTGACTTGCTCAAGGTTGCCAAGTGGGTTTCAATGCTGAGCTGGGAATTGAATCCTGATCTCCAGAGTCAAGAGGGCCAATGTGACACAGAGGTTTGAGTGTTGGCCATCTGCTGGGCGTGCTTTGATTGTGAGTTCATGCATGGCAGGAGTTGGACTGGATAGCTCTTGGGAGTTTCTCCCAGCTCTAGGATTCTATGACTCTATGGCTTTGGAGACCAGGGTTCAGTTCCCAGCTTGGCCATGAAACCCACTGGGTGATTTTGAACAAGTCACAATGTCTTAGCCTCAGCTCATGGAAAACCTCCTCTGAACAAATCTTGCCTAGAAAACCCTCTCCCAACTCAATGGGGCAGTACAGACCACCCGAAAGGGGCAGTTGTACTTGTCCCAAGAAGAGGCGAGATGGGGCCAGGGCTGTCTCACTGGCAGTCCTAGGGGCCCCATTTCGCCGCTTCTGCAGGCCATGGAGAAGCGGTGAATTTCTGCTTCTTCGCAGGGTGCAGCGGGTGCCCTGGGTGGGCTCACCGCCGTGGCCCCTTTCTCCTCAGGGTCCTTGGCGTGGCCGTTTAAAAGTCGCGCCAAGGACCCACAGCAAAAAAGGAGCTCAGTTTTCAAGCTCCTTTTTCCGCCGCGGAAAGGGCGCACTTGGTGCCCTCATGCGGTGCGATGTCGTCAGGCATGCACAGTGTTATGTAAAAGTTGCGCAAGCCATGACATCATGGCGCACCCATATGGACGCCGCCACTTTAAAATACGTGTGAATGCTGCACCCTCTCTAACCCTAATCGCACTGGAAAGGCACTTTTTTTTTTTTTTGCCCATCTGTATTGGGCCTATGATTTTATGAAAACTCTGCGAAGTCTGTGGAGTTCCCATAATTTGACCGGTGTCTTGGCCGCACGCACGCAGACAGAGAGAAAAAGGTTTGCAGAAGTGACTTCATAAATCTGCAGAAGTTGCTTTGGGAAAAGGAAAAAAGATGTTGAGGAACTGGAGCATGTCCAGAAGAGGGTGACTAAAATGGTGAAGGGTCTGGAAACCATGCTTTTCAAGGAAAGACTTAGGAAGATCGGGATGTTTTGTCTGGAGGAAGATATGGTTCAGAGGTGAATACATAGCCCTGTTTAAATATTTGAAGGGTGTTACATTGAGGAGGGAGTAAGCTTGTTTTCTGCTGCTCCATAGAACAGGACCCAGAACAATGGATGCAAGCTACAGGAAAAGAGATACCACCAGAGTCTGGTGGAGTCTCCTTCGTTGGAGGTCTTTAAGCAGAGGCTGGATGGCCATCTGTCGGGGATGCTTTGATTGGGAGTTCTTGCATGGCAGGGGGTTGGACTGGATGGCCCTTGGGGTCTCTTCCAACTCTAGGATTCTATGATTCTATGCATTTTCCGGCAATGGGAAGTCCTTCCAAACACAGTCGTGGGATTTCATGCTTGAGAAACTTGCTTGAGAAACTATCACACACAATTTCGGGCAATTTCAGGCAATGGGAAGTCATTCTGAAAGCGATGCAGCGTCAATACGCAATCACGTAAATTAGCCGAACTAGCGAATTCACTCATTTCCGAACTGGCCCCACTTTCATTTCTTTCAAAATTGAGAGAAATTCCTCCCATGTGATAAACTCCTAAGATTCTATGATCCTATGAAAGCCCTACAACATTCCCATTCCTTATCAGTTTGCAAAGGCCTGCCGGGTTTGGTTCCAGGACCCCTCATGGATACCAAGCCCCATAAATACAATCCACGGAATCCCCATAAGTTGACAGGTGACTTGAAGGCATGCTCGCACACCAAGAGAAAAAGTTTTGCAGAAGTGGCTTCGTAAATTTGCAGAAGTGGCTTTGGACAGAGGAACACCAAAACGGCCTCTCTGTTAAGACTTATTCTTTCCGCCAGCTCCAAAGGCCTCCAAGATGCCACATGCCGGGGGACATCTGGGGAGTGTTAGCCGGATCCATTTCTCCACCGTCCTCTTGTTCCAATAATAGACCTGCCTTTCACCCCTTGGACATTCGGCCTTCCACTTCCAATCCCATTCTGCGGTCTCGGTTTCTGTCTGGAGGAGATCCGATCAGAGCCCCTCCTGGGCAATTTGGGCCCCGGCAAAGTTTTGGAAGGGGCACATCCAGACGTTTGCCAGTCGCAGATTTGCAAAACAGGTAGAGGGTGCGAAGAGGTGACTGCGGACCGTCCCGGTAAGCACCTACGATGGTGGCTTTGGGCTGGGCAGGAAAGGGGGTTAAAAGAGATTTTAAACTTTAACTTTGAATAATGTCATGTAATAATGTAATGTTTTTAGTTGTGGGAATTGTTGAATTGTCTTTTAAAAACATGTATTCTGCATGTTTTATAGTATTTTCACTTGGACTGTTTCAGATTTGTAAGTCACCTTGAGTCCCTGTACTGGGAGGAAGGCGGGATATCAATAAACATAAACATAATAATATGTCTGTCCGAGCCTGAAGAGAAACTCCAAAATCCCAATTGAGAGAAATGAATATTTGGATTTAATACACAAATAAATATGTGTCCATATATATATATATATATATATATATATGAAGCTAGTAGAAATAGAATCAAGAGTTTAGCCTTTAAAATATGGTTTTTAACACATTCTGTAAAAGAGCGTTCAGACTCCAGGCCCCCGATGGTGGCTGCTGTTATTTTTTTAACCCAAAATAGCTAGAAATCCTTGATGCCAAGAATATTGTGGGGGTTTTTTTGTTTAGGACAAAAGAATAGTTATTAAACAACTTGTAACAATTTTGTTGGTCTGGAAGTGTCAGAGAACATACAAGGGCAGCCTTGGCAGGGAGGAGATAGATAATAACCTAAAAGAGAGATTCCATTTATTTAGTATATATTTTATTTTATTTTATTGTTACCCCGCCTTTCTGCCAAGTTGGGACCCAAGGCGGCTCTCAATATAATGAAAGGGAGAATGAACAGCTAATAATGAGACTATGATTTTAATTGTTGTTTTAATGTGTTTTGTATATATCTTGTTAGCCACCTTGGGTCGCACTTTGGGAGAAAGACAGGATACATTTTTAAAAATAATAATAATTTTTAAAAACTTTGAGTTAGTGTTTGGACACTGCGTTTAGTGGTTCCTATGTAGACTTGTCCGCAGCTGCACCGTATGCGGTAAACTCCTGCGGCCGCAAGAGTGTCTCTCCAGTCCTTCACTGACAGCAGCATTTGCTGGATTTTCTTGGTTGGTTTGTAAACCATTTGGAGGTTGTGCTTCCTCCCCGTTCTGTCTGTGACTCCTTTGATGTATGGCAAAAATACCTTTCCTTTGGGTGGTTGCTTGTCTTCACTTCTCTCGGGTTCTCTGGGTCTGGCAGCCCTTCTGATGTCTGGAGTTTACCGTATACGGTGCAGCTGCGGACAAGTCTCCATAGGGACCACCAAACGCAGTGTTCAGACATCAAGGAACACAAGAGGCACTGCAGACTGGGTCAGCCGGAAAAATCAGCAGGAGCAGAACATGTTGTAAACCATCCTGGGCATAAAACGCTGTTTGAAAATAGTGAAATTCTGGATCGTGCCAACAACTATCAGGTCAGAATGCACAGGGAAGCCATTGAAATCCATAAACACCTGGACAACTTCAGGAGGAAAGAAGAAACCCTTAAAGTAAAAAAAAAAAGGTTTGGCTCCCAGTCCTGAAAACCAGCAAAATCAGGACCCAGGAAATGCAAATCAAAACAGGATCAGGGGTTTTCCCAGCAGACAATGGATCTCTAACTAAAAAGACACAAATCCTCTTTGCCTATCCTCCCATTCGGAGACCTTGCCATTCAACATCAGAAGAATACACAGATTAACATGGAAATCACTCCTCCCAACCTAGAGACACACAGTATATATATGTATGTATGTATGTATATATATATATATATATATATACACACACACACATACCCCACTCTCTTCCATGCCAGCATTCTCTGAAAATGCCAGCCACAGATGCTGGCAAAATGTCAGGAATAAACTCTTCTAGAACATGGCCACATAGCCCGAAAAACCCACAACAAAATATCAAAGAATATTAAGTTTACATTGTAATAAAAATTAAGAATATTTTGTTAGGCCTTTTTGGTCAATGTATTAAGGGAATAGAATGTGTAAGAAATTTAGAACAACCGTATGAAATCTAGGTTTTCTAATGATGTTTATTTTCTGGATATAAAACTACAAGTTTGGTTCATAAGATGTTGCAGGAAAAATATATAAGTTTACGCAGTAAGTAGATTAATAAATATATGTGTATATATGTATGGCTATATATTAATAATATATATGTGTGCGTATGTATACACACACACACACACACACCAAACAAGAGGGTTCTGCCAAAAACTGTAAATGAACAACCATATAAAGAAATAAACAAGTGACTGAACTTGGGAACAGAAAAGCCAGTGTAATTTCTAAAAGGGTAGCAATACCCCACTGAGAAATGTGCAAAATGCTAAAAATAGCATTTTTAAAAAGCTAAAACTCAAGGCCAGACACGCTTCGACTACAGTCTTCCTCAGTGGCCTATATGTATGCAAAATATATAAAAATATAAATCAAATCCTCTGCTCACGCAATGTGACTCTGTTAAATTCAAAGGGGGTCTTGGAGATGTCTCATCCGCAGGGTTGCCATGGGTTGAAATCAACCCTAGGGCCATTAACAACAACAACAAATCTATATTATTATTATTCACAGTGCCATACAATGCTCATTCATTTAGACTCAAAGGTGCTGCGAGATCCCTTTCATACTGATATTCCAGACTAACATGCCCACTGTATATAAACATGTAAAAGTCTAGAAATTTTAGTCTAAAAATTGACCCCCAAAAACCAGAGTTGACTTATCCACGAGTCAATATAAGCACTGTACTTTAACTCTCATTTTAAAAAAGGAACCATCTCCTGGTGAAAGGGAAGCGTGTAATTTGTCTTGGAAGCACGGATCCACCGTTACTCTCTCATCCATCCAGCCTTTAGTGTGAACGCAAACAATTGTGCCTGCTGGAATTTCCTAAGTTCTTGGGCACTGTTTCCCTTTGCTTTATCCTTTAGACCCTTTGTTACATGCCCCTAAGTATTACCCTCGACTTATCCATGGGTCATCGAGTTATACATGAGGTTGACTTTTAGTTGAGTATATACGGTATATCAATAATAATAATAATGCACCAAGAAAACTCCCTTTTCTTTCTTGCTTCCAGACTAAGCAAGGCATGCATCCTCTTCTTGCTGGAGCCTTGCACAAGGGGTGTGACGCATGGATGGCTGGGTTCCCACAGCTGTCAAGAAGCCCCCGCTGGCACCACTGACAGCTGCTACCCGTGGCCATGGAAACAGTGCCGGGCCGCCTGGCATGAAGAAGGCAGGAGCAGACAACTGAAGGAAGGGACCTGGATTGACAAAGGATCTCACGCCATCTCTAGCAAGGCTCCTTAGCACCGGGCATTGTAAAGCTGGAAGCTGGGCACAGGTCACCCACCCAGGGATTGTAGCCCTTGGCACCAATTTTTTTGGCACAGTGGATTCCAACAGTGCCGGAGATTGTGAGACTGACAGGGGAAGAGGAGAAACAACATGTTGCTGAGCTATCTGGTGCTGGAAATAAGCATCAGAGCATCTGTCTGATCCTTCTTAGAAGCAGGTGGCCTGGGTGGCCTGGGGTCTCCATCCTTGGATGTCTGCTGCAAATAGAAGGGGATAATATTGCAGGGAACCCTTGCCTTGTTCTGGAGTAAGGGGTGCCAACTGCAAAGGAACCTATCTGATTTGGGGATCTTCTGAAAGAGGCTGTTTTCAAAACCTTGGATAGAGGACCAGAGCTAGTGCTCTCTGTATGCGTCCTTGCCACCAAACTCTTGCGGGACTCCTTCTCGGTCTCCAGGATTTGGCTTCTTTTAAGACCTCTCCCTGCTTGAACTTCATCAGGACAACAAAGATATCATCAGCAAGATCTCAGAATGACAGGTAGGCACATTATTATTATTATTATTATTATTATTATTATTATTATTTTATATCCCACCTTTCTCCCAATAATGGGACTCAAGGGGGCTGATGACAATTTAAACCATGCAGGTTAAAAAACAATAACACTGCAATAGTTAAATGAAAGCACACAGTTAAACAATCCTATAAACTATCTAAGTATTAAAAATACTTGTCGTTATGTGCCTTCAAGTAATTTCTGAATTATGGCAACCCTAAGGTGAACCCATCATGGGGTTTTCTTGGCAAGGTTTGTCCAGAATCTCTCTGAAGATGACAGCCACAGATGCTGGTGAAACATCAGGAATAAACTCTTCTAACATGGCCACGTAGTCTGAAAAACCCACAAAAAACTATGGATGCTGGCCATGAAAGCCTTCGACTTCACATTTGTCCAGAAGAGTTTTGCCATTGCTTTGAGGCTGAGAGAGAGTGACTTGCCCAAGATCACCCAATGGGTTTCCATGACTGAGCAGAGAGTTGAACCCTGATCTCCAGGGTTGCTGTCCAACATTCAAACCTCTACGCCACACTAGCTCTCTAATAAAAAAATCCCCCCAAAAGTTAAATGGAAATATAAAACTACATATTCCTATATTAAAACCCTTGAAAATACTAAAATGCATTAAAACAATAAAAAATTTAAATTGCATGCAGAGATGTAGAGATACGTGGCTACCACCAATTATCAGCAAAGGTCAAAACAGAGCCCAGAGTCAATCAATCTCTCGATGCCCAGTAGATACAGGTTGAGTCTCCCTTATCCAGAAATCCCAAAATCTCATATACTCCAAAAAATCAAAAACATTTTTCATGTGTGGCTGAGACAGCGAAAACTTTTTCTTTCTGGTGGTTCAATGTACACAACTTTTGTTTCATGCACAAAATTATACAAAAATATTATGTCTAAAATTACCTTCAGGCTATGTGTATAAAATGCATATGAAAGAAAAAGGGAGCACTTTTATCCATTTTTATGGACATCACATATGAAACATAAATGAATTTCATGTTTAGACTTTGGTTCCCATTTCCAAGAAATCTCAAATCCAAAACAGTTCTGGTTCCAAGCATTTCGGATGAGGGAAACTCAACCCTGTACAGTACCACCATTTAAAAGTAGGATTAAACTAAAAAAATAATATTCTGAAATTTAACAATTATAGATAATAATAGCAATACTAAAAATGCAAACACATTAGATAGATACACGTATTGATCGCTTTCAGTCTGTTTAGAATTCGGTCCCATCTCTAAGATATCTCATTATGTACTTATATGCAAGTACAAGTATTTCAAAGTCCAAAAAATATTCTGAAATACATTTATATCCAGCTCTACATGCCACTTATATCCAACAATACATGCATGCATACTCATTATGTACATATATGCAAATACATTTGTTCCAAAGTCCAAATAAATCCGAAATCCCAAGCACTTCTGGTCCCAGGCATTTCGGATAAGAAAGGCTCAACTTGTACTCTTTTTGGTTCTGCTTCTTGGTTCTGCTTCAGGGTCCAGTAACAGTGAGACTTTGGCTACCTTGTACCTTGTTATTAGTATTCTCTATTCAAAATTAGGGTTGCCCCCTCTTCCATTTTGGGATAGGACAGAGCAGGAGGATTATGAGTTTCTCTGCATAATTTAGGGATAGGAAGGAGTGCTTTAAAGGGAAGGCTTTTGTTAAAAATCAGGGTCTTGGGACTCAACCCTTCAGAGGAAACTTCATGCCTTCCAACTGTTCTGATCTGGCAGGGATAATCCCGATTAATCCTCCGCCATCCCACTTTTTCAGATGCTTTTGAAATGTCCCGGTTTCTCTCTCCTCCTCCCACTTTCCCCTTTTGTCCTCATCTTGCTTCAAATGCTGCAAATTTAAAGTGCAAAAGGAGTTTGCACTCCATTAATTCTGCAGAGAGGAGAGGAGAGCAACAGGCAGATTCTTGTCCTTCCCAAGAGGTTCAGGCAAATGCAATCTGCTGCAGTCTCTCCTAGCTTGCCTGCTCTTCCTTGTTAACATCTTTTGCCATCTTCGCCACACTCTGATGTTGCTCGGCCACATATGTCCCGATTTTCATCTGTGAAATGTTGGAGGCTGACCTCAGGCAAGTTGCACTCTCTCAGCCTCATGGGAAGGCAACAGCAAACCTCCTCTGAACAAATCTTGCCAAGAAAACCCCAAGATAGGGTTGCCTTAGGGTCGCCATACAAGGGAAATGACTTGAAGAGACACAACACGCACACATGTTTGACAGCCCCAGTGACCATAGACAAAAGTGAAGAATGCTGGGATTTGCAATCCATTAAATGTCCAGAAGGCTGCATGCTTCTCTCCCTTGGTTTAAATCCAGCTGATATTGCCAGTCTTGTGGGAAAGATGAGTATGAATAAAAGTGATTGATTGATTGATTGATTGCTCTGCTTAGGTAGACACATTGAAATAATGGGAACTTTTGAAATTATCACTTATATTTCTCCCATTGATTCAGTTCAAATGCTGTTCTTGGGTCAGCTAATTGGATTTAGGCCTTTGAAACCACATTTTGTTTGGTTAGAAGTTTTATTTTGTTGTTGTTGTTCAAGGTGTTGTTGTTGTTATTGTTGAAAAATTTGGTACTGCTTTAGATCTTATAGATGTTTAAGGCGAACACTTCATTGACAGGTGGTTTTGTTGGGGGCTTCAATAGGAGTGTAGCATCTAGACTGACTGAAGGAATAGTGCCACTCTATTTTGCTTTGGTTAGATCTTACGTGGAATATGAGTGTCTAGTCCTGAGCTCTATAATTCAAAAGGACGTTGAGAAGCTGGAGTGGGTCCAGAGGAGGGCAACCTTGGAGCATGAGCCAACAGTCTGATGCAGCAGCTAAAAGGGCCAATGTGATTTTAGGAAGCACCAAGAGAAGTCCAGTGTCTAGATCAAGGGAGGTAATAGTGCCACTTTATTCTGTTTTAGTCAGTCCTCACCTGGAATAATACTGTGTCCAGCTCTGGGCAACACAATTCAAAAAGGATGTTGAGAAACCGGAGTGTGTCCAGGGAAGGGCAACCAAAATGGTGAAGGATGTGGAAACCGCAAAGCCCTATGAGGAGAGACTTAGGACCTTATCAGATGGGAGGAATTTCTCTTTATTGCGAATGGAGCCAATTCGAATTCACTTGAATTTGCTACCGGTAGTTTAGTGAATTCACGTGAATTCCCATTGCGTTCAGAATGCATTCAGAACGACTTCCCATTACCCGAAAGTGACCCCCTCCATTGCCCGAAATTGTGTGAGATACTTTAATTCGCAATAACGTGAAACCCATGATTGCGTTCGGATTGCCATTAGATTATACTTCCAATTTCCGACGTCTGATAAGATCCTTAGGGAGCTGGGTATGTTTAGGCTGGAGAAGAGATGGTTAAGAGGTGACATGATAGGACTATTTTAGCCTTTGGTGTCATATTGAGCATGGAGCAAGCTTGTTTTCCGATGCTCCAGAGACAAAGACATGGAACAATGGATGCAAGCTGCAGGAAAAGAAATTCCAGCTAAACATTAGAAAGAACTTCCTGACAGTAAGAGCTGTTCGATAGTGGAAGACAATCCCTCAGAGTGTAGTGGAGTCTCCTTCCTTGGAGGTCTTTAAGCAGAGGCTGGATGGCCATCTGTTGGGGACGCTGTGATGGAGAGTTCCTGCATGGCAGAAGGGGGTTGGACTGGATGGCCCTTGGGGTCTCTTCCAACACTATACTATGATTTGTGCCCCTTTGGGATAGTTGTAGCGGCATCCTGAATTGCCATTGTCATGTTATGGCATTTTCTCAGCAGATGCCTCTTAATGACCGCCTTGTGTGCCAACCTGCGGTCTATTGACTGGAGCGAGCAGGTGGGCATTTTTGCCCTGAGATTGGTGTCCTTCTGTGTGGCCAAAACTGCTGATGATGAGTGAGATTTGGGTCTTGTTTTCTTTCAGATAGCATTTCACAGTTGCTGGGTTGGCACACAGCATTCTGTATTTGGGCCCACAACGGACACACCATCTGCTCTGTGCATATTAAGGGCATGCATTTTTTTTAAACAAAATCTCTTTAGCTACATTCACACTGCAGAAATAATTCTCGTTGATGCCACTTTTTAATTCAGCGCTATGGAGTCTTGGGATTTTAAGTTTGCCGTGGCACTAGAGCTCTCAGACAGAGAAGGATAATTGGCCCACAAAGCTATAAATCTTGGATTCCATAGCATTGAGCCATGGCAGTTGAAGTGGTGTCAAGCTGGATTATTTCTGCAGTGTAGATGCAGCCGAAAAGACAGTTTTAAAAAATGCATGGCTTTAATATGCACAGAAATAATCCTGGTTGACACTGCTTTAACTGCCATGGCTCAATCCTATGGAACTCTGGGATTTATAGTTTTCTGAGATATTTAGCCTTCTCTGCCAAAAAGATTTGGTATTTAGCATGGAGCCATGACAGTTAAAATGGTGTTGATCAGTATTAGTTTTGCAGTGTGGCTGCATCTATACACTGCAGAAATAATCGTGGTTGACACTACTTTAACTAGCATGGCTCAGTGCTATGGAATCCTGTGATTTGTAGTTTTCTGGCATGTTTAGCTTTCTCTGAATGAGAGCTGTGGTTCCACAATAAACTGCAAATCCCAAAATCCCATAGCATTGACCATGACATTTCAAGCAGTATCAGCCTGTATTATATTTCTGCAGCATGGATGCAGCCTTTAGTTTTCCTTCAATCTCCCTAATGTTTCAAGATCAACAAAATCCAGTTGCTCGTGTACACGTTGGGAACCCCTTTTGTGCACCTTGCATTCCCCCCCAATTTCTCAGGAGATCAGAGGAATGAATACGATCAAAAGCCTGAGTAATTCTTTAATATATGACAACATCAGCAAGAATACTGTTTGCTCAAACCTGGAAACACTAACAGGAAGCACTATCAGTGGAAAGGATAAAGCAATTGAAAACTTCTTGAAAAATCGGAACTCTTTTATGAATTTTTTTTTTTGAGCAATAAGAAATCAAATAATGTAATAATATGTGGCGATGGCTTTTAGTTACAGTTAGCCCTCCATTTTCGTGGGGGATCTGTTCCGGACCACCACCCGCCGCGAAAATGGAGACTCGCCAATATTCAAGCCCCATAGGTTTGAATGGGGTGTGTGCCACGGGGACGCGCCCCAATCAAAATAACGGAGGTCACCCTTCCGTGAATATCCGAGACCGCGGATCTCAAGTCCGTGAGAATGAAGGGGTGCCGGTATTTTAATAGGATTGTTTAGTTGGGTCAGTAATGGTAGAATAATTTTGTTTTCTTATTGCAATCAGGATTAGGGAGTTCATAGACCTATTGTGTAGCAGTTCTTTTTCTTTGGTCTTTTTTGTTGTTTCTTTCTGTTTCTTTAATCTTTTGTTCATGCAAAAGTTAATTTTGGGGCGGGGGGGAAATAAAAAGGCTTGACTTTAATTAAAGCCCCAATTCCCTGAAGAGGAGATCTCTGAGTCATCGCTCATCGGGGCTTCATAATTGCAAGCTGGGAGCTGGTTTCGTGGCAGTCAGGCTTGGCATCTGAGACAGGTTGATGGCGGAACGTCAGCTCTTCGTGAAACATCAAAAACATAGCCGTGTCAGGCTGGAAAACCACTCTGCAAAGGGATCTTGCACTCCCTTTGAGAATAAATGCAAGACAAGTTGGTGGCATGCGCTTTTGTAGACTTAGCCATGGATTCCTCAGATGCATGGGGCAGGGTGAAAAAGTCCACGGACAGACAATGGCCTGATTGCCTCTTCTTTTTAAACCAGATCGCAAATCAATTTGAACAGGTTCAAACGACCCTGGTTCCCACTTAAACCACATCGCTGAAATGAAGGGAAGTGCGCTAGACCCATTTGACCCGTGTCTTTTTGATGCTGATGTTTTCTGTTTCTTTTTCAATAAATCGATTCTGTGCAAGTGTGAACCAGATGCAGGTCGGAATCGATTTAAATTTGCCCTTCGGCTGGTTGGAGCGGGTCCATTTTGAATCGATTCATGCATGAATGTGAGCCACAAGTGGATTATTTTAGAGGAAAAAATGTAACCAGGGCAAATGTAGTGGGAACCACACTCCGCTGTCGAATCGGATCGCACACAGATTTATATGTAAGTGGGAATGAGGCCCTATAGAGCAGTCTGTGACTGCATCCACACTGCAGAAATAATCTGGTTTGATGACATTTTAATTGCCATGGCTCAGTACTATGAAATACTGAAAATAGTAGTTTGTTGTGGCACCTGAAATCCATCGCACTGAGCCATGGCAGTTAAAGTGGTGTCAAACGAGATTATTTCAGCTTTGTGGATGCAACCTGAATGCAAGAATGTTGGTAGGAATGCAAAACCTTGTGCGGATGGAGATGAGGTGACATGTTCAACTTTATCTATGGGCACTGAGGTCCAAAGGCAGGAGGAAGGTTCCTCCTTTCTTCTTCCTTAGCTTCCTCGTTTCTTTACAGTCATTGTGGTCTCAGGGCTCACAATCCACTCTGTTTTGCATCTGATCTCTGTTGTAGAATAGATTCTTAACCTATCTCCTCAAGTGAGTGAGAAAAATTAATCCTCTGATTTCACCTAGATATGGGAACTGCCCTTTGAGTTACGGTTTCTGTCTTAAGGACTGTACAGATTGGGGCCACAGCAACTGCACGCTGTGCACTCCTTTTTGCACCATGGAAAGGGCGCCACAGCCATTGGCGCCACGGCTTTTTGGCACTCCTTTGCTGCTGTGTCATCTGGATGCCGTGCCAGAGGAGCACCGTGATGCCACCCACCATATGATCAGATGCACGGCATGACAGCGGTGTCAGGGCAGCATTAGGGCGTGTGTTGTGTGGACGCCATGCCCCCACTCTGCCCTGATGCTGGAGTTTATTGCCAGTCTGTACAGACTCTCAATTTCCGAACAGGAAACTAAGGGGCTGCGTGTACTGGCCATTAGGGCCAGCCTAGCAGTGGAATCGGGGCATAGTGTTCATATGGTGCATGGTGTCATGGCATCCTCTGGTGCTCCATCCACATGACATCGCACTGACGGAGTGCCTTAAAGCCATGGTTCCATGGCTATCGCACCCTTTCCAAGACACAAAAAGGAGAAAACTTTTTGCAGCTCCTTTTTGCGTCCTGGAAAGGCCATATGGGGCCGCAGCATGCAGTTGCCGTGGCCCAAATCTGGCTGTAAAAGCCGCGGCTGCAGGCCACCCCTTAGGGGCATTCTACACAGCCCCTATCCCTTGTGTGTGTTTGAATAACATCCACCTCTGAGAATTCCTCACCTAAGAAAACCTGATGAAATTCACGGAGCCACCATGTGTCGACAGGTTACCTGAAGGCACAAACACAAACATGCATGCACGCCTAGTTCATCTTTGGGGTTGATGTTAAAGCATCTTTTAAAGCATCTAGTGGCTCCGGGTTATTTAAGCATCGAATGAACCAACCAATGAGCCACAGTTGGTTGTTTGCATGCTAGGAGAGCTGGTTTGGGGATGAGTATTTGGCTCATCTCTCCTGCTGCAGTTTGCTTTTGTCTCAGCCTCCTGGGAAGGGCAAGATTCTGACCTCTCCTCTTCTCTTGCTGATTTAATGGAGTACAAACTACTTTTGCACTTTGAACTCAGTTTGCAGCAATTGCAACAAGCTGAGGACAAAGGGGACAAGTAGGAAGAAGAGAGAAAAACTGGGACATTTTAAAAGCAGTTGAAAGAATGGAAAGGTAGAGGATTAATCGGGACATTTCCTAAATTACGGCAATGAGACGGTATGTATGCCCTGCCCATGCAAGTACAAAACTACCCTTTCCCACATGGCAGAGTTGAATTGGGCCCTTTCTTTTGGCCATAGGGAAAGCGAATACACACTCAATGAAGATGGCTTAGCTCTCTGTTTTTGCAGCCTTCATCATTGTTTAATATGACATTTCCCACTTCCCCCCTCGGGCCATTTGCTTTCAAGTACTAAGTCCAGCGAATTAGAAACACATCAGGCTAGCAGACACTTATAAATGTTAATGATGCTTCTGAGCAAGCTTCGGTGGCGGCGGTGACATTAGGAGGAAAGGGAAGTTGTGGCTGGTCGATGGCATAAACATTGGTGCAATCTGCTATCTTTCCCGTCCTTTATTTTATTTGCAGGGATGTAAATATGAGTGGGCAGAGAAAATGACCCGTCCTGTGCAGAATCTGGCTTCCCAGATTGCATTTAGCTAAAATCTCTGGTTAGCCATGCTGCAGAGTTAATGCAGTTTGACACTGCTTTAACTGTCATGGCTCCATCCTATGCAATCTTGGGATTTGTAGTTTGTTATGGCACCAGAGCTCTCTGAGGAGGAAGGCTAAATATCTCACAAATCTACCAATCTCAGGATTCCATAGCATGGAGCTATGGCAGTTAAAGTGGAGTCAACTTGGATTAATTCCACGGTGCAGATGCAGCCTCTGATGCTAGCAATGCAAAGGGATGGTGGTGGTGGTAGTGGATGGCACAGAAACCCATGCACCCGTCAGTGTTGTAGCAATGTGGATATAAAAAATAGGTGTTACTCAAGGTTATTTCTATTGTGGTGGGAGAATGAACACATTGCTCCCGCAGATAATAATTCTGCCCGTGAAATTTTCCATCTGTTCCCAAATTTTCAGCAATGCAGAGAGAAGGAAGCAACACTGACCAAAGTGTCTGCGGTAGACCTCCGAGCCAGACTGAAGACAGGGATGATGCCTTCCTACATGATTCGACTAAACTTTCCAGTTGGAGGGATATACATATATATAGTAGTAATGGGAGACTTCAGCTCCATTATTCTAGCTTGTATTACTATCTACTGTTGTTATTTTTTAGATTGTATGCCACTGGCAGGTTTTATTATGCTTATCGATTTTATCAATTATATGTACGGGGCTGTGCAAATTTACAGTGCTTTATAAAATGTAATCATCATCATCATCATCATCATCTTCATCTTCATCATCATCATCATCATCATCATCTCTGTTATTAGTTCTGCATAAGAGCTAGTGAAAGGAAGGCACTGCTGACCCTGGTAAGGAATCTAACTCTGTGGAGAGACATAGAATAGCTATTTGGAGATGCCAGTGCACATGGCTGCAAAACAGGAGGTTTACCCCTTCAGTCCCTGTTTGCGTGCTCACTCAATCTGCCATTTAGGATCACAGTTGGTTTCTGGACACAGTTCAAACAGCTTCTCTCTCGTCCCTCGGGACCATCCCAGACCCCCTGACCTCTTCTTCCATTTTGGGGCAAGATCCTGCAGCGGAGTTGTGTAGTGTAGAATTCCTCTGTGTGAAAAAGTCCTAAGAGCTGTTCAACAGTGGAAGACATTCCTTCGGAGTGGTGGAATCTCCTTCTTTGGAGGTCTTTAAACAGAGACTGGAGGGCCATCTGTCAGGGATGGTTTAACTGTGAGTTCTGCATGGCAGAAACACTGCATGGCAGAAACCAAGAGCCCTTGGGGTCTCTTCTTGCTCTGTCATTCTAAGCCCACCTGCCACAACTCCCTTGAGTGCTCTGGAGTTTTCCCATTTGGCTCTACCTGCCTTTTCTGCCCCCAGTCTCTGCTTTGGCCTTTTCCATCCCTCCAGTCTCATCCTCCCGTGGGAAGTTTCATCCGCTGCTGTCGGTCTTGGAGCAACCCAACCGTGGCGTCCTGACAGCTGCTTTCATGGATGCCAGGCTCTGACAAGGCTGCCTCTCCCAATGGGAACCTGGAGCTGAGAAGCTGCATCTGATCCTGGCAGCCCTCCCTTGGCACACTCCTAGCTGACATCTCCCATTGGCATTTTAGAAGATGGGCTCCCCGGGGATGCAGAGGAGGAGGAGGAGGGCAGGGAGTGGGCTGCTAATGAGAGACCGGCACTTTCCAAGCTGAGATGGCACCTTGGAGCCCCTGCCTGGTGCCATCTGTGCCAGCTATTCCTTAACCCCCACCTTTTATATCTCCCTCCTTCTCACCACCTCACAAACAAAACAAAACCCAAAAATAGCCCAGAAGGAAGGCAGGAGGCCAGAGAAAGCCAACCCTAGGGCCCTTCTCTGTTCCCAAACCAGGCCTCTCCTGCTGCTTCTAATAAGACCTCCTGCCCGCCTCTTGTATTAATGGGCCGGATGACCTTCTTGGCCTCTCCTATGGCTCCGCTGGCAGCTTCTCCACGACAGGCCAGGGCAGCATCTGTTTATGTCATTCTGCTTCTGCTGCCAGCGAAACCTCACACCCGGCTTCGGCTGCCTTTCTTCCATCGCTTTGCAAAGGGCAGCAGCAGAATCTCCTTCTCGGAAGGTTGGAGGAAAATGGGAAAGTGCTTTGACGGTGTCTTCCTGCATGGCAAGGATTTAGATCTGATGACCCTTGGGATACCTTCCAGCCCTATGACTCTAGGTTTTTAAGGGTTCTTTGGTTGGCATGTTTAGTAAGACAACCCTCACCCCCATCACCATCACAGAACTGCAGATTTAGCACCTAAGGAAAAAAGTGGGAAAGGGTGGGAGTTCTTTGATTATATGTTCCTGCTGAGAATATCCCCCCCCCCAAGTACATCCCCCATCTGCCATGCAGGGACTCACAATCAAAGCACTCCTGACAGATGGCCATCCAGCCTCTGTTTAAAGACGTCCAAAGAAGAAGACTCCACCAAACTCTGAGGGAGTGTCTTCCACTGTCAAAGAGCCCTTACTGTCAGGAGGTTCCTCCTAATGTTGGGCTGGAATCTCTTTTCCTGTAACTTGCATCCATTGTTCCCTGTTCTGTTCTCTGGAGCAGCAGAAAACAAGCTTGCTCCATCCTTAATGTGACACCCCTTCAAATACTTAAACAGGGCTGATGATAGGAGCTGTTCAACAATTGAAGAATGGTGGAGAGAGTGCTTCTTCGGAGGTTTTTAATGAAAAGCTGGATGGCCATCTGTCACAGGGAGGGCTTTGATGGCGTCTTCCTGCATGGCAGAATGGGGTTGGATTGGATGGCCCCCTGGGGTCCCTTCCAACTCTCCTATCATTTTGTGAACAACGGCAGCCCTGCTTTGCTTCCTAGTTCAAGCAAGATTAGATGCCTTCCAAGTGGTACGCCATCCAGTTCCCTCCATGCGTTATCAGTTCCTTTACATATTAACTCTGTTCAGAGGTTCCTTTCGCTCCTCATTCATTGACAGCCCTTTCTTTTCATTTCACATTTTGAAGCTCAAGGGTTCAAAAAAGTCTGGGGAAGAGACAAGGGAAGATGCTGAAATCCACTAGGCTCATGGTTGCATCCTGATGCTTCTTTCATAAACACACCCCAATGTGAGATTCTTCAGAGACCTGTGGAGCTGGGGGAGAAAAAAAAAGAGATGAAAATTAAGTCGACAGAAGTGGGGAAATGGATTTCTAAGGGCAGGTCACAGTCTCTCAGCCTCAGAGGATGGCAATGGCAAACCTCCTCTGAAGAAATGTGCCAGGAAAACCCATGACAGGGTCACCATAAGTCGGAAATGACATGAAGGCACACGACAACAACAAGTCTACACATGAATGCATGATGCAAATTGCTGCTGATTTTTGCATATTCACATGAATGTTTAACTGTCTCTGCTTTCCTGAGCAAACTCACATCTATTTGCATCTATTCTCCCTCCCTCTGCCAAAAATGTGCAGCCATCCAAATCCATGCAGAGCAGACACCTTTGGTAAAGTACATACTTGCAGATACATAGGGATCCTCTGGTAAAAACTGTGAAGTTTATTGTCTTCAGAGTTTAAGGATTGCTCTCTGCAAAAGGTCCAAACTCTTTCAAAATGCATGTGGCTGGATTCCATTCTAATCAACTGGAATGAAGAGTATTTTAATGGTGTACTCAAGTGGTGTAGCGGTTTGTGCATTGGACTAGGACTCTGGAGACCAGAGTTCGAATCCCTGCCCAGCCATGTAAACCTAGTGGGTGTCACACTCTCTCAGCCTCAGAGGCTGGCAAAGGCAAACCCTCTCTGAAGAAACTTGCCAAGAGAACCACATGGTAGGTCTTAGGGTTGCCATAAGTTGGAAATGACTTGAAGACGCACAACACACAACACGGACAAGTCCTAAGAAGAGGGAATGAGAGGGTAACTTGAACTTGAGCTGAGAATGCAAGGAAGGAAAGTCAAGAAGAATGAAACCCTTGCAAGAAAGGTGAAAACGGAGAAGGAGAGAAGGATGAGAAAGCAGCTAGGATGGCAGAAAATGTAGTCCGGGAGGCCCCAGAATAAGAGGAATCTGCTTCCGCTGCCCCAGTTAAGGTTGTTTTTCTGCACATGGAAGCATCTGGGGAGGGTGCTGGAGGGAGGAGGTCCACAGACTTATCCAGGGCAGTTTGTAAGATTTGGGACGCATCTTTCTCCTCCGAGACCAGAGGCTCAGCTGCTTTGCTTGCCAGCCAGACCGTCCGCTGGATGAGCACTGCTGCCATGGCGTGCCGGAGAGGCCTGATCGACTGCACAGCCGCAGCTGTGGATTGTCGCATTTGCAACGGTAAATGGGCAACTTGGGGACAGGTTGGGCACACTGGGTCTTGGGGGTAAGGTAGGAACAAGAAAGGGGGGCTGTAGGCCTTAAGACAGTGATTCCCAAACTCTAGCTTTCCAGATATCATAGACTCATAGAATCACAGAGTTGGAAGAGTCTGCAAGGGCCATCCAGTCCAACCCCCTTCTGCCATGCAGGAACTCACAATCAAAACATCCCCAACAGATGGTCAACCAGCCTCTGTTTAAAGACCTCCAAAGGAGGAGACTCCGCTATGCTCCAAAGGAATGTCTTCCACTGTCATACAGCTCTTACAGTCAGGAAGTTCCTCCTAATGTTTAGGTGGAATCTCTTCTCCTATTGTTTGCATCCACTGCTCCATGTCCTAATCTCTGGAGCAGCAGAAATCAAGCTTGCTCCATCTTCAATATGGCATCCCTTCAAATATTAAAAAAAAAGGGCTATCATGTCCACCTCTCAAACTTCTCTTCTCCAGGCTAAACATCCCCAGCTCCCTAAGTCTCTCCTCATAAGGCATGGTTTCCAGACCCTTCACCATTTTGGTGGCCTTCCTCGGACACTCTCCCAGACCATTGGCCAAGATGACTGAGGCTCTTGGAGCTGAGGTCTAAAACACTTGGTGGACTAGAGTTTGGGAATCGTTGCCTTAAGGGCACCAGATTGGGTCTGATCTGCAAAGCTAAGCAGGGTCAGCCCAGGTTATTCCTTGGATGGAAGACCACCAATGCAGACTAAGTGCTATAGGAGTATTTCAGAGACAGAAACTGGCAATACCACTTTTGAGGATTCCTTGCTTTATAAAATGTTAGGAAATTCATGGGGTTGTCATATGTCAACAGGCGACTTGAAGGCACATTTGCACACAAGGCACCTGAACCGGGAAGCTAAGCAGGGCCTGCCCTGGTTAGTCCTTGGATAGGGGACCATCAAGGAATACCAGGAGCTGTAGGCTGTACAGTCAGACATCTGTATCCATGGATTTATTTTATCTAGAGATTCAAGCATCCACAGCTTGCAAATATTTTAAAAATATGTAAATTCCATAATGCACACCTTGATTGTGCTATTTTATATCAGGGAGTCTATTTTACTATGCTGTTGTATTTAATGGGACTGGAGCATCTACAGATTTTGTTATCCACAGGGGGGTCCTAAAACCAAACCCCAGTGGATACCAAGGGCCCATGGTATTTTGGAGAAAGGACCTGGCAAAACCAACTCTGAGTCTTTTCTTGCCTAAGAAAACCCATTGAAATTCATGGGGTCCCCATAAGTCAATAGGGGACTTTGTGCACACACAAAGGGAAAGGAGAGCCGGGTTCCTTTTCTGTCCACTGACTGACCTCTTGCATGGACTTAGCCACACTGCAGAGATAAAGCAGTTTGATATCACTTTAACTGCCATGACTCTATCCTACAGAATTCTGGGATCTGTAGTTTGGTGAGGATGCTTTGACAGACCAGGCAGAAAACCTCACCAAACTACAAATTCCAGGATTCTGTAGGATGGAGCCATGGAGGTCAAAGTGGTGTCAAACTGCATTAACTCTGCAGTTTAGATGCAGCCCCAGTCATGTTTCATTTCCCTGGATGGCAGTGAATCCTAATTTTGGGGGAAAAGTGGGATACAAATAATTTCCCCCCTGTAATGAGGACAAATATTACTGGATTCTTTGTTACTTCCAGCTGGAAAGTTTGTTCTTAATCCTAGAGGTTTACGGTCTGAGCGGTCAAAATGGGGAGGTAATGCTAAAGTCTGGGAGCGACCAGTAAGAAGACTGCCTCGTCGTTATTCCCCTCAAATGTGTCTGGTGCAGCATCTACACTGCAGAATTAATGCAGTTTGACACTGCTTTAACTGGCATGGCTCGATGCCATGAAATTCTGGGTTTTGGAGTTTTGTGGGGTATTTAGCCTTCCTTGTCAGTGAGCTCTGGTGCCACAACAACCTACAAACCCCAGGATCCCATAGGATGGAGCCGTGGCAGTTAAAGCAGTGTCAAACTGCATTACTTCTGCAGTGTAGATGCAACTTGGGAAGGCGGCAGGATCATACCAAAGATCTTAGACCTCAAGCAAGCTCATAGAGGGAGATACAGTCCTTGAAACTGCCTGGAACTGAGCCACAGAGACTATCAGGGACAAGTGATCTTTCTGGGCACAAGTTCCGGCGTATTGTCTCTCCCGGATAACAAGATGTGCAATATCTCTGGGGAAGGTGACATCTTTCCCTGGATCAAATTATGTTTGGTGAGAAAAGTATCTGCAGCTCCGAAGTACTGGCTGAGCGCCTGCCTTGAATCCAGAAGCCCAGGTCTGGAAAGATGGAAGATAAAGGGATGCTTTTTCTCCTTCTGTGATAATACTTGACCTCTGCGGGTAAGAAAATGGGGAAAGTAAGAGATTCAGGATAGTGAGAGGAATTATCCTAGGCTGCATCCATGTATGGAGGGTGCACAGAGGAGGTCAACCAAAATGGTGAATGGTCCTGAAAACGCAAAGCCTTTTGAGGAGAGAGAGCTGGTCATTCCCACTTACAGATAAATCGGTGTGCAATCCAAATCGATGGATCGACTCAGCATCAGATCATGGTTTACACTACATTTGCCCCGACTGCATTTTCTGTCATTCTCTGACACCAGAATAACCCACTTGTGGTTTCCACTTGCGCAGAATCAATTTATTGAAAAAGAAGCAGAAAAAAAATCAGTGTTGAAAAGACACGGATTAATAATAATAATAATAATAATAATAATATTTATTTCTTACCTGCCCCTCTGTCAGAACAATCGAGGTGGGGTACAATAAAATTAAAACAATTACAGTTAAAATGGTTCAACAATCCCATCCCCAACCTCCCACCCCTTAAAATAGAATTAAACTAGCGGAAATTAAAATCAAGTTACTTACTGGATAAAAATAAAGCAAACATATTACACATATTAACACCAATTGTGCTGGTCATAGCATAGGGTAACATCAGGGTGTAGGGGGCCAGGAAATGGGCTGGAAGATTTTAGGAGCTGGAAGGATTATACAATTTCTGGGAAGGCCTGCCAGAAGAGATGCATCTTCAAGGCTTTTTTAAAGCAATCAGAAGATGTAATAAGACGCATCTCATCCGGCAGGCCATTCCATAGCCTGGGAGCGACAGCCAAAAAGGCCCTCTGGGAGGTCTGTGCCAACGTAGTTTTCATAGGCTCCAACAGGTTCCTCCCAGAAGACCGGAGTGTGCGGGGGTTTCGTACGGGAGGAAGTGGTCCCTCAGATAAGATGGACCCAAGCCATGCAGGGCTTTAAAGGTTAAAACCAACACCTTGTACTGTGCTCGGAAACTAATTGGCAGCCAGTGGAGAGATTTGAGCACCAGTGTTATGTGCTCTCTCCTCGATGTTCCCGTGACAAGCCTGGCTGCCATATTCTTAACTAATTGAAGTTTCCGTGTTAGGCACAAGGGTAGCCCACATTATAGAAGTCCAGTCGTGAGGTTACCAAAGTGTGTACCACTGACTCCAGGTCCTTCGGCTCCAGGAAAGGACGCACATCTGGCGTATCAGCCAAAGCTGATAACAGGCACTCCTGACCATTGCATTCACCTGACTAGTCATGTGAAGCAACGGATCAAGAAGTACCCCCAGACTGCAAACAGGGTCCTTCGAGGAGAGTGTGACTCCATCTAGGACCAGAAAGTGTATTCCCAAACCTGGCTTCGGTCCTGTGAC
This sequence comes from Urosaurus nigricauda, assembly GCA_034509955.1. Taxonomy (NCBI): domain Eukaryota; kingdom Metazoa; phylum Chordata; class Lepidosauria; order Squamata; family Phrynosomatidae; genus Urosaurus; species Urosaurus nigricauda. Next base: position 377,569,889 of record JAOEGL010000001.1, on the reverse strand, counting down.
TGAGTACCTCCGTTTTGTCTGGATTAAGCTTCAACCTGTTTTCCCTCCTCCAATCCATTACTGTCCAGTGGCATTAAAAGACTTCATTGATGTTTAGTAGGCCCTCCTTGCAGTTCAAGATTGGCAGTCAAATTGGAGTGTGTCCACAGGAGGACCACCAAAATGGTGAAGGGTCTGGAAACCATGCCTTCTGAGGAAAGACATAGGGAACTGGGTATTTTTAGCCTGGAGAAGAGAAAGTTAAGAGATGATACGATAGCCCTGTTTACGCATTTGAAGGGGTCTCACATTGAGGATGGAGTGAGCTTGTTTTCTGATGCCCCAGAGAATAGGACACGTGTCATGTAATTTCGGTTTCTTAAGACTTCAGCCTTTGGTAAGGAAAGAAAAATATTAAAATATCAAAAATGTCAAAGGCAAGCTTTAAATCAGCAGAGTAGCAGAAATGTGCTCCTGTCTATCTAGTCTTCTCTAAGAACTGAGACTGATTCCAAAAACAACACAAGAAGCTTATAGTTCAAGACAAAAGTTTACTAATGGCTTTAATCTACATTAAATCTCCTTCCCTCCCCCCCTGTAAACTTGCATCTTCCTTGTTCCTTTCCACCTTTTCTTTTTCCTTCATTTCTTCCTTCCTTCTTTTCCTACTCTCTCTCTTCCAGACTTGCACCTTCCTTCCTTCCTTCCCTCCTAACATGCACCTCCCTTTCTCCTTTCTTTCTTTCTTTCTTTCTTTCTCCTTCCTTCTTCCTTCCTTCTTGCAAACTTGCATCTTCCTTTCAACCTTTTCCCTCCCTCCCTCTCTTCCAGACTTGCATCCATCTTCCTTCCTTCCTTCCCCTTTTCCAAACTTGCACCCCCCCACCCTCCCTTTTAACAACTTTTCCCTTCTTGCTTTTTTCGGCCACCTGGCCAGTGACGTCCTTGGTTGCTGCTTCTGAAACATTTGCTGCAGATCTTGTTCTTTCAAAACAGGTATAAAAATAGCTCTGGCTTCTCCTGCTGCCCACCCTCCCTTCCTTGGGGCCTGCTTTTGAGCCAAACAGATTCTTTCTCTCCTCCTTCCTCTCTTCCTAAAACTGGAGCAATGGCTCACATCATCACTGGGGCTCTCTTCCTCCCCATCCTTTGGTTCTTCAGGTTTAGCAGAAGACACAAACCAGCAGAGATCGGAGGGGCTGCATCACCTGTAATGTGATATAATATAATAATATACTGTAATAATAGTATTTGGCTGAGAAGGTTAAGGGGTGAATTGCAGATCAGGGAGGAATACTCCAATTTTAAGCTGAAAAGGGGTCCCAGTTCTGGGCATTGCAACGGAAAAAGGACAAATTGACAAACTGGAGCATGTCCAAAGGAGGCCGACTAAAATGGCAAAGGGCCTGGAAACCATGCCCTGAGCAAGGATAGACTTAGGGACCTAGGATACGATTAGCCTGGAGAAGAGAAGGTTAAGAGGTGACATGATCGCCCTGTTTAAATATTTGAAGGGATGTCATATTGAGGAGGGAGCAAGATTATTTCTGCTGCTCCAGAGAATAGGACCTGGAGGAACTATGGATGCAAACTGCAGGAAAAGAGATTCCACCTCAGCATTAGGAAGAACTTCCTGACAGTAAGGGCTGTTTGACAGTGGAACACACTCCCTCGGAGGGTGGTGGAGTCTCCTTCCTTGTGAGTCTTTAAGCAGAGGCTGGATGGCCATCTGTCAATGGGGATGCTATGATTTTTGAGTTCCTGCATGGCAGAAGGAGCTTGGACTGGATGGTCCTTGGGGTTTCTTCCAACTCTATGATTCTGTGATTCTATGATCTCCTCCAACCCCCTTCTGCCATGCAGGAACTCTCCATCAAAGCATCCCCAACAGATGGCCATCCAGCCTCTGCTTAAAGACCTCCAAAGAAGGAGACTCCACCACTCTCCAAGGTAGAGTATCCCACCTTTGAACAGACCTTAATATCAGGAGGTTCTTCCTAATGTTGGGGTGGAATCATTTTTCCTGTAGTTTGAATCCATTGCTCTGTACCCTGTTCTCTGGAGCAGCAGAAAACAAGGTTGCTCCATCCTCAACATGACTTTCCCTTCAAAGATTTAAACAGGGCTATCATAGCAACTCTCTTCTTCTCAGGGCTAAGCATCCCCAGTCCCCTAAGTCATCATTGGTCCATGTCACAGGAGCATCTCTACACTTTAGTGCTCCAAGTGTTTTTTGAACTTCAACTCCCAGAAGCCCCAGCCAGCTTGGTGAACAGTTGGGGATTCTGGGAGCTGAAGTCCACAACTTTTTTGGGGGGTGGGGCAAAGTTTGGGCATCACTGTGTTGTTGTTATTGTGTGCCTTTTCAAGTCATTTCTGGGTAGGATGCTCAGGGATGCTCCATCCCTGGTTTGACCTACATGATGATGATCCCTTCCAGCAATTTTAGGATTCTCCAGCATTGATCCAGAGCAGGTCCTCCTCCCCTAATTTCCTCCAGGAGGATGAGGATAAGGTGGGAAGAGGATGGCTCCCCTTTCCTTGGCACAACAGCCCTGCCAGGTAGGCCTGCAGAAGGAAGACTCCACAAGGCAGAGAATGACTTTTTAAAATTTGACTCCCTTGCTTGAGAGGCATTGATAGGCATCCTCACACAACCCTGGTCTCCCCACCTTTTCTCTCAAAATATATATTTAGAAAATTGGTGGTGGGGTGTGTGTGTGGGCACAATGGCTTTTCCTTCCCTGGCACAACAGCCCTGCCAGGTAGGTCTGCAGAGGGAAAACTACTCAAGGGAAGGAGTGACTTTTTTGTTGTTGTTTGATTTCACTTGCTTGATACTCATCTGATCTCCCCACCTTTTCTCCATATATATATATATAATTATTTAAATATATATAATATAAATATTTATGTATATACATATATATGAATTATTTGACTATCATATATATATACATATATAGAATTACTTATATATAGTATGAATACTTATTATATATACATACACACACTATAGGAATTATATATATATATATATATATATATCTAATTTAAATATATATAATATAAATATTCATGTATATACATATATATAAGAATTATTTAACTATCATATATATATATATAATTATATATAGTATGAATACTTATGTGTATGTATATATATATATATATATAAAAGAATTATATATATATGACTTATTTAAATATAGATAATATAAATATTTATGTATATACATATATATGAATTATTTAACATATATATATATATAATTACATATATATAATATAAATACTTATGTATATATATATATATATAGTATATATATATATATATATGCATGATTCTGTGATTCCATATATAAAATACAAGAATTCTTTAAATATATATAGTATAAATACTTGTGTGTGTGTATATATATATATATACACACACACTATATGACTTAAATATATATATTTATGTATATATGTGTGTGTATATAAATATAAATTGTAATATATATATATTAATATATAATATTATATATATATATATATATATAATTGTTTTATATATATATATATATATATACACAAACACACACACATATATATATAATTATAAAATTATATTTGAGGGTGGCAGAGGGAAGAATGGCTCCAGCCTTCCTTGGCACAACAACAACCACCTTGCCAGGTAGGCCTTCTTGCTGGTGGTGGTGAATGCCACTCTCTCAGCCTCACCTCACTACTTGAGGCAGAACTTGAACCCAGAGCTTCCCAAGCCCTGAGACCAACCCACTTGGGCAGCAGCAGCAGCAGCAGCAGCAGCAGCATCACATTCTCTGTGATAATTGCCCTGCCCCAAGCCCCACCCCAGAACCCACTGACCACGCCCATTGGGGGGGTGTACCTAGCCACAGCACCGCCCCCTGGTGGCCTCTTCCATCCCTGCCGCGCATGCGCAGAAGCGGCGCCTGCAGCCTCCTCCTCTGCTGCGCTGGACTCCGCCCACTCCATTCATGGGATAGGGAAGCCACGCCCACTCGGGGCTGGTCCGCTGCTGCGGCTGAATGAAGGCTGGACGCAGAGACAGAAGCAGGGAAGCAGGGGCTGCGCCATGTACGGTAAGGCAATGCAATGCAATGCAATGCAGTGCAGTGCAGTCTAATTAAATGCAATGCAGTGCAATTAAATGCAAGGCAAGGGGGGCTTTCTTTGCCCCTGCCTCGATGGGGGATGCCTCCTTGGAGGTCTTTCCCCCCATATTTTCCTCCTTGGGACCATTTTCCAGGGAATCCCACTCAAAACTGGGGCCTGGGGCATCTTTTGGCACCTTCCAAAATGAGGATGGGATGCTGGGAGCCTCGGGTTGCCGGGGGGGTTGCCACTTCTTGCTCCCTGGGCTGCTTTCATTGGGGCTTGGGACCAACCACTTGGCTATTTGCAGAATATCTATATATATATATAGCTATATAGAAGCATCTTTTGCACTTTCTTCAATGGGGACTAGCAATCTGGAGCCCTTTCTGGCTCTCCTTGGGTGGGTATTTTCAAAGGAATCCCACTTCTTGCTGGGTTTGCAATGGGGGCTTGTTTGGTTCCTCAATGGGGACTAGCTCCCTGGACTCTCCTTCAGTGGGCTAGTCCCACATCTTGCTCCTTGGGGTGTTTCCAAGGGAATCCCTCTAGAAATTGGAGCTTGGGACCAGCCACTGACCTGTTTGAAGATATATTATATCTAGGGGCATCAATGGCACTTTCCTCAATGGGGACTAGCTGCTTGGAGTTTCCCCTTGGGTGGGCTATTCCCCCTTTTCCCCATCTCTGGTTCAATGCTGTGAAATTCTGGGAATTGTAGTTTGTTGTGGGGCCCAGAGCGGAGCGGACAACAAACTACAATTCCCAGAATTTCACAGCATTGAGCCATGGCACTTAAACTGGTTTATCTCTCCAGTGTGAACACAGCCATAGAGAAAAATCTGGGAGGCCCACATGTTAAATCCCTCCGTCTTGGCTCAGCTTATTTTAACCGTACCTGTAATAGGTCTGCAAAAGGATCTGGTGGCACCTTTGAGACAAACTGTGCAGAGCAGGTTGCAGCATGGCTTTTGTAGATTTGGTCTGCGTTCTTATCTCTTGGCATGTGACTCCTGGGTTCAAGGATACCCTGGAAAATTAAGCTAATCATATCTCTTTGACAGAGTCACACGCTTGGTAGATGAAGGGAATGCTGTGGATATAGTATATCTCGATTTCAGTTAGGCCTTTGACAAGGTTCCCCATGACATTCTTGCAAACAAGCTCGTAAAATGTGGGCTAGACAAGGTAACCGTTACATGGATTTGTAATTGGTTGACTGGCCGAACCCAAAGGGTGCTCAACAATGGCTCCTTTTCATCCTGGAGAGAAGTGACCAGTGGGGTCCCACAGGGTTCTGTCCTGGGCCCAGTGCTATTCAACATCTTTATTAATGACTTGGATGACAGAATTGGGGGCATACTTATCAAATTTGCAGATGACACTAAACTGGGAGGAGTAGCTAATACCAGAGGACAGGATCAAAATTCAAAATGACCTGAATAGACTAGAAAGCTGGCCCAAAATGAAATTCAGTACACAGAAATGTAAGGTTCTGCACTTAGGGCGGAAAAATGAAATGCAGAGATATAGGATGGGGGACACCTGGCTGAACGAGACCACATGTGAAAGGGATCTAGGAGTCCAAGTAGACCATAAGCTGAACATGAGTCAACAGTGCGATGCGGCAGCTAAAAAGGCCAATGCAATTCTTAGGCTGCATCAATAGAAGTCTAGTGTCTAGATCAAGGGAAGTTATAGTGCCACTCTATTCTGCTTCGGTCAGGCCCCATATGGAATAATACTGTGTCCAGTTCTAGGCACCACAATTCAAAAAGGATGTGGAGAAACTGGAGCGGGTCGAAAAGAGGGCAACTAAGATGGTGAAGGGTCTGGAAACCATGCCCTATGAGGAAGGACTTAGAGAGCTGGGGATGTTTAGCCTGGAGAAGAGAAGGTTAAGAGGTGATATGATCGCCCTGTTTAAATATTTGAAGGGATGAAATATTGAGGAGGGAGCAAGCTTCTTTTCTGCTGCTCCAGGGACTAGGGCTCAATGGAGCAATGGATGCAAAGTCCAGGAAGAGAGATTCCAATTCAACATTCCTGATGGTAAGAGCTGTTTGACAGTGGAAGACATTGCCTCAGAAAGTGTGTCTCCTTCTTAGAGGTTTTTAAACAGCCAGTAGATATCCCATGAATTGCCAATGCTTTGATGGTGTGTTCCTGCATGGCAGAAATGGGTTGGACTATATGGCCCCTTCGGGTCTCTTCCAACTATCATTCTGTAAAACTCCACATACCTCTCCTCCTGACTTCAGGCAACTCTGCAAAACAACCCTCCAAGTAGAACAGTTTGAAGGAAATGGTTGTTTTTCATTTGAACATTGGGATTGTAGACTCCTCCAAGCAGGGAATGACTTTTATGGCTTATTTTTCCTGATAGATTTTGCTCACGATCTCCATTTCCCCATTCTTTCTCTAAAAAGTTCAGGGTGGCAGGATTTTTGAATGCTTTCCCCATCACAATATCCCAAAATAACCCTTTGAGAAAGAATAACTCCCTCTGTACTCATCCAGAATAGATGTTTTTTCAGTAAACGGGTTCTTGCGGGTGGAGAGATGTAATGAATCATTTTGTAAGTTGGGAATTAATGACTGTTAAGAATAAATAAAAGTAACCATATGCAAAGGAATCTTGTTGTGCTTTGGTAAGCAAGGAAAAATAAAAAAACAATTGATATATTAATATATTGAAAATATATCAATTTTCATTACTAGTATGCAAAGGGATCTTGCAGCAACTGTTCATGGATTTGATTGTTTAGATAGACAAGGTGAAGAAATAGTTTTAAGTAATATGCCAGACTTTATATAAATCCAGAAGTGAAGCTGACAGACCACCACCACCATCATCATCATCATCATCAGGAGGTTATATTTGCAACCTTCCCTACAAATTATGGCCATAAAAACCATTCCCGTGTATAGCAAAAGTTGGCTAGTTTTTATAAATTTAATTATTGATATTAATAAGAGTCATAAATCTTGTCCCCTTTTGCTTTTGAATTAACTAAGGAAATATAATTTAGAGACATAGCTGTGTCAGTCTGGAAAATCAGTATGCAAAGGGATCTTGCAGAATCTTTAAGACTAACACCTCTTTATGCATTTGATATTTTAGATGAGCAAAATGAACGCATAGTTTTAAGTAATACGCAAGACCTCATATAAATCCATAATTGAAACTGACAGTGCATAATAATAATGTGGGAGACTATCTTTGGAATGTTCCCTACAAAATATTATTATGGCCATAAAATCAATTCCTGCATATAGCAAAAATTATCCTGTTTTCCAAATTGGCTTAATGATATTATTAAGACTCATAAGGCTTGTCTCTTTTTTGCTTTAATGCATGAACTGAATTAACTAGGGAAATATATTTCAGAGACATAGTCGTGTCATCAATGGGCTAAGCGCCAGTTTAAGTCTATGCCTGGAACAATTCATCCAAGAGCTTGCATTTCGAAAATTTGCAATTTATCCAAGAGCTTGCCTCGCCCCACACCAGACTAGGGAGACCCTTTGCTGTGTGGATATAATTTTGATGGTCTTGGTTGCCTCCCCTCTCCAGGACGGAGCCATGTGTTGCTTATATATATATTTCAGAAATGCCATGGTCTCTATGCTCCCCTGCGGTTGCGCTATTGCGGTCTGGCTCTCACATGCACCACTTGTTTTGTTGCATCTCGCTGGCTTACTTTGCTTGGGGTTGGATTTGCAAACCCAGGAGGGCTTTGGAGCCCCTCGAGGCCTCCATTATATACATGTAGATGTTTTGTGTGTGTGTGTTTAGAATAGTCTGCATGTGCACACATGAAACAGGGAGGGATGGGGAGCTTGGCATTGCCTCCTTGCTATCTCCTTCCTGGGCATCTCTTGTTATTTTGCCTTAAGTAATGGGATACCCGATCCTTGGCTGGTTATGCAAAGAGCAAATGCCAGGATTAGAATGGTCCATGGTAACAACATTTTTGTATTTGCAGCAGACAGACAATCCTGGATTGGGATTTTTCCTACGCACCGTAGTGGAACAGGATTTGCACTTTGCATTTGCACAAAGTTGGCTTCTCTCCAGACAGCTCACAAATGGAGTTGTTTTTGTGGCCAGTTTTTATCATTTTGTTGTCGTTGTGTGCCCTTAGATCGTTTCTTATTTATGGCAGCCCTTTCATAGGGTTTTCTTGGCAAAGTTTGTTCAGGGTTGCCTTTGCTTCCCTCTGAGGCTGAGAGAGTGTGGCTTCCTTGAAGCCATCCAGTGGATTCCATGGCTGAGTGGGGATTCGAACCCTATACTTTGCAGGGGTGCATCTACACTGTAAACATAATGCAGTTTGACACTGTGTTTAAGTGCTATAATTCCAACATAGGAAATCCTGGGATTTGTCGTTTTCAAGGCCTTTTTTTGACAGAGGCTTGGAGATATATCTATAAGAGTGGTATTAGCGGATGATGATGGTAGTAAGAGTAATAATCGTTATAAATGTTGTTGTGTCCAAATGTTGTTGTGTCCAAGTCGTTTCTAACTTATGGCGACCCTAAGACTTTCTTTGGCAAGTTTTTTCAGAGGGGGTTGCCATTGCCATCCTCTGAGGCTGAGAGAGTGTGACTTGGCCATGGTCAACAATGGGTTCTTATGGCAGAGCCAGGACCCAAACCCCGGTCTCCAGAGTTCTAGTCCAATGCTCGAATCACGACATCGTGCTGGCTCCAATAGTAATAGTATTAATGCTAATAATAATAATAGAAAATAATAATAATAGATGATGATAATTATGATAATATTGTGAGGTTCTCTGGGAGCATCGCTGATTCCTAAATTCCTAAATTCAGAACCTGTGACTACTAAAACTGTTGTATCAATGACTGATAAGATCTGACCGGCCTCGTATTGCACTGTCAATTCTCTGCCCATTTCCCTGTTGTTAAATCCACAATGCATTGTACAATTCACTGCATTCTTTCTCCAAGTCCATCTGCTGACTTCCCGGCTGCAAGTGGAAAATGGTATTTTGCTGGCTATCTGCTGCGTTACTGTTGTGTTGACACTTCGCCATAATTTATCTTGCGTTTGGATGTTCCTGCAATATCAATTAGTTGTATTTTTGCATCCTCATGGATTGTGAGACAGCGAAGTGGAATGCAGCCCGACTCCCGCAGCTATGCCCCACAAGATAGCGCCTCACAGTTGTTTTGCTCTTATACCTCCATCCTCTTCCCTGAAGGCACACGACAACGAACATCCAAATATTCCAAATTCCATAAAAATCTGAGATAGGGAATGCCTGTTGGTCTCCGGCATTTTGGATAAGGAAGGCTCGACCTGATTTTACTTCATCTGTGGTGACTCCACTTTGTGAAGGCCTGGGATCTGTAGTTTGGTGGGGCGTTTAAATGCACTAGAGCTGTGCAGAGAATTCTAAGACCCTCATCAGACTGCAAATCCCAAGATTTGAATCCCAAAGAGGAAACCATGACAGTTAAGGGCGATATGAAACTGTGAATTTGCAGCCACATCCTCCTGACCCTTATCAGAGCATCTCCATCTGCTCTTAGGTTCCCTGATAGAATTGGAGACCTGGATTAATGTGGTTTGGGTTTGCTTTTTGGCCCCCGCAAGTGCAGCCTACTTCCCCTGATTGCATTTGATCCCCTCCTGACCCTCTTTGGAAGCCCAGTGGCCTCCGAGAGTCAAATGCAGGATGCACTTTATGCGGACGCTAATGTCAAACAGCTGGCTGGCACAGCCGGCTTAAGCTCTCCAGCCCAGCCCGTCCTTGATCATCCTTCTTTAGCTTCCCAAGTTGAAATCGTGAGTCGATCAAATTTGCAACTGTCCCTTCCGTATCTCCCGAGGGCAAAGATGGCATCTGCCCGTTTCTGGCTTTTGCTCCCAGAATGGGCAGCTTCTCTTAGACCAGACCCGCACAACTTGGCAATAGGAAGGGTCCAAAATTTTAAAAAAGGTTAACTTCTTTGGGCCGCACTTAGGTTTTAATTAAATATTAATTAATAATAATTAATATTATTAATAGTAATTCAGTCCTTCTCCTCTGCATGGCCTTTTCCTCAGGAGAAAGCCTAACAGAAATGCACAGATATAGGATGGGGGACACCTGGCTGAATGAGACCACATGTGAAAGGGATCTAGGAGTCCAAGTAGACCACAAGTTGAACGTATCAACAGTGTGATACGGCAGCTAAAAAGGCCAATGCAATTTTAGGCTGCATCAATAGAAGTATAGTGTCTAGATCCAGGGAAGTAATAGTGCCGCTCTATTCTGCTTTGGTCAGGCCTCACCTGGAATACTGTGTCCAGTTCTGGGCACCACAATTCAAAAAAGATGTGGAGAAACTGGAGCCATGTATCCAAAGGAGGGTGACTAAGATGGCGAGGGTCTGGAAACCATGCCCTATGAGGAAAGACTTAGGGAAATGGGGATGTTTAGCCTGGAGAAGAGAAGGCTAAGAGGTGATATGACAGCCTTGTTTAAATGTTTGAAGGGATGTCATGTTGAGGAGGGAGCGAGCTTGTTTTCTGCTGCTCCAGAGAACAGGACACATACCAGTGGATGCAAACTATATTAATGGAGATTCCACCTGAACATTAGGAAGAACTTCCTGACAGTAAGAGCTGTTTGACAGTGGAAGACATTGATTCAGAGAGTGGTGGAGTCTCCTTCATTGGAGGTCTTTAAGCTGGATGGCCATCTGTCAATGGGGTGCTTTGATTGGGAGTTCCTGCATGGCAGAAGGGGTTTGGACTGGATGGCCCTTGGGGTCCCTTCCAACTCTGTGATTCTATGATTCAGAGGAGCCTTGAAGTTGTTCCACATCCTTGTGGGCCACCCAAAATCCTTTGAGGGGCCACATGTGGCCCCCAGGCCATATCTTGTGCAGGCCTGTCTTAGGTTGGAATTGACTCTAAGGGCCATCCAATCCAACCCCCTTCTGCTACGCAAGACACACCGTCAAAGCCATCCAGACAGATGGATCTGCTTACAAACCTCCAAACGAACAAACCCAATAATTGGGATGCTACATGCTCTAATTACCGTCTGAACAAATTCCCAGCATGGTCATGCGGGTGTCTTCTTTTTTTCTTTTTTACATTGTGTTTCAGTAATTCATATTGAAATAGTTAGTAAATGTTTTATTCCGTTTGTAAAGTGCCATGTATGTGGATGGTGCACTAAAAATAAACAATGATGATACTGATACTGTAAGTGATAATGATCATGCTAATACTAAGAGTATTTTTTCAAAGGAGCGCATGGGTGAACTGGATGCAAGCCATGAAGAGGTATTTTGTAAAAGATGAATTGGGCAAATTGGATAATGTGTGCACTTTGGAAAATGTTGAATTGGAAAAATATCCAGTCCTCTAAATAGAACATGATTCGATTTTGCATGTTTATTTAACTTAGGCTATGTGACAACATTTTTGTACGCCCCAACAGCCTGTAAGAATTGGAACTGAAATAGATGCAATTGGCTCTGGGAACAAAACATGCATTTTTATTGTTTTGGTTGTGTGCCGTCAAGTGATTTCTGACTTTACGGGGATTTTAAAGCAAACTTATTATGGGATTTTTTTTGGCAAGGTTAATTTGGAGGACGTTTGCCAACATTGCTTTCCTCTGGAGGCTGAGAGAGTGTGACTTGCCCAAGGGAAATATCTCCAAAATTGCTGTCTTTTTGTCTGCAGATAAATAAATGGTGTGTGTGTGGTGCTTCTAAATATCATTCTGTTTTAATGTCTTTAATGCTGTCTTTAACTTTGGCTAAACTTGGTTTTTAACACCAGATGTAGTTTCATTGTGCTTAATAGCAGAGGTCTGCTGCCATACAAACCACAGTTCCCAGAATTCCATAGCATGGAGCCATGGTGGTTGAAGTGATGTCAAACTGGTTTTTTTCTTCTTTGTGGATAGACTCTGTATACTGGAGTGAGAGAGCAGGTTTTCCCCCTGGGTCTTTTCCACCTGTTTTGGGAATTGCGGATGTAACATCGCAGCCCTTCTCGTCTCCAATTTTGACCAAAATTTAAAATTTGAGACAGGTCCTCATGGGTTAGGAAAGCTAAAAATTGCCATAAATGATGGATGCTATTATATTATATTACGTTATATTATATTATTTAATTAATTTTTATATTTATTATTATTTTATTCATTATTAGGGAAAATGTTCTTTTTTTGTCATTTGTGAAAATGTGGCAGTAAAAAAATTCACCTGAAAATTTGCTGGAAAATGAGCAAAGGAGGTTGGGGGAAACTATGAGGAAGCCACGGGGTGTAAAAGTGGGATTTGGGGGCTGCAAAAGGGGGTACCCCAGACCACGTTTTCCTCTCCTCTTTTCCAAAAGGCCCATTGAATTTGGTACTCCTTGTTTGGTTCGAAATGGCTGTGCCAAAGTGGGATTTGGTGCAATTCAGAAGCATGCCTCCCATATCTTCTAAGGGGCAGGTTGTTGACCCCCTTTGTAAAAGAGGATTGAGCCTTTTGCTTTCCCTGATCATCTGGCTTGTTGCCGTTTAAAGATGGGGAAGCCAGCAGCTTGGAGAGAGAAATCCCAGAGGTTTAAGCAGGATTCAGGAAAGGAAGAGGCACTAGGGACCACATTGCAAATATATGATGGATATTGAAGCTCACTAGGTAATTCCAAAAGAAAATCAGCATGTGATTTATGGACTGTCTTGAAATTGTACTGAGAACAAGAGGAAACAGAACAGAAGAAGAAGAAACAGAATGGTTCCCACTTGGCAAAAGTGTCAGACAAGGCTGCGTCCTTTCACACTATTTTTTCAGCTTGTACGCATAACATATTATAAGAAAAGCAGGCTTGGACATAAAAGAAGGAGGAGTGAAAATAGGAGGAAGGAATAACAACAATTTAAGATATACAGGTGACACCATACTACTAGCAGAAAACCTTCCAGACCTGGAACAACTACTAAGGAAGATCAAGGAAGAACGTGCAAAGGCAGGCTTAATGTTGAACATAAAGAAAACCAAAATAATGACCACCGAGGACCTTCACGAGTTCAATCTAGACTATGAAGAAATAGAAGTAGTCAAAGAATTCCCATCCCTGGGATCAAACCTGGATAGAAATGGGGACTGCAGCCAGGAAATCAGAATAAGATTAAGAATGGGGAGAGTGGCTCTGAGAGAGCTAGAAAAGATCCTAAAATGCAAAGATATACAACTGAGCACAAAAGTTAGACTCATACAAGCCATGTTACCGTGGATGGATGTGAGAGCTGGACAGTCAAGAAAAAAGATAAGAGGAAAATCTATTCATTTGAGAATATGGGGCTGGAGAAGAGTGCTGAGGATCCCATGGAAAGTTGAAAGGACAAACCAATGGGTCCTAGAGCAGATAAAACCAGAAACCTCCCTGGAAGAAGCCAAGATGACCAAAGTGAGACTGTCATACTTCGGACACATCATGAGAAGGCATGGATCATTGGAAAAGACAATGATGCTGGGAAAGGTGGAGGGAAGGAGGAAGAGAGGAAGGCCAAAGGCCAGATAGATAATGGTCTCTATTAAGGAGGTCACAATGGGTTTTATGGGTTTTCAGGAATTAAACAGAGAGGTGGAGACAGGGATCTTGGAGATGTCTCATCCATAGGGTCTCCATGAGTCGAGTTCGAATCGAGGGCAGTTAACTACAAACAACAAAAGCCGACGACGGCGATGGCATATCAGTGGAAAAAGCTGGAAGTCTCTTGGATGGATTTGGGTGCCAGAAACGTAATCCTCTTCGTCGCCTTTTTAACATGTAGAACCATCCAGCAAAATACCGGAAAGGAGAGGGGAAGGAGTAATAGCAAAACAGATTCCGCCGTTTTGGGCGGCTTTGCATCAGTTCTCCTCCTCTTCCACATCTTTCCAAGGCAGAATAATTTGAAAGACAGCTTGGCTTGCTGACTGGCAAGAAAATCTGCAGGTGGGTTGTGGAGAGATTATGTATTCTTATTGGCATGTTTGTACATATGTGCTCTGGAGCAGTGAGATTTTTCAAAGCTTGCATTTTTCAGCAATTGCAGGACTGGAAGTGGGTGGCAAGGAAGGAAAGGCTAGGTTGCATGGTCAGGGAGGGTAGTTTGGTGATGGAAGATGCAGGAGGGACATGAGCCCAGCCTGGCATAAAGCTGGCATGCCCCAGCACTTTGCAATGTGTGCCCCATGAATAGGGAGAGAAAAAGAAGGGAGCTTTGGGTTTTGCGAGAGTGGGTCATAGGCAACAATATGTGCAAATGCTTTATTTTAATGCGTGAGCTTGGTAGGGATTTAAGTCTTCGCTAAGCTTATTCTCAAAGGGCGCAACGAGTAATAATAAGAATTTTCTTCCCCCTGCAAGAAGGTCTTTGAAAATTTCCGAAGTCTATCAGCAGTTGAGGAGTTACTCTGCGCAAAATTCTCACATGGTTGTTTTGCAGAGAAAAACCTTTCATTGATTTATTTAATGTCACTTTCTGTGTAAAAAAAATGCTGTTTTTCTGAAAAACAACTGGATCTAAAGTTTGCACCCTGATCACAACATTTGCTGTGCAGGAAAGAAGCTTTCTGGGTGCAGCGAGTAATATTAACAAATTTCTTCCTCCTTTGAGAATGTCCTTGAAAACCATACAATTTTCAAATCCTTTTGTCTTTAGTTGTATCGTTTTTTTAATTTGTAAGGTACTCTGTGTCCCATTTTGGGGGGAAAAAGTAGAATAATCATTATAATACAACTTTTTGGTGGAGCTCTTAGCATTGGAAAGTCCTTTGTAATATTTAGCTGGAAGGGTTTGGTCATATGTAATCTAAATATTCAATTGTTGTTGTGGGCTATCAAATTGGCTTGGATTTACACTGGCTTTTATGAATGAGAGTCTTCCAAGAGGTTTGGCTAACAGCGGCCAAGACCTGATCCTCCAACCCATTTTATTGTGACTTTCAAACCAGCCTTTTCAAACTTATCCCACCTTCCTGATCTTTTGGATTGCAGCTCCCTGAACATCTGGCTGGGGGGATGTTGGGAATTGCAGTCTGAAAACATTTGGAGGGTGAGATAGTTTGGGGAATGCAACAGCATGCAGCAAAAGTTCCTATTATGTTAGCAGAAAACATAACCAATTTCTCTCTCTGGCAACGTAAAGGCGCATGGGTCGATTATGGTGCGATTCCCTTTCGTGATAACAGCTTTGTCAAATTTAACTGACCTTGGCAGGGCGATTAAATCGGATGACACTATAAAATGATGATTCACTCAAGGGCTCTGGAGGATATACATTTTGAGGGGTTGCCTTGGAAGGGTATGCCAGTCTTAGAGAAATATAGTCTGTCCTCTCTATGCATGGATTTAAGCATCCACGGCACGCAAATAATTAAAATATATATATAAATTTCAAAAAGCAAACCTTGATTTTGCTATTTGATAAAAAGGACACCAATAAGTTACTCACAACAGGTGAGTCTTGCCTATCCAAAATTCTTGGGACCAAAGGTTTTTTTGGATTTTGGATTTTTTTGGATTTTGATAAACCTGCATTTGTGTGTGTATGTGTGTCTGTAATATATATTGGAGCTAATACCCAAGTCTGAACAAACAATCCCTTTCTGTTTCATATATGCCTTATACACATAGCCTGAATTTTATATGCAATATTTTTAATAATTTTGTGCACGAAACAAATTTCGTGTGCATTGAAGCAACAGAAAGCAAAGGTATCACTATCTCAACTGGCCTTGAGAAAAGTTTTGGTTTTCAGAATATTTTGGACTTCTGGGAGACTCAACCTTGTATTAAACACTAGTTTGTAGTTTGCAGTTCTTATTGTCTGTAGTTATATTATAGTATGGTATGTAATAGTAACTAGTCAATGGTTGGTAAATTAGTAATTTAACAAGCAGCAAATAGATATAAAACGTTATAGCAATTAATAAGTTACTATTTCAGGTTAGTCAGCAAACATGCAGAGGTAGCTATATTGGCAATTTAACAAATCGAAACAAAAATCAATCAGTGATACCTTTATTGGCCAACCGAAATGCACAATATACTTGTTGCAAGTTTCCAAAGCTCCATGAGCTTCTTCATCAGGCAAGATGTAACATCTTGCCTGATGAAGAAACCCATGGTGCTTCGAAAGCTTGCAACAAGTATACTGTATTTTGCATTTCGGTTGGCCAGTAAAGGAATTAGTGATGGGTTTTTGTTTACGCTAGTCAGTAGTTAATGGTTCATAAGTAATTAGGAAATATGTGATCAAGTGGTAAGCTAATTAGATATAAATAGGAGGTCATGTTTGTATTACTTGAATGGATGAACATGTAAAGTTGTGGTGGTGGCACTATGGCAAAACTTGAGGTTGGGAAAGAGAAGGCTTGGGGATTTTGCGAGTTGCACTCCAGAAAGGTAACCTCGTCTCCCTGCGTTTTGCATTTTCTGACATGTTATTCTTTGCAGAAATGGAACCAGTGAGATTAGGAGCAGGGGGACAGTGCATTTTGGACAAATGTTGCCCTAGATTTGCTTCAAAAGCTGAAATCTTTGCTGCCTGAGGCTTTGGGCGGTCATCTTCCCGCCTGATGGAGGCTCCGGCATCAGCCGCGTCTTAAGCCTCCTCCTGCTGTTTGCAATTGAGTGAAAACTACCCGTGCGTTTTTAAGAAGCTTATGTGACTGAGATCATGCTTGCAATGGGTTTATCCCCATTCTTCTCTCTAGCAGACCCCATCTGCCCCTTTCCTGGTCCTGGAGAGAATGCAATATTGAGACTTGGATTTGGATGGCATTGCATGGGCAGATGTCCTCTTACAGGGCTGAAAAAATGATTATTTCCCCCCATATTAAATATCTTGCATTCTGCAACTTCCCAAAGGGGCAGTTGCCAGATTTCTTCAGAAGGGATTTGCCTTTGCCTTCCTTTGAAGCTGAGAATGAGTTATTTTACCCTGGTCTCTTGGAGCCCTGATCCAATACTCAAACCACTATACTCATACTGAGCAGTGTGGTCTAGTGGTTGGAGTGTTGGACTAGGATTCTTGGGCCTCATTCTCACTTACAAATGAATCGGTTTACAATCATTTTAACATGGGAATGGAAGGAAACAAGTATTTGGGCTTGGTAGGGTGGTATAAATTGACCCTAGGTCCATTATGCACTTGGACTACAGTTGGCTCTCCACATTTGCAGGGGTTAGGGCCACAGGACCCCCATGAAACTGAAAAAAATGCAAATAAAAAGCCACAATGTTTTTACCTGAGAGAATCTCCAGGTCCTCCAGTGCAACTCTGTGGTCAACATCTGCCATGCATTGATCATAGAATGACCCTGGAGGACCTAGAGTAGTGTTTTCTTTAGGAACTTCTAGGTTCTCCAGCTCAACTCTATAGTCAACGTCCAGAGAGTTGTGCCGGAGAATATAGAGATTCTTGGAGAGAATATACCACCCAAATCCACAAATAATCAAATCTGCAAAAGTCAAAGCTGCAAATGTGGAAGGCAGACTGTATAACTCTGGGGACCAGGGTTCAAATCCCTACTTGGCCATGGAAACCATTGGGTGATCTTGGGCAAATCACATTCTCTCAACCTTAGGAAAAGGTGAGCCCGCTGTGAATAAATGTTGCTAAGAAAACCCTGTGATAGGTCCTCCTTAGGCTCACCATAAGTTGGAAACAGCTTGAAGGCACACAATACAAAATGCGCACTCAACACAAAATTCACCCATTCAGCTGCCTATCCTTGGTCTATGGAAGAGTAGGAAACCAAGGATGAAGAACGCTGGGATTCGTAGCCCAAAAATGTCTTGAAAGCCTCAGTCTGACCATCTCTGGTCTAGAGAAAGAAGGAGTCTTTGTTGGTTCCTCAGTAAGATCTGCGGTGCTTTCAGACTGGTTTTATTAAGAATGTTTATCCTTGAACTTCTAGCCCTATTTATAGTGTTCGGGTTGTTTAAATTGTCTTTCAAGTTTTGGAGGAAAAAAGTGGGAAGATGTTATATAAATATTTTAAATTGCAAATTAACGATAAGTCTGTTTTTGCAGCGTGGGTGGGCATTGGGGAGGGAAAACCTGCTGAATGTTACTACTTTAGACTGGCGTTCCAGAGCAAATGTCTTATTATTGGAATTCGTGCCTTGGTCTGTCTGCCCATCTTTTGCATTTACGTATTTAGAAGAGGGGGGAAAACAGGGGTGGGGAACCATCCAGCTCTCTTCTGAGTCAGGAAGGCTTAGCGGATTTGGCAGGTTTGAAATCGGCTGGGATTTTGTGTTTGTGAGCGCTGGGTGGAACATATGGTCCGTGAAGCAGATTTAGTACCATAGATCTGGGATGAGGTGGGGGAGGTGGAAGGAAAGGCAGAGAAGAATTGCTGGGTGGGATCTATCTGTGGGAGAGATATTTTATCCCATATGCAGAGCTTAACCGGTGCTGAAAGGGGCTGCCCTGCCCTGTGAAAGATGGTGTTTGCAACTTGGGGGTACTCCTGGATCCATCTCTCCAAATGAGACAGCTCAGATAGATGCCGCGGTCCCAGCCAGCTGTGCCTCTTCCTAGAGCCGGAGGACCTATAGATGGTAGTTTTGTTGTTGTTAGCTGCCCTCGAGTCGGTTCTGACTCATGGCAATCCTGTGGATGAGACATCACCAAGAATCCCTATCCTCCCCTTCAGTCTTGCCCAGATCCTGCGATAAGCCCTTGCCCATAATAACCCCTTTGATCAAGTCTATCCATCTGGTTTGTGATCTTCCTCCCTTTCTTCTACCTTTCCTAGTTTTATTGTTTTTTCCAGTGATCCCTGCCTTCTCATGATGTGGCAAAGTTTGATAGTCTCATCTTGATCGTCTTTGCTTTCAAGGAGAGCCCTGGTCTGAATTGTTCAAGAACCCATTGGTTTGTCTTCTTGGCTGTCCATGGGATCCTAAGCACTCTTCTCAAGCCCCACATTTCAAATAATTTCATTTTCTTTCTGTATGCTTCCTTCACTATCCAGCTCTCGCATCCGTACATGGTAATTGGGAATACAATGACCTGAACCAATTCTGACTTTAGTGCTCAGTTGTATGGCTTTGCCCTTCAGTATCTTTTCCATGGGGATGATGGGGAATACAGTGGCCTGGACCATTCTGAATTTGATGCTCAGTTGTATGTCTTTGCTCTTCAATATCTTTTCCAGTTCTTTCATAGCTGCCCTTCCCATTCTTGGTCTTCTTCTTATTTCCTGACTGCAGTCTCCATTCTGGTCAATGTTTGATCATAGATATGGGAATTCTTTAACTATTTCAATTTCCTCGTTGTCTAGATTGAATTTATGTATTTCTTCTGCCGTCATTACTTTTGTTTTCTTTATGTTCGGCATCAGACTTTGCACTTTCATCTTGGACCTTCCTTATTAACTGTTCCAATTCCAGAATGCCTTCTGCTAATATTATGGTGTTGTCTGCATATTGTCCTGGTAGTCTCCAGGCTGGGCTTTTGCAAGATGCTCTGCATTGGGCTACCTTTGTACCAAGTACAGAAAGTTCAATTAGGGCAAAATGTGGCAGACAGATTGATTGCTGGTACATCCAGGAATGACCAATTTACACCAATATTAAGATCACTGCACTGGCTGCCATTTAGTTTCCAGGCAAGTGTTGATTATTACTTTGAAAACCCTACATGGGTTGGGTCCAGGGTACCTTCAGGATTGTCTCCTCCCATATAACTCTGCCCCGTACACTCAGGTCCTCTGGCAGACATTTACGCTGGTCAGCCAGGACTAGATGGTAGTTGTCACTGTCTCCTTCAAATTGTGGAATGACCTGCCAGAAGAGATTTGACAGCTGAATACACTGCCTGAATTGAAACCAGCATTAAAACACAAGCTAGTAACCTCAAGGCTGAACTTCTGCAATCTGCGCTATATTAGGTTACCTTTGTGCCATGCCTGGAAACTTCAATTCGTGCAAAACACGGCTTCATTATTGGTACATTGAGCAGTGAGCATATCACACCCAATATTCAAAATCACTCCACTGTCTGTCATTTAGATTCTAGTACAAAGTATTGGTTATTACCTTTAAAGTTTTATATGGTTTGGGTCCAGGATTGCCTGTATAATCTGTTTCACAGACATTGGCCTCAAACACATCAGTTTGAGACCCCTTTAACTGCCCTGGCTCAGTGCTACAGAATTTGGGAACTGTAGTTTTATGAGACTTTTAGTCTTCTCTGTTGGAAACCTCTAGTGCCACAGTAAATTACAATTCCCAGAATTTCCTAGCACTGAGCCAGGGCAGCTAAAGCGGTCTCAAACTGGATTATTTCTGCAGTGTCTTTTGGACCATTGACTAGCCAGGAATAAACTGACTGTAACCCAGAGGACATTTTCTTCAGCTACCCCCAGAAGGCCAGGGAATCTCTGGACAAGGCTGAGAAAGAAGCCTTCTTGAAAGCCTGGTGACTGAGTACCAGTCAGAATTGACAACACTAAGGTGGATGGAGCAAAGGACTGACTCAGTCTATGGCATCGTCCTATATTCCTGTGCAGAAGGTCCCCAAGGGAGCTGAGTATGTTTAGCCTGGGGAAGAGAAGGCTGAAAGATGACATGATAGGCATAAATATTTGAAGGGATGTCATTCCTTAAGAAAGAACAGGCTTGATTTCTGCTGCTCCAGAGACTAGGACACAGAGCAATGGATGCAAACGATAGGAGAAGAGATTCCACCTCAACATTAGGAGGAACTTTCTGAGAGAAAGGGCTGTTTGACAGTGGAAGATGCTCCATTGGAGTCTGGTGGAGTCTCCTGCTTTGGAGGTCTTTCAACAGAATCTGGAAGGCCATCTGTCACAGGGAGGGCTTTGAATGTGTTTTCCTGCATGGCAGAAAGGGGTTCAACTGGACGGCCCTTGGAGATCTCTTCCACCTTTAGGATTTTCTGATTCAGTTCATAGCCACTACAGATAAGGCTAAGAAAGTGTCCAGTTTGAAAACGGGTGAAGTGTGGATGCCAGTCAGAGTTGACAATATTTGGATGGAGGGAGCAAGGTCTGACTCAGTATGTAATACCTTTCCACACAGGAGGATTCCCAGGTTTCATCCCAAGCAGCTCCAAGCAGGGCTAAGAGAGATTCTTGCCTGAAAGAAACCCAGTAGAGCACGGCTGCCAGTCAGAACCAGCACCAACTGGGCAATATGAAGTCTAAAGTACTTCCCTTAGGTCCCTATAAATATATGTTTGGCGATATTCTTCCTTTTGCATCCACCTTCTCCATCCCACAGCAAGCTCTATGTGTGAGTTATTGCAATAGTGCAAGTTTTGATCATATGGGAGATCCGAGTTTCATTTTCTTGCATCTCCAATAAAAAGGGGAGGATTAGTTAGCAGAAAATGGGACCCCCCCTATTTCCCTCATATCTGGAATTGCTTCAGTCAGTGATCAGAATAATCAACACCAGATTGGCTGAATAATAATAATAATAATTCATCATCATCATCATCATCTCCTCTCCTCTCCTCTAAGAACTAACCAGGGTGACCCTTGTTCCCTTCAACATCAATTGAGATTAGATGCGATGAGTATGGAATAATGGTAACACTGGAAATTACCAAATTAGGAGGAGTAGGTAATATCCCAGAGGAGAGGATCAAAATTCAAAATGACCTGAATAGACTAGAAAGCTGGGCCAACACTAACAAAATGAAATTCAATATGGAGAAATGTAAGGTTCTGCACTTATGTAGAAAAAATTAAATACACAGATGTAGGATGGGGGGCACCTAGCTGAACGAGACCACATGTGAAAGGGATCTAGGAGTCCAAGTAGACCACAAATTGAACATGAGTCAACAGTGCGATGCAGCAGCTAAAAAGGCCAATGCTATTTTACGCTGCATCAATAGAAGTATATTATTCTCTGATGCCAGCTGGCTTGGATTTGGGAGCCAGTCATCCCCCCAGAATAACTTCTCTCTAGCGAAATATCTGATATTAGGCCATGCCAGGCTGTTCCTAAGGTAGCCTTGCTGATGACGTCTTTCAGTCACTTAATTAGAATAATTAGAATATTTATGACAATTGGAAGCCAATTAACGATGCTCAAGAAAAAAAATTCCAATCAAAGGGTTTCCCAGTAGAGCAGTAAACAAACAACAGGAACAAAAAGTCATGCAGGGGTGCAAACCAATTTATTTGCACATTTCCAAAGAGCTGAGAAAGTCTCAAACTGGGAATAGTCCTCAAAAACAGCGCAATTTTCCAGCATACCGCTGAAATGGAGAGAAAATTCACCTCCGTTTCTTCATTTTTTCCTTCCCTCTTTTGCTTTCCCTTGAATGTTTTTCGCCCCGTAATGAGGCCAATTAGCAGCTCTGTCTCCCTTTGGAAATGCTGCAATAACGTACGTGATAAGTGGAAAATAAAGGCCTGGAAAGACAAAAGCAACAGCAGCTTCGTGGTTTTGGGCCAGGGCTGTTTTGCACAGCATAGAAAGCTCCCCATTGAGTTTTGCTGGCTCTTACATTTCTACTTTTTCTTCAGGGTTTTACTTGTTGTCTTTGAAACCCCTGCAATGCATGAAGAAGCATTCTGGTCTCCTTCCTGGGAAAATACGGAATTATAGTCGACTGTCCGCATTTGACTTTTGCAGGTTGGATTATTCACAGATTGGGTCAATATCTTCTCTCTAGGAATCTCTAGGAGCCAGGGTTGTGTAGTGATTTGAGCGTTGGACTATGACTCTGTAGACCAGGGTTCGAATCCTTGCTGAGCCATGAAAACCCACTGGGTGACCTTGGGCAAGTCACACTCTCTCAGCCTCAGAAGATGGCAATGGCAAACCCCCTCTGATTTTGCCAAGAAAACCCTGTGATAGTCTTGGAGTCGCCATAAATTGGAAATGACTTGGAGGCACACAACAAGAATAATAATAATTATTATATTTAATAATAATAATAATAATATGATTTATTTCTATACCGCCCTTCCATAGATCAGGGCGGTGTACAGCATATAAAAAACAGTAGGACATAAAAATCATTAAAACAAGCCGGTAACAATAAAACAATAAAAGCAGTAAAACCAGTAAGACAATAAAATCACAATAAAATCACAATTCTCAATATAAGTGCTAGTGCATATGCAGCAGCAGAACAGTGGGCGGCATTACAACAGGCAGATAAATAAAAGTCCATTCAGCGGTAAGCCTGGTTAAATAAATAGGTCTTTAAGTCCTTTTTAAATTGAGCAAGGGAGGGGGACAAGCGGAGATCGATATGTAGAGAGTTCCAGAGACAGGGGGCAGAGATGGAATATGCCCTCTTCGTCGTACTCGCCAATCTAGTCTCCGGAACTCTCAGTAACCGCTGACCAGATGACCTAAGTGTGCGGGGCGGATTGTGTGGGGAGAGACGGTCCTTCAGGTACCCTGGACCCAAGCCATATAGGGCTTTGTAGGTAATAACCAGCACTTTGTACTGAGCCCGGAAACGAATAGGCAGCCAGTGGAGATCTTTCAGAATTGGTGTTATATGGGCGGCCCTGGGAGCACCAGTGACCACCCGCGCTGCCATATTTTGTACCAGTTGTAGCTTCCGAGTATGATACAAAGGCTGCCCCATGTAGAGCGCATTGCAGAAGTCCAACCGAGAGGTTACCAGAGCGTGTACTACGGTTTCAAGGTCCCTCCGGTCCAGGTAGGGACGCAGCTGGCGAATCAGCCGAAGCTGATAACAGGTGCTCCTGACCGTCGCGTCCACCTGAGAAGTCAGATGGAGCGACGAATCGAGGAGCACCCCCAGACTGTGTACGGTGTCCTTCACGGGGAGCGTGACCCCGTTCAGGACGGGTGGAACCACCTCCATCCCTGGACCGGGAGAACCTATCGCCAGTACTTCCGTTTTCTCTGGATTCAGGCTGAGTCTGTTTTCCCTCATCCAGTCCATTACCGATTCCAGACAGGCCACGAGAGGAGCGACGCCATCCCTGGTCACTGCATCAGTCGGAGACATAGAGAAGACTATTTGGGTGTCATCAGCGTACTGATAACACCGCGCCCCATGCCTCCGGATGATCTCTCCCAGCGGTTTCATGTAAATGTTAAAGAGCATGGGGGACAGAATGGCTCCTTGAGGAACCCCAGATGTAAGGGCCCTCTTATCGGAGCACACGTCCCCCAGCTGCACCATCTGGAACCTCCCAGAGAGGTAGGACCGGAACCACTGGAGCGCAGTGCCCCCGATTCCCACCTCTGCCAGGCGTTCCAGAAGGATACCATGGTCGATGGTATCGAAAGCCGCTGAGATGTCCAAGAGCACCAACAGGGACACGCTCCCCCTGTCGATACCCAGACGGAGATCATCGACCAGGGCGACCATGGCAGTCTCAACCCCATAGCCCGCCCGAAAACCGGTTTGAAATGGATCTAGAAAATCCGTTTCGTCCAAGATCGATTGAAGTTGGAATGCAACCGCCCTCTCGATCACCTTCCCCAGAAATGGCAGCAGCGAGACTGGCCGATACTTATTATGAACCAGGGGGTCGAGGGAGGGCTTTTTCAATAACGGTCTTACTATGGCCAATTTAAGATGGTCAGGAAATTGTCCCTCCCTCAGAGATGTATTAATAATTTGGCGTAACAGCAAGGTTACCGCCGATCCCCCCTGGGCCACTAGCCATGAGGGGCAGGGATCGAGAGAGCAGGTCGTCTTCCGAACACTTCTAAGGATCTTGTCCACATCCTCGGTACCGACAGACTCAAACTGATCCAGTACAACAGAGTCCATGGAAGCTCTAGACGCCTCTATTCTGGGTTCTGCTTCAATTCTGGCGTCCAGACCTTCGTTTATCCGAGAGATTTTATCCGCGAAGAAGTTGTTAAATTGGTCACAGCAGGCCTTGGTTGGTTCAAGGATCTGGTTCGGGGCAGGAGGGAGCTGAGTTAGCTCCCTCACTACCCTGAACAGCTCTGCTGGACGCGACTCCGCGGACGCGATACGAGCGGCGAAGAACGAGTTCTTAGCTGCTTGTATCGCCTCTCCATAGTCCACCAAAAGGAGATCTAGGAGAGCCTTGTCGGATAAACGCTGGTGTTTCCGCCAGGCGTGCTCTAGCCGTCGCAGGACCCGCTTCCTTGCCCGGAGATCTTCCGTGTACCAGGGCTTCCTTTTGGAAGCAGGCCTGAGAGGGCGCTTGGGAGCGATACTGTGTATAGCCCTAGAGAGATCCGTATCCCAGGTGTTAACTAGGGCATCAACAGTGTCGCCTATTATTATAGGTTTTTTGGTGGTTTTTTTGGGCTATGTGGCCATGTTCTATAATAATTATTGCGAAGTCGAAGGCTTTTTGGGCCATGTGGCCATGTTCTAGAAGAGTTTACTCCTGATGTTTCGCCAGCATCTTTGCCTGGCATTTTCTTTGAACATACCAGCCACAGATGCTGGCGAAACATCAGGAATAAACTCTTCTAGAACATGGCCACATGGCCCAAAAAGCCTTCGACTTTGCAATAATTATTATATTTTGCTATATTTATTTCTATCCTGGTGTCCACCCCAAAACTGGGATTCAGAGCCGCTTACAGTCTAAAAACATAGTCCAGTGATCCCTCCACATTTGTTGCGTTTAGAGGCGAAGAACACCCACCATGTGGAAAAACGGCACATGGCATCACAGCGCTTCTCTGGCGCTGCATTTAAATGACACAGTGCCATAGGAGCACCATAAAGCCGCAGCGCTGGTGGCTACGGTGCCCTTTCCAGGGCGCAGAAAGGAGCCACTTTTTGTGGCTCCTTTTTGCCATTTACAGGTTGAGTATTCCTTATCTGGAATCCCGAAATCCAAAGTATTCCCAAATGCAAGACTTTTTGAACTGCGGCAAAAGTAGCATAGTACTGTGTTTCCTGAAGCTTTGTACTTCCTAAATCTTTCCCACGTTACTCCTTGTTTCCTTAAAAAATGCAAACATTCTGTTATCTGTTATAAATATTGTCTTCTTATTAGAAACCAAAATTAGCAACACATTAGCATCTCCAGCTATATTTTTTTTGTTTCTAATAAGAGTACAATCTTCATAATAAATAATAGGATGCTTGCATTCTTTAAGGAAACAAGAAGTAGCGTGGAAATGATTTTTCCGCAGTTTTAAAGCTGCGAGCTCAACTTTAAGGAGAGCACCAAGTAGCTGCAGTACTATGCTACTTTTGCCGTAGCTGAAAAAGTCTTGCATTTTGGAATACTTTGGATTTCAGGATTCCAGATAAGGAATATCCCCCCTGTAAATGACTACTCCATTTGGAAATTGTTGTCTCCAAGATCTGCCCATCTTGCCACAGAATTGTACGGTTCGGTATTTGCAGGGCTTAAGAGAGACTTGGCAGGAGAGAGATGCAAGGATCTGTGAAATGGGGAGAACCCAAATGTCCCATCATTTTGCAAAGGTTGTTGGAGTCTTCTTCTTCTCCTGTTTTTAAACTGGATGAATGGGCATCTGTCCCAGGGAGGGCTCGGAGTGTGTCATCTTGCATGGCAGAAGGGGCTCCGTCTGGATGACCCTCAGGGTCCCTTCCAACTCTAGGATTCCTCCCATCTTGGTTCCTGCTCTGTTTTGCCACCTGCCCAGTGTTCTCCATCACTCAACAAAGATTGCCGAGAAAACGTGAAAATGGATTTAATGTGTTTATTATAATACAGTAATGGCTCACGCAGGCATCAAAGCGGCTAAATAAAGGTTGCCGTCCCGAGTGGCGGCGGTTAAAAGGATGGATTACTGTAATTATCCTCGATTAAATCAACTTCCTCGGCTTTGAAACTCTGACGTTTTCATGTTTGGATGCTGTCTGTTCCACTTGTGGGCACAACATGAGAAACCTCACATGCTACGCTTTGTCTTCTACGCCAAACAGGCTAGGTAGGACAGTGTGTGTGTTTTAGTGGCTGCATCTACGCTGTGGACATAATGCAGTTTGATACCACTTTAAGTGCTGCAGCTCCATTCTTCAGTATCATGGGATTTGTAGCTTTGCAGCATCTTTGGCCTTCTGTCAAAGTATGCTGATGCTTTACTGAACTACAAATCCCAGGGTTTTATTTATTTATTTAGGGTGGATCCCTTGCAGTTTAAGTGGTCTCAAGCTGTATTATTTCTAGTGATGTGAAGCTGCTTTGATGCCTGCATGAGCTATTACTGTATTTTTGGAAAAAACTCCAGAAAAAAAAATCAGGGGAAAAAAGATTTTTTTTGCCCCCATTTTTTCCCCTTAAAATTTAAAAAAAATTGCAAAAAGGAAGAAAATCAGTTATGGATTATTTAAATTTTAGTATGATGAATAAAATCTTTTAAGACAAGGTGTTCATTTATTCTCCAGATTATTCTAAAAACTATATACTGTATATTACACTGAGTGAGGACAAGCAAGGTATTGCAGTTTTCAGTTTTTCTGATAATTTCCAATATTTTCCCCTGAAACACACACACAAAGTAGGATCAGGACTGGTTTCAAGTGGGAACGACGGTCATATAACCTGATCAGCAATTCACTTTAAATCATAGTGGGAACACTGACTCAGAAGAACAGGGTTTGATTCCCAGCTTGGCCATGGAAACCCAGTGGGTGATCTTGGTGAAGTCACACTCTCTCAGCCTCAGAGGATGGCAATGGTGGCAAGCTTCTGAACAAACCTTACCAAGAAAGCCCCTTGAGAGGCATGCAAATGACTTGAAGACACACAATTTTTACTCATAGTTTGTGGCTGTTTATGTCTGGCCCTGGCTGGCAGACACTTTTTGCAGCCCTTGATTTAAAATTTATTCCCTCCATCTCAACCATCCTTTTCAGTGTCTGTCTGTGTTTTGCAATAGGAGAACAGAGAACATGCTGAATTTAAAGTGGAGAACTTTTAAATTCAGCATGTTTTCTGTCCTTCTGTAAAGCACAAACAGACATTGAAAAGGTGGAGACGGAGGGAATAATTATTACTCGCTGCATGTCTTGTTTTCCTCAAAAGCCACATGAATTTCCCCAGATGAGAGCCATTTTCTTTCTATTGCATTGTAGAGAAGAGGAAAAGCACAAGTTGGTTGGCCGGCCCTGTCCTGATCATTGACTCTGCAACTGACTTTCTGGCCTCTTGCTCTTGTTTCATGCTGACTTTGTCTCCTACGCCAAACAAACTCCCGCAAAGGATCCCGTAATGCCAACTTGGCACTTGGTTCCTCTCTCTGCCCAGCGTTTCCTGTGATTCAGCAGAATGTTGCTGCAAACCACAGCGGAAAAAAGGACTTTTATTTACAGCATCTCATGCCAAAGGGACCGGTACTTCTGGAGACGCAAACATTGCACTTGATCCTCTTTCCCGGGAAAGTTCCCGGACTATGCCTGAGACAGCTTTTTCACCCCTGCCTTTGCAATTCCAGTATAGCCAAAAGCATGGCATGGCGGACAGTTGCCCACAGCCTCTTGTTTTGGGAAGAGAGACTCAGCTTAGAGTAGTCTCCAAATCCATGGCTATAGGGAAAGGATCTAGTTTTATCTTAGTAGCCCAACATGACTATGCTGGCTTGAAACAGGAAGTCTGGAGGGCAGGCATTGCACAGAGCTGCCCAAGAAAGGACAAGGGGTTGAGTATCCCGTATCCAAAAATCCAAACACTTCCAAAATCCAAAACTTTTTTGGGCGCCAACATGAGGCTTCAAGGCTTCAGCTCTGGAATAATTTGCATTTTGGAGTACAAGTAGTGCATTTGTTGTTGTTAGCTGCCCTCAGGCCAGCCCCAACTCATGGCAACCCTGTGATGAGGCATCTCCAAATCCCCCCGTCCTCCACTGTTCTTCACAGGTCTTCTAGATTCATGCCCATGACGTCTCTAATAGAGTCCATCCAGTGTGAAGTGGAAGGCTTTCACGGCTGGGATCCATAGTTTTTTGTGGGTTTTTCAGGCTATGAGGACAGAAGAGTTTATTCTTGACATTTTGCCAGCAGCGGTGGCTGGCATCTTCAGAGAATGCTGGCATGGAAGAGAATGGGGTAGATATACTGTTGGTTGAGAGGAAGCAATGTACATGTATTAACTGTGCGATTTACATGTATTTACATGTAATATTCTGTGTATTGTTCTGTTCTTCAATTGCAAGGCCTACAGCAAATGCTGCATTCAGCAAAGGACAGGAGAGACCCTCTCACAGCCATAGGAGTTTACTGCATACCATGCAGCTGTGGACAAGTCTATATAGGTACCACCAAATGCAGTGTTCACACACAAATCAAGGAAACAAGAGACACTGTAGACTGGATCAGCCAGATAAATCAGCAATAGCAGAACACATTATAAACCATCCTGGGCATAAAATGCTGTTTAAAAACATGGAAATTTTGGACGTTGCCATTCAACAACAGAACAATACACAGATTAACATGAAAATCACTTCCTCTTAACCAACAGTACATATACCCCGCTTTCTTCCATGCCAGCGTTCTCTGAAGATGTTAGCCACAGATGCAGGCGAAACATCAGGAATAAACTCTTCTAGAACATGGCCTCATAGCCAGAAAAACTCACAAAAAACTATGGAGTCCATTCATCTGCCAGGTGGCCTTCCTTTTTTCTGCTTCTTTTTACCTTTCATAGCATCATTGTCTTTTCCAATGAGTCCTTCTTTGTCATGATGTATGACAGCCTCAGCTTGACCATCTTGGCTTCCAGGAAGAGTTCAGGCTTGATCTGGTCAAGGATCCATTTGTTTGTCTTCTTGGCCATCCAAGGTATCCTCAGCACTCTTCTCCATCCCCACGTCTCAAAGGTTTTCTTCCTGTCTTCCTTCTTAACTGTCCAGCTTTCACATCCATACTTTGAATAGAATGGCCTGGGCGATTCTGACTTTAGTGCTTACAGTAGTTATATATCAACAATTTAGGATCTTTTCTAATTCTTTGATAGCTACCCTCCCTGTTCCTAATCTTCTTATGATTTTTTGACTCTGCAGCCACCATTCTGAAGAATGTTTGATCCAAGGTACTGGAAACTCTTTAACTATTTCAATTCATTGTCTAGGTTGAATTTATGTATGTCTTCCATGGTCATTATTTTTGCTTTCTTTATCTTAGCAAGAAGCCTGCCTTTGCACTTTCATCTTTGACCTTCTTTAACAATTGTTCCAAATCTGTGATGTTTCTGCTGGTAATATGGTGTCATCTGCATGTCTAAGACTGTTGGTGTTCCTTCTTCTTATCTTCTCCTCCTTCGGCATCTATGCCTGCTGTTTTATGGTGATTTTTGCATACAAGGATGATGAGAGAATGCTTCCATGCCTGACCCTTTTACCATTTGGAAAAACACTCTGTTTTCTCAAAATCTGTTCTAACAGTAGTCTGTTGTTCTAAGTCAAACTAAGTCATATTCAGACTATGCTAGGTCAAAACTGCAGATCTCAAGGGCAGGTGTTGCATACCTGCCCAAGAAAGGACTACAAGTTGAGCATCACGTATCCAAAAATCCAAAATTCTCCAAAATCTAAAACTTTTTGGGCACTATCATGATGCTTTAAGGCCCCAATTTGGGAACATTTTGCATTTTGGAATACAAGTAGTGTGGTACGTGCTGTGTCTGTGAAGCTGGGGAGAGACACGAGGATCTGAGAAATGGCAGCAGGGCCAAGCCACTTCACAGATCTTTGCATCTCTCTCCAGCCTCACAAACACAGTACGTAGTACAGTGCACCCGTGCCATATGTGGATTTGAGATCATGTGTATGGCGAGCCCTAATATGGTGAATGGGGCATGCGCCTGTGGCATGCACTGTGCTTCAGGGACGTGCCCCATTCAAACAGATGGAGCTTGATCTTACATTGAATTTGCCTTATGTAGAAGGTGGGTGGGTCTGCAACGGATCCCCTGCGTAAGGTGAGGGCGCACTGTACACTACTTGTATTCCAAAATCTGGAGGAAAAGATATCCCAGCTCCAAAACGCTTCTGGTACCAAGCATTTTGGGTAAGGGATGTGTAGTGGTTTGAGTGTTGGACTATGACTTTGGAAACTAGGGTTTGATTCCCCGCTTGGCCATGAAACCCACTGGGTGACCTTGGGTGAGTCACAGACTCTCAGCCTCAGAGGATGGCAATGGCAAACCTCCTCTGAACAAATCTTGCCAAGCCAACCTCATGATAAGGGTTGCCTTAGTGTAGCCATAAGCCAGGAATGACTTGAAGACACACAACACACACATGGCAGCTACATCTCTGCTGACCCTTTGCAAACATCTGCTTTTGGCTGTCTGCGAGGTCAGTCAGACATCGTTTTTGTTAACATGATGATGCGAGTAATCTCACATTTTCCAGGTTTGTCATTCACACTGCAGAACCACATCTATGCGCATCTCTGTGAGTTCAGTTCCTCACATGTACTAGCACTTGAATAAAGATGGAGTCGATGAAGCAAATGTATTTGAAACGCATTCAAGGCAGTCAGAATTTAATCCCGAATTATCCCAAATCTATTCACGAGAATGCAAATCTGTAAAAAAAATTCTTGGGAAAAAAACCAATATTGATTATCCTGGGTTTTTTGGTAGCCCCCCCCCCCCCAATCCTGCATTGGGTGCATTTGGGTTGCATTCAACCCAGTTTCATCCTGGATTATTTTCACCATCTGAATAGCCCCTCACACATGCCAGCACTCAAAATAAGCATTGAATGTATTTGAAGCACATTCAAAGCATGTCGACTTTTATCCCAAGTTTATTTGCATCGGTTATTCACACAGTTGAGAATGTGAAAATGTCGATTATCCTGTGTTGAGTAGGTTTTTTTTTTTTTTTTTTTTTGGCAACTTCCACCAGATTTAATCGGATGCATTCGAAATGCATGTGATTCGCAAAGATTCAACCCAGATTATTTTCACCATCTGAATAACCCCTTGGTACCAGTCCACTCCCAGGGAAGACAGCCAGCATCCTTCCGATCCCATTCCTCCCATCCCAAGGAGCGATCCGGTGGCTTCCCCAAGCCTGGCCGAGGTTGCCCTCCCTCCGTTCTTGGTACAGCGTATCACAGGCTCAGGGATGGGCTGGCCTTGCTGACGGTCGGATCTCTCCATCCTCCGCTGTGCTGTCTCTTTCTTTCTGGAGTTGGTTTAACTCTTTGTCAGGGAGAGACAAAGGACTCGGTTTCTGCTGGCTTTGGCATCCTCTCTCTGAGTCTGAGCGCATGGAGGCTGCAAGTAAATTGGGCTGGAGGGAGATGGGATGGTGGGTGGGTTTGCATTTATGTGCCTGCACTTTCTGGCTCTTCTCCTTTATTCTCCTTCCTTGCATTCTTTGTGTCTTCTCCATGTGCCTTGCGGTGCATTGCTCATGGTGGGATCCAGTGAAAAGCTTTGCAAGTTTTGGGCCTTTGCTCCCTGAAGCCTAAGACTTGCATGCCGAATGTTTGTTTTCGTGTGCCTTCAAGTCATTTTTGACTTATGGTGACTATAAAGCGAACCTGTCATGGGGTTTTCTGGGCAAGATTTGGTCGGAGGAGGGTTGCCATTGCCTTCCCCTGAAGCTGAGAGTGTGTGACTTAACCAGGGTCACCCAGTAGCTTTCTATGGCCAACCTGGGAATTGAAACCTGGTTTCCAGAGTTGTAGTCCAACGCTCAAACCACTACGTCATGCTGGCAACCCTATCATGGGTTTTTCTTGGCAGGATTTGTTCACAGTGGGTTTGCTATTGCCTTCCCCTGAAGCTGAGAGAGTGTGACTTGCTCAGGGTCACCTAGTGGGTTTCCATTGCTGAGTTTGGAATTGAACCCTGAACTCCAGGGCCAATGTCCAGTGCTCAGACCATTACGCCATGTGTTCCCGACACAGAGACAGATTTAAGGAGGTTTTTCTTTCCCCAGATGCAGAGAGTGGCATCTTCTATATATTGTACAGGGAACAAATGTCTCCCCGAAAGTTGTGCCGAACTGAAGGGGAGCTTTCGAAGAAGTAGTTGTGTTAGTCTCTTGCAGCATAAAAAGAAGGAAAAGAAGAAGAAAGGGAAAAAGACTGGATGGCCCTTGTGGTCTCTTCCAACTCTGTGATTCTATGAATCTAACACTTTTAAGGCTAATCGGTTTTTAATTTTGCGTGAGCTTTTGTGGATATAGTCCCACTTCTTTGGACGCAGGACAGAGTGATAACAAATGCTCAGGTATAAAGCGTATGTTGATCATAAATGTGTGAGTGTTGTGTGCCTTCAAGTTGTTTCCGATCTATAGAGACCCTAAGTCAAACTTATCATGAAGTTTTCTTGGGAAGATTTCTTTAGAGAAGTTTTGCCGTTGCCATCCTCTGAGGCTGAGAGAGTGTGACTTGCCCAAGGTCACCCATTGGGTTTCCATGGCCAAGCTGGGATTCGAATCCAGGTCTCCAAAGTCATTGTCTGACACAAAAACCACTATGCCACTCTGGATCTCTGATGCTAGAACCAGCTTTATCTCTAATCGATAATAAATGCTTAGGCAATATCTCTGATCAATAAGAAACGCTCAGGTGTGAAGCATATTTTTTGGCTGTATAGCATGTATTTTGAAAGCCGGTGTGACAAAGTGGTTTTGAGTCTTGGACTGCAACTCTAGAAGGGTTCAATTCCTAACTTGGGCTTGGAACCCGCTGGGTGACATTGGGCAAGTCACACTCTCTCAGCCTCAGGGGAAGGCATTGGCAAACTTCCGCTGAACAAATCTTGGCAAGAAAACCCCGTGATAGGTTTGCCTTAGGGTTGCTATAAGTCGGAAAGGACTTAAAGGCACACAACACACATGCATTTATTATCAAAATATGTTTTGCGGGATTCGAATCCCCACACAGTCATGGAGCCCTCTAAGAGACCTTGGACAAGTCACACTCTCTCAGCCTCGAGGGGGCAGTGACAAATCTCCTCTGAGCAACTCTTGCCAAGAAAATCCCCAGGACAGAGTGTGTGTGTTGTGTTGGAAACAATGTGAAGACACACAACAACCAACAAACCAAAGCAAAAACCTTTGAAGGTTTTTAATTAGAGGTTGGATGGCCATCTGTCACAGGGAGGGCTTTGATTATGAGTTCCTGCATGGCAGAAGTGGGTTCAATTGGATGTCCTTTTAGATCTCTTCCAATTCTAGGATTCTGTGATTCATATTTATGCATTTGGGAGAGGGATTTGCTTCTTTATGGATCCCTTTTTTTAAAAAAGGAGAAAAAGAAAATGAAATATGATAGCATTTCTGAGTTTATCACACTGGACTCAATTTCGGTATTAAAGAGAGATTAAAGCGCATATAAAGCATCCTGCAAATAAAGTGAAAATGGCAAGTAATCGCACAAATGGTTATCACATTCAATTGTGCAAATAAAGCAACATCAGAAATGCATTGTTACTGAAATCCCAAAAGTAAAATGATGCTTGTTAATGCGTCTTTGTGACCACTTTAATGGAGGGTTTTGTATGACGTCGTGTGAAATCATTTCGCGTAATTACGTGATTTTTTCCGGGATATTCCTGTGACAAACTCCCAATCTCCTTTGTGCGATAAACTCCTAAGTGGTTTTCATTTTCGCATGAGCTTTTGTGGCTATAAATCCACTTCTTTGGATGCAATACAGAGTGATAGGAAATACTCAGCCATAAAGCATATTTCCATAGTTATGGAAAATAGGGATAGCTAGAGAGTATGCATTTTATAATCTCTTAAATCCTCCGGCACAACTCTGTGGTCAATTTCCAGCAGAGTTGCACTGGAGGACCTTGAGGTCAAACCTGGAAAAGAATCAAATCCACAAAAGTCAAGCCCACAGGCTGACATCATTATCATCATCATCATCATCATCATCACCACCATCACCCATTTATACAGTGGGCTCTTGGTATCCGCTGGGGTTTGGGTCCAGGAGCCCCCATGCAATCCAAAATCATGGATGTTAAAGTCTCATTAAGTGCAATGGCACAGTAAATGGCAAATCCTTATACAAAATCCCCAAATCATGGTTTGCTTTTGGGATAATTCTTGCAGGGAAGTAGGATATTTTCAAGTCATGGAGGGTGGAATCTATGGATGGAGTATCTGTGATTAAGGAGGGCCGAATGTACAATGCTTGGTCCACTCTTTTGAGAAATATGGTGGATCCTTGGTATCTGCTGAGGTTTGGTTCCAGGACCCCCTGTAAATACCAAAATCCATAGATGCGCAAGGCCCATTGAAAAAATGGTGTGGTAAAATGAATCATGGAATCAAAGAACCATAGAGTTGGAAAAGACCATAAGGGCCATCCAGTTCAAGCCCCTGCCATGCAGGACAGGATCAAAATTCAAAACGACCTGGATAGATTAGAAAGCTTTGATTTAGGGGTGCTTTGATTGTGAGTTCCTGCATGGCAGAAGGGGGTTGGACTGGATGGACCTTGGGGTCTCTTCCAACTCTAGGATTATGTGATTCTAGAATCAGAATCAAAGCATCCATGACAGAGGGCCATCCAGCCTCTGTTTAAAGACCTCCAATGAAGGAGGTGAAAAATCAGAAATGATTGGAAGGCACATAACAACAATGCAAAAAGAAAACAAACCTCTGCTGTTCTTCCCCATCTCACCCAAATTCTATCTAAAAATGATTGCTTTTTAAAGAAAGAAAAGAAAATGGCGCGTTGGTTTACTTACCTCTTAGAAAGGGGGGGGGAGGGTTGTGTTGTGAAGATTAATTAGTTAATGTTTGCAAAATGTGTTGAACATGGGGAGAAGGAGATAAAAGCACGCTCTCCTTATTATGCAAATTGCCGGCAGCTTTGGAGAGATGCCAACCCAGCCTCCATCGTCTCCTTTCTTTCCTTTCCCAGATTCCCATTTTTCTTTGCTTCCCCTCTTCGGAAATATCCCTGTCCTGGGATGCACAAACAATATGGATCACCCATCATCTACCCACCCTTATCCATGAAACCTGTCCCAAGTCTCCAACTCCTGGTGGGGGACATCCGTGTTTTCTTTTGCCTCTGCAAAAGAGCAAGAATTGAATCTCTCTGTTATCTTTCTGGGCGGGTGCAAATTTCAATTGCTGCAGAATTCCCCCAGAGGTGTCAGGGATTTGAGAAACCTTTGCATCATTTTTAAAATTTGACTCAAGATGTCTTTGGGACGGGAATAGCTTGTATACAAACCACTTAAAAACAGTACTGGGGCCTGCAAAAAGGACATTGTTGGGGAGAAAAACTGTCCCAAAATTGCTGAAAGATACAACAAGGACCCTGTGCATACTAGCCAGGTTAGTCTAGATTAGTATGCAATGGGATTTTATGGCACCTTTTAATGCGAGACTTGGATGCTTAAGAAAACGGATAAGAAGAAAATCAATTCATTTGAGATGCGATGCTGGAGAAGAAGGCCGAGGATACTGTGGATGGCCAAAAAGACAAAGAAATGGATCCTTGAGCAGATCAAGCTTGAACTATCCCTGGAAGCCAAGATGATAAAGTTGAGGTTGTCATACTTTGGTCATGTCATAAGAAAGAATGATTCATTGGAAAAGACAATAATGCTGAGAACGGTGGAGGGAAGTAGAAAGATGGAAAGATTGCATGCTAGATGGAGGGACTCTATTAAAGGGGTGACAGGTATGAATCTGCAAGAGGTTGACGGCTTTCATGGCCAGCTTCTATAGTATTTTGTGGGTTTTTTAGGCTATGTGGCCGTGTTCTAGGAGAGTTTATTCCTGATGTTTTGCCATCTGAAGATGCCAGCCACAGATGCTGGCAAAACATCAGAACTAAGCTCTTCTACAGAACATGGCCACAAAGCCTGAAAAACCCCAAAAAACTATAATCTGCAAGAACCTAGAAGAATAGTGGAGGGTAAGGATTCTAGGAGATGTCTCATCAGGGTCTCCATGAGTTGGGATCAACTCGAGGGCATTTTATTTAGAACAACAAAAAAGTTGGTAGCATAAGCTTTCGTAGACTTAAGTCTGCTTCACCAAATGCATGGAGTGAAGTGCCTGGGAACAGACCTTTATCGCTGTGAATGAGCACATTGTATGTGTGAATAGCCACATAAATGCAAAACTTGTGAGCAGGGTGGTAAGGTGACACGTTCAGTTTTAACTGTGGTTGTTGGGGACAAAGGCAGGAGGAAAGATGTTCCCTAAAACCAAGGCGAGCAGATAACCGTATGGATGGTGTGGAGGGGGTTCTTGGAATATAGTGTGATGCTGGCTGGGAACCAGAAATGAGATGGGATAAATTGGTTAAGAGTGAGGCTGGAGGGTAAAACTAGTGTTATATACTGTATTTAGTGTGCAAAGAAACCATTGTCTCTGTTCAATCCACCCTTGATGGATTGGAGTTTGTAGATACATTCCAAATTTTGCTGTTTTTTCCTCCCAATCTTCCTTTGTCATTTTTAATTCAAGGACTGCTGTCCTGAGTTTTGAGATGGAATCCCCAGCAAGACTGAAGTGGTCTGCAACTGGTTTTGTGCATTTCCATTCCTAACGTTTTATTTTTGTCCATTTATCCTCTGGCGCAGGGATCAGCCCGCGTGCCCAATGTAGAGTGCAGAAGAGTATCATTGACAGAGGATGGCATAAATCACGTTAGAGGATGAGGACATGAACGTCCCTCTGATATTATGTGATCAGGACTCGTAATGACATTTCCAAGTAGATGGGTGGGCAGAGTTGGCATGTGGCTTTGTGGCAAGGTCTTGTACCTGTCTCGCCATTCATACTGTGCATTCTCCTGCAAGTAAGTAACTGTTTGAGACTGAGAAGTGTCTGTAGGCAAGTAAAGGCCTGGCACCCAGAGTCATTGAGATGGCACAAGTATTGCACAGAATGGGTTGCAGTTTGATTATATGTTTAAGTAGTCTTGGTTGGGAGCTGTCATTTCCTATCTTTGGTCTGTTCTGGACTGGATTAGTCCTGAGTACAAGTTGTTTTTTGAATGTTATTGATAGTTGAATTATATGTGAGTGATCACATTTAGGATGCAAAGCCATAGCTGTGTTAGTCTGGAAAATCAATATGCAAAGGAATCTTTATCATGTATCTGAGGAAGCAGGCTCAAATCTCCAAAAGCTCATGCTACCAGCATCTTTCTTTCAAAGATATAGCTGTGTTAGTCAGTAGAATCAGTATGTAGAGAGATCTTGTAGCACAATTTTTTGTGGGTTTTTCGGAGTATCTGCCCATGTTCTAGAAGAGTTTATTCCTTACGTCTCACAAGCACGGCCACATAGCCTGAAAAACCCACAAAAAACTATGGATGCCAGCTACAAAAGCCTTTGACTTCACATCTTGTAGCACCTTTGAGACTAAGTGAAAGAAGTTGGCGGCATGAACGTTTGTAGACGAGACTGAAGTCTATGAAACCTCATGCTGCCAATTTCTTTATTTCAGTTAGTCTCAAAGGTGCTGCAAGGTCTTGCTTTCAGTTAGTCTCAACAATGCTGCAAGATCCCTTTGCATACACATGGATATTTATTGTATACACATCAATATTTTATCTGTATTTTGGATTTTTTTTCTACCGTATATACAGCTTGAGTCTCCTTTATCTGAAATTCCTGGGATCAGAATAGTTTTGGAGTTTGAATTAAACATTAAAAATTAATTTATTTAATTTGATGGATTAAAAATGCATGCTTAGGATCTAAGAAAGGGAGACGACATAGAGTAGTGGTTTGACTGTTGGACTAGGATACTGGGGGCCCAGGGTTCAAATCCTCACCCAGCCATGGAGATCCACTGAGAGATCTTAGGTAAGGCCCTCTCCCTCAGCCTTTTTTGTTGCTGTGTCTCTTCAAGATACAGTATTTCTGACTTATGGAGACCATAAAATGAACCTATCATGGAGTTTTCTGAGGCTGAGAGCTTGCTTAAGGTCACCCAGTGGGTTTCCATGGCCAAGCACTGATTTTAACCCTGGTCTCCAGAGTCATAGTCAAATGTTCAAACCACTATGCTACGCTGGCTCTGATGAAGGCAAAGGTGAATAAATCAGGCTAAGAAAACCCAAAGAGAGGGTTCAGCCATAAGTTGACATTGACTGGCCTGCT
Source organism: Urosaurus nigricauda (assembly GCA_034509955.1). Lineage (NCBI taxonomy): Eukaryota > Metazoa > Chordata > Lepidosauria > Squamata > Phrynosomatidae > Urosaurus > Urosaurus nigricauda. Next base: position 377,530,761 of record JAOEGL010000001.1, on the reverse strand, counting down.
TGAGAAGGGTGCGTTTCCATAACCTAATAAGGATTTGAACCCTGTTCTTTCAGTGTCTTAGTCCAGCACTCAAATTATGATGCCACACTTGTGTACAATAAGTGTAGCTGTCATTCTTACTCCAAGAGAAAGCCCGGAAGGACCCATAACACTGGTGTGTTTTAGTAAGTAAAGCACATAAGAGAAGACTACATTTTACATAGATTTTTTGGTGCTTTTTTTCGGGCGATGTGGCCATGTTCTGGAAGAGTTTATTCGTGATGTTTTGCCAGCATCTGTGGCTGGCATCGTTAGAGAATGCTGGCAAAATGTCAGGAATAAACTGTCCTAGAACATGGCCACATAGCCAGAAAAACCCACAAAAAACTATGGATGGCGGCTATGAAAGCCTTCGACTTAACACTACACATTACCTCTGCAAACACACTGAAGTTCAACACTAAGGGTACAGTGAATTGTAAGCAAGAATCCACTGCCAGGGAATGCTTAACCACTCTTCTGCTATTATTTTCCCTTCCCACTTCCCCCAAATTATTCTCTCACCTCCTTCCAGGCTTTCCATCAATTAACCCCTGCCATTTGTAATGCCGGAAGATGCTGGGATATATATGAGGGAGCATGCAGAACGGTAGTAGAAAAGAATCAGTGGGTATGGAAAGGGTTGCAGATTTCTATCCTTTGGTTGCAATCCACCCATTAGCATTAGACAGAGTTGCTGTTGGAGGTCTTCATGTGATTGCCGTAGAATCATAGAGTTGGAAAAGATCTCAGGGGCGATCAAGTCCAGAAGAAGGCAACCGAGATAGTCAAAAGTCTGGAAACCAAGCCTTGTGAAGAATGACTTGGGGAGGTTGAGCTTGGAGGAGCAAAGACTGGGAGGTGATATGATGGACATCTTTAAATACCTTTAAAGCTGTGGCTCCATCTTACACAATCCTGGGATTTGTAGTTTTGTGAGCACTCTTTGGCAGAGAAGGCTGAAGACCTTGTAAAATTACAGATCCCAGGAATCCATAGGATGGAGCTTCAGCATGTGAAGTGCTGTCCGGATGCATTATTTCTACAGTGTAGAAGAACCCTTGAACGTTAAGAGATGGATTCAGATTAAAAAAACAAACAAATTCTACCTAAAGATTAAGAAAAATCTATTTACTGTAAGAGCTGTTCAAGAGTGGAAGGGACTACCTCAAAGGGTAGTGGACTCTCCATCTTTGGAGGTCTTTAAACAGAAGCTGGATGAGCATCATTCAAAGTGATTTAGTTGTAGATTCCTGCATGGCAGGGGATTAGACTGGGTTGCCCTTGTGGTCTAAGGGTCTAAGGGTCTCTGATTCTCAAATTCCATCAAGTTGACTTTGGGTGCATCTATACTGTAGAAATAATGCAGTTTGACACCATCCTAACTGCCATGGTCCCATCCTATAGAATCCTGGAATTTGTAGTTTTGTGAGCCATAGCATATTATGCAGGACACAATCATGGCATCGTATCAATCAGCACAGAATCATGGCAGGATTAACCCAATCCTGACAATATTTTGTAATATATTTTCTGCACAGTTTATTGATCACCATTGGTGGCATACAGAGGAAGGCGCCCCTGGCTGATCTCAGTATTCCAGCAGGTATGTATAGGAATACACGCGCACATGCGCGCACGCACCCCACTCACTTCCATGCCAGCATTCTCTGAAGATGCCAGTCACAAATGCTGGTGAAACTTCCAGAATAAACTCTTCTAGAACATGGCTACAGAGCCCGAAAAACTGGCTATGAAAGTCTTCGACTTCATATATAAGGGAAAGTTGCATTTTCAGGCTTTCAAGCTGATGCACAGGAGTTGAGGAACTATTGCTTTCATTTACAGTAAGAAATACAGAGAATAGAGAAGCGCTACAAAAAATAGAGAACAAAATGCTTTTCAAAACAGGGCTGAGATGAGTGGTTTGATTATTGACTTCCTCCTTCCAGATGAAAGCACTTTGAAATCTTATTATTTGTGGTTTTTCCTGTGCAGATCTGAAAATACCTACTGCTGAATCAATGAGGCTTAATTCCAAAAGAGAAAAAAAAAATACACTGGGACAAGGTCACATCAAGATCACACTAAATATTGGACCTGTTCCGATGCTGCAGTTGATTTAATAAAGCCGCACTTGTGAGTCCTGAATTGCCGCACTTCCGCAAGGGATACACCATGTTGTTTGAATTAGAAACGGGATAAGCTTACACTTGTCAGAAATCTGAGATAATGAGGATATTAAAGCGGCTTTAAGAGATCATAAGAGGCAAGGACTGGTGTGAATAGAAAGCAAGAATTTCATTAAGGAGTCGGATTAAAGGCACTTGGGGTGTTGGAGGAGAGGAAGAATCAATTTCACGTTTTGGAGGAAGGAGGCAAACGGATGGGTTGGTGGGCAGGGAAGAAATTAGAAGCCTTGTACAGTTCACCCATGGGGAAGATAATGAAATGAATGAAAGTAGAAGCAATGGTCCAGCCCCGAGTGAGGGATGCTTAAGCGCATCAATTTAAACAGCTTGGCTGGGCTTTATGCGGAATTGTTGTGGTGTGTCTTCAAGTCGTTTCCAACTTATACCAGCTTTAAGGTGAATCTCTCCTGAGGGGTTCTTGGAAAGATTTGTTCAGGGCATTTTTGCTATTGCCTTCCTCAGAAGCTGAGAGAGTGTGCCCGGCCCAAGGTCACCCAATGGCTTTCCACAGCTGAGCAGGGATTTGAACCAAGTTTTCCAGTACTTGAACTACCCGTATATACTCATCTATAAGGGGCTATACAGACAGGTAGCTAAAAGTTGCCCATCTTTGCCCCTGGTCGGTGCTGCGGCACCAACCTGCTCCCTAAAAAGAAGTCACTCTAGGCAGCTTCTTGAAAGGGGTGCCATAATGATGCTCGCGCACCATGATGATGCCTCTTCCACGGAGCGCTGTTTGGGCACTCTGACACCCGTGCGTCATCATGGCATGCCCCTTATGGATGGATGTGTGCTAAGATGGCGCACGGGCAGCGAAGATAGGTCTGGGTGTGTGTGGACACCTAGCCCTATCTAGCCCTACTTTCAGCCCCAGACCAACACAAAATGCCGGTCTGTTTAGGGCCTAAGTCTAAAAATGTATGCCCACAAATTGCCCCCAAAATCCCAGGTCAATTTATTTACTGGTCATTATGATCATGTGATAGTTGCTCTTTCGGATTTCCCTATGTGGTGCAGAGAGGAGTTTATTTCTCTCTGGAGCCGAGTAGAAAGAGTCCTGGGTGACTGATTGATATTGCTATTTGTTTAACAGTCTTGCCAGCTGAAGCGATGAAGTGAAAAGTATCAGTGAGAGTCTCTCTCGCCATACACACACATACACACTGAAGGAGCCTCTTTTAAGCAGAGGCTGGATGGTCATCTGTTGGGGATGCTTTGATTGGGTGTGGGGTTGGACTGGATGGCCCTTGTGGTCTCTTCCAACTCTATGATTCCAAGTTTTACCCTTGGCCTATCCACGGCTTATGGCAAAATCCATAATTTTGGCCCCCAAACCTGACCTTGACTTATGCATGAGATTGACTTATAGTTGAGGATATATAGTATTATGTCAGGTTGGCTGCACTGTGCTCACTGGCTTTTCCACTCTCTGGATGAGATCCTACATCAAGGTTGCATGATGTGGATCTTTGTGTATGGAATTATGAACTGATTGTGTTACACGACCCTTGTGCGGAATGCATGGTTGAATGTACATCTGCATGCATGTAGTGGTTTGGGTACCATCAACAAAACTGCAAGTCTCAGGATTCTCGAGGATGGGACTGTTGAAGAGCTGCCTGCTGCGTCTCTGTGTGAATTCAGTTTAGAAAACACACTCCAGAACAGCAACTCACAGAGAGATACACCGTGTATAGTGGGATTCCTCCATAGACATTTCTGATGGTGGTCATTTTGCTTGTTTGTTGTTGTTGTTGTTAACTGCCCTTGAGTTGATCATGGAGACCCTGTGGATGAGACATATCCGAGACCCCTTCTTCTCTGCTGCTTTGCTTAAATCCTGAAAATTCATACTCATGACCTCCTTAACAGAGTCCATCCATCTAGCATATGTTCTTCCTCTCTTTCTACCTCACCCCACCTTTCCCAGCATTACTGTCTCTTCCAAGAAGTCATGATGTGTCCAAGGTATGATAGCCTAAGTCTTTTTTTAGAGAGATTTGGTAGCTCCTTTGAGACTAACTGGAAGAAAGAAGTTGGCAGCATGAGCTTTCGTTGAGTTCAGTCTACTTCCACAGATGCATTTACATCTGAGGAAGTATGCAGGGATAGCTGTGTTGGCCATATAAAAAATGCAAACAAAAATCCATCAGTGATACCTTTATTGGCAGACCAAAAGGCACAATTTACTTTTTGCTTGCTTTATTGTGCATTTCGGTTGGCCAATAATGGTATTGACAGAGCCATGAAATGGTTTAGGTTTATCTTTTGGGGTTTTTAATATACTGTTTGGTTTGGGGAGTGGGGCAGTTTCGGCTTAAATTACTCCCTGTGTGTATTCAATAAAGTTTTGGAAACTCTGGACTCTGGATGCACATTGACTCTGAATTTACTTAAGTCTGACAGGTATCACTGATGGATTTTTGTTTGCATCTGAGGAAGGAGACTGAAGTCTAGGAATTGGAAAGCTCACTTTCTTTCAGTGAGTCTCAAAGGTTCTACAAGGTCTCTCCACAAACTGATTCTACTGACTAACATGGCTATATCTTTGATGCCTAAGTCTTGTCATTTTGGCTTCCAGGGAGAGTTCAGACTTGATTTGGTCCAGGACCCATTTGTTTGTCTTCTTGACAATCTACAGTATCCTCAACACTCTTCTTCAGAATATCTCAAATGAGCTCATGTTCTTCTCATTTAGTTTCTTACTTGCCCAGCTCTCACATCCATACATGGTGATGGGGAATACGATTGCTTGTACAATTCTTACTTTAGTGTCAGTTGTATATCTTTACACTTTTGGATTTTGTCTACTTCTTTTATAGCTCATATTCCTCATCATTTTCTGATTTCTTGATGGCAGTCTCCATTCTGATCAATATTTGATCCAAGGTACCCTTTTGTACCAAGTTTAAATAAATTGAAAGGAAACTTTAAGACATAGGAGCATCCAGCTTTAGGACTGCAGAACACCACTGAGCATAAATGCCATTTCTATGTGCAGCAGGGTTTTCAGAAGGCATCCAACTTTCCCTTTAGTTTGGAAAGTTCAAGACTTTGTGCACTGTTGCAGTGAAATAAAATTGCTAGCAATTGCAAAGAGGGAAAACACAGTCTAGGCTGCTATAAATGGACTCCCCGAAGCATCCTTTTTCTTTGAGTACTTTGTCTGGTCTACTTCTCTCCTGTGTAATTGATGGAGAGTTCATTTCTCCCCTTGTCTTCTCACTTGCAAAACATTGTGGGGGTGTTTTGCAGCTTGCTGCTTTTTCTGTGCTTCTGTGAATCATCCCTTTAGAAGCATCACCAGCATCTCCAAGTCAATACTGTCTGTCAAGAGTGGGACGTACGTTCATCTGCTAAAAATGGCTGTCCCAGAAATATCATGTTTTTCTTCTTCTCTCTCCCACTTCCCAGTTTGGAGCCCAGGCAAAAACAGTGATTTGTCAGGTTACGCATTTACATTTCTCACCAAGACATTGTGCCACGGGAGAGAGCGACCACAGCTTGGTGATAAGAGTGCGGCTGACAGATGCAAATTATTATTTGTGTTTTCATACAGTGACATTTCAGGAAAATTACCATGTCAGTGTCTACTGTATATCAGGGTGTGTGCTGTATTTTAAAACTTGATTTACTATGTAATCTAACATGTTCAGCAGCATTTTAATTTTTTTTAGCCTCAGGATTTTAAATTTCTCTAGTTTTAGCCTTGGGGTAAGCTGCCCTGGGTCTCATCCTGTGAGCAAGGCAGGATAGAAATGAAATGAAATAAGCAAGTTTGGAAGATCCAGGGGCTGATTTTGACCAAAAATGAAAAATAAGAAATGAAAGGGTAAGCAGGAAATGTCCTCTTCTGGTTTTGAAAAAAGTAGTTATGTTTTGATGTTGAATAGAGTAGGGATTGTGTGAGTTTAAAAAATGCATTTCAGATCTTGGAAGTATCTAGGCAAAGCACTTCCTTCCTTCCTTCCTTCCTTCCTTCCTTCCTTCCTTCCTGGTCTTTGTTATCCAAAACAAGAAGCATCCAAGTATTTATCTATTTATTTATGAGAACACTTCTATCCTGCCCTTCATCATAGGAAATCAGGGCGGCATGCAGTTGAAAACATTTCCAGATGAAAACAGAAATAATTTGAACAAGATAAAAACTTATTAAATGTAACACCCATTAATACCACTGTGAATGCAGCAGTTAAAAACTACAGTACTTTTAAAACTACAGTGGGCCCTTGGTATCGGCTGGGGTTTGGTTCCAGGACCCACCGTGGATACCAAAATCCAGGGATGCTCCAGTCCCATTAAATACAATGTCATAGTAAAATGGTGCCCCTTATAACCATTTGAAAGGTTGATATGGGGTGGCTTTTTTTTTCTGGTATGGAGGTCCTAAGTCATTTATGGCAGTGGTTCTCAGATGGTGGGACAGGACCGTGAGGGAACCAGAGTTGCTCAAGGTGGGCGTGATCCTTGGAGAAATTGTTTTGGGGGAGAATATTTTCAAGCTGTGGCTGGTTGAATGTGAGGATGCAGCATCCACGGATACAAAGGGATGGCTGTACACTGAACACTGCTGGCTCATTGATTCGAGGGTCTCCTTTCTGTTCCAGGTGTGTGCGGCTGCTGCGGAGCACTGCGTCCCCGTTACAAGAGGCTGGTGGACAACATTTTTCCTGAAGATCCGGAGGTAAACTAAACTTCTTGGTTAAATCCTGATTTGTCAACCTGGACCTTAATAGATTAGAAAGCTGGGCCAAAACTAACAAAGTGAATTTCAGCAGGGAGAAATGTAAGGTACTGCACTTAGAGCGAAAAGGTGAAATGCACATATATAGGATGGAGGACACCTAGGTTGATGACAAATCATCTTTTTGACAGGACCTTTTCTTTTCAAGCATGACACATGCATGAGAGGAATAATGACAGTTGTGCACCCTGTTATGCATGAGTTTTCCTTTCTTCCCTTCCTCTATGGATTGCCTTGAAGAAGCTGCCATCATCCCCATGGAACAATGTTTTTATCATCCTTTAATTCAGCTGGCATTGTGTGATGGTGATGTAATTCCAGCCCTCCTCAAGACTTTGCTTGGTATCAAAACTTGGCACACATCACTGCATTAAAATAGGCTATATTGGCTCAAATAGGGAGATACATGCTGCCATCCTGTTGGTTACATTCATTTAAAGTAGACTCATTCAATCACCCAAAGGGTGAAACTCGGGAACAGTTGCTCCTCCAAAATTGAGCTTAATTGTGGCATCCCTCAGGGTGCCATCCTGTCCCCGATGCTATTTAACATTTATATGAAACCACTGGGGGAGATCATTCGGAGGCGTGGAGCTCAGTGTCTTCAGTACGCTGATGACACTCAGATATATTTCTCCATGACCAGATCATCTGCCCAGACCTCAGATGGTGTCTCTCCTCTCAATGACTGTCTTGCAGCGGTAATGGATTGGATGAGGGAAAACAGATTGAGGCTCACTCCAGACAAAACGGAGGTACTGACAGTCACCGGCCTGAAACCAGGTCTGGGAATACAACTCCCGGTCCTAGACGGAGTCACACTCTCCTCGAAGGACCCTGTTCGCAGTCTGGGAGTACTTCTAGACTTGTTGCTTCACATGACTAGTCAAGTGAATGTGACAGTCAGGAGTGTTTGTTACCAGCTTCAGCTGATACACCAGCTGCACCCTTTCCTGGAGATGAGGGACTTGGAAACTGTGGTACATGCCTTGGTCACCTCACGTCTAGATTACTGCAATGTGCTCTACATGGGGCTACCCTTGTGCTTAACCCAGAAACTTCAACTGGTCCAAAATATGGCAGGCAGGTTAGCTACTGGGACATCTGGGAGAGAGCACATAACACCAGTGCTTAAATCTCTTCACTGGCTGCCAATTAGTTTCTGGGCACAGTACAAGGTGCTTTTTTTTAAAGCCCTCCATGGCTTGGGTCCATCCTATCTCAGGGACCACCTCTCCCCATATGAGCCCCCTTGCACACTCTGGTCCTCTGGGAGGAACCTATTACAGCCTATGAAAACTAGGCTGTCACAGACCTCCCAGAGGGCCTTTTCTGTTGTCGCTCCCAGGCTGTGGAATGGCCTGCTGGATGAGATGCGTCTTATTACAACCTTGGATGGTTTCAAGAAAACCGCCAAGATGCATCTCTTCCGGCAGGCCTTCCCAGATAATGATTAATGCTTAAGGTTTTACCTGCTCATCCAGCCCTACCCATCAAAACCTCAGACATTCTGAAGCCGCTCATATATTCGTTAGTAGAGCATTATTGACATGTGATTTTACTGATATTGATTGTTTTTAATTTGAAATAGTTTAATTGACTCTTAAGGGGTGGGAGCGGGGATTGGACTGTCACATTTTAATTGTAACTCCGCCCCGATTGCTTACCCAGAGGGGTGGAATAGAAATAAATATATTATTATTATAATTATAATTATTATTATATGGTGATCATACTGATTCAGTGGATCTATTCTAGACAAGATAACAGTAAATATCTGTTATATCAATCATGTTAGATGATTGACAGAGATATACATATATGACATAAATATAGATATATGATAAATATAGATATAAATATAGATAAATATTGAATATGAAATTTTAATTGTTCTAAGGAGATACAAATTGACAAACTCTAGTGCTCGGAAGAACAGACTAACAGATGATGGCACTCTAAGCTTGTTTTTATTGCACAAAAACTTATGCTTCTCTATCAGTCACAAATAATCAAGAGAAAATGCGAAAGGTTGCCTGTGCCCACAGATTCACACTCAGCCTATAGTGAAATAAGCTGTTCAACCAGTTATACTGAATCAGAGAATGACAGAGTTGGCCATTCAGTTCAACCCCATTCTGCCGTGCAAGAAGACACAAGCAAAGGCTTGGACCTGAGCCATAAAGGGCTTCATAGATCATGACCAGCAATTTGGATTCTGCCCAGAAAAGGACCATTAGCAAATTTTCTTTCTTTTTCAGGACGGGCTGGTAAAGACCAACATGGAAAAGCTGACTTTCTATGCCCTCTCGGCTCCCGAGAAGCTGGACCGGATCGGTGCTTATTTGTCAGAGAAATTGATCAGAGATGTCAGTAGGCATCGATATGGGTAAGGAGTCCTACTTTGCAATATCATCCAAGATGGATTTAATGCAAAGGTGGGCAACTGAAATATCCACAGAACCAATATCAGTGGTTTAAGTTATCCACAGCTGGGAAAAAATAGGGATACATACCATATAGATGTGCTGAAAAAATGCCTAGTGATGCCTCTAGGTCTTTCAATGCAACTCAGTGGTATGTTTGTACAAGAAATCGTTTATTTTAATAGGGTTCTCTATTATCCATGGTTTCTGGTATTTGCAGCAAGTCCAGGAACTGAATCCCTATGGATATGGGGATTGATCTGTATTGGGGAGAAAAAGCAGGACATAAATAAATAAAATAGTAGCAGTGACAACAACCATAACATAATAGTGCAGAGGAGATGCTCTGCATCCAGTTTAAAAGGTGATTTGTCTCTGGGTCCCACCTTTGATGTCTCTGTACTTGTGCTCAAAACGTGTGAGACAAACAAGATGAACTTGACCTCCTAACTCAGGAGGGCAAATATGATTGAATAAGCGTCAAAAGAACCTGTGGGAAGAGTGTTCGTGAATGGAACACATTGATAGGGGATATAACCTATTCCAAAGAAACGGCCCAAACAGGAAAGGAGGTGGAGGAACATTATACATCAGGGCTTTGTACACCTGTGAGAAGATCCATGACTTATTGCATGGAATACAGGATGCTGTCTCTGATGTGAATTTTCCATTGCCTTCCTTACTTCACAGGTTAAGGTGCCCTTTTCCTGCCTGCTTTCCTCTCCTACACCAGCCTATAAATGTTGGCATAAGGCACCAACAGAATTCTGGCCTAAATAGATGTACAACAAAATTCTGGCCTGGGTTAGAGTCCTGGAGAAAGTGCAGCCAGTGGGCCACAAATGTTTGTTGTTTGTTTTTGTTCTAGTTTTTTTAACTAGGGGTGATAGGGATAGGTGTGTGTGGGGAGGTGTGTTTATATGTTATTAGTGTTGTAGTGGTGTTTTATAAGTCTACTATATGTACTAGTTTTGCATACATGTTATTTGTACAGGTTTGTTTTGGTTTACTGTATATACTCATGTATAAGTCTAGAAATTTAGGTCAAAAAATTTACCCAAAAACCCTGAGTCGACTTATCCATGGTTCAATGTAAAGTACTGTATAAAAGAAGGAACCAATCCCAGGTGAAAGGCAAAGAGTATAATCTGTCCTGGAAGCACCGGTCCCCTCCACTCTCTCATCCATCCAGCCTTAAGAGTGAGCACAAAGAGCTATGTCTGCTGGGATTTTGTAAGTTCTTTGACAGTGTTTTGCTTTGCTTCATCCTATAAATCCTTTGCTTTATGTCCCTAAGTTTTACCTTCGACATATCCTTGGGTCATATTACAATCCATAGTTTCAGCTCCAAAACTTGCCCTCGACTTATACATGAGGTTGACTTATAGACTTAAACAGTATTTGTTATTTGTATTATGCATGCTCTTTTTTTCTTATTTTATGGTTTTGAAAATTAATAAAATATTTTATCAGAACCCCCCCCCCCCATTTAAAAAATAAATAACAAAAAGTCTTTTAGGCATGGAGGAGCAGGTTTTGACTGCAGGTGAGTCAGGGGTGCAGATCCCCTACCCACCCACCCAAGCATACTCTCTTGAAGATAACGAAATTCTGTAGCTGGTGCCAAAACCCCCAATTCCTTTGCAGTGCTCCTTTCTCAGCTCAGCTGGCTTTCTGTTTTTGGCTCAGCTTTGTGACCGCCTCGATTCTATATCTGCCTCTGCTCCCTTTCTTCCAACACCTGCTTTTCGCTGTATTTTTTGCGAGTGCAGCTGCTCTGCTAATGAGGGCGTGGGCGTTTGATTGGCACAGCGCTTGGCACCTTCCAGGGTTGTTGCTGTCAGGGCAGATAAATTGCCACTCCGATGAGAAATGTTGGGTGAACTCCGGATGGAATGTGGCTTTCCAGCAGCTCTGGGTAGGCATTCCTTTATGGCCTTGCCAACGCAAACCGGACAATGCAAATATCCCTTTGTCTCTTTCCCGTACGCTTTGTGCTTTGATGGTGGCATTTGTCTGCCAGCGCATGAAAGAGGGGAGCCAGAAGCAAATCTACGAAGCGTACAGAGACGGGAGATACTTCAAAGCTGAAAAAATCTCGGCTTTCATCGGAGCCGACAGTCCCTTCAAAGTCATGTCAGAGGTTCGGTGTTCAAAGGACTTTTAATGAGGCTTTGCTCAGAGTGTGCAAAGGAACCCCACCAGATTGCTTCATGTTGGAGGCAAAGATTTCTTGGCGGAGGGAGGTAAAGGGTACATGCATTTCTCCCTCTGATTTAGAGTGGTTTGAGGGCACCACATAAATCCCTTCAGTGGTGTATCCACACTAGACAGTTACAGCAATTCGATACCACTTCGGCTATCATGGCTTCATTCTGTGGAATCTTGGGATTTGTAGTTTGGGGAAAGATTATCATAGAATCCTAGAGTTGGAAGAGATCTCCAGGGTTGTCGACTTCAACGCCATTTTGCCATGCAGGAAGACACAATCCAAGTATTCCTGACAGATAGCCATCCAGCCTCAGTTTAAGAACCTCCAAAGAAGGAAACTCCACCAGCCTCTGAGGCAGCCTCTTCCACTGTCGAACAGCTTCAGCCATCAAGAAGTTCTTCCTAATGTTTAGGGTGAATCTCTTTTCCTATAGTGTGAATCCATCCTAGTCTTTGGAACAGCAGAAAACAAGCTTGCTCCATCTATGATTCTATGATTCTGTGATCTTTGGTATGAATCCTAGACTTGGAAGAGCCCCCACGGTCATCCCATCCACACCCTTTTGCCAGCAGAAAACAAGCTTGCCCCATCCTCAATGTGGCATCCCTTTAAATATTTAAAATTGCCTATTGTGTCCCCTCTTAACCTTCTCTTCTCTAGGGAGCTGGGTATGTTTCGCCTGGAGAAGAAAAGGTCAGTTCATGAGAACAGACCGTTATTGGTTATTTATTTTATGACTGGCGATATTAGAGAAGAAACCCTTCCATGGACAAGTCATCCTCTCTCAGGATCAGGGGAAGTCAATAGCAAACCTCCTCTGAACAAATCTTGCCAAGAAAACTCCGTGATAGCTTTGCCTTAGGGTCACCATAAGTTGGAAAAAGACTTGAAGCCACACAAGAACATTCTGCTTCCATAGTTTTTTATGGGTTTTGCGGGCTGTGTGGCCACATAGCTCGGAAAACCCACAAAAAACTATGGATGCCAGGTGGTGGCAGTTTTCTTTTTTGGATGGGGACTGTTTCAGATTTCTTTCGTTCTTTAATATGTTGGCTACTAAAGTACAGTATATGGGGGGGGTGTCTCTGAGATTTGGGGTGTCCTGAGGTTGGAAAACAGCCCTGGCCACACTTTGCTTTTTCTAAAAAGCAGTGAAAGATGTAATTCAGCCTCTTTAAAGACCTGCAGCAGTGTATTTATCTTGAAAAGAGGCCAGATTTCTGAATGAGTGATGCATTTCCCCCCCCCCCCCCCCGGTCTTCTGACAGGTGATTTCTTTTAGTCTTTTGGCTTGCTTGAACCCCAAGGAAAGTGTGAAGGCACTGCATCTTCCATTGACGTCAATTGCAGCAGCTGGGGAACAGAACATGGGTCCCCCTGGTCTTTGTTAAATGGAAGCCTACGTTTATTTGTTTGCTTTTCTGTCCCTCTGGGGAACTTTGCTCTCAGTTTACACTTTTCTGTCTTTGATTTTGAGGATTTAAGGCAAGGGCTCAATGTAATTCCAGGTCTTACATTTTGCAAGATGTTGTGAAAACAGTTTCTCACCCGCATGCTGCTACTGAGCCCAGGAAGATGTGCAACTTTGCTTGCAGGTTGTTTTGCTTGTGCAGGTTGAGTTCCCCTTACCCGAAATATTTGGGACCAGAAGTGTTCTGAATTCTGGAATAATTGCATTTACATAATGAGAGATCTTGGCGATGGGACCCAAGTCTAAATCTGAAATTAGTTTTATGTTTCGTAGAGCCAGCGTGATGTAGTGCTTTGAATGTTGGACTATGACTCTGGGGAACAGGGTTCAAATCCTGCCTCAGCCATGGGAACCCGCTGGGGGACCTTGGGCAAGTCACATTCCCTCATCTGCAGAGAATGGCCATGACAAACCTGCCAAGAAAACCCCATGATAGAATCATAGAATCCTAGAGTTAGAGGAGACCCCAAGGGCCATCCACTCCAACCCCAATCTGCCATGCAGGAACTCACAATCAAAACATCCCTGACAGATGGCCATCCAGCCTCTGTTTAAAGACCTCCAAGGAAGGAGATTCCACCACTCTTGATGGCAATGTCTTCCACTGTTGAATGGCTCTTATTGTCAGGAAGTTCCTCCTAATGTTGAGGTGGAATCTCTTTTCCTATAGCTTGCATCCCTTATTCTTATTCTAGTCTCTGGAGAAGTAGAAAAAAAGCTTGCTCAATATGACACCCCTTCAAATATTTGAATAGGGGTATCATATCACCTCTTAACCTTCTCTTCTCCAGGCTAAACATCCCCAGCTCCCTAAGGCGTTCCTCATAGGGCATGGCTTCCAGACCCTTCACCATTTTAGTCACCCTCTTTTGGACCTGCTCCAGTTTCTCCACATCCTTTTTGAATTGTGGAGCCCAGAACTGGACACAGGATTATTCCAGGTGGGGCCTGACCAAAGCAGAATAGAGTGGCACTATTACTTCCCTGGATCTAGACACTATAGTCTATTGATGCAGCCTAGAATCGCATTAGCCTTTTTAGCTAACGCATTGCACTGTTGACTTATGTCCAATTTGTGGTCTACTTGGATTCCTAGATCCCTTTCACATGTATAAGTCTCCTTAAGCCAGGTGTTCCCCATCCTATATCTATGCATTTCATTTTTTCTACTTAAGTGCCGTACCTTGGATTCAGCATATGTCAAAAATGACTTGGGGGCACACAACCACAAACAACAACAGAGGATATTTAGGCTGTTGTGTGCCTTCCACTTTACTCAGCATTAAAAAGAGGCACAGTGAGTCCAAAGTACAACATTTTCACTTCAGGGAGTTCAGGCTTGATGTGCTCTAAGACCCATTTGTTTGTATTTTTATTCCTTCCTGGTATCCATAGAATTTTTCTCCAGTCCCAGGTTTCAAAAGAGTTTTGAAATAGTCAATCAATACCAAATCCACCTAACAGTTGTATTGTCTAGCCCACATTTTACTGTCTTGTTTTCAAGAATCTCATGGGGAACCTTGTCAAAGGCCTTACTGAAATCAAGATGTCCACCTCCTTCCCTCCATCTACCAGGCTGGTCATTTTCTCAATTTTCTCATTTGTGTGGAATATCCTCTCCTTAGAGGCCCTCAGTTTCTCCATTTTTCTGTCTCAACCTTCAATTCTCTCTCTTTCTCCTCTTCTCCAGGTACGTCTGCATTGCGATGGAAGCCTTGGATCAGCTGCTGATGGCTTGCCATTGCCAAAGCATCAACCTCTTTGTGGAAAGCTTCTTGAAAATGGTGGCCAAGCTCCTGGAGTCAGAGAAGCCCGATCTGCAAATCCTGGGCACCAACTCAGTGAGTGTGAATAGATCAATCCACCAATTCATTGATTATGTCCCACCTTTCTCCCAATGTAAGGCATAGTGGTTTGAGTGTTGGACTGGGACTTCAGAGAGACGAGGATTCAAATCTCTGCTTAGCTGGTGTCTAACCACAGACAACCTAAACAAGTTTTTTCTCTAGGAGTCTCCAGGCCATCCAGTGCAACTGTATGGTCCACATCTGCCAGAGGTTGGTCATAGTATCATGCTGGATCCACAAATTCCTGGATAATTGTTTTCTCTAGGAATCTCCAGGTCTTCCAGTGCAACTCTGTGGTCAACATCTGCCGGAGGTTGATTATAGAATCCTGCTGGAGGACCTACAAATGCCAAGAGAAGTGTTTTCTCTAGAAACTTTAGGTTCTCCAGCACAGCTCTATGGTCAACTTCTGGCAGAGTTGCGCTGGAGGACCTAGAGATTCCTAGAGAGAACATATTAATCAAAACTGCAAATAATAAAATCTGCAAAGATCAAAGCCGTAAATATGGAGGGCCAGCTGTATATCTCAGTCCACTTTCCCCCCTGGAAAGTCTTGGGGCTGTGCAAAATGTTCCGGCATTTGCAAAGAGAAGATATTTTGAGCGCAAGGACATTAAGAGTTTGTCTGCTCTTTGAGCGTCTTGGACTGCTGGTGCCAGACCAAACCCCAGACAATGAGGACCAGTGATATTTCTTTTAAAAAAGGAACTTGCCTTGGGCTGCCTGGAGCCTTCCGTGGACCTCATTAAAAACCACAAGATCTAAGACAGGTCCTTCTGTCCATGCTTTGGTTTCAGCTCATGCCAACCCTTAACCTTGCAGCAAGAGAGATCGAAATGGATGGAGGGTATAGTTTAGATAGATTATAGCCAAAGAAGAGAGGGGGGAAATCATACTGAATTCAACTGCTATGGAATAAAGCAAGTTTGAGGAAGTTCAGGCTGGAAAAGAAATGAGAGAGAAATAGCACAGTATTGTTTTTATTACCGTCAGATCTTCTTATCCATGCATGGATTTTTTTCATCCACGGATTCTAGCATGGAAATATTTTTTTATGTAATTTCTAAAAAGGAAACCTTAATTTTGTCATTTTATATCAGGGACATAATTTTACTGTGCCATTGTAAGTAATGGGACTTGAGCATCCATGGATTTTGGTATCCAGAGGGAATCCTGGAACGAAAACCCAATGGATACCAAGGGACCACTGTATTTATTGATTCATTGGATTTATATCCTGACTTTCCCCCAAAATGGGATTCAGGGCAGCTTATGAGCCTTCAAGGCTGGCAACGTATCCTGGATTTCTTCTTTCTTTTTCCTTCCTCTGAGACTGAGAGAGTATGATGTTCTCAAGGTAATCCAGTGGGGTTTTTTATGGCTAATCAGGGATTTGAATCAGGTCTCCTGGAGTCCTAGTCCAACACTCAAAACAGTAAAATATATTCTCTGTTATACTATCTTCTTCTTGTTAATGCGCATTCAAGTCCACTCCTATGGCAACTGTATCCTAGAGTTTTCTTGGCCAGATTTCTTCAGAAGAGGTTTGCCATCATTGCCTTCCTCTTATGCAGCATCTGCACTGCAGAATTAGTGCATTTTGACACCGCTTTAGCTGCCGATGTCTCAATGCTATGGAATTCTGAGATTGGTACTTTTGTGCAATATGTAGCCTTCTGTGTTAGAGAGCTCTGGTGCTACAACAAACTGCAAATCCCAGGATTCCATAGCATTACACAGTGACACTTAAAGCACAGCCAAACTGAATTAATTCTGCAGTGCAGATGCAGCTTGAATCTGAGAGGTTACAGCTTTCTTATAGTCACCTATTAGGTTTCGATGGGTGGATGAGAATTCAAACCCAGGTCTCCCAGAGTCCTACAACGTTCAAACCATTTCACCATGCTGCCAATCTAATACACCGTAACCTTCTCTATATATCTGAAAGCCCGTTAGATAAAAGTCAGACTATACTTGATCTCTTTTGCTCCAGAGAATAAGACCCAAAGCAATGGATTCAAATTGCAAAAAAGGACATTTTAGCCAAACCTTAGGAAGAATTTCCTAGTGGTAAGAACTCTTCACAGACTCCTTTGGAACTGTAGATTTGCAGTTTTAATATGATAGTTTATTAAAGCTATCCTTCAGTGCCACGAATGATTGATTTTTCGCTGTAGTTCATTTTAATTCATGCTTTAAATCTCCTCCAGTGTGAGAAAGGTAGGAAGTAAATTAAAATAAATGTGGGTTTCAGCTCAGCGCTTGGTTTTAATAGAGCAGCTTATTTGATTTTCTTAAAAAAATGTTCTTCATTATTTGAAATGATCAGGGTTTCTTTAGCTATGTTTCAGTTTAGGCCAGGTTGCATGCTCCCTTGGGTCATGAGCTATGGCAAAGTCAGGAATATATAAAATAAAATAATATTAGTGGACATGATGGGTTAATATACTGCTAGCCCCTCTCGTCATTCTGGAATGCATTCCTGCATTCATTTCTCTCCCTCCCTCTTTTCTTGCCAACAAAAATCCTTGCAGGTGTGTGCAAACAATCTCCAGGGCTGCATCTACACTGCAGAAATAATGCAGTTTGACACTGCTTGAACTCTTATTACTGAATGCTATGGAAGTCTGAGATCTGTCGATTTAATTTAATCTTTATTCAGAACTTCAGCCAATGCTCACAAATACACAAACACACACATAAATAAAATATTATAAAAAGCTCACATCATGTCTACATCAATTCAACCATAATAATATCAGTTACAATTCTCTTATACAGTGGTCCCTTGATGTCCTCTGGGGTTTGGTTCCAGGACCCCTGTGGATACCAAAATTTGTTGATGCTCAAGTCCCATTAAATACAGTGGCATAGCAAAATGGTGTCCCTTATATAAAATGGCAAAATCAAGGCTTGCTATTTGCAATTTATACTTTTTCTGAATATTTTCATACCATGGATGCTTTGAGCCCATGGATGAAAAATCCATGGATAAGGAGGGCCAACAGTATCACATTGTCACCAGTATCAATGATAACTTCATTACATCTTCATCAATAGATGACAGAAAGGAAGAAAAGAAAGGAGTAAAGTAAGAGCAGGTATGGGATGGATAAGGTAAGATGGGAAAGATAGAAAGATAGAGAGATAGAAGAGATGGGAATGGAGTGAAAGTAGAGAAGAATAAGTAAGAGGAGAAGAGTTAGGAAAGGTTGTGTAGGACAGGATACGTATACAGTCAGCCCTCCTTAGCCACAGATTTTTTATTCATGGATTCAAGCATCCACGGCTTGAGAATATTCCAAAAAAGTATAAATTCCAAATAGCAAACCTTGATTTTCCAATTTATATAAGGGACACCATTTTCCTATGCCATTGTTTTTAATGGGACTTGAGCATCCATGAATTTTGGTATCCACGGGGGATCCTGGACCCAAACCCCAGCAGATAGCAAGAGCACGAAGTTTGTAAATTTGTAGTTTTGCGAGCCTTTCCTTTTAAATCCAAAAATTCCATAGCACTGAGTTAAAGGGATGTCAAATTACTTTATGGCAGACTGTCCCTTTGCTTGCTTTTTAATTGTCCATTGCACTTGAGTTTGGGTTGCAACGTTGTCCGAGGGCATAATTTTAATCTGTTTCCCCCTCGCCCCCTATTCTGCCATATTCTGCCCCCACCACCCCAATTTTGTTTCTCTCCCCCCTATTGCAGTTTGTGAAGTTTGCCAACATTGAGGAAGACACCCCTTCCTATCACAGGAGCTACGATTTCTTCGTCTCCCGCTTTAGTGAAATGTGCCACTCGAGCCACGACGACATGGACATCCGGACAAAGTGAGTATGGCTGGTGGGTGAAAACTGACGGGTTTCACAGGTCTCCAAAGACACAGGTCTCCTGGGTTTTTTTGTAGAATGGAATGGCAGGCATTCCATTAGGGTCATAGAGTCACAGAGATGGAAGAGACCCCAAGGGTCATCCAGTCCAACCCCAATCTGCCATGCAGGAATTCTCAAGCAAAGCATCTCCAGCAGATGGCCATCCAGCTTCTATTTAAAAACCTCCAAAGAAGGAGACTCTCCCACCCTCCAAGGAAGCAGTGTCTTCCACCATCAAACAGCTCTCACTGTCAGGAAGTTTTTCCTAATGTTGAGGTTGAATCTCTGTTCCTCCACTTTGCATCCATTGTTTCATGTCCTGTTCTCTGGAGCAGCAGAAAACAAGCTTGCTTCATCCTCAATGTGACATCTCTTCAAATATTTAAACAGGGCTATCATATGACCTCTAGCCTTCTCTTCTCCAGGCTAAATACAGTGGTCCCCCGGGTTACGGATCCCCCGGGGTACGAAAACCCTGGGATTCGAAAGAGCCGGGGCCGAAAAAATGGCCCCGGTTTCCGAAAAAAACAACACCCGGGTTAAGAAAGAAAAGCGGCGCGAAATTCAAATCGCGCCAAGTCTTTTCCTTATACTTACAGTGGTCCCCCGTTTTGCGAATGTTTTCGGGTTACGAAAGGGCTGCTGGAACAGATTACTTTCGTAACCCGGGGGACCACTGTATACCCACCTTCTTAAGTCTCTCTTCGTAGGGCTTCATGGTTTCCAGACCCTTCACCATTTTGGTTGCTCTCTTCTGGACACACTCCAACTTGTCAACATCCTTTTTGATTTGTGGTGCCCAGAACTGGACACAGTATTCTAGGTGGGGCCTGACAAAAACATGATCTAGACACTATACATCTATTGATGCAGCCTAGAGTCTCATTGGCCTTTTTAGCTACCGCATCGGATTGTTGACTCCTGTTCAACTTGTGGTCTACTTGGACTCCTAGACCCCTTTCACACATATAACTCTCCTTAAGCCAGGTGTCCCCCACAATCTATCTATGCATTTCATGTTTTCTGCCTAAATGCAATACCATACATTTCTCCCTGTTGAAAATAATTATTAATTATTCAGGTCATTTTGAATTATGATCCTCTCCTCTGGGTTATTAGTACTCCTCCTAATTTGGTGTCCTCTGCAAATTTGATAAGCCTGCCCTCTATTCTTTCATCCAAGTCATAGATAAAGATGTTGAATAGCATTGGGCCCAGGACAGAAACCCACTGGACACTGGCAATCCTAAGGTGATCCTGTTTTCTGGGTAAGGTTTGTTCAAAGGAGGGTTGCCAATGTTATATCTGTGCATTATTATTATTATTATTATTATTATTATTTTCATAGAATCATAGAATCATAGAGTTGGAAGAGACCACAAGGGCCATCCAGTCCAACCCCCTGCCATGCAGGAACTCCAAGTCAAAGCATCCCTGACAGATGGCCATCCAGCCTCTGCTTAAAGACCCCTAAGGAAGGAGACTCCACTACACTCCGAGGGAGTGTGTTCCACTGTCGAACAGCCCTTACTGTCAGGAAGTTCCTCCTAATGTTGAGGTGGAATCTCTTTTCCTGCAGTTTGCATCCATTGTTCTGGGTCCTGTTCTCTGGAGCAGCAGAAAACAAGCTTGCTCCCTCCTCAATATGACATCCCTTCAAATATTTGAACAGGGCTATCATATCACCTCTTAACCTTCTCTTCTCCAGGCTAAACATCCCCAGCTCCCCATTTACTCTCTCTCTCTGGCTTTTCTTCACTAGCGAAGATTCAGGAAGGACTCATGATCCCACGCTTTCTACAAGGGTGTTGATGACTAAAAAGGCAGATCCGAAATAAACAAGTCCGGTTACAGAAAGCACAGCAGAAAGTCTCCTTGGTGATGTTTTCAAGTTGTAGTTCTTTCTGCGTTGTTGTTTTTCCTCGAGACTCATTCGGTGTGAGTTCTTGAAAGAGGCTGCAGGATTGTGTTTTCAAGCCATGGATGGCTGAAGCCATGGATGCAGAATCCGTGGATAAGGTGGACCAGTTGTATAACAACACAGTGGCTTTAATGGCATCCAAGCATTCTGTTCTAATCTACAAAAGATAATATTCTGAAAAGCTAATGCGCAGTCTCCATGCCGTTGTTTACAATGTCAAGTGATAACGTCCTAAAAATACAGAATATCATATCCACAACAAGATAAGGATGCCATTTGTTTGTGCAGAAGCTGGGCAGGTATTTTTAGGACTTTATCTTACGGCATTGCAAATAACACTGTGAGGGCTTTTGTGTGTATTTTTAGGATATTATCTTTTTGCACAGCGTTCTTTGCACGCTGCTGAAGGCGTTAGGCTATTATCTCATATCTTCTGGTGGCTTTTTTGAAGCCTCACAGAGTTCTTCAATGTGATTTTGACATTTTTATATTTTTAACTTTAATCCTATTAGATCTGCAACTTGAGTCGTATTCCTAGTTATGACGAGAGTTTGTTATCTTTGTTTGTTAGAATCATACAGTCGGAAGAGACCACACAGTTGGGTGTCTTTTAGGCAATTTTGACTTATTTTGATCATAAAGTGAATTTTTCAAGATTTGTCCAGAGGAGCTTTTGTTACTGTCTTCCTCTCCACCTAAGAAAAAGTGTCCAAGAAGAATCAATTGGGAAAAAAAAATTTTTTTAAAACATTTATACATGTCAAACAGTATAAAATCATTTTAAAAACATACTTTATATACTCAACTATACGTCGACCTCATGTATCAGTCAAGGGCAGATTTGGGGGACCAAATTATGGATTTTGATGCCAAAGTGTGCTGATACCAAAGTACAAATCCCAGGATACGGTAGGATGGAGTAAAAGTGGTGTCAACCTGCATTAATTCTATAGTGCAGATGCACTCAAAGGTGCCTTATTTTATTGAATGTTAACATGTACTAATATCTATTATATTGAATTATTTTTGTAGAATTTACGCTGTAGGCAGGTTTATTTTATCTATTTTAAGTGATTATATGCAGAGCGCTGTGTAAATTTACAACGCTATATAAATAAAGCTTAATAATAATAATTATAATGAAAGAAAGAAAGAGAAAAATAGAGAGAGGCTACTGAAGGCAATGGATGCTAGGAAATCCCTTCTCTTCTCCGATCTCCCTGGTTATCCCTCCATTTCTCTTTCATCCCCGGACATCAAAACCTTCCTTCCCTTTTGATCCCTTCCAAACGTGCTCAGCCAAGATAAGAATGTGAAATTCAAGCGTGACCATTTCAATTGCATCCCCGTCTTCCATTTGACGGGGGAGGATGACTTGTTCTCCCTCTAGGACTAATTTTGGATAATGGAGGCACGATGACTGTGGTTTATAAAAACCAGCTTTCCCACTGGGGCGGCATTCCCCACCTGCTCCTGCTGTTCCCCGAATGATCTCCGTCCCATAATTAGCCTGCCAAGAGAATAGTCATTGCCAGTCCTCATCCCTCGACAAAGCTGGGCGCAGGGTCAGGGGAGTGCTTTCCGGGGGTGGATTAGAACTCGGCACATCAGGGGGCCCCTTTGGAAACAACGGCAGAAAGAGTGACTAATAGTCTTCAGCTGGTTGCAGCAATTATGTATGTTTTCTGTGCCTGTTATGGATTCATCAGCTGCCTTCGTCGTGCTAAAATTGCCTAGTTATTGTTGATTATTTGCCAACAAGTCATCTTAGGCTGATGATGACCCTATAAATGAGAAACCTAGAGCTCTCAGACCTCCTTCAGCTGTCTCAATTTGGCAGAGACAGTGTCACTTAATCCTCTGCCATTCCACTTTCATCCTTTGCTTTTAAAATGTCCCGGATTCTCTTTCCTCCTCCTCCTCCTCCTCCCACTTTCCCTCTTTGTCCTTGGCTTGCTGGCGCAAACTGGTGCAAGCTGAGTTCAAAGTGGGAAACTGGTTTGCTTGCAATTCACTCAGCAAGGATGGGAAGAGGACCGGAGGAGTTGCAAATCTTGCCTTTTCCAGTCCTCTCTGGCAAAAGCAAACGGCTGCAGCCTCTGCTGCCTTGTGTGCTCTTCCTTGTCAATAGATTTGGCTTCTTGACCACCACCTGATGATGCTTGGTAGGGTCCATATCAGACCAGCTTATGTAGAAACAATGCACTTTGACACCGCTTTAACTGCTTTGGTTCAGTGCTATGGAACCTTGGGATGTGCAATTTGCTGTTGCCCCAGAGCTCTCTGACAGGAGGCTGAATATCTCACAAAGCTACAGATCCCATGGTTCCATAGCATTGAGCTAGGGCAGTTAAAGTGGTGTCAACCTGGATTATTTCTGCAGTGCAGACGCAGCCTAAAATGTGGTTAAAAAGCTTCTGGGCAGCAGCAATAGTGATGGGTAACACTGGTGGATAATAGCTCAGATATAGCAGTGGCACCATAGTTAACGCTTGTTAGCACTGCACTGAAGAAAGCAATGGTAAATCCCACTGGAAATGGTAAACCCCATTGATGAGAGCATCCCAAAGGAAAACTGACTTGGCAGGAAGCTCAGATGGAAGGTTAATGGAAGGATTGCTTAATGGAGGGTGGTAATTATCTGATAGAGTTCCCTACCCGAGCAATCAATCAATCAGTCAATCAATCAATCACTTTATTTATACTCCACCCTTTTCTCAGTATTGGGATGCAAAGCAGTTTACAGGATATTCAATGCAGAATAGATTATAAAGGTAC
Organism: Urosaurus nigricauda; assembly: GCA_034509955.1. NCBI lineage: Eukaryota > Metazoa > Chordata > Lepidosauria > Squamata > Phrynosomatidae > Urosaurus > Urosaurus nigricauda. The sequence continues at coordinate 377,507,277 of JAOEGL010000001.1, read as the reverse complement.
AAAAACATCAGATATATATATATATATATATATATATATATAACATCTTTTTTTTAAAAAAAGCAATGAAAACCATTAAAAATTCATCAAAAAGCAGAATATTTTTAATAAGAACAGCAAAACAATGCATCCATTAGAAACCCATTGCAGTCAATTCCCTTGACAGGCTGCTGGAGTAGGAAAGGCTTGCGAATGCAAGTAAATAAGACTTTATTATTGTTGTTGTTGTGCACTTTCAAGATATTTCCAGCGTATGGCAACCCCAAGTGAACTAGTCACAGGGTTTTTGTGGCAAAGGGTTGTTCAAAGGTGGTTTGCGTTTGCCTTCCTGTGAGGCTGAGAGAGTGTGACTTGGCCAAGGTCACCCAATGGTTTTCCATGGCTGAGCAGGGATTTGAACCTAGGTCTCCATGGTTCTAGTCCAATACCACAAACCACTATACACATGCAGATGCGCATTGCAACACAAGGGTCAGCCACAGAAATGGAAACCACAGAATTAGAAAGCTTCTTGTTTTGGGACTACTGCTTTACTGTCTTGGAGATCTGAGGTACTATTGGTAAAAAAAAAAAAAAACCCTGGAGAGGGACATTGTTAGTTTTATGCCCATTTTTTGTGGATAGTGGCTGTTCCATCTGCAAGCATCTTCCTGCTAACACTTATACTACTAGCTGAAATAAAGTTCTTGCTGTTTGAATACAGAAGGCTGGTTTACTGAAATGTGGGGTTGAAAAGGCAGTTCTTTACAGTCTCATGATATACAGTGGGTCCTCTGTGTCTGCTGGGGTTTGATTCCAGGGCCCTCCATAGATACCAAAATCTGTGGATGCTCAAGTCCCATTATATACAATGGGCTAGTAAAGTGGTGCTCCTTACATAAAATGGCAAAATCAAGGTTTGCTTCTTGGAATGCATATATTTTTGGAATATTTTCAAGCCCTGGATGCTGGAATTTGTGGACACGGCGGGTCAACTGTATGTCCAAAAGGTGATAGCTTGGACCTCTTCTCTTCCCATGGCATGTGCATCTAGCATTCTTCAAGGTTCATAGCTTACAACCAGCCAAGAGGGGAAAGACTGAGAGAGACAGGCTCTATTTTCTGTTAAGGTTTCTAAATGCAACTTTCTTCTCTTCCTTCCTCTACTCTTTTTCAAAATAGGATCCGGATGTCCGGGATTAAAGGGCTGCAAGGGGTGGTCCGGAAGACGGTGAATGACGAGCTGCAGGCCAACATCTGGGACCCTCAGCACATGGACAAGATTGTCCCTTCCCTGCTTTTCAACCTTCAACATGTGGAGGAAACAGAAAGGTGATGTGTGTATATATGTGTGTGTGTGTGCACATCTGTTCTTTACTTGCTGCAAAAATGGCTTTCTGTGAGAATCTGGGGTTGGAGGGATGCCAACCAGATCACAAGGCTCGGCAGAGAAGGTGACAAAGAGGTACCACCACAATCGCGGCTGCAATAGTAGGAAACTCCCATGCCCAACTTTTTCTATTAAAATGGGTGGATCAAATACAGTGATGGAGAGTCAAGTCAGAGTAACCAGAGCCTCATTCCCACTATGTTTTAAACCGGTTTGCAAACCATTTTGAAGCGGTTTAAATAACCCTGGTTCGTACTTGAACTGAGTCGCTGAAGCAGTTTGGAGAGGGGGACCGTGTGCTAGACCCATTTAACGGGCATCTTTTTTCTGCTGATTTTTTTTCCTGCATCTTTTTCGATAAATATATTCTGTGCACGTGTGAACAAGATTCGGATCGGAATTGATTTAAATGTGCCCTTCGGCTGACTGAAGCGGGTCCATTTTGAATCGATTCATTCATCAGTGTGAATGACAAATGGGTTATTTTATGGGGGGGAAAATGTGATTGGGACAAATGTAATGTGAACCAAGCTCTACTGTTGAATCAATCCATTGATTCAGATCACAAACCAGTTTATTTGTAAATAGGAATGAGGCCCTGTGGGAATGAGGTGCCTTCCTTTTCCTGGACATGTCCTACAGTTCAGCCTTTTGTCCAGGAGGAATTCCAAAATTTCCTCCATTCAGGGTGAACAGCCATTCTCATTTTCCAGAACATGTCCCCCATTTCAACCTTCTGTCCAGGAGGAATTCCAAAAATGTCCACCACTTCAAGCATGACTAAGAACCATGCATTTGTATTTATATGAGTGTTTTTAGCTTTGTTTTGGTCATGTCCTCTATTTTTCTTGAGGACTCCCCATTTTGCCATGCTTTGTCCTCCTTTGAAGTTAAGACATCTGGTCTCCCTGGCTTTGCTCCGCAGCTTCTTCCTGTTGCTGCACATTGGAGGAGCCTTCTAAAACCTTTAAAAAGCTTCAGAAGGATCCTTCTACCGCAACACACACCCCACCACCATTTTCCCTCTTAAAGTTGGCTCCCAGACTTGAGACTCAACTTGCAAGGACTTTCAACTCAAAGGTAGAGACTTGAGACTTGGAGTAAAAGACTTGAATACATGACTGGTAAAATATGGTCATTGCAGCTTTCCAATGAAGCTTTTGTGGCCCTTGACACCTCCTCTAGATTTGCTGGACAGCCTTTTGATAACAAAGAGAAAAGAGTATATTTTTTAAAAGTATTTATTTATTTTAAATGTATTTATTTCATCAGATTCTGATGAAAAGGAAGAAAATTGGTGCTAGCTGCTACCACCATCCTATGAACTTTATAGTAATTCAGGCTCCCTGTGGCATGAAGTAGCGGAACTTGTAACTATAGGTGAATGAGTATGAGGATAAATAGCCACTGAATGAGTAGTTAATATAGTTTCAACAGCCTTAAATGAATTTGGGATCCCTTTGGAGGATATGTTATGTTCTAGATATGTAATAAAGCTGCTTTAATTCAATTCTTGTAAGTGTTTAAATAATGCAATTCTGTTTTTACATTGTATTTTAATGATGTTGGTGGTTCGCTAAACATATTAAAGGATGATGATGATAAAAGAATAAATAGTGTTTCCTGGAAATTTGGAAGCACCTTTAAAAAAAACCAAGCAAACTATTTTTAAAACCCAGAATTGAATTTCTGCACATTTTTGTTTTAGTCTGCAGCCTCCGAAAGGTTCCAGAGGAGAAAATGGATCCCCAGACTAGCTCCAGTTGCTAATTTCTTTGCAAACAAGAGGCATGTTCTCTGTGCACCTTGTTTATTAGTGATGTCTGCTCAAAATAGAAGGGGAATGAGAAGTGTGCACCTTGTTTTCAAAGAAAAAGGAGCTGGATTTGGCATCTGGAGTTTGGGGAGTGGAAGGTGGCATACAGTCCACAGTGTAGATCAATACTCTCCAAATCTTATGTAACGGCATATTAGTACCTCTTTTTTTCTTTTCTTTTTAAAATACATTGATTCAATAATTATGAGTTCTCTTAAATGGAGGGGAGGGATTATATTCTGGGACCGAAGACCTATGTTGTTTGCTGAAGGTCTCTGCCATTCAGAGTAGAGGCTAAACTATTGTAATGGTTTAATTCCATTTTAATTGTCACTTTTGTAAGTATTTAATTGTACTGTGTTTTTTAAACTGTAAGCTGCTTTGTTCCCAATGTGGAAGAAAAGTGGGATACAATTAAATGCAAATATAATAATGATGATGTAGATGATGATGGACCAGGTGGGCCAGTTGTTTGATCTGACAAAGCAAAAGCTTTCTTTATTCCTACAGAACTAATATGATCCATTTCTGTGTGCTTCATTGTTATGGCTTGTGGTGTGGGGGAAACAATCCTTGTTCACACCTCTTTAGGTATGATTTACATACATTTAAATTGCTCTCCATGCAGTGGAATTACTCAGAGTAGGAGCTGCATGAAAAGGAATTACTCATAGCACTGCTGTGCTGCTTTTAACTGTACCAGGTTTTTTCCTAAACGGCTTCTTATTATTTTAATGGTACGGTCTAAACCGATGTTAAAGTAACAGATAACACTACTTTAATGTTAAGCTTTTATATTCTCTCTTTAAAAGAGACCCTCGCTATTTAACTCTGTTCTTCTCAAGCTCTCCAGGTGTTTGGGACTTCAGTTCCACAAAGTCCCTGTCTTGGGGATTCTGGGGATTGAAGTCCAATGCACTTGGAGGACCATTTTGAGAACCATCGATTTAATTGATGGGGGTGGCGGTGGTGGTGGTGTAATTCCAAATGGTCAATCTTTTGGCATGTTACCATGCCTCCAGATTTAATTCAGCATGCTGGGGAGTGGGAAGGATGGAAGGAGAAGTATCTTTCAGCCGTCAAAAAGGGCTGATCTGAAATGTAAACTCCTCTCTTCTCTTTTTCCTTTTCCTTTCCTTCAGTCGTTCTCCATCCCCCTTGCAAACCACTGAGAAGGAGAAAGAGAACCCAGCGGAGCTGGCAGAGCGATGTTTAAGGGAACTCCTGGGCCGAGCAGCTTATGGCAACATCAAAAATGCCATCAAGCCAGTTCTTATGTAAGTCCACTATATCCATCCTCTTCTCCCTTTCACAGACCTCTGTTCTCCCCTTGCAGTGTTTGCCTAATCCAGGCTGGAGAGAGCTCTGGATTTTCTCATGATCCATGAATGTGGAAAGGATCCAGGGATCCACCTAATCCAGTCCCCTGCCATTCAGAAATACACAACTCCCAAGATATGGCCATCTAACCTCTGTCCAAAAACCTCCAAAAAAGGAGAGTCCATTCTGAAACAGTTCATTCCCCATCAAATTATTCTTGCCATCAGGAAGTTCTTCCTAATGTGTGGTTGGAATGTCTCTTCTTATAATTTGAATCCATTTTACCTGTTGAGACATTATATATGAAATAAAGATATATTAAAAAAAATAATTTGAATCAGTGGGATGAAGGAATGGAGGGCATGCTTATCAAATCTGCAGATTACACCAAATTAGGAGGAGTAGCTAATACCCCAGAGGACAGGGTCAAAATTTAAAATGACGTGAATAGATTAGTAAGCTGGGCCAAAGCTAACAAAATGAATTTCAACACAGAGAAATGTAAGGTACATTTAAAATGAAATACATAGATATAGGATGGGGAATATCTGACTTAACAAGATGACATGTGAAAGGGATAAAGGAGTTAAGAGGTGACGTGATAGCCCTGTTTAAATATTTGAAGGGATGTCATATTGAGGAGAGAGCAAGCTTGTTTTCTGCTGCTCCAGAGAATAGGACTTGGAACAATGGATGCAAGCTACAGGAAAAGAGATTCCACCTCACCATTAGGAGGAACTTCTTGACAGTAATAGATGTCTGACACTGGGCCACTTTCCCTCAAGGGTTTGGTGGAGTCTCCTTCTTTGGAGGTCTTTAAACGGAGGCTGGATGGGCCATCTTTTGGGAGGGCTTTGATGGTCTACCTGCATGGCAAGGGGTTGGACTGGATGGTCTTTGGGGGTATCTTGCATCTCCATGATCTGATAATATGTCTTCCTGCATGGCAGGGGTTAGACTGGAGGGTCTTTGGGGATATCTTCCAACTCTAGGATTCTAAGATTCAGACTGTGTACATATGTGTTTTAAATGAATTCATTGGTTAATATTTTGCAAAGCTGTGAACAGTTATTTGGGGCTACACCTCCCAAACTCCCCCAACCAGCATGGGCTCTGGTCCTCCTGGATGGGACATTCTGAGAGGTCTAGTTCCCAAAAGGTTACCTTTTCAGAGCTCTCAAAACCATGGTTTGCCTCAGATGGTTGATCAAATTAATTTTGGATTCCATTAAAAATGATTATTTGTACCAGGAGAGTTTGTGAGATTTTACCTGCCCCTAGGCCTTGGCTTTTTGCAACCTGTGCTCCTCTAACATGTGCCCTCCAGCTGAAGGAGCCATTGTCTAGCTAACCAAGAAACACAGAACTGTTGAGTTGGCTGGAAGCCCAAAGGTCATCCATTCCAACTCCTTGCTAGTGCTGAGCTTCACTTCTGTCTACAGATGCACTTGTTAGTGGAAGTACCAAACCCTCAAGTGTGCATCCGCAAAATCCACCTCCATTATTTCCTTCCTCTTCTTTCCCACCAGCCACCTGGACAACCACTCGCTGTGGGAGCCAAAGACCTTTGCGATCCGTTGCTTTAAGATCATCATGTACTCAATTCAGGTGAGAAAGCGTAATCTTGGAGGGTTTTTTATTCTCTCTCTCTTTTAAAAAAAGTTATATCCCTGTTTGTATAAATGTTAAAATCAGATTTAGATATGCTTTAGCAGGGAATAAAACCCTGATCTCCAGAGTCATGGTCCAACACACACACACACATATATATTTAAAAGTTACATCTCTGCTCACTAGCATTGTGCCATTTTTCTCCATTCTTTGCCCCCAGCCCCAGCATTCCCATTTGGTGATCCAACAACTGCTGAGCCACCTGGATGCCAACAGCAAAAGCGCCGCTACCGTCCGAGCCGGGATCGTGGAGGTCCTTTCTGAAGCAGCCATCATTGCTGCCTCTGGATCAGTTGGTAAGGAGCTTTGGAACAGGAGCATCTCTTGGCTTCCGTGTCAGTGGGGCAGTGGGTTCACTCCAAGTTTTAGATCATGTTAAATGAACTGTCCAAAGTGCTGAACAATGGGGTGATAAAGCCCAGCACCTTGGATAAATCCTTTACCCCAGAGTGAAAACCCGGAGTGGATTCAATGTCCCACTGACATGGACTGCATAGGCAGCATGTGTCTAGGGGAGGGGAACACTTGGGTGACCAGAGATCCTCCTTTTCCAGGATCTATCCTATTCTTCCACCTTCTCTCCAAGAGAAATCCCAAAATATCTTCCGTTTTGAGCATGACTAAGAAACCTTGCTGTTCCCCTTCAAGATATTTGAATACTTGGCAGCCTTTCCTTGCTGCAAATAGAGGGAGAGGATGGATCCTTCTCAAGTTCTTTTTTCCTCGGAGCAGTAGCACACACAAGACTCACACCCAAAGCTCCGGGCAGGTTTGTTTCTTGGAGGGGAAAAGAACAACAAATGTGTTAGGCAATGGGTTCTTTGAGGACACAATGCAAATAATGAAAGGTTCCCCCCCCCCCTTAATTTCAGCACAATGGACAAATGAAAGGAATAGTTTATATGTAGAGTCAGTCAAGTGTTTGTTGCTAGCAAAGTCCAGTTTTAAGCATTTGTCTTACTCAAAGTTCTGTTAGCATATTCCAAGCCAGGAAGGCATTCTAAACATCATCAGAAAAGTATGGTTTCAGCCAGCCTACCTAGTCAATTTTAAATCATGACTTTTTAATCAGTATATATTATATCAGTATATATTTTAAAAAATGATTTTATAGTATTGTATTTTAACAGTTGGTTTTATCTGTTTTCTTTTTTATTTGTGTTTTATGTTTTAACATGTTGTCCCCCACATTGAGCATTGAAGAGGGGCAGGAAAGAAATAAAATATTATGATTATGATTATAAAATACAGTTTATGTAATATATCTGTAAACACACCAACACCCTACTTTTTTTTAACATCCTATATTTTGGGGTGCTTTGTCCAGAGAGACTGAAATACCTCTGCAGTCAGGGATGCCTTTAAGTGCAGCAAAACTGGGGTTTAGGATAACTAAATGTTTTTTAAAAAGAACTTTTTGACAGGCAGGATAGACTTTTAGGTTGAAGAGATTTATGAATTAGTGCTTGAATTTTGTTGTGTGTTGTTGTTTTACAAATCAGCAGTGGCGACATACCATGAAGCCTCTCTGAGTCCCAGTTTTGGGGAGAAAGTGGGATGATGATGATGATGTGTCCAGGGCATGTTTCAACCTTTTTACTAATCCACAGTGTTACTGCATCTGGAAGTGATATTTCTGATGCCAGGATATTTCTGATGCCAGAAGTGATATTTCTGACTTTTAAGGGCTGGTTCGTTTTGTTGGTTTCTTTGGCTATTTTCAGTTTTCCAGGGGGGCATTAACTGTGGGTAAGCTGCCCTCTAGAGTCTCTTTTCAGCCAGAAAAATATTTAATCCAGTGGTTCCCAAACCTTGTCCTTTAGATATTTTGGACTTCAACTCCAAGAATTCTTGACTTTTGGCTAAACTCGCTTAGGCTTACGATCATTGACCCTTAGGCTGCATCTGCACTGAAGAATTAATGCAGCATGGCATCCTTTTAACTGCTGTGGCTCCATTCTATGAAGTCCTGCGATTTGTAGTTTGTTGGGGCACCAGAGTTCCAGGACCCTCCATGGATACCAAAATCCATGGATGCTCAAGTCTCATTAAATACTATGGCTGGAGAAATAATCCAGTTTGACACTACCCATACTGAGGAAATAATCCAGTTTGACACTACTTTAACTGCCGCGGCTCAGTGCTGTGGAATTCTGGGAACTGTAGTTTGTTGTGGCACCAGAGAGCTCTGACAGAGAAGGCTAAATGTCTCATGAAACTACAATTGTCCTAATGTCATGAGCACTGAGCCTTGGCAGTTAAAGCGGTGTCTGGATTATTTCTACAGTGTAGATGCACCCAAAGTAAAATGGTGTCCCTTAATAAAATGGCCAAATCAAGGTTTCCTTTTCTGGAATTTAGATATTCCTTTTGAATAATTTCAAGCCATGGATGCTTGAATCCATGGATAAGGCTTTATCTCACTAAACTGCAAAGCCCACGATGCCAAAGCATGGAGCCATGGCAGTTAAAGTGGTGTCAAACAGCAGTAATTCTGCAGTGTGGATACAGCCTATGCCTTGTTATGTATCTACAGATGTAGACATTACAAAATCACACACACACACACCTAAAAAAAATCCAAAATATGGAAAACTTCTGGCTCCAAGCATTTCGGATAAGAGATACGCAAATTGTAGTTTAATTCTACTTAACGCTGACCTTTTGTATGTTTATAATCTGCAATCATTTTAATGCATAATAACAGCTTGACTCCCAGTCTTGGGGAAAAGGTGGGATATAAAGACAGTGAAAATGATGATGGTGATAATGATACTGCTGATGCTTTTTTGAAACTGAAATTATTATTAGTATTAGTATTCTTCTTTTGTCCCAAAATCGGGAGCCAAAGCAGCTTACAGTCTAAAAACACAATGCAATTAAAAACTTACAAAAGTGAATCTCTCAATATGTCTCCCCTTCTTCCAGGTCCAACGGTCCTTGAAGTCTTCAACACCCTTTTGCGGCAATTGCGCCTGAGCATCGATTATGCCCTGACGGGCAGCTATGACTGCGTCATCACGGGTGGCACCAAGATCATCAAGGAGCATGAAGAGCGGATGTTCCAGGAGGCTGTCATCAAGACCACGGGTAACGCCAGGCAGAGCCCACGGTTGGCCCTCCCTTCTTCTCCATCATCAGTTGTGGCCGAGGGGGAGAGGAGGAATTCGTACCCGAAATATTGGGCATTTAATTATATCCTCCCCATCATAGCCTCCATCCGTCTCTCTCATTTTGTAATGCATGTTGTTGATGTTGTCATGTTTCTTCATGTCATTTCTGACTTATGGTGACCCATGGGGTTTTCTTGGCAGGTTTCTGCAGAGGAGGTTTGCCCTTGTCATCCTCTGAGGCTGAGAGAGTGTAACTTGCCCAAGGTCACCCATTGGTTTTTCCATGGCTGAGCCTGGATTTGAAACCTGGTCTCCCAGTGTCCTAGTCCAACACCCAAACTATTACACCACAACAGCCCTCAATGCATGCATGTGATTATTTTCAGGCCATGTATGCCTGCTCCCCACCCAGTGTTTGACCCTTCCAGATGTTTGTGCCCCTTCAAATCCTTTCCGGCTTAATGGCATCCCCAAGGTAAACCTAACATGGAGTTTTATTGGCAAGATTTGTTCAGAGGAGGTTTGCCATTGCCTTCCCCTGAGACTGAGAGCGGGTCACTTTGGCAAACCCCCTCTGCAGAAACCTGCCAAGAAAACCCCATGGGTCACCATAAGTCAGAAATGATGTGAAGAAACATGACAACATCAACAACATGCATTACAAAATGAGAGAGACGGATGGAGGCTATGATGGGGAGGATATAATTAAATGCCCAATATTTCGGGTACGAATTCCTCCTCTCCCCCTTGGTCACTTGCCAAAGTCACCCAGTGGGTTTCCATGGCTGAGCAAGGATTCGAACCCTGGTCTCCAGAGTCAAAGTCCAGTGCTCAACTCGTTACACCATGCTGGTCTCTAGATTGGACTTATCAGGGGGCAAATGAGAGGCAAATGGCTATTTTCTGAAGTTTTTGCACAGCGGATGGCCAGCAGAGGTCAGGATTACCATAGGAATCATCAGCTTGCAAAGAGAAGAGATGGGTCTTCTTTCCTTTTGCATGAAAAGAGGGAAAGGGTTTTAAGAGAACTGTCTTCTGGAGGAGGAGGAGGAAATTCTGCAACCTAGAGAGAAAAAAATTGTTTAGCATTGAACCGATGGCTTTTTGGAAGCTGAGCACAGGAACCTTAAGAAGCTGGCTCTGACACACAGACCTTTTGTTCATTTCACCCTCATTTGTCAACTCTGACCGGCAGTAACATCCCTCTGAGTTTTGGACAAGATTCCCTTCTAACCCTATATGGAGTTTTGAACTAGGACACTTTGCCTAGAAACATGGGGAGGTGACCTGGTCCATCTAATGAGTCATTGGTTTAGACAGGATTATTCCCAAAATGAATCTGGAGATGCCAGGAATTGAATTTGAAACCTTCATCCTAGAAACCCAGGACATTGTTTCATACTGAGTGAGGCCCTTGATCCATCTGACTCTATGATTCCCAAACTTTAGTCTTCCAGGTGTTTTGGACATCAACTCCCAGAAGCCCCAGCCAACTTGACCGACATCCAGGAATTCTGGGAGCTGAGGTCGAAAACAACTGGAGAACCAAAGTTTGGGAATCACCAATCTAGCTCAGTATTGTCATCTGGCAGTGATGGCTCTCACCAGTGTTTCATGCCTCATTCTTCTAACCTAGCTTGGTCTACCATCCAAGTACTATCACGACCTGACCCTGTGTAGCTTTTGGAATTGGACAAGATCAGATGGGTTCACTGGTATGTTTGATGAACTTTACCTCGTGTTGCTTTAGTTTGGTTCCATAGTTGGTTAATAGTTGAATGGAAGACTGCCAGCGAATCCCAGGTGCTGAAGGCTCTATTTCAGGGGAAGCAACTGGCAAAAACCACCTCTGAGGATTTCATGCCTAAGAAAAACCCAGGAAATACATGAGTTTCCCATTAATCCACAGGTGACTTGAAGGCACATACACACACTCAAATAAATAGTTAAGTATACTTAACTAAGGGACCTAAATACCCTAAAGGCTTCAGATCCCATCTGATCTTAGAAGGTAAACACGGTCAGCCCTGGTTAGTACTTGGATGGGAGGCCACCAATGAATAACAGGTTCTGTAGGCTGAGGAACTGGCAAAACCACCTTGGAATATTCCTTGCCAAAGAAAACTATGAAATTCAAGGGGTTGCCATATGTCGACAGGCAACGTAAAGGCACATAGACATACGCAAACTGTCTATAGAGCTCAGTGCTTTCTACTGGGATGGATTAGGACTATTGCAAAGGTGATTAAGAATGTCATGCATACAGCAGATCAGGTTTTCTGTTTTTGGATTTCTCCATAAGTAGATGGCATTACAATACAATCTCTTTTCTAACCTACCTACCCACTAGTTTAATCCACACCACCAGATTACACTTATTTCTTATTGACACTCCTTCCCATGGTTATTGATGGTGATGTGAGTTTTCTGGAATAAAACAGAAGCGGGAAAATGTCTGTAAAATTTTCCAGTGCTATATATAATGTTATTGGATTTAGCACATTTGGTTTAAATGTGAGATTCAAACACATTCCATGCTTTATGTCAAAATTATTGAACTGGAATATTTGTGATGACGTAAAGAGAATCACATATACTTCCCTTATATTTAACCGAAAACAACTTGACCTCAAAGAACACTAATTTTTATAGACCACCCCTCACCTAAAAAATTCTGTACTTGATATATCTTATATCAATACTTGGATTTGTTGTTATTGCCTTCACCTTCTCTCTCTCTTTCTGCACTTTTGCATTCCATTCAGTTGAAAAAATGCTATTTCAGTGATACTGGATGAACATTTTCATTTCACTAAAGGAAAAGTGTGAGTCTGTGGATACAGGCAATTGATCACATTTGTGTCTTCACTTCTTGCACTTTTCAGTGACTGAGAAGTGAAAGATTTTCTCAAACAGGCACAAACATATCAGTGCATTTAGTTGTTAGTCTGTGTGCCAGTTTGGTAAGCAGTCTGCATGAAAGATAAGAGGTAGCTCACTCAACAGTATTTTTAAAGTTGGGGTACATAATTTCTTTCATGCAGACTGCTTACCAAACTGGCATATTCTTCCGTCAAAGGCAATAGTATTCATGAAAGAAATTAGGTACCTAGTAGGATAGGTATCTAGGAATGGGGAAGGCAACAAAGAAAGAACTAAAAAAGATCCTAAAGTTTAAAGATATGCAATTGAGCATGAAAGTTAGAATCGTAAAAGCCATTGTATTCCCTATTACCATGTATGGATGTGAGAGGTAGACACTGAAAATAGCAGATGATAAGAAAATAAAGTCATTTGAGATGTGGTGCTGGAGAAGAGTGCTGAGGATCTTGTGGATGGTCAAAAACACAAGCCAAATAGGTCCTAAGTATTTAAAGAGGTGTCACATTGAAGAGGAAGCAAGCTTGTTTTCTGCTGCTCCAGAGACTAGAGCACGGAACAATGGGTGCAAGCTCCAGGAAACGATTCCCCCTAAACATTAGGAAGAACTTCTGGACTAAGGGCTGTTCAAAAGTGGTGGAACCTCCATCTTTGGAGTTGTTTAATCAGAGGCTGGATGGCCATCTCTTGGGGATGCTTTGATTGTGATTTCCTGCATGGCAGAATGAGGTTGGACTGGATGGCTCTTGGGGTCTCTTCCAAGTCTGTGATTCTATGATTTTCTCATACCTGTCCCGTGTCTGCACCTTGGGTCTCGGGCTGCCTCTGTGCCCCCTTCGCTGGACTGTTCTGCATGCTCTTTCCCGTTCTGTCTTTCCCCAGGTTCCTTTGCCAGCACCCTGCCCACCTATCAGAGGTCAGAAGTCATGCTCTTTATCATGAGCAAGGTCCCTCTTCCTTCTCTGCATCACCCTCTAGACATGGCGGGCAAAGCTGGGTGAGGACAAACAGATTTATTCCCCCCTTCTTCTCTCCTATCCTTTTCTCTCGTTCTTTTATTGACTACCCTCTTCCCCATCTGTTCAGTTTTTTTGTTCCTCCTAATATCAATGGAATGGAAGCTTTGTTGCTGTTTGGCAGCTTCAGGGTCGCAGAGCAAAAGCAGGGGTGTGTCTGCATTGCACAGTTGTACCACTTTGTTCCCACTTTAACTCTTCGGGAGTGTTTTCTCACTTTGCAATAGCGCTTTGGGTGCATCTGTGGAAATAATGCAGGTAGATACCACTTTAACCGCCATCCTGAGGCACCAGCACTTTTTGGCTGCATCTGAACTGCAGAATGAATGCAGTTCAATACCACTTTAATTGCCATGGTTCAATTCTGTAGTATTCTGGGATTTGTACCCTGTTTCCCCGAAAATAAGACCCAGTAGAGGTTTTGCTGAATTGTTAAAGTAAGACCTAGCAAAGTTTTTGAATACAAATATATATACAATATATAATAAATGTTAATTTTTTTTGTTCAACAATAAATGTGTATTCTTCTTCATGGAAAAATAAGACGTGCCCTGAAAATAAGACTTAGCACATCTTTGGGAGCAAAAAATAATAAAAGACACTGTCTTATTTTCAGGGAAACACGGTAGTTTGTTGTGGCACCAGTGCTGTCTGATAAATAAATATCTCACAAAACTACAAATCCTAGAATTCCATAGCATTGAGCCGTGGCAGTTAAAGCGGTGTCAGACTTCATTATTTCTGCAGTGCTGCAGTGCAGACGTTGACAGAGAAAGTCAAAAACCTTCTAAAACTACACATCCCAGGATTCCATTGGATGGAGATGCACCACTTAAGGTGGTGCCAAACTGCATTATTTCAACTTAACATTTGTACAATTGTGGAAAGCCTTCATGGAACTAAGATTGAATATGATGGACACAGCCTACAGATCCTGGAGGCATTGGGGCATCCCAGGAAAGATTCCAGATGTGGTTTGTGTGGAATCATACAGTAGTGCTATAATTGTTTGATGTGAACTGAGGCTAAGATTCTGTCATCCTCTTGGTTCCCCTGCTATATTTCAAAGTGCATTAGCTTTGGATTCCTGTACGGAAGGGGTTTGGACTTCATAGTCCTTGAGGGTCCCTTCCTAATATAGGATTCGATCGCTTCCTAAGGTGCCTGGGAGTAGAATAGAAAATGGGGGCACTCTGCAGAAAGCACAGATTTTGTTTTCTGCACCATCCTAATGCCACCCCCAAAAATGTTTCATCCCTGCCATACTTGTGACTCTTCCTTTTACTATAGGTTTTTGGGCTATGTGGCCATGTTACAGAAGAGTTTATGCCTGAAGTTCCACCAGAATGCCGGCATGGAAGAGAGTGATTGTGTATGTGTGTGTGTGTGAGTGTGTGTGTGTGTGTACACACATACACACACACCGTGTGACTCTAGGTTGGGAGGCCTTGCCATTCGACAACAGAATAATACACAGATTAACATGCAAATCACTTCTTCCAGCCCAGGATCACACACACACACACACACACATATATATACCCCACTCTCTTCCATTCCAGCATTCTCTGAAGATGCCACAGCTGCTGGCAAAATGTCAGGAACAAACTCTTCTAGAACACAGCCACATAGCCTGAGAAACCCATAAAAAACTATGGATGCCGGCCAGTAAAGTCTTCGCCTTCCTTACTCTATTTAGCCATGATGGAATGGAAAAGCTCTGGGACTCCCTCCACATTTGGCCCATGCCACTCACCCAATTGGGTTTACTCCAGTTTCCTAAAATACATTGGGACCTGGAAAGGAAGCAGAGGATGGGGTTGCCCCTTGCTTTTAAGGAAAATCACCCCTTGCAAAGCTTCTAAGGTTTCATCTGCACTGCAGAAATAAAGCAGTTTGGTACTGCTTTAACTTCCATGGTGTCGTGCTATTTAATTGTGGGGTTTGTAGGTTAGTGGGGCACCAGAGCTCTCACAAAACTACATGTCCCAGAATCTCATAGCATTGATGCATGGGAGTTAAAGAGGTGTCAAGCTGCTTTATTTCTGCAGTATAGATGCAGCCCCAGAAGGACGGGGGCCTTGTTGTTGTTTTTACAAAAAGAGACGGAAAGGTCTGGGGTCAACAAAAACAGGTCTATGTTTTCCCCCCTTCCCTAGCGCTATGGTTTATTCAGACCTTTCACATTGCAGTTGGGGTGAAGGCTGGTTTGCTTTTGCAATGTGTCTGTGTAAGAATTTCTGCAGAATTTCTCTGATGCATCCAGCTGATTAAATTCTGCAGTTCTTTCTAGACTTTAATGGTTTTGTATTTCCAAACATCTTTTTTTTTTGCCAGGGAGAACAGGAATCGGCTGACACAAATTATGCTGCTGAAATCACTCCTACAGGTATGGAACTATATCCTTCCACTGTCCTGATTTGGGAGGGGAAATCCTAATTCCCTTTTGTCCAATTTCTTCAGCTCCTTTTAAAATGTCCTAGGGCCGAGACAGACAGCTCAAATGTGGCGTGGTGACAGCAATGCTAGTATTCCGGACCACGCACCAACCACACGGTCTGGAACCCTACTATGTAATGGTGCCATCTTGATGTAATGGGCGCATAGCGTCCACACATCGTTGCGCGTGCATTACGTCACGAGTGTGCCAATGTCACACTTGCAATGTAACCTGGGCGTCGCAAAAAGTACCCAGAAGAACCAGGTTCTTCTTACTCCAGACAGACGCCGCACGGTTTGGCGGCTGCAGTGTCCCTCCGGAGTTAAAATGGGCGCTTGCAGACTGCCGTTTTCCAGCAGTCTGTCCCGGGCCCTAGTTTCTCTTACCGCTTTCTCCTTTTGTCCTCAGCTTGCATCTGTTACTGCAATCTGAGACTAAAGTCCAAAAGGGCTTTGCACACCATTAACGCACTGGGGTCAGAAAGGGAAGAGGCAGAGTTTTTCCCTTTGCAGCAGACTGAGGCAAAAGCAAACTGCTGCAGCCTCTCTTAACTTGTGTGTTCCTCACAGATAACTGTTGCCATCTTGACCAGCACCATTGCACTCTTCTGCTTATCTGTTTGCTGAAGATATTACATCCAAGTGTCTTATCCAAAAAGTGTTTTGGAGTTAGGTTTTTTTTTTTGAATTTTCGAATACAAGTAGTATAATATTCCACATTTGCGGATTTGACTTTTGCGGATTTGGTTCTTCATGGATTTGATTAATAAGTTCTCTCAAGGAATATCTATGTCCTCCGGCACGACTCTATAGTCAACATCTGCCAAATGTTGCACTGGAATACCTAGATATTCCTAGAGAGAACACTCCTCTAGGCATTTGTAGGTCCTCCAGCACAATTTTATGGTCAATGTGCAGCAGATGCACTGGAAGACTTAGAAATTCCTAGAGAGGTGTTATTTCAGATTTAAAAAATGTTGTGTTTGTTTTTATTTGCATTTTTTCTATTTTTACAAGGGTCCTGTGCCCTTAACCCTAGTGAATATGGAGGGCCCACTGTAGACAGTAGCTTTGTGGATGCAAAATTGCCTTTAGCCTCTGGGGAAACTGGGCTCCAAGGGTCATGTATTTCATAAATAGGGTGCCACCACAGAGAAGGCACTCTTCTGTGTCCCCACTGGAGGGACACAGAGGAGATCCCTTCCAGCCGAACTCAATTTTTGGCCATGCATCTTTTCTCTAAGTGTAGTGTCTCCCATCATTTGTGAGCATGTGCTGCTGTCTAACAGAGGTGATCTCTCTTGGACCCACAGGTTTCCACCGGTTTCCAATGCAGCAACATGTTGACGGCCCTTCCCAGCTCCTTTCTGGACAGGCTGCTCTCGGCAGCGTTGATGGAGGACCCTGAGATCCGGCTCTTTGTCCTCCAGATTCTCATCAGCTTCATCGACCGGCACGGAAACAAGCACAAGTTCCAAACAATCAGGTGAGGCAACAAACCCTGCTTTTGGTTTTGGGTGGAAAGAGGACAAGGCATGAAAATGTGGATTGGCCTCCTGGATTGCAGTGGGAACATAGATCCTTGGAGCTAACCATAGTGGGGTTAACCTCACCCATGTTCAGCTACAACAGAGATGGGGAAAGCATGGCTTGTGGACACATTCAGCTGCAAAACCCAACTTTTTCACTCCCTCCCTCCAAAGTTCCTTTGGAAGGATTTCCAGCTAGTTTTCTTCCCAAATTTATTAATTTGTCTATTAATTTATCAAAATTAATTTATTAAAAATACTTTAGCTAAAAGAGTGGGAAATAAATATTTTTAATAAATCCACAATTATTTTCAATAAATAAATGAAGAAGTGAAAAGGAAGGGTACAAAAGTTATGGGATGTTTTAAATTTTATATGATATATTTTTAAGAAACATTTTACTGTTTTAATTATTTTAATTGTTTTTAAAATGTTTTAATGTGTGTGTGTGTGTGTGTGTGTTCTGAGCAGCCTTGGGTCCCAACTTGGGAGAAAGGCGAGATAAAAATAAAATAAAAAAATTAAAATAAAGGGGAGATTATCCCCTCCCTTTCTACTTCATTTGCTTATTGAAAATGATTATGAATTTATTAAAATATTTGTTTCCTGCCCTTTTAGCTGAAGATCTTCAAGTGGCTTACAGTAACACCAACTGAATAAATGTCTGTAAATGATCATTACGCAAAGGGATCTCCTAGCGCCTTTGAGAGGAAACGTGCAAAAGAGGTTGTAGCATAAGACTTCATAGTACAAATCTACAAAAGCTCAGGCTACAACATCTTTCTCACAGTTAGTGTTAAAGGTACTAGGAGATTCTTTTGCATACTGATATTTCAAACTACGTAATGTGGTTTTGCCGCTCTATATAGTCATGCATAAAATTATGCAAAAAATTGGCCCGCCAAAAACTGGTCTGTCTTATCTCCCCTTTCTCCCATACGTTTTGCACCTGCCTCTTCTCTCCCCCCTTTTCACCTGTTGTTCTGCTTCTGCACAGCACCATCAGCGACATCTCCATCCTGATGCTGAAAGTGGACAAATGTTCCCGGCAGGATACCGTCTTCATGAAAAAGGTACAGATATCTGCTAGGCAGCCAAGAGCATGTGAAGAACTGGAAGATGAGCGGCAAGACCATACGTTATGCTTTCATAATGTTAATTAGTGTGGTTTTTATTTCAGTACTGGCACAGCCTAGTTCAGGCCGCATCAAATAATGCAAAGCAGGACTCCATCTTCCTCTGATTTTGCAACATCCCTGCATTTTCCATTGTTGTGTTTCCATCAAAAATGTGGATGAAAATGCATGCATTAGGATACTGTGCAAGCAGAAATGTATACATTTGAGGAAATAGTGTGGGGAAAGGCACATACAGGTTGAGTCTCTCTTATCCAGAGTTCTGGAAACCAAACTAATTCAAAATCAAATTTTATTCTTATGGGTAGTTGAGTTAGTGACACCTTTGCTTTCTGATGGTTCACTGCACACAAACTTTGTCCCATGCGCAGAATTATTAAAAAATATTGTGTTTAAAATTAACTTCAGGCTGTGTGTATGAGGTATATTCAAAACATAAATGAATTTCAAGTTTAGACTTGGGCCCCATCTCCTGGGCCCCATCTCCAAATTACCTCATGACGTATATGCCAATATTCCAAAATCCTAAAAACGCCACATTCCAAAATGGTTCTGGTCCCAAGCATTTCACATTGGGGGACTCAACAAAAAGGCCAACTGATTTTCTGCTTTACTCGCAGCACTCCCAACAGCTCTATCGGCACATCTATTTGACTTGCAAGGAGGAGAATAACAGCCGCGCTCACTACGAGGCCCTCTACGCTCTGCTGGCACTGATCAGCATCGAACTGGCCAACGAAGAAGTGGTGGTGGACTTGATCCGGCTGGTGCTGGCCATGCAGGTAGGTGGGGAATCAATGGGTTGCTCTATGTCTTTTGGAGGGGAGTATCCCAGGGCCTATACGGACCAGCACCTTGTGCTGGCTTGCGAGTGGAGCCAGGCCACAGGGTCCTCATGCTGGATGCCCTAACCCCACCCCAGGGTGCCATTTTGGCATGCGCCAGTCTACATGGCACACCATTATGGCGCGACTCTGGCACTGCATCTACATGATGTAGCCCTGAAGGGAAAGCACAAAAAGGAGCTGCGTTTTGAGGCTTCTTTTTGTGCTCTCCAGAGGCTGGATCAGGGCTGTGGTGTGTGGTTGCCGCAGTTCCAATCCAGCCAGTAAAGGGGTGGCTGCATGCTGCCCATCTATACATTCCCCCCAGTTTGCCATTTGCACAGAGCTTTATGTGAGTAGAGTGTTTTCTGTGTAGCAATAGCAATATAGCAAGGACATCTCTTTACCACTTGCCAGTGAACTAACACTCCCTACGCAATTTACAACTGGTAAGCCAATTGCCCTCAACAATCTGGGTGCTCATTTTACTGACCTACAAAAGGGTGAAAGGCTGAGTGGACCTTGGAGCTTCTTGTAGGATCAAACTTATAACCAATTAATCACTCTGCCACCAGGGCTCCGTGTAGTTGGTCATCCGTCTGTGTTGTTCTTGTTATTCAAGTTATGGTGATTCTAGGAATGAGAGACCTCCAAGTCACCCTGTTCTCCACCGTCCTCCTCAGGTCTTGCAGACTCAGGGCAACTGTAGCTTCCTTGGTAGAGTCTATCCACCTGTAAGGCAATGGGATGTCCTCCTCTCTTTGCAGGAATTGGCCCAGGTCAACGAAGACAACCTGCCCCTGTACAGCCGCTGTGCTCTCTATGCCCTGGGAGCAGCCTACCTGAACCTGATCAGCCAACTGACCACAGTGCCTGCCTTTGTCCAACACATCCATGAGGTCGGTTGCTTGACTTTTCACTCACATTACTTGCCCCTTCTCCTGTTCTTATTCTCGTAAGGATACGAATTCAACCCAGTTTCCCTATCGCCCCAGAGATCTTGGGGTAGTGGCTGATCATTCAGTGAAAATATTCATAAGTGTAAAATGAAGGGTAATAATGCCAATGTGGTGTTGGACTCTGGAGAACAGGGTTCAGTTCCTCCACTCAGCTAGGAAACCCACTGGGTGACCTTGGACAATTGACACTCTCTCAGCTTTAGGGGAAGCCAGTGGTGCTACTACAAGATTCCTTTGAAAACTTCATAAAGTTTTACCTTTTTAAGAGGACGAATGTCAGAATATTCTGTCCAGTTGGCCTCGCTGACTAGGGGAATCTGGAAACATCAATCCCGTAATGTTTTTACGTTCCTAGTAAAACTATGGAACATCCAGCCACATGATGTAGGTGAATTTCAACCCAGTATGTGGTTTCAAGCAAGTTTCATGTTGGGCATAATCAGGAAGTGAATTGAAATGAAACATCCCAATAGCTGCCATCAAGTTAACTTCAATTTATGGCAGCCCTATTAATGAGAGACCTCCAAGGACTGCTCTGCCATAATCGTGCTAGTTTAAGACAACAGTGTCATATGCTCTGGGTCTCTGACACTGTTGTCGATAATTTTGTTATGCTGACTTTGCAATAAAAATAAAATGTGGAAAAATTGTGCCTGTCTTCTTTTTCTAGGTCATAGACATGAGGCAAAAGGAGGCCCCGTACATGCTCCCTGAAGGTGTGTTTGCAGAGAAGCCCAGGTAAAAGTGTACGCCTACCAACACTTTCCATTTTGCAGAAAATAAACCTGTGCCGTCCCACTTTTTCAGCAGCTTTTAAAATGTCCCAGTTTCTCTCCCTTCCTCTCATGTCCCCGCTTCATCCTCATCTTATTTCAACTCCTGCAAACTGAGATTAAAGCCCAAAAGTAGCTTAACTCAATTTGCTTAGCAGGTGGAGAGAGGAGGGAATGATATTTTGCACTTCCCAGGAGCTTCCATTAAAAGTAAACATTTGCAGAGTCTCCTAGCGTATGTTTTCTTCCCCATTAATAACCTTTGCTGTCTGGATCACACTCTGATGTTGCTCAGCCACATCATTTATCTGTAGAATCAAACCATCCTAGAGTTGGAAGAGACCCCAAGGGCCCTGATCCAATCCAACCTGTTTCTGCCATGCAAGAACTCATAGTCAAAGCACTCCTGACAGATGGCCATCCAGCCTTTGCTTAAAGGCTATGAAAGAGTCCCCTTTGGATGAGTACCAGAGTGGGGAACATGCAGCCTATGGCAACTTTTCTCTGGCCCCTACCCCCAGTCCCCAGTTGTCCAAAGAGAAACCAACCTCCAGGTATTCAAAGAAATATGCAAAGATCACCTAAGTGACTGGAGCAACTCCCCCAGGTGTGACAGATTAGTCCTATGCCATAACCCTCTTCAGATACCCTCAAACCTGGCAGTTTGGCCTCATAAGTCTCCCTACATCAAAATGACCCTGAATGTAGCAGTTTGGTCTTAGGGATCCTCCTTCTTTGGAGGTTTTTAAACAGAGTCTGGAGGACCATCTATCAGGAGTGAGTATTCCTGCATGGCAGAGGGCTGTGGTCTCTTTTAACTGTGATTCTGCGATTACACTTGTTGTAATACTCTGGGCTCCCCTGGAGTGGTCTCTCCCTGAAATCGAATCTTACTTTGTGGGTTTTTGGCTTTCCTCCCTAGTGACGCTGGGCAGCTGCCTTCCCATGTGGTCCCCATTCATTGCCAGGTGCCGCTGCTGAAGTCAGAACAAGGTGCCCAACCATGCTATCAAACCTGGGTGCCTCAGTTTGACTTCAGAGTGGCTTGCACCCGCAGCAATGGTGATGGGCGATGAACGGGGGCCACGAGTGAAAAGGCAGCCACTGTTGTTGCTGAAAGCCCGCAGCAAATGGTGAGTTATTTTAATGCAGGCTATTGAGGGAGCCAGTGTGGCATAGTGGTTTGAGTGTTGGACTATGACTCCAGAGACCAGGGTTCGATTCCCAGCTTGGTCATGAAACCCACTGGGTGACCTTGGTCAAGTCACTCTCTCTCAACCTCAGAGGATGGCAATGGCCAACCCCTTCTTAACAAATCTTGCCAAGAAAACCCCTTGATACATTTGCCTTAGGGTTGCTACAAGCCAGAAATGACTTGAAGGTACACAACATGTATTGAGAAGAAGCCCCAAATCAGGAGCCGGGCCATTGGGCTAGTCTACACAAATTAAAATAGTCAAATAGAATGTGATCTGACCACATATAATTTGTGGGAGTTTGGGCTTTTTGTGGTCTCACCCTGAAAAGCTCCTTAAACCCTACAAAAAAGGGTCTTGGTGGTTTTTACTTGCGTATCTGCAGAAGTCCACTGAAATGTGCATTATTGCATGTGTGGCCATCCCTTTGCTTCATGTGGATTGAGATGGCCACAGATTTTTGGCAAAGGAAGGGTGAATCGATGCAGATTTATGCAGGAAAGTGAAGACAATTAACTGTAGACGTGAATGTGTGAAAATCAGCGTCACTTTGCATACTCCACATAAACTAGCTCATGAAGATAGTCCAGACCCAACTCAGGGTTTTGGTCCTGCATTGTGTCAACAGAGGAAAACCACCAAAATGGTGAAGGTTCTGGAAACCATGCCTTATGAGGAGAGACTTAGGGAGCTGGAGATGTTTAGCTTGCAGAAGAAAAGGTTAAGAGGTGATATGATAGCCCTGTTTAAATATTTGAAGGGATGTCATATTGAGGAGGGAGCAAGCTTGTTTTCTGCTGCTCCAGAGAATAGAACACAATGGAGCAATGGATGCAAGCTACAGGAAAAGAGATTCCAGGTCAACATATGGGGGAACTTCTAGTAAGAGCTGTTTGACAGTAGAGACAAAATCAAAAATATTGGTTCTTCTGCAACTCTCACCCTCTCATAGGGAGAGGATATTTGGATTCCCTCTCACTGGTTCTCCCCTGCATTTTGGTAGGCTGTCAAGAAACCTAGACCGCCTTGGCCCCGAGATCCTCTTCCGGCAGAGCAAGATCAGCGAAGTCCTGGGAGGAAGCGGCTACAATTCGGACAGGCTCAGCACCCCTTACATCCCCCAGTTGACAGGTACGAGGTCTGTGGGGTGCATGCTGTAGTCAGAGAACTGCTGGGTGGGGAGGGATCCCCAAAGGCCAAATAGTCCAACCCCTTAAAGGGAAGATAGGAAGGAGTACAGGACCTGCAGAATGGACATAGCACTCATAAACCTAGGGATCTTCGCTTCCCCCTAAAAATATAAATCAAATTGCTTGTCTTTCTTTGCTTCCCCCTAAAAATATAAATCAAATTGCTTGTCTTTCTGGACTGAAAAGATATACTCAAAAATCTGTGGACTGCATTGGTTGAAAGAAATCAGAAAACTGACCATATGAGACTTCCAAGGTCAGGCTTTCAATGGTTAGATTGGCTCCTTAGGACTAATAAAACCGGGGCGGGGGTGGGATTATGCATAATACCTAAAACCATTTTAGAATTATAAAAGAATAAATAAAACTTTTATCTATACCCCACTTTTTGCTAGAGCAATCAAAGCGACTTACAATATTTAAAACCATACAACAATATATATAAATAACCCCCCTTAAAAAGGAATTAAACAATTACGATTAAAATTATATAAAACGATTCAAATTAAATAACAGTTCCAACAATAACAGTGGCAGTCGTTGCACCTATGTGCCTAAATAAATAAATAGAATCGATGATGATGATGATATATTTTTGCTGTTGTTATTGTTTATATAAACAACTTGATACCCTGCTCTCCCCCCAAAATTGACAGCTTACAAATAAAACCAAACCCAGTGTAGCTGAAATATGTAAATGTATTCAGTTTGCTTAATTTACTCAAATTCAGTGCTAGAATTTGAAATTCCTGGGAACAGCATTTTTTTCTTCGATACTTAACATGCAACACTTTCTACCCTCATTTGCGATCATTTTCCTCTTTGTCTGCCATTATTTGCCATCACTTTTCGACCACAGAAAATTTTGCTTTTCGTTTTCGATGGCCCCGTCAGCTTCAGCCCTCAAGGAACATGTTCAATGTATCTACAAAAAAGCTGGAATTTGGCATTCCTGGGGAAAGGATTTTATCTTTCACGCTTAACATGCAACACTGGCCTCACATCCTTTTTATCCTCACTTGCCATCCCTACCATTACTTGTCATCACTTTTCAACCACAGAAAAATTTGCTTTTGGCTTTCTGTGACTCTCTGACCCTCAAGGAACTTATTAAACATATTTTAAAATGCTGTAACTTGGAATTCCTGGGAAGAGATTGTTATTTTGCACACTTAACATGCAACATGCTAGAATTTTCCCTTTGCTGTCACTTGCTATCACTAAAAATTGTATTTTTACATTTTAAAAAAATTATCAAAGCATATTGCATGCATTTAGAAAATGTGTGGGCCTCGGGAATTACATGCTAGAGATGTGCAATAATGTCATGGGAAGGGTCTCTCCCCCGGATCTGCCAAACGTTATTAGAGATGGCACCATGCTTTTTGAATGTGACTGACATATCATCTTGTGGAGGAGGGAATTTACATGTTTGCTGTCTAAAATGACATCTCCCACTTACCCAGGAAAGATATTCAAATCAGATGAAAAAAGAAGATATATAGCAAAGGATTGGGGGGGGGGGGGAGGAACAACTCAAAAAGCAGAATATGCTTTAGAAATCCAAGAGATAGAATTTGCAGAAACACCAAGCAAAGTATCATGATCATCATCATGATCATCATCATTATTATTGGTGCCATCCTGCTTGCTGCCTCTGCAAATTCTCGCCCTTGGATTATTTATTTATATCCCATCTTTCTCCCAGTATCGGGCCTCAAGTTGGCCAACAAAATTTAAAACAGTGCAAGTTAAAAACAATACAAAGCATTAAAACATAGAAACAAAGTTTTTAAAAAATCACTTAATTTTTAAAAAGTTAAAAGACATTACACATTAAAAAATTTAAAATATTTTTAAAACTTGAGACAAAACTCTAGACAAACCTTATATAGCATTTCATGGCAGGAGAAATTGCCATTTAGAGCAGGAGTGTGGAAAGTGTGGCCTGCGGGACCCCCAAGACCATTTTTGTAGCCCTCTTACATTTTGGAGGTCTCTTCTCCTATCCTCCCATGAAATGGTTCTGTTGAATGAATCTCCTTGGTGACATGCAGAAAATTCCCAGTTTCCCTTCCCAGCGTCTCCAGTTAGAAAATTCCCAAGAGGAAGGGTTGAGTTGTTGGAAGAAAGCAATCTTTGCCCACCACTTTGGAGAGCTGTGAAACCTTCTCAGTGAGAACGAGGCTGGACCCCAAACCTGGTGACTTCAAGAGGTTTTGGACAACACTTCCCATCTCTCTTCTTTTCCAGTTCTTCGTTGTGGGTGATGGGAACTGTAGTCCAAGTCAGCTGGAGAGCACCAGGTTGGGGAAAAGCTGGGTGAGATACAAGGAGGTCTTCTCATCTCAGTCTGGGGATAAATCTTCTCCTTGACTAATGTGTACCAAGGTGTCACTTTCTGTTCAAGAAAAGGCCTCTCTTAGGCCCCAGGGGTCAGAAAGGGATACACCAAATGTCATATTGGGGCTTTTTACATTGGCAAGAAAGTGTGACCTGAAGTCGCCTTTATCTTAATGCTTAGCAGCTACATAGCAAGCCCCAGGTGTGCATTAAAAAAGTGCAGAGCTGCTACACTGAGGGGTGTGGGAACGACTTATCTGAGGTCTTTTTTGTGGCTCAGCAGTTACATGGGAAGCTGTCAGAACGCTACAAATACAGGCGGAGCTGCTACATGGGCAGCAATAAACGCGGCTTTAAACTGCGATTTTAATTTTTTTTCCCCTTGCCGGCTGCGAATTGCGCTGTTGCGCTGTTCGTGCCGCCGCGAACAGCGCTATTGCGATGGTCCAGGCTTGAACTGCGCTATTGCGAGGGTCGAGGCTTGAACTGCGCTAGCTTGAACTGCGCTATTGCGATGGTCGAGGCTTGAACTGCGCTATTGCGCTGTTTGCGGCTGCGAATTGCGCAGTTTTAAATGATTTAAAGGGAGTTTGGGAGCTTTAAAAAACTGCGCGGTTAAACCCCAGCTTTTACACCTGGAGGGCATAGAACGTTTTAATTAGGAGTGAAGTCCACACCACGCATGCTCCCAACCCACGATCCATTCTGATTCGCACCTGCAGCGCAGCCTTTAAATGGGCGCCTTAAGGAAACAGAGCCCCATTTAACTGCGCAATGGCATCTTAGCGTTTTGATGTACTAGCGCTATAACGCACTTTTAAAAAAAGTAGTGGGGCAACCGAACTACTTTTTAAAGGCGCGTTTTTTCCCTTAAAACGCCAAAATGGCGTTTTCATGGCACACTTTCCCATTTTCTAATGTAAAAGCTGGGTTTTCAAGCAGCCTTCATGACACCTCTTTTTGCCAATGTAAAACGGACCATTGTAGGCATTGGGGAGGGCAATTTAGCTTGATTTTTGCTCCCCTGGATACCAATTTAGGTCCAGGATAATCCTTTATTTATACAATAGGAAGGTCCTAACCCCAAACAGTTTCCCACCCCTCCTTCAGGTGCAGAAGCAGTCCTTTGCGGTCAATTTTCTCTGTAAATTATTTTCAGGGGTGGGGCAGTGGCTGTCCAAGCTCTCTTGGGGACCAGTGGCGCCCCCCAAACCTCTATCAGCCACCCAACCTAATGCTCAATGGTTCCACTTTGTCTTCCCACCCCACAACATTCAGATGAAGACAGACTCTCCAAGAGGAAGAGCATCGGAGAGACCATTTCGCTACAGGTTGAAGTGGAGTCGAGAAATAGCCCCGAAAGAGAAGAGGTAGGACGTTTTCTCTACCATCAAACTTGAGGAGAGCAGAGCAGTTCTGGAGCATAACAAGAGATGCATAGAGGATATTGGGAATATTACTTTTTAGTTGTTTTAAATCCTAAGATGCAATACAGGTGGATACAAGCCTCCCTTGTCTGAAAAGCTTGGGACCAGAAATGTTTCGGATTTTGCATCCCACCCCTACCCTAGATTTTGGAATATTTTCATATACCTAATGAGATATCTAGGAGATGGGAGCCAAGTCTAAACATGAAATTAGTTTATGATTTGTGTGCACCTTATACACATAGGCTGCTGCCATGCTGCAAAAATAAAGCAGTTTGACACTGCTTTAATTGTCGTGGCTCAATGCTATTGAATTCTGGGTTTTTGTAGTTTTGTGAGATCTTTAGCCTTCCCTGTCAGAGAGCTCTTGGTGCCTCGCCAACTCCCAGAGTCCAAGCTCAACACCCAACCATTACACCATGTTGGCTCTCTGTGTCTATAATAAAAAGGAGGAAGGCTACTAACATGGCTACTTCATTAAAAAGTATTTATACTAGTAGTATTTAATTGTTGTTTAAACATGGTAGCCTTTTGTATGTTTTTATCAGTGCTCGTAACTTTTCTTAATCCGTATGTGTATTTGGTATTGTAACAGGGCACCGTTTTGAGAGAGAGGCGGGACACAAGTTAAATACATTTTTAAAAAGCTGTATTTTTGTTCGCCCTGTATTGCAGGAGTTCTCCCTGAAACTCTTCCAGGTCTTAAGTATCTAACAATATTCCTCTCTTTCTATCTCTGCCTCCCCATTGCTTTGTCATCCACGGAATGCCAAACAGAGGGCACCTGCCGAAGAGATTACTTATGAAACGCTGAAGAAAGCAATTGGTAAGTATCTTTGCGGAGCAAGAGCAAGGAAAGTTGCCTGCTTGGTTTGCATTTTGTTTCCGCTGAGGCTGGAATAAAAGGAGGAAGAGTACGATTCCCTAAGCCAGTTGGGGTTCTCATCTGCCTTCAGTCTGGCTGCCATTGCAGGCTCCCTGTGATTTTGTTTAATATTGAAAACTGATAGACATCACTGTTAAAAATTTTACAAGTGGTACATGGATGTAGTAGGTGGTCAACAGGAGAGGAAAGCATCACAACTCTTCAGTATATGGGTTCCAGCATCCCTTACAGCAGGTGGTATAATTGGAACCTGGAGCAATGACTTCTACCTGGACCATCCCACAACCAATTCTCCACAGCTGGATAATGGGTCCCCTTGACTGGGGGTCATCCCCTCCAAGTGAGGTCCGTGGAAGACAGATCCCTGGTGTTATATATAGGGCAGAACCAAACCAGAGAAAGTCAACTGCACAGGTGTGCACTGATAGCTGAAAAGGCCAATGCAATTCTAGGTTGCATTAATAGAAGTATAGTGTCTAGATCAGTAGTTCTCAACCTTCCTAATGCCACAACCCTTTAATACAGTTCCTCGTGTTGTGATAACCCCCAACCATAGAGGAGCAGTGTCTCGGTTCCTGAGACCATCGGAAAGGGGTTGAGAACTGCTGGTCTAGATCAAGGGAAGCGATATCTCCCTCTTTATCCTTGAAATGCTGGGCCAAAGCATAAACTATCTGGCATGTTCAATGTTAAATGTTCACTGGACATCACTGACTATGATGCTGGCAAGGATCCTAGAAGCCACATGCCTGGCGACGGGGGTTACATCCACTACAGGGATTGAATTTTTCAATCCCTGATCCTTCTCAACCCCTCCAGAGTATAGGCACACACACACACTCATTACAGTAATGTTATGACAAATACAGATTCTACAAATTAACAGAAGCATAACACATATTGCCTTGTCACAGATGATCAGGGATCAACCCCTTAAAATATAGAACTACCTTGGCATTATTTTAGGCTTCTAATGCAATACATTCTGTTTTCTTTCTTGCTTTTTTAACCTTTAGGCAACGGAATCTAGTAACATCTTTGGGACTAACTGTGTGAAAGAAAAGCATCTGAGGAAGTAGACTGAAGTCTTCAAAAGCTCCTGCTGCCAACATCTTTCCTTCAGATAGGGGCTCAGCAGAATGCTCCTTTAGAGCGGCCTGCAGTCGCCCCATTCCTCACCAGATAGGAGCCGTGACAATTACATGCCGCTGCCCCAATCTGGCTTATCCGTGGTGCAAAAAGAAACTCTTTTTGGCATGCGTCATTTGAACGCTGTGCCAAAGGAGTGCCATGATACTACTCGCCATGCAGTCGGTTGTATGGCATGGTGCTGATGTCAGGGCAGTGTCTGGGCATGTAGCGTGCAGACACTTTGCTCCTACTCTGCCCCGAGGCCAGCATTTAGTGCCGATCTGTCGAGGCTCTTAGTCTCCAAGGTGCTACAAGATCTCTCTATGTACTGATTCTACAGACTAGAATCATAGAATCCTAGAGTTGGAAGAGACCCCGAGGGCCATCCAGTCCAACCCCATTCTGCCATGCAGGAATTCTCAATCAAACCATCCCCGGCAGATGCCCATCCAGCCTCTGTTTAAAGGCCTCCAAAGAAGGAAATTCCCCCACTCTCCACGGGAGTGTCTTCTGCTGTTGAACAGCTGTTACTGTCAGAAAATTCCTCCCAACGTTGAGGTGGAATCTGTTACTGGAGCTTGCATCCATTTTTCCGCTTTCTAGTCTCTGGAGCAGCAGAAAACAAGCTTTTTCCAGCCTCAATGTGACACCCCTTCAAATAACTAAGATGGCTATATCTCATTATTTTATTATTATTATTATTAACCTTTACTTATATAGCACTGTAAATTTACCCAGTGCTGTACATACAATCTTACAAAATAGACGGTTCCCTGCCCTCAGGCTTACAATTTAAGAGAGACAACAAAAAAGAGAAAGGAAAGGTGGTGGGAAAGGGGATGAGGTCCAGTGGTTCTTCTCTCCCTCTGGGGCCTGGACCAAGGCAGATGACTGCACAGAAGGCTACGGTTCTTAATATATAGTTAGAAGGAGGCATCCTGGGGCATCCTGATGTTCTACCACTTCGTGAAAGAGGTTGCAGCATAGGCTTTCATAGACTTGGTCTCCTTCCTCAGATGCATCAAGGGTGCTACAGGGTCCCTTTGCTTACTGATATTCCAGGCTAACATGGCTTTGTTTCTGAATTCTACCCTTTTAGTAGACAGTGTCGCGGTGGAGGAACAAGAGAGGGAAAGGAGACGGCAGGTGGTAGAGAAGTTCCAGAAAGCTCCCTTTGAAGAAATTGCAGCTCATTGTGGTGCCCGGGTAAGTGATTCTTTCGTGTGCCCTGTGCCTGCCTTATCCACCTTTCTCAGGAGATTGGTTATATTATCTTGATATCTGGAAAACCAATAGCTTATTAGCCCATATGCATATATTGCTTACTATTTTAAAACACCTAAAATACATAATTGGGCTACTTCTGGGTTATTTTGTGGATGATATTCTTGTTGGCATTGTGAACAGTGCATGTAGCCTCACCAAAGATTCCTGGGGCAGAAAATAGGCTCCACAGCCCAGTGCAATTGCCTGTTTCCCATCTAGTCTAATATTATCAACTCTAACTGGCAGCTCAATGATTGCCTAACTTTGTTTTTCCAAGTGTTTTGGACTTCTGCTCCCAGAATCTCATGCCGTTGACCAAGATGATCAAGGCTTCTGGGAGCTGAAGTCCAAAACACTTTGGGAGGGGGGTCTTTCAAGTGTGGCGGAGTCTCCTTCTTTGGAGGCCTTTAAGCAGAGTCTGGATGGCCATCTGTCAGGAATGCTATGATTGAGAGTTCCTGCATGGCAGAAGGGGGTTGGACTGGATGGTCCTTGGGAGTCTCTTCCTACTCGTATGATTCTAAGCAGGATTCTCTTCTTCCTCTGCCTGGAGCATCCTAGTCTCCCTCCTGTTGGTTTTCCAACCCAAGCGTGATCTTCCATAGCTTCCCAAACTGGAGGAGATTAGTATTTATGGTGGTAACAATGGTCACGTAGTTTATAATAGCCTTCTGACCTCATGTACATGTTCATCCCTGCCTTTTCAGAACATCCTAAAGAGAATCCTTCTTTCATTGCATCTCTCTGTGTATGTAATGCTTTCCACCTTGATTCTTCTTGTTGCAGGCAACTCTACTCCAGAGCAAGCTCAACCAGATATTTGAGATCACCATAAGGTAAAGGAGAAAAAGGATGAGGGTTTGGTGAATTGATGAATTTTTATCCCACCTGTCTGCTTCCCGACATAAGCCCACCGACAAAACCAACAATGTGGTTATTGTTTGAATTTGAAAGGAACTTTGAAGGATCAAAAATGAAATGGAGCTGGATGAATGGTTGTTGTTTTATTATTATTATTAAAGGACTCAGTGTACCCAGTATAATGGGACTCAGGATGGCTTCTACTTCTTCTTGTGTTCCTTC
Organism: Urosaurus nigricauda; assembly: GCA_034509955.1. NCBI lineage: Eukaryota > Metazoa > Chordata > Lepidosauria > Squamata > Phrynosomatidae > Urosaurus > Urosaurus nigricauda. The sequence continues at coordinate 377,475,910 of JAOEGL010000001.1, read as the reverse complement.
AAGTTGGTATTGACTTAGGGTATCACAAGCTTTTCTTGGCAAGATTTCCTTTCTGGAGGTTTGCCATGGCCTTCCTCTTAGACTGAGACAGTGTCACCTGCCCAAGGTTACCTAGTGGGTTTCTATGGCTGAGTGGAGATTCGAACCCTGGTCTCAAAACCACTGTCTCTGAGATACCTTACAACTTATTAAGAATAATATAGTTAAAAACGATGCAAAAACATCAGTAAAAAATATACATGTAAAAGTGATTTCAGTGTTGGACTTTGACTTGGAGAGCAGGGTTCGAATCCTGGCTCAGCCACGGAACCCCACTGGGGGACCTTGGACGAGTCACACTCTCTCAGCCTCAGAGGATGGCAGTGGCAAACCCATGCTGAAGAAACATGCCAAGAAAATCCCATGATAGTTTTACCACCTTAGATCGCCACAAGTCAGAAACAATCAGAAGGCACACAACAAAAAAGTGATTTAAAAAAATTAAAAGGATTTATAAAGTTAAAACCATCCAAATTTATTTAAAAACCACATATTGAATTTGAGTAGTGTGGGATTTGAGAAGTATGGTCTGGAGTTCACACTGTAGAAACTTAACTATAGCTTGATTCCCGTCGATTAGTCCTAATCTGAGTAAATCCATTAAATGAATTTATTGCCGATTCCCTATCTAGTTGAATCCTATTGATGCAGCAGGTACGCTCTGGTTGAGACTAACAATAGGATTCTGGCTCGTGTGTTGGTTAACAACCCAGAAGAACAGAAAACCCAGCATACAAAATGTGGCCTATGAAACCCCTCCAAGCTCCCAGACCCAAAACCTATTTTTAAATTGCACCATATTCAGGTTAATTTTTTGCCATTACCCTCCTATGAGGTTGAAAGAGTGTGTCTTACCCAAGGTCAACCAGTAAGTTTCTATGCCTGGGTAGGGATTTGAACGCTGGTCTCCAGAAATCGTAGTCTAGAGATCAAACCACTACACCATGCAGGCTCTAAAAATAATGTTAAGGCAGCTCCAACATACGACAATTCTCCGATAGTGTTTAATTGCAAAGATTCCTTCAGTAGAGGTTTGTAGAGGCTGAGAGAGTGTGACTTGCCCAAGGTCATCCAGTGGGTTTCCATTATCGAGCACAGATTTGAACCCTGGTCTTGTTTTAGTCCAATGCTCAATGACTACACCAGCTATACTGGTGTAAATTCCTACTCTGTGACTGCTGAACCATGTCTTGGGTGACTAACATGGCTTGCACCTAACATTTACTTATTTATAGGATTTATATCCCACCTTTCTCCCACAATGGGATTAAAGGCTAAAGGCAGAAGTAAAAACATTCATTTCAAAAGTTAAAAAAATAATTAAATATTATATGGTTGCTCCTAGCATGGCCTGCTCCTAAGATGGCTTGCTCCTAACATTTACTTATTTATTTCAAGGACTTATATCCCATCTTTCCCCCACAATGGGATTCAAGGCGTGATTCAAGGCAAAAGGCAGGAGTAATAACATTAATTTCAAAAGTTAAAAAAAGAATTAAGTATTGCATGGCTTGCACCCAAGCATGGCTTGTTCCTAACATGTATTTATTTGTTTATTTCAAGGATTCATATCTCTCCTTTCTCCCAGAATGGGATTCCAAGTGGGATTCAAGGCAAAAGACAGAAGGAAAAACATTTGTTTCAAAAGTTTAAAAATAATTAAATATTACATGGTCGCCCCTAACACGGCCTGCTGCTAAGATGGCTTGCGCCTAACATGGCTTGCACTATCCTGTTGCCACCAGGCACTCCTTTAATGTCCCTTTGTTCTTTCTGTTCGTTGCAGACCCCCTCCAAGCCCCTCGGGCACCATCACCGCTGCATACGGCCAGCCACAGAGCCATTCCATCCCAGTGTACGAGATGAAATTTCCAGATCTCTGCGTCTACTGAGAAGCCGATTTGCATGCCAGGGCCGTGGCCATGCGCCGAATCATCCTCGGGCCACGTGGAATGCTGCCGTGCCGTGTGCCTGCGCCAAAATGGGGAGTTTGGGGAGGGAGGGGACAGCTGGGGGGAGGTCAGAAGAGGCACCCCTCGGAGCCGCTTCCCAAGCAAGGTGGACAAGGGTCGTCGTCCCTTACAACCCGCACCCTCGGGCCATCCTCTTTGGTTCTCTCTGTTCTTCGTGCTCCACTCGTTTCCCATCATGGAGAAGCCACTTCCGGAAAGACTTTTCCAGAGCGTCAGGAGGAGGCGGGGAAGTCGTTTTGGGCTTCCCCTTTTATAGAAGAGGTTTTGAAAGTGTTTCGCGGGGTTGAATGTTTTGTTTCTGTCTGTCTCTCGTTCTCTTTCTCCAGTGAAAGCCTGTGTTGATAACCCAGTACATAAAATGAATTTATTCTCTGTGTCTCAGCCTCCTTTCTCCTCGGGGAACTTCGTTCTGAATATAAATACTTCACTGTCAGAAAAGTCTCCTTTTTCTTTCTATTTTTCATTTTTACTCTTTGTTTCTTTCTGCCTTTCTTCCAGGCGTTCTGATTGCCTGCCTCCTTTCCTTTCCTTTCCTTTCCTTTCCTTTCTTACTTCTCCTCTTCCTCCTTTCCTCTTCTTCCTTCTCCTTCTCTTCTTCCTCCTCCTCTTCTTCTTCTAGCCTCCTCTTCATAGAATCATAGAGTAGGAAGAGACCCCAAGGGCCATCACTCCAACCCCTTTCTGCCATGCAGGAACTCACAATCAAAGCTCCCCCAACAGATGGTCATCCAGCCTCTGTTTAAAGAACTCCAAGGAAGGAGACTCCACTCCAAGGCAGCATATTATTCCACTGTCGAACAGCCCTTACTGTCAGGAAGTTCTTCCTGATGTTGAGGTGGAATCTCTTTTCCTGGAGTTTGCATCCATTGTTCCGCGTCCTATTCTCTGGAGCAGCAGAAAACAAGCTTGCTCCTTCCTCAGTATGGCACCTCTTCAAATACTTAAAAGGTGCTATCATTTCACCTCTTAACCTTCTCTTCTCCAGGCTAACCATACCCAACTCCTCAAGCAACACCTCTTTCTGTCTAATATTTCAGAGAATCACTGCCACTCAGAGCAACTACATGTTGGATATGCTTTGATTGAGAGTTCCTGCATGGCAGGGGTTGGACTGGATGGCCCTTGGGGTCTCTTCCAACTCTAGGATTCTAATAAAAAAAATAGAGCCCCAAAGCTGGACCAGTGCAAAAGCCTATATAGCCCAATATCTTGCTGTGCAAGCCAAGGAGATGCCACAATGGGAATTGCACACGTAGCCTCAGCAACTGAACAGGTGCTCCTCCAGGGGAGGACAAATGTGTGGGAAAGTTATAATATTTGTTGCTATAATTCTTGGCATTTTTTATTATTATTATTGAAAAATGGGACTGTTACCCTGGACTATTTTCTAGCAGTTCTCAACCACAATATTTTTGATGGGATGCTGTTGATGAAGTGCAAGGACCTTAGCTGAACCTCTTGTGTTGGTGTAGAGAGATCTTGTAGCACCTTTGAGACTAACTGAAAGAAAGAAATTGGCAGCATGAGCTTTTCTAGACTTTAGTCTACCTCCTCAGATGCTACGAAAGCTCATGCTGCCAACTTCTTTCTTTCAGTTAGTCTCAAAGATGCTGCAAGATCTCTCTACGTATTGATTCTATAGACTAACATAGCTGTATCTTTGCACTCTTGTGTTGGCGGCGATGGTGGTGTGCCTTCAAGTCATTTCCAACTTATGGCGACCCTAAGGCAAACCTATCATGGGGTTTTCTTGACCAGATTTATTCAGGGGAGGTTTGCCCTTGCTGGTCTCTGAGGCTGAGAGAGTGGGACTTGCCAAGTGGGTTTCCTTGGCCAGGTGGGGATTTTAACCCTGGTTTCTAGAGTCGCCATGCAATGCTTAGAGTGGCCATATGTTGGAAAGGACTTGAGGACACAACAACAACAACAAGACACTCTATGAGAGGCTATGGGGCTGTGTAAACCTCCCCAGGAGAACCTGAACAATTGCATCTCCTAACCATATCTGCAAAAAAACCATACCCTCTTGGAGACAGGGAACATTTTTGCTTTTTTCGTTGGCTTTCTGGGCCATTTTAGGCCCAGAAAAAGACCTTTTCAGCAACAGGAGATGAGCAGAAGTCATTTCCTCTTCATTTCCCATTTCCAGAAAAAGGCTTTTCCTGGGTCTAACATGATCTAGAGGTCCCAAAACATTATGGAAATGCACACACACAACCATTAGAGGGCATTTTGGAAGGGGAAAACTAATACTTCAAGGGGCAAAAATGTTGACCCATGGGAAACGTTAAAAATGGCCCTAGGAACCACATGTGGCCCTTGGGCTTGACATTGTCCGCACCTGCATTATTTGAAAATAAATATCCCTGTTCATTTAGGCACAGAGATGCATACAGTGTCATTTTGGTGTCTGGTGTTTGTAATATGCTCAAAGTGTTGGGCAGAGAAGGATGGAGACAGCTGGGGGGTTGTTGATCTTCATAAAGGTTATTTATCCATAAGGGACATTTGGTTGATTTATTTTTGAATAAAATACTCCGGGTGCCCTTTTCAAAATAAATGTTAATGTTGTCACCGATTTGGGCTGGGCTGTTTTTAAGATAACAAGTTTGTGAAGTTCAAATGCATGTTTAAAACATGGGTTTGATGAAGCTCAAATAGCTGTTTGTGGGATTTTGTGAATGGTGTCTCTCCTTTTACATTCATTTAAGATTTAACAATACAGTTTTGCATGTTGTTTCCCCAATAGCCTCGCTATTTACTTTTCCATTGTTGTTGCAGTATGCCTTCAAGTCTTCTCTGACTTTTATAGTTGCACACACATACATCTCCGGTGCATAAATATATACTTGCAAACTCAGAACAATATACTCCATCCGATGACACATGGACTTAGATCTTCAAATGCATTTTATTGTTGCTGCTGCTGCTGCTGCTGCTATGTGCCTTCAAGCCTTTCCTGACTTAGTATGACCCTAAGGAAAAAACATATTTTTGGTAATATTTGTTCAGAGGGGGTTTACCTTTACCTTCCTATAAAGCTGACAGATTGTGATGTGCCCAAGGTTTCCAATGAGTTTCCATGGTCAAGCAGACATTCGAACCCTGATCTCTAGAGTCGTGGTCCAACACTCAAAACATTACACTGCCCTGGTCTTGAAGATGTCACAAAACATTGTCGGTTGTGTTACAACAGACTAGCATATGGACAGCACCAAGTTTTGATTTCCACTTGATAGGTCTGAACTATACAGGCTCAATAATGAAGAAGCTAGAAGTCAGGAAACCCTGCTGTGGATCTCACCACCATCTCCTTTTTTCTGTTGATGTTGGCTACCAGACTTGAAACTGAACTTGAGACTTAGTTTGAAAGTATCTTGCAAGGACTTGAAACTTGAAGGTACAGTCTTGAGATTTGGAGTAAAAGACTTGAATGCATCACTGGAAAGAACACCTCTCCAGAAATCTCTAGGTTCTCAGCACAACTCTGTGATCAGCATCTGCCAGAGGTTGAAGTTAGAATTTATGCCGGAGAAATCTCAAGGAACAGCGATTTCTGTGCAGAAAATAAGTTTCTTACACAGAAAACATTTTGCAGAACAACAAGAAACTTATTTTTCACTAACTGTATTTTCAATTCCCAAGTTATACATTCATAACTGGTTCCTATTCATGATCCATCTGTGTTCAATAGAGTAGAGTGAGGAGCAGAGGATTAAAATGATGTTGACAAGCTGGAGCGTGTCCAAAGGAGGGCAACTAAAATGGGGAAGAGTCTGGAAACCATGCCTTATGAGGACAGACTTAGAGAGCAGGGGATGTTTAGCCTGGAGAAGAAATGGTTAAGGGGTGATATGATAGTCCTATTTAAGTATTTTAAGGGGTGATATGATAGTCCTATTTAACTATTGTAGAGGGAGCAAGCTTTTCTGCTGCTCCAGAGACTACAACTAGAGAATAGGACCCAGAAAAATGGATGCAAGGGACAGGGACAGAGATTCCACCTCAACATTATTGTACTGGATGGCCCTTGTGTTCTCTATGATTCTATGATCCGTACTAGATGTATACAGTATTTCAGCATACACTGAAAGCTGCACTGGAAAAAGCAATGGCGTGCACCCTACGCTGCAGGCAGAAGCCCCATTGAAAACAATGGGGCTCCACCATACTTGGTATTTCCTTACATGGGTTCTGGGTTCTGGAATGGATCCCCTGTATAAGGGTGCACTGTACTACGAACACCACTAAGTAGGGCTTCCTTCCATTGCATCGTCTTGTCTATTCCTTCATATGTCATTTTTGCAATATATACTTCCATAGAATCATAGAGTTGGAAGAGACCCCAAGGGCCATCCAGTCCAACCCCATTCTGCCATGCAGGAACTCCTAATCAAAGCATCTCCGACAAATGGCCATCCAGCCTCTGTTTAAAGACCTCCAAAGAAGGAGACTCTCCAAGGGAGTGTGTTCCACTGTCGAACAGCTCTTACTGTCAGGAGATTCCTCCTAATGTTGAGGTAGAATCTCTTTTCGTGGAGCTTGCATCCATTCTTCCAGGTCCTGTTCCTTTGTACCTTTGTCTTTGAAGAAACACGAGACGAGGTGGAAACATGTTTTTTCCAGCCGGATCAATCAATAGGATTGCTCAGATCAACTTTTGATCATTTATCCTTGTTCACTTTTGAGATACTGCTTTGACATAAGAGCAAGGAAAGCAAAGTATGCACAGTATTCTGAATGTCATCACATCCTGAATTTATATAATTTACTTTTTTAATTCATCATTGCTCCTGAGCCTCACTATTTGATGTTTTGCAGAACACAATGCCTGTGGAAGGGGGTGATGTTTCTTAGCAGTAACAGTCAGCAAGTGATTCATGAAGTTTCTCAAAAGGTTGAGCCTTGGTGCGAATGTTAGCTGAACTACTTTCCTGTCCTTGTCCTTCAACACTGCATTCCACAAAGGAATGCAGCACCCAAGAGAAAAAATATATAAACCTGGAGAGAGAAGTGGTCAGGTTTAAACCAGACTGCTGTAGTTAAGAATGTGTTGTATCCTTGCATGAACTCAGATAGAGTCCCTGAGATTTAAACAACTTGTAATTCTTTTGCTCATACAGAAAGCAGGATTCAGTTCAGAGGAACAAAGCATGAGAATTGGAGGAAGAAGCATCAATAGTTTAAGAAACACAGGTTGTCTTGATGGCAATGCAGTAGAAGTCAGCATGGTTTTGTCAAGAGCAAATCCTTCCAAAGTAATCTTACATCTTTTGATCAGATCACTCATTCCGTGGATGGTGGGGATGCTGTGGATGTATTTATCTGGATTTCAGCAAAGCATGAAATGTTAAGGTCCCGATTAAATGTGTAACAGACGGGAATACAGTGAGATGGATCCATAATTGGTTGGAAATCTTTGCTCAAAGAATTGTCATCAATGGCTGCCCTTCAGGCTGGAAGGAAGTTTTCAGTGGAGTGACATTGTTGTTAACTGCCTTGAGTCAATCCCAACTCATCGAGTTCCTGTGGGTGATAACTTTCCAAGGGCTCATTCCCACTTACATTTAAACCTGTTTGCAATTCACCTTCACTCCGTGTCTATCAATCGATTCCAAAAGATCCATCATTCCCACCATGAAAGCGGATCTTTTCATTATCCCCTTGTAATCACCTCTTTTTTGGAACGATTGTCATCCCCACTAGCTTGCACCGCTTCAAAATGAATGTCAATCATCTGTGCGTCATCACTGACATAAGCAGAAGCCCGGCTTGGGAACTTTTTTTTTAATTGATAGAAGATTCGATTCATTGGTTTTGCAAAACCAATAAGTCAAATCTTCTATCAATTTTTTAATTAATAGAAGATTTGTTTCATTAACCACTTGCCTCACTGATTCCAAGTAGTTACAAAACCAGCGAATTGAAACTTCTATCAATTTTATTTTTTTAAAAAATCATGTGCCCATAGGTCACACCAGAAGCATAAAAGCAGCACTGGGGTGGGGGTTTTTAGGGTGGGATTGTGGATCTACCAAAAACTGAGGAGGGATGGTAAACACCCCTCTGCCATTAGTCCCTCCCCTCCAGAATGATGTGATTCACATCCGTCATTCCCACTTGTTGAATATGCTTTGGAATCGATTCTTTTCAAAAGAATTGCCAAAGAACTAGTTGCTTCATTGTGATTGAACCCAATAACAGTAGGATCGGAACTGGTTTCAAATAGGACCAAGGCTCATATAACCCGAACGCAGCCCAAGATGTCTTGGCCTCAACTGCTCTGCTCAGGTCCTGGAGGCTGAGGCCTGTGACCTCCCTGATCAAGTCTAACCATCAGGCCTAGGCTTTTCCTCTCTTTCAGCTTCCATCTATTTTTCCTAGCATTATTGACTTTTTATTGAGTCATGCCTTCTCATGAAGTGGCCAAAGTACGGCAGCCCCAGTTTCAAAATCTTGGCTTCCAGGAAGAGTTTGGGCTTTATCAGCGCCAGCACCCATTTGTTTGTCTTTTGGGCTGTCCATGGTATCCTCAGCACTCTTCTCCAGCATCACATCTCAAATGCAGTGATTTTCCTCTTAGCTGTCTTCTTTACTGTCCAGCTCTCACATCCATACATGGTGATGGGCAATAGAATGGCTTGGACAATTCTAACTTGAGTCTTCAGCTGTGTATCGTTACACTTTAGGATCCTCTCTAGTTCTTTCATAGCTGCCCTCCCATTCCTAGTCTTCTTCCGATTTCTTGATTATAGTCACTATTCTGATCAATATTTAATACAAAGTGTAGGACTTCTTTGACTATTTCAATTTTCTTGTTATCTAGGATGAATTCTTGGAAATCCTCTATGGCCATAATTTTGGTTTTCTTCATGTTCAGTGTTAAGCCTACCTTGGTGCTTTCTTCCTTGACCCTCTCCAATAATTGTTCTAGGTCTTTGCTGGTTTCAGCTAGTAATATGGTGTCATCTGTGTACTGTATCTTAAAAAGGTAAACATCTAGTCATAACTGACTTTAGGGAGTGGTGCTCATCTCTGTTTCTAAGCCAAAGAGCCAACATTGTCCAAGGACTGTTTTGGTGGTCATGACTGACTATTACCTCTTACTGAGAAGTGGTACCTATTTATCCACTTTCATTTGCAGGCTTTCGAACTACAGTGGTCCCTTGCCTTACATGAGGGATCCATTCTGGGCCCTGCTGCGTAAGGCAAATTCCATCTATACTCAAGTCCCATTGAGAATAATGGGGCTTGTGCTCGTGGCGTACTGTGGCACGTGCACCACAGGCACATGTGCTATTCAGGAAATGTCACGGGGCTTTCAGCGTGAGCTGAAAGCTGCGTAAAAGGCACCCACATTCCCACATCACATTGTTGACTTATCCAAAATCCACAAACCAGCAATATCTTTACTGACTAACCAAAATGCACAAATTACATGTTGCAAGCTTTCAAAGCACCATCAGGCAAAGGTGTTAAAATTCAACCAGGAGAAAGGAAAAAAATGATGATGTCGGAGTCATAAGCCTACATTTTGTCAAAATGTTGTTATAGTTGTCCTCAGTTAAGATGGCGTGGAGGGATATCCAAGTAGGCAGAGGCCATGCCTTCTCCTTGGTCATGTGGGTTCACAGAGACAAAAAGTTGTAAAGTCTAGGAAATAATATTTAATATAATAATAATAATAATAATAATAATAATAAAAGTTTATTTGTAAACCGCCCTTCCTACGATCAGGGCGGTGAACAAGTACACAGTATAAATACACCTAAAAGTTAAAACATAGAGATAAAACAACCACAATATAAAAACAACTCGAACGGCAGTAGTATATCAAACAAAGCTCCAGTCCAGTTATTATGAGGGAGAGGGTGAGATAGCTACAAGGGGAGTGAGTCAGGGGTAGGCCTGCTCAAACAGGTGTGTTTTTAATCCTTTTTTGAATAGGTTCAGAGAGGCGGCCAGGCGAAGCTCCGTAGGGAGCATGTTCCAGAAGTTCGGGGCCGAAACCGAGAATGCCCTCTTCGTTGTAATCGACAATCTGGCCTCTGGAACTTGTAATAAATGTTGGCCAGAGGATCTAAGTGTGCGGGGCGGATTGTATGGGGAGAGACGGTCCATCAGGTACTCTGGGCCCAAGCCATTTAAGTTCCATTAGCAACACAAAAGGAAATCTCATTTGAGATCCAGGTTATTTTTGCCTCTTCAAAAAATGCACCCTGTATTTTGTGCAGTAAAGGTATCACTGTTTGGTGGATTTTGGATGTTCTTGCACTTGGCTGTATGGCCAACATGGTGACCTCTGGATATGTTTTCTGGATTTGAGAATATTGTTGACTCATGTTCAGCATGTGGCCTGCACCACCAGAAGGAGGGGAGACCTGCTTGCATAGAAATCCCTCCAAAGAATAACACACCAATAACACCTTGAGAAAATGCAATCCTGGAACTAACATTGTCATTTTATATTTTTTTAACCTCCTATATAATTCTTATCACCTTTTCCTGATGAAGGAGCCAGTGGAGCTTTGAAAGCTTGCATCAATTAATTTGTGCTTTTTGGCTGGTCAAATAAAAGTATCACTATAGCCTTCTGTGGGTTTTTCAGGCTATGGGGCCATACTCTAAAAGAGTTTATTCCTGATGTTTTGCCAGCAGCTGTGGCTGGCATCTTCAGAGAATGCTGGCATGGAAGAGAGTGGGGCATATATACTGTAGGTAGCTATTTAATCTGTGTATTGTTTGTTCTGTTGTTGTAGGTAGCTATTTAACGTGTGTATTGTTCTGCCAAAGTACGTCCTCATTCTGGAGATCACTGGCAGGAAGGGGGTGGAAAAATCAGTTTTCCATATGCCGATCAATAGGAGAAAGAGCTCTGTCCCTTGCAGCTGACGCTGTCCAGCAAAGCAGGCTTGGGAGATGCTTAAGATTATGGCAATAACGTCATGATTGGGAATATATGGGCACTTGTTACAGATGTGTATCTCTAGGTTATGTATCTGTAACTGCAATAGCCAATATCTCTCTGACATTAATTGACAAATAACCACTATTAGATATTATTTGATGAATGACTAGCTACGCACCCCTGGCTGGCCCTGAGGAAAGGCAGTTAGTCCTTGTTAGATGCAGAAAATCAAATAACATTTTTCTTGAACATACTATAGAAATGTTGGCCTGATTGTAACAACATGCATTTACATTTACTTCACTTTTCCGTGTACTTTTGTATAATTCGCTCAACTGACCTTCTTGGAGGAATGGATGAACTAGACAGCTGTTAATTCAAATAATCAAGCCAACACTGTGAATTAATAGAAGAACTTAAGTTGGTTTACCTGAACTTCCTGACCTGTTTTCTTCTCTCTTCCACACTGTCCTTGGCGATGCCGTCATCTTCGAAGAAAGGAAGAAATTTGAGTTCAAGGATGGAAAGAACAGGCATAAGCGTCTGCGTTTACTTGCACGTACATCTCTTGTGTTCCAGATTGCTTGAAGGCCACACAACGACATTTGATGATGAATCATTGACCCATAATGGTTCAGAACAAATGACTGGAAGATGCTGGTGGTAGAGATGGGCAAGCAGAGCCGTGCGTCGTGGCCAGATTGGGTCACACAGACTGTGAACCCAAAGTTTGGAAGCAACATACTAAAACTGATGGAAGTAGTGTTGTTGTTGTTACAGTAGGCCCTTGGGATCTGGTTTGGTTCCACAACACCCCATGGATACAAAAATCCATGGATGCTCAAATCCCATGATATACAATGGCATAGCAAAATGGCAATATCCCTTATTTAAATGGCAAAAGCAAGGTTGGCTTTTTGAAATTTGTAAATTTTTGGAATATTTTCAAGCCATGGATGCTTGAATCTGTGGATAAAGAGTCCGTGGATAAAGAGGAACAACTGTATATTTTTAATATCCCACTTCTCCCCAAAATTGGAACTCAAAACGGTTAAAAACATGTGTTGGCTCCCATGTTAGTGAGGTTGGTGAATCTGTGAGGGCTTTCCATCCAAACTTTAAGGGGGATAACCAAGGTGTTGAAGCTATTGGGGGACAAGGGCCAGGGTCTTGGAAACCCAGAGTGGTTTCATTGTGGCTCTACCATGCATTCCAGCAAAAGATTTAAGGCCATGCCAAACCCAAATCATTACCACCTAGTCAATACCAGGAAAGATTCTAGAGCAGTGCATGAAACAGATAATCTGTAAGTACTTAATAAAGAATGCAGTGATCACTGAAAGTCTGTGTGGTAAGTCACGCCTGACTAATCTTATTTTTTAATAAGAGTCACAAATGCTGTGGATATAGTGTATCTTCACTGGCATGGGTAGAAATGACATTGCATCACTTCCAGTTCTGGTAAATGGCCAAACCAGGACCAGTTCTTGAGGGCTGGAGGGTTTATGGTAGATAGAATGACCAAAATCCCCACGACCACCAATATCTTGGCATAAATAAACTTTAAAAATGACGGATGGGTGACAGTTTCAGGGGTCTCCTGGGTAGCACTTGGCTGCCAGAAAATGGAGCCAAATGCAGCCCACAACCCATGTGTTCCCCAACCCTTTATTCACAGAGCTCCCAGTTACTTGGGTGTAAAGCTCCAGCATGATTCTTCCCTATATATGTTGGCTTTGTGCTAAAAAACATAACAAAGTTCTCCTAGTTCCTAGTGGCATTTACAAGAGTTCAATGCTTGGCTCCTGCACTTCATGTTTCACCAAAGGAGAACCTTTGCATCAGGGAAAACCATGAGCAAGAACAGGAATGTTGATGCATTTATAGGAAGGGAGATGATGTGGCAACGTGATGGAAATGCATGAGGGGCCGAGCCATGTGTCCTCTCTGAACACAGAGGCACACGGTGTCAGGAGTTGCAGTGCTTTGTCCTTCCATCATATAATAATGGGATATGTAGTAGTGATAGTATGTTTTAGGACTGTTTTAGGACTGTGCTTTAGAGCTGTGACCTCAGTTCAGGAGCAGAGAGAAGAGCCATGAATGTCCAAGTTCACTTCAGAGAGAGCATCTGGCTGCAAAAACCAAGAAAATGAGTGGTATGAGAAAAGAAACACATTTATTAATTTTAATGAATAGGAATTAAGCCCACCTGAAGCTTGCATTATGTGCAGTTTAAATATATGGTTGCAAAATGTTTGCTGGTCATTTCTGACAATGAAATTCACTGGACTAGATCTATGGTTTTCGTAATAAAGGTTTCTGAGTTTTTACCTGAGTTTCTGAACTTTGGGATCCTATTGGTTTTGACAGCACCAGATCCCTCCAGTATTACACACCATTCAAGGCTGTGAGTTCGTTATTCCTGGCTTTTACTTGGTGGTGGATTTGCAGAAATCATTTGCACAGTCTTGTTTGTTTCAAGTAGACAAATGTGGCTACACATACACACCTTCTTATTGTTATGTGCTGTCAAGGGGGGAGATCACTTGAGATGCAATGGGCCCAGCGCAATGATTTTGTACATTTTGGTTCTTGTGCACAAAATGAAATTCCCCTGAGATGCAAAGATACTTCACTTAACAAAGCCTCTGGGGGAAAAAAAGCTTCTTTTAACAAAGTCTTTTTGCTGTTCCATTTCCTCCTTTTCCTCTGTCTATCTGGAAGTTATTTTAGCAGCATTGGCATGGGAGGATGGTGAATAAAGGCTGGAGAAACTAACAGAGGTGTCAGGTTGCAAAAGCACGTCTCCAGTAAACAGGGCAAATAAAGCTTGAGTTGGGAAAGGATGAATTTCCACTCTAACTGTGCATACCTGCCTACAACAGGCAATGTACACAAGTCTGCAGAATCTCTTACTGAGCATGAATGAACAACACACAGCATCTGAGGAAGTCTATGAAAGCTTGCGCTCCAACATCTTTTGCACAGTTAGTCTTAAAGCTGCTACAAGACCCCTTTGCATACTGCAATAAAAAGGATAGAAGACAACAGACAAGCCTGCATTACCAGCTACCCACCACTAGCATAACTCTGTAACTTTGGCCACCAGAATAGAAATCGTAAGGAAAGTGAATGCTGGTGAATTATTTTTTAAAAACATCATCCTTAGATGCATTTTGGAAGGAACTTCAGGTGGTCTTCTCTCAAGGTGGTTCAAAGCGTTTTTTGTATCCAGTCCGTTTTAAAACCATGACCTTTTAAATCTGCATATGAACTTTTATGAATGTATTTTAATGATTTCATAGTATTTGTGTTTTGTGTTTTAATGTGAATGTACCCCGCCACAAGCCTTGAGGATAGGGTGGGAAAGAAATAAAATTATTATTATTATCATCTTTATTTCAAGGACTCATATGCTGACTTTCTCCCACAATGGGATTCATTGTTGTTGTTGTTGTTTACTTATGCACAACTTACCTGATGTGGTTGTTTCATTTCGTATGTGCATAATGTTGGATTTCAGTAGAAGCATTGTGGAAGCAGTTGAACCGCTCCTCTCTTTTGTGGTTTAGAAATCTACCCCTATTTCTCCTATGTTTTTTGCTATTCCTGAGACCAATTTTTCTGTAAAAGTAGTAATGCCCAGGCACACATTAACCAATATGGAGACCCTATATCCTTATATGAGCTAGGCCATTTGTCGAGATCTGCAAGGAAGGGCTTTCTCACAGTCCCAATATCTTCGCAGTTGCGGCTGCAACACTCCCTGCCACTGGAGATCTGGTTGGCCACATCCCTCTTGTTTTTCCTTGGATAGATAAAAACATTCTTATTTAGACAAGCTGTTGGATTTTAACTATGGCGTTGCGGTATATGAAGTTGTGTGGTCTTTTGATCTCTTTGTATATATATAAATACATATATATCATACATACTCACGTACAAGTGGACTTCGTGTATAAGTCGAGGGAAGGTTTCAGGGTCAAAATCCTGGATTATGATCTGACCCGTGGATAAGTTGAGGGTAAAACTTAGGGGGCTATAAGGAAGGATGGAAAGGGGGAAATATCACTTCCGTCCTCCTTCTCCTTCTGTGGACCTCTCCCAACTGATTCCCAGATGCTGGAGGAGAGGTTTTAACATCCGATTGAGAAAGGAAGCAGGTGGTTTTATATTGAGAGGTTTTTCCATTGGAAGCAAGATCTTGCAAAAGGGACTGGAGAGATGGTTTTCATTGGAGAGTTTTTTCCATAGGAAGCAAGGTCTTGTAAAACGGACCAGAGAAAGAGGCAAATGAATTTAAATGGAGAGTATTTCCCCATAGAACGCAAGGTCTTGCAAAATGGACCAGAAAGAGAAACAAGTGGCTTTAAAAGGAGAGTTGTTTCCGTAGCAAGCCAGGTCTTGCAAAATGGACTGGAGGGGGAAGGAATTGGTGTTCAATGGAGACGGGGGCATCAGGCTTGCTTGCTTTAGGACTTTTCTAAGCACTACTGGTGTATTGACCCATATATAAGTCTATCCAGAATTTTAGGGTCAATTTTGGTGCATAAATTTCTCAGCGTATAGTTGACTATATATGGCATATGCTCACATACAAAGTGGACCTTGCACATTCATTGGTTGGGAATGCAGGAGTGAAAACTGCAAATAAAAAACCACTAATTTTTTTTAACCTGAGAGAAAAACCTCTCCAGGAATTTCTAGGTCCTCCAGTACAACTCTCTGATCAGTACAACTCTCTGAGCTTCTGGAAAGAACTTACTGGAGCACCGAAAAACCAGGTTCATATCAAGCTCTAATAGAAAATTGAGTGATGTGGCCCCCAGACTCTGGAACAGCCTCCCAGAAGAGATCCATCTTATTCCCACTCTAGATGCCTTTAAGAAGGCACTTAAAATGGATCTCTTCCGGCGGGCCTGTCCATCTGACCTCTTATAAAAGATCTTTAGAAAACATTTCACCCCTATCCTGATTGTATGAATGAAGACGAGTGTGAAGTCATTTTAATTTATTTATATAATAGTGATACATTTTATTGCATTGCATTTTATTGATTGTAACTTGTGTCTTGTTTTTTGTTGTAATCCCGCCTCGATCAGTAGGGAGAGGAGAGAATTATTAATAATAATAATAATAATTGCTGTCTAATGAGCAATGTCCGATAATGAATATAAGGGTGAAAACCCAATAAGAACTACATCCGCATATGTATATTTATAACACTGTGTTGGATCAATTCCTTGTAAATAAAAACAAGGAATTACAATAATAAACAGAAAGTGTTGAATTTCTAGGGACTAATATAAAAAGAGAGCTAGCAAGTTATTGGCTTGCTAATTATATCTGTGTATAATTTACGTCTCTCAGCCTGGATATCGTAGTCCAATGGTGATTTATCATATTCTCTTACTAATATGTATTTCCTTTGTATTCAATGACTCTCTTTTTATATCAGCGCCTGGAAATTCAAGGTTTGTCTGTTTATTATTGTAATTCCTTGTTGGTATGTACAAGTAATTGATACAATATAGCATATATGTTGCTTTAGTTCTTATTGGGGTTTAGCCCTTCTATTCATTGCTAGGTATACAGTGGAGTGGATTCTTTGGGTACATCTACACTGTAGAAATGATGCAGTTTGACACCACTTTTACTGCTGTGGCTCCTTTTATAGAATCCTGGGATTTGCAGTTGTGTGAAGCACCTGCTCTTTTTGGCAGAGAAGTCTAAGTACCATGCAAAACTACAAATCCCAGGATTCCATAGGATGGAGCTATAACACCTAAAGTGGTGTCAAACTGCCATTATTTCCACAACGTAGACGCACCCTTTCATACAATCATAGAATCATAGAGTTGGAAGAGACCACAAGGGCCATCCAGTCCAACCCCCCTGCCGTGCAGGAACTCCCAATCAAAGCATCCCCATTGACAGATGGCCATCCAGCCTCTGCTTAAAGACCTCCAAGGAAGAAGATTCCATGATGAGAAAGATCCCCATTCAGTTCAAGGTTGCAGAAGCAGAGCTGAGGATGCCGTTGTGCATTGTGCATGGCTGTGCATTGCACACCACACACAGCTAGGCATCTACATGAATGTGCCTTGCTCACTGCGCATGCATGGGATGCTTTCCTTCAGTTGCACCACACTGCCATTCAGCTCAAAGTTGCATAGCACAAGGTTGCATAGCAGGCAGAGATTTACACTGAACGGATGCATTACAAACTATGGAGAAGTGGGCAGTAACCATTTACCAGCTGCTGGGAAAATAGCGCACTTTGCACATAGGCTC
Organism: Urosaurus nigricauda; assembly: GCA_034509955.1. NCBI lineage: Eukaryota > Metazoa > Chordata > Lepidosauria > Squamata > Phrynosomatidae > Urosaurus > Urosaurus nigricauda. The sequence goes on along the minus strand of JAOEGL010000001.1, from coordinate 377,458,693 downwards.
ATAGAATTTTAGAGCTGGAATGGGTCCTAAAGGTCATCTACTCCAACCTTCTGCCATGCAGGAATTTACAGCTGAAGCACTCCTGAAAGATGTCCATCCAACTTCTATTTAAAAACTTCCTCCAAAAAAGAGTCCCCTCTCTCCCCAAGGAGGTCTGTTCCACTGTCAGAGACACTTGACAGTCAAGAGGTTCTTCCTAATGTTTAGATGGAATCTCTTCTCTTGTCATTTGAACCCCCTGGATTGTGTTCTAGTCTCTGGAGCACCAGAACATAAGCTTGCTCCACCTTCTACATGATATCCCTTCAGTTATTTGAAGGTGGTCATATCACAGAACCACAGGAGCACAGGGTTGGAAGGGTCACCAAAGGCCCCTTCTGCCATGCAGGAATGCACAACTAAAGCACTCCTGAAAGATGTCCATCCAGGCTCTGTTTAAAAATCTCCAAAGATGGAGAGTCCACCACCTTCCAAGGACATCTATTCCACTGTTGTCCAGCTCTTCCAATCAAGAGGTTCTTCCTAAGGTTTAGGTGGAATCTCTTTTCTTGCATTTTCAATGCACTGGTTCATGTTCTTCTAGCCCATGGAGCAGCAGAAAAAACAAGCTTACTCCATTTTCTTTCTTGAGATATTTAATGATGGCTTGTATCATGTCACCTTTCAGTCTTCTCCAAGCTCCCTAAGATGACCTTTGATATGCCCTTTATTACCACTTTATGTGCTCTAGAGCTTGGGTTCTGGAGATCTACAACAAAGCCCTAGCAATGGATGTATCCGCATTGCAGAAATAATCCAGTTTGACACCACTTTAACTGCCATGGCTCAATGTGTTACAATTCTGAGAATCATAGTTTATTATGGCACCAGAGCTCCCCAGCAGAGAAGGCTAAATGTCTCACAAAAGTACAGTCCCCAGATTTCTATAGAATTGAGCCGCAGCAGTTGAAGCAGTCTCAAATTGCATTATTTCTACAGTGCGGGTGCAGCCAATGTCTCCTAGCAATGATGGCACCTACCTGTGGGTACCTTTTGGGACTCCATTTTTCTGTGTCAAGTATCCCAGAGCCTAATTCATGCTCTTTTCTCAAATTCCACTCACTTTTGCAACCATGCGCTTGCTTCCGAAGATTACCACCAGGCCACCCAAAGAAACCTCAGAGACCTTGTTTAGTTTGCAAAAGATGTATTGTCGTCGTTATTAGTATTATTGTTATAACTTTAACCCCCTTCATTTACAGTATAGTACAGCTGGTTTAAAATATGAAAATACTCTGCCTTTGCAAAAGATAGCTAGCTAGCCCCCTTCCCTCTGCCCTCCTGATGCCCACACCTTGGATGAAGACATCAACCCGGCGTCCACTTCGCCCCCCAATTATTTTGTACATTCAAAACCAGAACGCAAGCATCAAACCGGCTTCTAGACAGAAACTTTCCCCAATTATTAACAACAAGTAAGAACAACGTAAAATAAATGGTCTTCTAAATGACGGTATGTGCCAGAGATATCTATACTTGGGGTGTTTCTGCACCCCGATTCCCCCCTCCACCCGCCGTGTAGGGGATGGCTCTTGTCTCCCCCATTCCTTCCTTTCTTATTGGCCTTTCTTGTACGGTGTTTTGACCATGGCGTTCTTAAAAAGAGTCACTAAAGGGGTATGGCTGCGTTCGGAGGTCATGAATCCGCCGTAGCGCTTTCTCTTGGGAGATGGAGCGTTCCACCGAAAGTGGTGCATCTTGTACTGAGCACTATCCTTCTTGGTTTCACCCGGCTGGCCTTCATCGGATACGGAATCGGATTCGGGGTAGTCTGTCTCCCAGGAAAGATCTCGTCTGAACTCTTGCGGGTAGCTCTCCGCCGACTCCTCCTCGACTCCATTGGGGTAGACCTTGATGGGTCTCCTTTTCCGGCCGACTGGTTTCCCCCATCGGAAGTGCTCCATGGCGTAGGACCTCTTCCCTTCCTGCCTTTCGAGGGACTCCAGGTCGCTCCCGAGGTCCCCTTCCCAGCTTTCGTGGCCTTGCGACGAAGCCGGGACGATGGCTGCAAGGGAACCTCTTCCAAGGTGGAGTTCTTCACCTTTGTGGTCCAAGTCAGCCTTGCCGCCATTGCTTTCGTTGTCATTGCTCTTGCCAAATTTGTCCCAACGGAAATGGCTCGTGATGTATTTCTGGATATCCTCCGAGAGGGGCTGCATGTGACCATTGCCTGGGTAGATGGGGGTCTCATCCGAGACAGAAAGCGAGAGGTCCGACCTACAGGCTCGGAGGCATTGCTGAAAAATGGAAGAGGGAGGAGGGTGGGACAGTTAGACATCTTCAGCGATAAGTAGTTGTTCGGCACTACTCATGATATCTCTATTTGAAAGGCAGATTGTCATATAAAGACCTCCTATCAGTTCTGTTATGTGCAGCAAGACGAGAAATCGTCACAGCATGAAAGAAATTGGAGAATCTGGCTGCATCCGCACTGCAGAAATACAGTTGTCCCTAAACATTTGCAGCTTTGACTTACATGGATTTGGTTATTCGCGGATTTGATTACAGTGGTCCCTCCACATTCGCTGGGGTTTGGGATGAAGGACCCCCATGAATGTGGGAAAACTGCAAATAAAAACAAAACAAAACCCACTAATCTTTTTTACTTGTGAGAACAACTCTGCAGGAACCCCCAGGTCTTCCAGTGCAACTTTGCGGTCAATATCTTCCAGAAGTTGACTGTAGCATCAATCTGGAGGACCTCCAAATGCCTAGAGCAGTTTTTTCCTCTAGGACTTTCTAGGTTCTCCAGCACAACGCTATGCTCAGCTTCTGGCAAAGTTGCGCTGGATGACATAGAGATTCCTAGAGAGAACATATTAATCAAATCCACAAATAATCAAATCTGCAAAAGCCAAAGCTGCAAATGTGGAAGGCCGACTGCACTATATACTCTAATCTCTAATTTCTCCAGCATGACTTAGTGGTCAACATCCATGAAAAGTCACACTGGAGGACCTAGAGACTCCTAGAGACTCCTAGAGAGAACACTTCTCCAGGCATTTGTAGGTCCTCCAGTAGAAATTCCAGCAGATATTGATCACAGACATGAACTGGAGGACCTAGAATTTCCTAGAGAGGTGATCTCTCAGATAAAAAATAATATTTTTTATTTGCACTCCCCTCCACTTTTACAGGGGTCCTGTGCCCCTAACCCCAGTGAATGTAGAGGGTTAAAGTGCTGTCTGATTTGACACCACTTTAATATAGTAATAAGATAAAGTTAAGAGTAGGGTGGAAAGAACAGATGAAATTCAATTAGTAATACAATTATATGAGAAGGTGTAAGTATTTGTGGAAGATCAAGATATAACTAAATTAGGCTTTTAGCAGCTTCATTTACTGATGAGAAGGAATATAGGTTTGGAGATACTAAATATATTATAGAAACGACTTAAAGCATTCATGTTGATCAGTGAAGATGCTATAATCGAACAGAATTTAAATGACAAAGTTTTGTTTTCACGTACTTTTATTTATTTCAAAAGAAAGAGTGTGGTTTGACCCCACTTTAACTGCCATGGCTCAGTGCTATAAGATTCCGGGAATTGCAGTTGTTGTGGCGTTAGAGCAGATTATTTCTGTAGTGCAGATGCAGCCCTGGTCAATTAAGAACTGGCTAGACAAAATACCTTTAAATGGCCAAACATAATGCATTTTTGTTCCACTTTGGAGCCACACCAGATTACAGTTCCCAGAATTTCACAGCATTGAGACAGGGCAGTTAAAGCGGTGTCAAAAAAGATTATTTCTGCGGTGTATTTCCTTTCTGCTTTATCACACCAGCGGGTAAACATGATTTAAACGAGAGTTAAACAAGAGTTAAACAGGAAATGTCCTATGATAATTATAGGGCATTTCCTGTTTAACTCTCATTTAAATCCTGTTTGCCCCCTAGTGTGATAAAGCAGTTTGTCTCACCTGAAAATCATTGGGAACGCTTGCTCACTTGTAAAGCTACCCTGAATTGCAGCACCTGAGTTTCTAAACTGCGGGAAAGGCAGCAATGTAGAGGAATAGGGGATAATTTTTACTGCCCTAACCCATTTTTGGAGGGCAATTTTCAAAGGGCTGCCCTGTTTTGCAGTGGACCTCTCCATATTATTTCTGGCCAAAAATATCTCAAAAAATAGCTTCTGGGGTGGAGTTCTGGGGGAGGAATCTAGGAGACATAAAGCACCCCTCCAGGAGCAGAGAGATGGATGATTCGGGGGCAATTTTTCACCCCCCCCCAAAAAAAAACCATGGGCAGGGCGACCAAATGTCATAACTGCAAAGAAGGACAAGGCATCGCAAAATGCAGGAGATTCAAGAAAAATATAGGACATCACCAAATAAAACCTTAAAACATTCATATGAATGTAGATCCATGCTTCGTAGTCATGCTCAGAATGGAGGGCATTTGGCTTTGACGTCTCTAGGGTTGGTGTCACCCGGTGCAGTAACTCATGGGACTTGATCACACGGGACAAAATCGGGGGGGGGGGGGTGTGTGTGTTAAAAAGGCATTTTCACGGGAAAGTTGCATGTTCACGGCAAAGATTTTCCCACAACATCGTGATTCAAGAGGACTTATCCTAGGGATAACCAGGAATGCTCCAGCAACAAAACATTCATGGGGAACTCCCATGAATGGTTTGTTGCTGGAGCGTTCCTGGTTCATCCTGGGATAAGTCCCCTCAGATTGTGACGTCATCCCAAAATCTTCACTGCAGTTGCTTGACTTTCCCGGGAAAAGACTTTTTCAATCCCCGGATTTTCCCTCGTGTGATAGTCTCCTTACTCATTGTAATTTCTGTATATTGCTGCATGCAAAGCAATAGCTGCGACATGAACAACTAGCAAAATCAAAACTACACCTTTAAATTATGCACATCCTAAACACAGTTGCAAATAATAATAATAATAGTAGTAGTAGTAGTAGTAATATTAATAATATGTAGTTATACTCTGCCTCTCCAATGAGATTGAGTGGTTGAAGTGAAAATTTGGTAAAAGGCGATGCTTTTAAAGACTTTTTTTTTCTCAAAAACATTGGCCATGTAATCCATTTAGAGAGATGGGAGAAAGTCTCCAGACAGAATAAGTAGGATTTACAGAAATAAGGAAAGCGTATGCTGGAAATGCAAAAGAGAAAAAGGATCCCTTTCGGTGGACCTGCACAGATGCAAACAAAATACTGGAAGGAAATATATGTAAAAATCAAATAAATATTGGAAACTGACTTAGAATTTGGACGGGAAGTACTGCTTTTGAATATGATTGATGAGAACAACAAGAAAAAATATGGAAGAATCATCTTTTACATGTGAACTGCCGCTAGATTAGTTTACGCAAGGCATTGGAGAATCAAAAAGGAAATGCAAGCCAACAAATGGGTTATTAAACTGTTGGGTACGATGGAGGTAGATATAAAGTCAAAAAAATTAAGCAACAATACCAAAGAATCATATATCAATGATTGGAATAACATATACCGGTATGTTTATATAAGGAAGAAAGGGGAGAACATCCCAACTATAGGTATTATGGGAGAAATGGGAAAGAACAAGAAAACAAACAGTGATAAGATAACCATAGTACTGGTTCAGCATCTAGAGATTTGAAGGGGAAAATTATATAAGTTAAGACTGAAATAAGATATGCAAAAAAGAAAAGAAAGGGATAGGAATCAGTGAAGGTCTGGTTAAAGGAAGTAGAAGGACCAAGTGTATATGGAATGACTGTAATCCATATTGTATTTTTGGTTTGATGTTGTATGTTTGTCAGTACATTTGTTAGTTTGATTTTTACTGTTATTTGTTGGATTGTTTGTTTGTTTGATGTAATTTTTTACACTAAGAAAGAAAGAGAGGAGAAAGCCTGATCAGGACCTAAAATATGAAGGAAAACTTCTATAAAACGACGCATAGATGGTACCTGACCCTGAGCAGACTGGTAAAAATCTATAAAAATGGAAACAAAAACTATTGGAAGTGTAATCAAACAGAAGGAATAATAATAATAATAATAATAATAATAAATAATAATAATATCCTGACTCTCCAATTGGATCAAGGTGGTTTGCAATATTAAAACAACATTAAAATACTAAATCCTCATTCCATTGTATGGTGGACCTGTCCACAAGTTAAGACATTTTGGAGTCAAATCCTATAAAACGATGCAACAAATGTTTAAAATTCAGTTTGACTTAGAGCCAGAATTATTCTTGTTACGTATTGTGCCAAACAAAATATGCAGGAAACATCTAAAGTATTTATTATATATAGTGTCATCCGCAAGGATCATTTTTGCAAGGAAAAGGAAAAGCCCTGAAATACCAGCAATTGAAGACTGTTTAGATAAAGTACTAGATATACTAGAAATGGATAGAATGAAATGAATGAAAGGCTGCCCAAATGATGGATTGAGGATTGGAAATTAGTGTTGCAATATTGCAAAGAAAGATAAAGTTTAGGGAAATGTATGTAATTGGAGCAAAAATACTACTAAATATTTTGTAAATAATGGGTGAAGAAGAGAAAAATAGATAAATATGTCATAGAATACATAATAATACAGGTAAAGAGTAAATTAGAACAATTGTATGTAATACAGGTGTTATAAAATACTTTGACCCCGGGTCTTTAAGATGAATGGGAAATATGTATGTATTAATTGACAACTTGTAATTTTCTTTGATAAAAAGACATTTTAGGAAGGAAGAACCAAGACTAAGAAATCCAAAACTGGACACTGAAATTAAGATTAAAGAAGGCATAAATAAGGGTTATGAGGAAGTATGAAAAACAATAAGCATGATGAAATATGAATATTACAAAGCTGCTTATGTGAAAAATGTCATAAATATTATTTAACAATAAAAAATAAAATTTTAGTTTTTTAATTTTTTAAAAAATTAAAATTTTAAACTTGGATCCTCTCCTTTCTCTTCATACTGAGTCTCTCCACACTCACACCATCTCTTTTATATTTATATATTTTAAAATTCTTGTACTGTTTTAATTATATTTTTATACATGTTGTTCCCCTCCTTGAGTCCCTATGTTGGGAGAAAGGAAGGATGATGATGATGATGATGATGATGATCATCATCATCATCATCATCACCATCATTTTAAAGGGAGACAGGTGTATGCCACAGCCCCTTTCTGTCCAAAGACAAAGTTTTGAGAAGCGTTGGTGTCACCCCACATTAAGGTGTCACCCGGTGCGGTCAGATCACAATTGTAACAACAATAACAACAACAAAATGAGTTGTGATGTCTTTGTTGCTCGTGTTGTGTGCCTTCAAGTCATTTCCGACTTCTAGGGACCCGTCACAGGGAATTCTCAGCAAGATTTGCTCAGAGGAGTTTCACCATTGCTTTCCCCCAGAGGCTGAGAGAGTGTGACTTGCCCAAGGTCACCCAATGGGTTTCATAGCCAAGAAGGGGAATTGAACCCTGGTCCCCAGAGTCAAAATGCAGCGTTCAAACCATTATATTGCGGTGCCTTATAATATTTTATTTGAGTCTTTCACATGAAGGAGATTGGGAATTTATTCCGTGAATATCCCAGAAAAATTGTGTAATTACACAAAACGATTTCATATGACATCTCACAAAACCCGCCATTAAAGTGGTCACAAAGAAGCATTAATGCGCATTTTTTTACTTTTGGGATTTCACCGACAATGCATTTCCAATATCACTTTATTTAGGCAATTGGGTGTGATAATGATTTGTGCAATTACTCGCCATTTTCGCTTTATTTATGGGATGCTTTAAATTTGGTTTAATCTCTCTTTAATGACAAAATTAGCCCCAGTGTGATAAATTCATAAGTCAGAGTCAGGAAAAGTTGCTTTTTGCACAACAACTCTCCAGCTGTAACCTCCTCCCCCCCCCCCCCCCAAAATGGCTTTTCACAACTCTGAATATGGCACATTTTAGGATTTGAATGAAGCACTAGATCCTGTCTGGTTTTGTAAGCTATGCAGGGTCAGCTCTGATTAATAGTTGAATGGGAGATCACTTAGAAATATAAGTAGAACAAGATGAAAAGTAATTGGAAGGCAGAGTCAAGCTAGATAGAGAAAGATATATTTGAAATGAGAGGGATTAAACCTAAGAAAAGTTAGGAAAGAAAATGATGGGTTTTTTCCAGTTTAAGATAGTCTTTTTTGTTTAGCAACAGAAAAGGAAAATGATCAAAGCTGGCAATAAGGAAGTAATGAATGATGAATGAATTATTAAGTTTTTGTCCTCAGCAAATTTTTGCAATCTCGGTTGTGAATATGTCTGTTTAGTGTATGAGAGGTGTATTTTATGAATGTGATTTAAAGCAATTGCAATAAAAAGTATTTTGGGGAAAAAAATACTCAGATGGGAGATCACTAAGAAATCTCAGGCTCCTTTTGAGAGGAAGGAACTGGCAAAACCATTTCTGAGGATTCCTTGCCTAAGAAAACCCTACAAAATTCCTGGGGTCATCATAACTCAATGGGTGACTTGTTGGCACATACATATGCACCTCAGAGTTTCCTAGATGAGGCATGTGCCTGTTCAATGAAACTGTGCGGTGCATATGTATGTGCCGACAAGTCACCTTTTAAAGGCATCGAAGCCAATGTTCACCCCTACACCTTAAGGCCATGAGTGCCATAGGACAGTTATAGGATAAAAATTTATGTGGATTGGCACTGAGTGATCACACTATGTGTGAAAGGGATCTAGGAGTCCTACGAGACCACATGTTGAACATAGAATCATAGAATCATTGAGTTGGAAGAGACCACAAGGGCCATCTAGTCCAACCCCCTGCCATGCAGGAACTCCAAATCATAGCATCCCCGACAGATGGCCATCCAGCCTCTGCTTAAAGACCTCCAAAGAAGGAGACTCCACCACCCTCCGAGGAAGGAGTGTGTTCCACTGTCGAACAGCCCTTACTGTCAGGAAGTTCCTCCTAATGTTGAGGTGGAATCTCTTTTCCTGCAGTTTGCATTGTTCCGCGTTCTAGTCTCTGCAGCAGCAGAAAACAAGCTTGCTCCCTCTTCAATATGACATCCCTTCAAATATTTTAACAGGGCTATCATATCACCTCTTAACCTTCTCTTCTCCAGGCTAAACATCCCCAGCTCTCTAAGTTGTTCCTCATAGGGCCTGGTTTCCAGACCCTTCACCATCTTAGTTGCCCTCCTTTGGACCCACTCCAGTTTCTCCACATCCTCCTCCAACATCAGCCAACAGTGTGATGCAGCAGCTAAAACGGCCAATGTGATTTTGGGCTGCATCAATAGAAGTATAGTGTCTAGATCAAGGGGAGTAATAGTGCCACTCTATTCTGCTTTGGTCAGGCCCCACCTGGAATAAGACTGTGTCCAGTTCTGGGCACCACAATTCAAAAAGGATGTGGAGAAACTGGAGTCATGTGTCCAAAGGAGGGCGACTAAGATGGTGAAGGGACTGGAAACCATGCCCTGTGAGGAACGCTTTAGGGAATTGGGGATGTTTAGCCTGGAGAAGAGACAGTTAAGAGGTGACACAATTGCCCTGTTTAAATATTTGAACAGCTGTCATATTGAGGATGGAGCAATCTTGGTTTTTTTGCTACTCCAAAGACTAGAACACGGACCAATGGATGCAAACTACAGGAAAAGAAATTCTATCTCAATATTAGGAATAACATTCTAATGCTTAAGAGCTGTTCAACGGTGGAAGACACTTCCTAGGAGTCTGGTGGAGTCTCCTTTGGAGGTCTTTAAGCAGAAGCTGGATGGCCATCTGTCGGGGATGCTTTGATTGGGAGTTCCTGCATGGCAGGGGGTTGGACTGGATGGCCCTTGGGGTCTCTTCCAACTCTATGACTCTATGATTCTGTCACTGTTCACTTACCATCACCTCGGCTTCCGTGTCCATGTCCCGGCACCAACCGCTGTCCAAACAGGGCCCATGATCCCCTGCCACTGAATGGATGAGCAGGACTCCAAGCATGGCCAGAAGGCTGTTGCACCGGGAAGCCAACATCTTCAGGAAAAGCGCTGGGAATCTGCAAAACAGAAAAGTTGGAGCACAATGAGCAGAGAGCTCTAAAATTGTGAGGTGGTGAAGAGTGCAAGCTGCAAAGGATGTCTAACTCAGATCCAGGGTTTGCAAAAACCTTACTTTTTTAACAAGCCACAGACCTTTAGACTACAAGTTCCAGAAGCTTAGCTGGAGGATTCTGGGATGTGTTGCCCAAAACCGCGTCCACGAGCCTCATAGTACAGTCAGCCTTCCCCATAGGCAGGCCTGCCTTGTGTGGCTTTGAGCTTATGTAGAAGTCAAGCCCTGGCAGAAGTAATGGGGCACGTACCTCTGCTGCGCACCCCATTCTTTTCAATGGGGCTTGCGCATATGCTTCCCCCCCCCATACGTGGGGGGGCGGGCGGTCCAGAACGGACCCCCTGCGTATGGGGAGGGAGGACTGTAGCTGTGACATAAACAACTAGCAAAATTAAAATTATGCCTTCAAATTGCAATAGTATATGCATAACCTGAATGTACTGTATATACTCGACTATAAGTCGACCCCGAGTATAAGTCAAAGGCAGGTTTTGGGGCCAAAATTATGGATTTTAATACAACTCATGGATAAATTGAGGGTAAAATTTAGGGGCATGTAACAAAGTATGTAAAGGATGAAGCAAAGGATGTAAAGGGTATAACAAAAAAAAAAACCTATGCCAAATAACTTGCAAAATTCCAGGAGGTATAACTCAATTTCAGGCAATGGGCAGTCATTTGTTTGCACATTAAAGGCTAGATGGATGCGAATACAGAGGGGAGTCATGACATTCGGGTCAGATTATGCTCTTGCCTTTTACCAGGACATGGTTCTTGGAAGCCGGGATGGATCCAGGCTGTATTCGGGCAGCGATTTCAGCGGCAGAAACCTTCTGATAAGATCAGGTGCCACTCAAATTGAAATTTAAACCAGGAGAGGTAAAAGCGATAAGCTCTGAAGTCTGCTTATTGGAATTTATATACATCTTTTAATATTTTCAAACCATGGATGCTTGAATCCGTGGATAGGAAATCCGTAGATATGGAGGGCTGACTGCATGTTATGTTCTTAAATATGGAAATCTTATTCTGTTGCGTTTGGGATGAAACCACATTTTTCAGACATGTGCAGAAGCATGGTAAGGACGCATGCGTGAAACGTCCAATCATGATCTATTAATGATGCAGTAATATGATTGGCTTTTCTATGTGGAACATGACTGTGTTTTTTGTTGTTACAGCGCGATTGCGTGACTGTGTGGAACTATAGATTGTTCCAATTATATCTTCTGATCCTCTGGAGGTCCCTTCCCACTCTATGACTCCCATTGTTTCCTATGCCTTCTTTGTCAAAGGCCCCCTGTGGAAAGATAATGAGAGTGAGGAAGTGTCGATCCTTTTCCCATGCTATGAAATGGAAACCCAAAAGCAGCTCCAGATCTTCTCCAGATGTGGGGAGGTGTCATGCGCCTACCCTGCGCTGCTTGTTCCCATTGTGTTCCCATAAATTGCACATCTGCTGCAGGGAAGGGAAGACTTATTCACACACACAGACACAGACACCGCTGCTGCAGTTCTTTGAAGCTAGGAATAAAGTTTCAAGACAGAGATCAGGAAAGAAATATGCCATGGATGATCTCCAGTACCACCAACTGGGCCGAAACGTTTGCACACAGTTCCACTGTTGTTGTTGTTGTTGTTGTGGTGGTGGTGGTGGTGTGTTGAGTGCTTTGGGGTTGGTAGGAGGAAAGACTGGACACTGCAGCCTCCTTCTTCCTAATGCACAATAGGCCAAGGCCAGGCCAAGTATCTCTTTCACTCTCCAAAGAAGGATAGAAATGGCACAGCCTAAGCACCAGATATGGACCTAGCTTGGTGTCATGACTCTGGGAGATCAGAGTTTGAATCCCTACTCACCCATGGAGGCCTACAGATGAGGACCCAGCCTGGTTTCATGGTGTGAGTGTTGAACTAGAACTTGGGGAGACCAGAGTTCGAATCCCTTGTCAGCCATGGAGACCCACAGATAAAGAACCAGCCTGGTTTCATGGTGTGAGTGTTGGACTAGGACTCCAGGAAACCAGAGTTCTTATCCCTGATCAGCCATGGAGACAGACTAAGTGGCCATGGGCAAGTCACACTCTCTCAGCCTCAGAGGAAGGTAAAGGCAGCCCCCTTCTGAACACATCTTCCATCAAGAAAACCCTGGCTACCCTGAGGAGTTTATCAGACGGGAGGAATTTCTCTATTTCAAATGGAGCCAATTGGAGCCAATTCTAATTCACGTGAATTCGCTACTGCGAATTTACGTGAATTCCAATTGCATTTGGAATGTGTTAAGAATGGCTTCCCATTACCCAAAAATGACGCCCCATTGCCCGAAATTGCGTGAAACCCCATGATTGTGTTTGGAATGACTTCCCTTTTGCCCGAAATTGCGTGAGATATTCTAATACGTGAAATCCCATGATTGCGTTCAGATTGCCATTAGATTGTACTTTCCATCGTCTGATAAACTCCTGAGTTTGCAAGATCTGTTTTCCAGCCTCTACCCATCCACAGCTCAAGGACTTTTTACGTCGATACTTTGATGTACCATGTTTTTAACTTGTTGTTTGATTTAATCCTTTTTTAAGGGGGGGAGGTGGGCATGGGATTGGATATTTTAATTGCTGTTTGTTTTCACTTTTTTGCTGTATCCCGCCCAATTGCTTGTTCAGAGGGGCAGACTAGAAATAAATTATTATTATTATTAGGGGCAGGAATTCAGGATTGCAGTTACAGACGTGTACAGTTATGGTTTAGTTTTGCGAAGCCGACGTCTCCACCATTGCATCCCCATTGCACAATCATAAAAGCTCCCTGATTCCTGAATCCTGCTCTCCTGGGCATCAGCCCCTGCATATAATGGAGCGGGGAGTCTGTTCTCTGGTCAATTGGGGCACAGCAAACGGACATTTCTACCCAGATCCCACCAGCGACTTCCAGTGCAAAGAGGATTTGCGAGAGGGATCCTGCTTCTGACTGTTGTGCTGGAGATCGCTTGGGGAAGGGAGATGAAATGACAAGAGAGGGGATTTCCATCCCTTGCAGCAATAAATCAGGATTAGGGGACTTACAGTTGTGCAATACTGAGTTGATTGGTCAGTAGAGCAGGATAGGGAGATGCTACTTAGTTAAGTATACTCAATTATGAATAGTTGACTTAAGTTTACTTAACATTCTTGCTGTGTGCCTTCAATTTGGTTTTGAAGTTGGCAACTAAAATGGTGAAGGGTTTGGAAACCATGCGCTATGAGGAACGACTTAAGGAGCTGGGTATGTTCAGCCTGGAGAAGAGACGGTTAAGAGGTGATATGAGAGCCCTGTTTAAATATCTGAAGGGATGTCATATTGAGGATAAAGCAAGCTTGTTTTCTGCTGCTCCAGAGAATAGGACCTGGAGCAAAGGATGCAAGCTACAGGAAAAGAGATTCCATTACATTAGGAGGAACTTCCTGACAGTAAGGGCTGTTCAACACACTTACTCAGAGGTTGGTGGAGTCTCCTTCTTTGGAGGTCTTTAACCAGAGGCTGGATGGCCATCTGTCAGGGTGTTCTGATTGAGAGTTCCTGCATGGCAGAAGGGCTTGGACTGGATGGCCCTTGGGATCTATTCCATCTCTAAGGCAAATCTATCATAGGAGTTTATCAAATGAAGAAGATCAAGAGTTTATCCTGTGAATATCCCGGGAAAGTTGCATCATTATGCTAAACGATTTCACACCACGCCGCACAAAACCCGCCATTAAAGTGGTCACAAAGAAGGATTAACGTGCATCTTTTTTCTTTCGTGATTTTAGCACCAATGCATTCCTGATGTCACTTTATTTTCGCAATTGCGTGTGATAATCATTTGCAGGGTGCTTTAAATGTGCTTTAATCTCTCTTTAATGCTGAAATTAGCCCCAGTGTGATAAACTCCATAGAATTTTCTTGGCAAACTTCATTGCTATAGTATTTTTTGTGGAGCTTTCATTGCCCTTTCTCTGAGGCTGAGACAGTGTGACTTGGGTTTCCATGGGACGGCCCTAAGGCGAAAGTACCAAAGGCAGAAAGTATCATTTCTTGGCAGAATTTGTTCAGATAGCTTTTGCCCTTGCCTTCCTCTGTGGCTGAGAGAGTGTGACTTTCCCAAGGTCGCCTTGCGGATTTCCACAGTAAAGCAGGAGACTCGAACCCTGCTCTCCCGGTGTCCCATTCCAACACTCAAACCGCTACACTATGCTCCAAACCTACTGCTCTTTTGTCCCAGTCCATTTGCATTGTCTTATCCCTTTTGAATCTCTCTGCTCCGAAGCATTGTGATGCATGGAAACATCTCTGGTCTTGGGGTTTGCATTTGCCAGTGGAAATGCATCCCTTCAGGGTGATGCAGAAATTGCATTTCTGATGACAAGAAAGTATGCTGGCTATTTGCCGTAATAAATGAAATGAATGAAATGATGTCAAGAAAGAAAGAATTCCTTTGGGGTTTTTTTTGCTGACAGGGCAATTATTCTCTCCCTCCGTCTCTAACGCTAGCCATCTGTCCTATGAATTATATCTCATCTAATAAGAAGCATGCCCCTTGTTTTCTCTTACTTGCTCACTTCTGGGACTTTATTTCCTCCATGTAAAAGAAGCATCCCTTTTGGTCTCCCTTACTTGCATACTCCAACGGTAAAAATATGTTTATGTGTGTATGCATTGTGCGCCTTCAAGTCATTTCCGACTTATGGCGACCCTAAGGCGGTGCACCTATTTCTTGGCAAGATTTGTTCAGGGGAGGTTTGCCATATCCTGAGGCTGAGAAAGTGTGACTTGCCCAAGCTCACCCACTGGGTTTACATAGCTGAGCCTGGATTTGAACCCTGGTCTCCAGAGTATTAGTCGAACACTCAAACCATTACACATGGTAAAAATGAAAAGGTGTGTTTTCAAAGGTGAGACACTCTCCCTAAAAGATTTCACCTTCCTACAAATTGTTTCAAAACTGGGAATAAATTGTTTCAATGAGGGATAAAGTTGCACTGGGGAAAAAAAAATAATGCTTTAACTGTCATGGCTATGTCCTGTCAAATCCTGGGATTTGTAGTTTGCTGTGGCACCAAAGCTCTCTAACAGAGAAGGCTAAATAGGGCACCAAACTACACACCCCAGAGTTCCATAGCAGTGATACATGTAAGTTAAAGCAGTATTAAAACTGCATTATTTCTGCCATGCAGATGCAGCTTAGAAATAAGGTGTGAATGGGTTCTACCCCTTAGAAGACATATAACTGCAGAACAGTCTCCAAGATTGTAGACATACCTGCCCTTTTGGATTTTAGATTAATTAATCTATATTAAAACCAACACATGAGATATCTCATAAGCGGCCATGGATATGGATGAATTTCACATAACTCTGCAAGCAGAGATACACACTGAGCTGATGCAGAGTCTCAGTTACGATCGGCCGACTGGCACTGGGGAAGCACTGACCAACATTATAAACCATGGAGAAGTGGGCAGTAACCGGTTGTCAGCTTCTGGGGCAATAGTGCACTTTGCACATAGAATCATAGAAGCTTAAAAGTTGGAAGGGACCCCCAAGGGTCATCTATTCCAACCCACTGCCCTGCAGGAATTTACAGGGAAAGCACGCTGAAAAGGTGCCCACCCACTTTCTGTTTAAAGACTTCCAAAGAAGGAGAGTCCATCCCCTCCTCAAGGCACTCTATTCTGCCTTGGTCAGGCCTCACCTGGAATAATCCTGTGTCCAGTTCTGGGCACCACAATCCAAAAAGGGTGGAGAAACTGGAGTGTATCGAAAGAAGGGCAACCAAAATAGTGAAGGGCCTGGAAAGCATGCCTTATGAGGAAAGACTTAGGGAGCTGGGAACATTTAGCCTGGAGAAGAGATGGTTAAGAAGTGATATGAGAGCCCTGTTTAAATATTTGAAGGGATGTCATATTAAAGAGGGAACAAGCTTGTTTTCTGCTGCTCCAGAGAATAGGAAACAGAGCAATAAATTCAAACTACAGGAATCAACATTAGGAGGTACTTCCTGACAGTAAGAGCTGTTCGACAGTGGAAGATGCTCCACAGCTGCCCCAATTACCTGAGTGCAGATGCGGCGAGATATAAATAATTTTTAAAAATTATTATTATTATTATTATTGTTATTATTAGTGGAGTCTCCTTCTTTGGAGGTCTTCAAATGAGGCTGGATGGGCATCTCTCAGGGGACTCTTTCAAATGGGAGGAATTTCTCCCAACTCCGAATGGAGCCAATGCGGATTCATGTAAATTTGCTTGTTTAGCGAATTTACATGAACCCCTGCTCCATTTGGAAGAACCCCTGCTCCATTCGGAATTACTTCCCATTACCCGAAAATAACCCCCTCCTGCCCAAATTTTGCGAAGCTTTAATTCGCAATAAAGTAAAACCAATGATTGCATTCGAATTGGCTTCCCTCTTGTCTGAATTTGCGTGCGAAGAGTTAATTTGCAATAACATAAAACCCATGATTGCATTCGAATTGACCTTAAATTATACTTCCAATTTAGCCTCGTTTGAAAGAGTCCAGGGATGCTTTGATGGTGAGTTTCTGCATGGCAGGAGGGGTTTGGACTAGATGGCCCTTGGGGTCTCTTCCAACTCTATGATTCTCTGCATCTATTTCACTGGCAGACTTTGCAGTCAAGAAAGTCTTTCTAATATTTAGGTGGAATCTCTTTTCTTGTCATTTGAACCCACTGGTGTGTGTTCTAGTCTCTGGAGCACCAACAAATAAGCTTGCTCCACTTTTGACACAACAATATCAGATATTT
Organism: Urosaurus nigricauda; assembly: GCA_034509955.1. Lineage (NCBI taxonomy): Eukaryota > Metazoa > Chordata > Lepidosauria > Squamata > Phrynosomatidae > Urosaurus > Urosaurus nigricauda. The sequence goes on along the minus strand of JAOEGL010000001.1, from coordinate 377,441,786 downwards.
GAAGGTGGCCATATCACAAAACCCCAGGAGCACAGGATTTTAGAGTTGTGCCAAACTGGCTCCATCTTGTCCATGCCATCCCTCAAAATCTCCAAAGATGGCAATCCTGTCACTTCTGTGTCTCTTCTTCTCCAGGTTAAACATCCCCAGCTCTCTCTGTTGTTCCTCATAAGGCTTGGCTTCCAGACCTCTGATCATCCTGCATTAGTTATATTAAATCACTTCTAAGATCTTCCATAGTTTTCTAAGGTTCATTTCCCCCATTGGTCCAAGGTTGCCCCCTCTCCCTAAAGTTTGACTTCAATCTCAGCCCAGTGGTAGCTGGTGATTTCCATGCGTGGGATAGAGGTGAGGAATCCGTGGTGGGTTTTAGTCCAAAATTTAAGTGCTCCCCCCCCCACATCCAACCAAAATCACTTCATCATGTTGGATAGATCCTTCAAAGTTTATATGAAAACCCAGAGCAGATCCACCATCCCGATAAATCTGGAGTCCCTGGTCCTATACTTTAAAATGCATCGTTCCTCTGTCTGGTCCAGAGCAAACAATGAACCAAGTTTCCCTCCTGCCTTGAAATATTGACCTGAATATACAGGTTGGGTCTGCAGTAGAAAAATAATGCTGTTTGGCATCTAACTACCATGGCTCGGTGCTATCAAATTCTGGGATTTGTAGTTTTGTGAGGCATTTAGCCTGGTCTGTCAGAAAGCTCTGGTGCCAAAACAAACCACAAATCATTCTGTATCATTGAACAATATTATTATTATATTTCTTTGTATCCTGCTGTTCTCCTAAAATTGGGACCCAAAGCTGCTTATGGTTTAAAAAACACAGTACCAGAACAAAAACACAGAGCCCTAGCAATTAAAGTGGTGCCAAACTGCATTATTTCTCCAATGTGGATGCAAGATCAGTTTGTTAGGAGTTTATCACACGAAGTGGTCACAAAGAAGCATTAATACGCATCTTTTTACTTTTGGGATTTTAGCAACAATGCATTTCCGATATCACTTTATTTGCACAATCGCTTGTGACAATCATTCACGCAATTACTCACCATTGTCGCTTTATTCGCAGGATGCTTTGAATGCACTTTAATCTCTCTTTAATGCTGAAATTAGCCCCAGTGTGATAAATTCCCTAGTCAAAGCAGACCCATTGAGTCCGTGGCTGAATCAACCCATAGAGAAATCCCATGGATTCAATGGGGCTACTCCAGTCCCTAACTATCAACAGGATTCCAGCAGTCCTGTGCCTCCCTCAACTTTCCTGCCTTTTCTCAAAACTAGTCTTGGCAAAACAAACCAACCCAGGGTAAGATGGGTAGTAAAAGCCCTTAACCAAAGAAAGAAGGCTTGCCAATGGACTGATGCCCGGCTGTGTCTCTTTGTGCCAAAGGAGAGGAGCCAAAAGTAGAGTGAAGTTGGAGCAGAGGAAGAGTGTCTTACCTGTTGCTGTGCTGGCTGGTCCCCAAGGCTCCTCTTTGCTCTGTCTTTTCCCTCCTTCTTCCTCTCTCCTCTTGTCAGCATCTACAATGCCAGCCCCTTTTTATACCTCGCCACCCTGCTTGGAGAGAGGCAAAAGCACCCTTTCCGGGGAGACCTTTCCAAACAGGGCTGGAAGGGGAGGGAACCCAGAGCCTTCCAGGTGCGCACAAAAGGCTGGAGGGATTAGCAGCCACTTGCCAAAGACACACTTAAACAGGAGTGGAGACTGGTGACAATGCACACCAACAACAAGGTGTGTGTCTGGGGGGAATTAGCACCCTGATGTGGACAGGCCAGGCAGGTACGCTTCTCCACCTCACCTGCATCGGTGCCATTGAATTGGGCCCCCAGGAGGTGCCAGGTGATGGATAGTTCTTTTCAATTAGAAATCGGACCCCTTTGGACACAAAAGGCAGAGGGATTCGTTTCGGGCATCAGTCACACTTTTTGCATCTTGTGTGCATCTGTTAGACGCCAGCTTATATTCCCCCCCATCACCCCCCTCCCCATATGACACTTGTGATGGAGTTGCTTTGTTCCGCTTAGGGGGGCGAAAAAAGAAAGAAAATGCTTCCAGCTGTTGCACCATATGGTACGCGCTTTTTCATATGTGTCAGGATTGGCAGGGGGAGATGTTGGGGCTCCTTGAAGCAACTTAAACCCTAGGAAGCAAAGACACCCCTTAAAATCCAGACTTTCCAAATTTGCTCCTGTTTTCCTGGAGATTTCTATAAGCAGACATAGAAAGAGTTGTGGGCTGGCCTGGATTGCAGGGGGAAACACCAGTCAGTCCTCCACATCCATGGAATTTTTTGTCCCTGAATTCAAGTATCCACAGATTGGAAACATTCCAAAAAAGATGTAGTTTCCAATAGCAAAGCTTGATTTTGTTATTTGATATAAGGGGCACCATTTTACTATGCTGTTGTATTTTAGTGTCCATAGAGAGTCCTGGAACCAAACCCCAGCGGATACCAAGGGCCTACAGAAGAAATACGCATGTTCAATCTAGAGAACGAGGCAATTGAAATAATTAAAAAATTCCCATATCTAGGATCAAACCTTGACCAGAATGGAGACTGCAGTCAAGAAATAAGAAGACTAGGACTGAGAAGGGCAGCTATGAAAGAACTGGAAAAGATGCTGAAGAGCAAAGACATACAACTGAGCACCAAAGTCAGAATCGTCCAGGCCACTGTAATCCCCATCATCCCCAGGTACAGATGTGAGAGCTGGACAGTGAAGGAAGCAGACAGAAAGAAAACCAACTCCTTTGAAATGCGGTGCTGGAGAAGAGGACTTAGGATGATCCCATGGACAGCCAAGAAGACAAACCAATGGGTTCTTGAACAGATTAGACCAGGGCTCTCCTTGGAAGCAAAAATAGTCAAGTTGAGACTATTGTACTTTGGCCACATCATGAGAAGGCAGGGATCACTAGAAAAAAAAAGATAATGCTAGGAAAAGTGGAGGGTGGAAGAAAGAAAGGAAGACCACGAACCACATGGATAGACTTGATCAATGGGGTCATGGTCAAGGGCTTGCAGGATCTGGGAAGACTGCAGTGGAGGATAGGGATTCTTGGTGATGTCTCATCCATGGGGTCACCATGAGTTGGAACTGACTTGAGGGCAGCTAACAATAACAACTGTATACAGGATGCTGACTTAAGCTGCAAAAGACCCTTTGCCCACCAGGATTGTCGACTCTGACTGGCAGTTTTTTGTGGAGCTTTTGGGCTATGTGGCCATGTTCTGGAAGAGTTCCTTTCTGATGTTTCGCCAGCATCTGTGGCTGGCATCTTCAGAGAATCTTCTCTGAACATGGCTACATAGCGTGAAAGCTCCACAAAAAACTATGGATGCCAGCCACGAAAGCCTTTGACTCCACATCTGACTAGCAGCCATGGCTAGCCCTACATGGAGATCCAAACATCATAGCTAGACAAAATTCATTGCCTGTTAGACATGAAGTATTGCCTACTGTTTGGAGGCTAAGTGAGTAACAGAACTTGGCAGGCAATAATGTCTGGAATCTATTTATTGTCATGCACCAGAGTAACTCTCATTAGAGTCAGTCACCCTCATCTAGCAAGAGCACAGCTTCAGGTGTTAAGATATGCTATGGGGGGATCCCACCACCACATCAAAAATAGAGTGTGCATATGCATGCACACAACATAGTTTGCTTTTACATCATATTGACATCATATTCTACATATTCTACACCATATTCTACATATTGAAGCAAAGGGTTTTTGTGGCACCTTTGAGACGAAGCAAGAGTGCATCTACACTGTAGAAACAATGCAGTTTGACAGCACTTTAAGTGCTTTCACTCTGTTGTATGGAATCCTAGGATTTGTAGCTTGACAAGCACTTTAGCTTTCTCCGCCAAAGAGTGCTAGTTCATCACCAAACAGGATTCTGTAGGATGGAGCCATGGCTGTGAAAGGGATTGCACGTATGATATCTCTTTCACAGCCATGGCTCCATCCTACACAATCCTGTTTGGTGATGAACCAGGGCTCTTTGGCAGAAAAGGCTAAAGTGCTTGTGAAGCTACAAATCCTAGGATTCCATATGCTGGAGCGACAGCACTTAAAGTGGTGTCAAACTGCATTGCTTCTACAGTGTAGATGCACTCTTGCTTAGTCTCAAAAGAAAAAAAAAGATTCTCAGAGATCCTAAAGGATGTTGGCAAAATGTAAATCTTCACTTTTGTAATTCTGTGGTAGTTGCGCTACACCACTTTTCCACTGCATACCAATATTGATCAACTGTCTGTGTGCTTCACCAATGTGTCTTCTACTTGTCCCTTTGTACGATGCAAAATAATGTACAGGGATTGTTTCTGCAATCCCAGGGAAGCTAGGGCTGTACTGAAGGCACTGCTAAGGAATTATGCACAATCCAAGAGATCCAGGGCAGTGTGGTAGTGATGGACTAAGACTCTGGAGAACAGGGTTTGAATCCTCACTCAGTCATGAAAACCCAGTGAGTGATCTTGGGCAAGACACACCTTTGGACTGGATGGCCCTTGTGGTCCCTTCCAACTTAATGATTCTATTATTCCATCAGCCTTAAAGGAAGGCAAAGGCAACCCCCCTCTAAAGATATCTTGAAAGAAAACCTTGTGATAGGCTCGCCTTAAGGTCATCATATGTCAGAAATGAGGTAAAGGTGCACAACAACAAAGAATGCATAACCACATGTGAAATGGTTGCATTTGCACAACTCTGGTTATACAATTTTGAATAAACAGGTCTGTTGTGTAACAGCCAAAAAAAGTGCAAGCATGGTCATGATTCTATATGGCAGGCTGCTTTGCATAACTTTTTGCACACATGGCAGAGGCAGAAAGGAAGCCTCCGAGTGAACTGGAAAAATATATATCTGGGCACTGGAAAGTGGGTCTCAATGTGCATTGAGCTGTACTGATGCACACCAGCAGTCCCTAGCCATTCTCTGGATGGGCATCAGGAGCACCAAGTGCACATCAGCACCCACTGCGCATTGGTCCCATGCTCAACAATCACTTTGCTGGTTTCTCTAGCTACAAATGTCACCGTTCTCCCTTGCTGAAAAGGTACTTTTACAAAACTGCCCAATTCTATTTCCCATTGATGTAAGACCACTTACGTAGAAGCAAGTTCCATCCACACTGAATTCCAGCCCACACATGTAAGGGAGCATGGATGATGGAAAGACTGCAGATGCCACGTCACTTTGAACGTGGCCAGTTTAGCATCTGAGTTCAGATGCTAAATGCTGTCTGGTTGATTCTTTGGGTAGCAGATCACCAAGAAATACCAGGCAGCACTAAGAGAGACTAATACCAGAAAACATGAGGAGTGACATCAGGTTTTCAGAGCTGGCAACCCTAGCCTAGAGATGGAGGAAGAGTCTGAGCATAAGGTGTCTTCCCATCTTCCTATGCAGAAGTCCAAGCCAAGCTCAAGCCCCAAGTAGGGCAAGGAAAGAATCCTGTCTGAAACCCTGGAGACAGCTATTGGTGCTAGTCAGTGGTCAGTGTTGGCAATATTACACGACACGGAACAAGTTTCATGCTCATAGAATCATAGAATCATAGAACTGGAGAAGACCACAAAGGCCATGAAGTCCAAACCCCTGCCTTGCAGGAACAACTCTCCATCAAAGCATCCCTGACAGATGGCTATCCAGCCTCTGCTTAAAGACCTCTAAGGAAGGAGACTCCACCAAAATCTCCAAGAAAGGAGTGTGTTCCACTTTTGAACAGCTCTTACTGTCAGAAAGTTCTTCCTAATACTGAGGTGGAATCTCTTTTCCTGTAGTTTGCATCCATTGTTCCATGTTCTAGGACTTTATTGCATGCACTTTTTAAACCATTTTGGGGACAGGGACGGGACTCGCAGGGGCGAGCGTGAACAGACATTACCGCACATGCAAGCGTCCACAAAAAGGTCCCGTTCCGGCACCTGTAGCCAAGCCATCCCTGTTCAGAGCCGGCGGGAGCCTTTTGTCCGGATGGAAGTCTTCCGAGCAGAACATTGAACGCTTCTCGGCACTGGACAGGGACGCGTGCTGAATGGGACCTTTTTGTGCACTCTGACGTGTACAGTAAAATCTGTTCACACGTGCCCCCGCGATTCCCATCCCCATTCCCAAAACGGTTTTAAAAGTGCATGCGATAAAGTTCTTAGTCTCTGGAACCGCAGAAAGCAAGCTTGCTCCCTCCTCAATATGACATCCCTTCAAATACTTAAACAGGGCTATTATATCATCTCTTAACCATCTCTTCTCCAGACTAAACATCACCAGCTCTCTAAGTTGTTCCTCATAGGGATTCATGGTTTCCAGACCCTTCACCATTTTGGTTACCCTCCTCTGGACACGCTCCAGTTTCTCCACATCTTTTTTGAATTGTGGTGCCCAGAACTGGATACAATATTCCAGGTGGGGCCTGACCAAAGCAGAATAGAGTGGCACTATTACTTCCCTTGATCTAGAAACTATACTTCTATTGATGCAGCTTAGAATCGCATTGGCCTTTTTAGCTGCCTCATTCCACTGTTGACTCATATTCAGCTTGTGGTCTACTTGAACTACTAGATCCTTCAGCAGATTCTACCATGGAAACATCCAGTTGCCAATGGAGGCAAATGACAATATAATGATAATGATAATGATGACGATAGTAATGATGATGATGATGATGATGATGATAGTTAATAATAGATGATCATAATGACAATAATAGCAATAATAGCAATTTGTATCCTAGAGCCAGCAAGGTATAGTGGTTTGAACACAGAACAAGGACCCTGGAGATGAGAGTTTGATTTCTGGCTCAGCCATGGAAACCCACTGGGTGACTTTGAGTCACATTCTCTCAGTCTTAGAAAACCCTGTGATAGATTTGCTTTAGGTTCGCCATAGGTCAGAATCGGCTTGAAGGCACAAAACAACAACAACAGCAACATAATTCGTATTCTGCCTTTCCCCCCCAAATTGGGACTCACTCCCATTTCTGGCAGTGCCTCATGTGGGTCTTATGATTGGTTATGAGACACTATAACAACAGTAAAAGCATGTGCAAAGAGCCAGTGTAGCACAGTGGTTTGAGTGTTGGACTACAATTCTGGAGACTCCTGGTTCGATTTCTGGATCAGCCCTGAAACCCACTGGGTGCCCTTGGGCAAGTTACACTCTCTCAACCTCAGGGGAAGGCAATGGCAAACCTCCTCTCAACATATCTCACCAAGAAAACTCCATGATAGTTGTGCCTTAGGCTCAGCATAAGTTGGAAACGACTTCAAGGCACACAACGACAAAGAGCATGTGCCATATATATATTTTTCTTTTCTAAAAATTTCAGCCTTTTAATTATTGTGCCATTGTTAATTAGCTCAAGTGGACTAAATACCCTGCTAGATTCATGGCGTCACAGTTGAAAAGTGTCACTGTATAAGCCAGTAGTGGCTAGACCTGGTCCATTAGACCAACCTCATTGCAAACACAGTCTGATCGGGATGTTTAGCACCAGCATGAAAATGGTTTGTCTGACCCTTTGATTTCCACGGATGGAAACAAGGAGGGACTGGCATACCTGGAGTGTGAGGGAAACTATCCAGTATGTAGAGAGATCTTGTAGCAGCTTTGAGACTAACTGAGAGAAAGAAGTTGGCAGCATAAGATTTCCTAGACTAAAGTCTACTTCCTCAGATGTATTTGCAGATGCAGATGCAGTTCTATTCCATCAAATACATCTGAGGAAGTGGACTTAAGTCTACGAAACCTTGTGCCGCCAAATTCTTCCTTTCAGTTAGTGTCAAAGGGGCTACAAGATCTCTCTACATATTGATTCTACAAGACTGAGACTGCTATATCTTCAAATTTTAAAGCTAACCAGATGACCAAACTTGAAAGCATCTCATTCTGGATACTGCACTTTAAGAAGGATTGATTTTGGAACAGGTTGAAAGGAGGCCCAGTGACAGGGTGGCTAGACGTCTTCCTTTTCCAGGACCTGTCCTTCATTTCAGCCTTCTGTCCAGGAGGAATTCCAAAATGTCCTCCATTTTGAGCATGACTAGGAAGCCCATTGACTAACACTGCATTTGCTGTTCCCTTTGGAGAAATGTGTCTATTTGACAGCCTGTCCTTGCTGCAAATAGGGGGAAATTGGATGGATCTTCTAAAGATCTTTTTTTGCTTAAAGTTCGGTTTTTAAATGGCAAACAGTTAAAACAGGTTCCTCTGATCACTTTCCACTGAACTAAATAAGACATGAAAGTGTTCACATTTGACTAGAGATGGTTTCTTATTCTCTCCACCCGCCCCATCTTTTTGAATAAGATGAAAATGTAAAATATAATGCCAATGTTTTGCTTAGCAGGCCCTGTGATTTCCCTACACAGAAGCCCAGCTGAGCTGGATTCCCTTGGGGAGTTCAGGGCTTGGGCTAATGTTCCTTAACAGCATGAGCTGCCTTTGGTTTTAGTGGCCAGAGACAATCCTGGAACCTTCTTACCTTTGACAAATTGGCCATTCAGATTGGCATTATGGCCCCAACCTGCCCCTGAATTTCTTTATTAGAGTTTTCTTCGTCAGCATCAAGTCACTCCAGACCTTTGAATAGCACAGCAAATTCTTTTATGAAGGAAAAATGGCTACACGGATGGAGGAATCTGGAGGCAAAACTCGGAGACGGAGTGGCTCCCTTTACCAGTTTGACACCTGCCATGAATAGTTGAGTATTTTCTTTCCCTCTCCTTCTTTTCTATTTTTAATAATCTCATTCCCCATCCTTTCTGACTGACTCCTTTGGTTTCCAAAGTCTGTGCACAGGAAGCCAGGCCTGGTCTTCATTTTGTGGTTTTACAGTAGTGTAAATACTAGGAGTCAAGCGGTTGCACTTTCTGCAGGGGGAGCATCCTACTCAGGCATGCACAAGCCCTGTTGCACCACTGCAAACCATTGCTCAAGGAGTTGCACTATGTAGGATGGAAAGTGCAACTGTGCAGGGAGGAGGGATGGAAGCAATTTCCCTTCTCAGTAGGAATGGCTGGGAACTAGGAAGTTTATCACACAGGGTTTATCCCATGCAGAAACAGAATTTAAAACGGGAAAATCCCACAAAAGTAGGATCGTTTTCACACACAGTTGCGCATTAACAGGCACCGAAAGCAGACAAATCCTGCAAAAGCATGATCTTTTTCACATGATGCCGGGGGCATTGAACATTAATCCGGCATTAACCCACACAGAAAGGAAAAAAATCAGATGCTTTTTACTTTTGGGATTATCCCAAAAGTAAAAAACGGTCAATTTTGTCTACTTTCTGTGCGGGTTATTTTCACGTTAATGCACAATGTCCCCAATGAGTCTGAAAATGATCCTGCTTTTGTGGGATTTTTCCAGGATTTAAATCCTATTTCTGCACAGGATTTAGGCACTTAGCCTCCTGTGTGATAAACTCCTACGTTGAGCACCATGGAGAGCTCGTGTGTTGTGTTGTTGCTCTGTGTTTTTAAGACTTTCCCCACTTACGGCAACCCTAAGTCAAACCTATCGCAGGGTTGTTGTGTGCCTTCAAGACATTTCAGACTTATGGGGACCCTAAGGGGGACCTATCACAGGGTTTTCTGGGGCTGAGAGGATGTGACTCATCCAGGTCACTCCGTCGGTTTCTATAGCCGGGTGGGGAACTGAACCCTGATCTCCAGAGTCATAGTCCAACACTCAAACCACTACCCCTTGCTGCCTCTCAAGCCCGTGTAAACTTAGGCAAAACATGAAATGGATTCCCTCCTTTACTGACTTGGGTGCCACCAATCCAGGTGGCAACCTGAGTCCCACTAGTGGTTTGCAGAGATCCAATAATACTCCATTTGAACTTTGCCAGAGCAAACACTAAAAAGCTGGAGGGGATGTTGAAACTTTCTTGCCAAGTATGGGCAGGTGAAAATATTTGGTAGCCTTAGGAGGCAGAGGGCTTAATCTGGTGAGAGGAGTGTCACTTATTCCTGAGCTACAAGGGAACTAACCTCTGTCAAATGCAGTGGCTGCTGCCCAGTCAATGGGGATGCGGGTTGGGTAGGACCAAGAGTCAATGCAAAGATGTGTAGCTACAGTGGTCTTGCTTCTGCAAGTGCCCAAGTGTATTCCAGCCAACAAGTCTCAAACTAAGTATAGTCTTGAAAAACTCTATATTTTGCAATGCCCAAGGAGAAGAAAATTGCTAAAATTACTTGTTATTTCCTTCCTGAAAAAATTAGTAAAGAGTTCCATCCCTATTAAAATATATGCCTTGAAATCACCTGTCGCCTTATGGTGACTCCATGAATTTCACCAGGTTTTCTTAGGAGGAATACTTGGAGGTAGGTTTACCAGGTCCTTCCTCTGAGTTTGCACTTATAGCCCCTGGCATTCTTTGGTGTTCCCAATTACTAACCTGGCTTGACCCTGCTTTCAGGAAGAAACAGGATCTGGGGTCTTTGGGTATTGTGTAGTTTAAATCTCCACCTATCCAGGTTGTTTTTATTGTGTGTCTTCAAGTCGTTTCCGACTTATTGTGACCCTAAGGTGAACACATCATTGGATGTTCTTGGCAACATTTGTTGAGAGGAAGTTTGCTATTGCCTTCCCCTGAGGCTGAGAGAGTATGACTTTCCTAAGGCTACCCAGTCAGTTTACATAGCTGAGCCGGAATTCGAACCTTGGTCTCCAGAGTCAGGGTCAAACCACAACACCATGCTGGCTCTACATAGGGTGACTAGATGACATAACTACAAAGGAGGACAAGGTACTGCAAAAAGTAGAGAATTCAAGAAATCTAACCCATTACAAAATCAAAGCTAAAACCACTAATGAAAATATAAATTCCTCTCATATGGCTTCTTTACAGCTATATAGCATATATTGTATTTTATTATAGAATCATAGAATTCATAGAGTCGGAAGAGACGACAAGGACCATCCAGTCCAACCCCATTCTGCCATGCAGGAACTCCCAGTCAAAGCATCCCTGACAGATGACCATCCAGCCTCTGCTTAAAGACCTCCAAGGACAGAGACTCCACTACACTCTGAGAGAGGAGCACGTTCCACTGTCGAACAGCCCTTACTGTCAGGAAGTTCCTCCTAATGTTGAGGTGGAATCTCTTTTCCTGCAATTTGTATCCATTGTTCCGCGTTCTAGTCTCTGCAGCAGCAGAAAACAAGCTTGCTCCCTCCTCAATATGACATCCCTTCAAATATTTAAACAGGGCTATCATATCATCTCTTAACCTTCTCTCCTCCAGGCTAAACATCCTCAGCTGCCTAAGGCGTTCCTCATAGGGCATGCTTTCTAGACCCTTCACCATTTTAGTTGCCCTCCTTTGGACTCACTCCAGTTTCTCCACATCTTTTTTGAATTGTGGTGCCCAGAACTGGACACAGGATTATTCCAGGTGAGGCCTGACCAAAGCAGAAGAGAGTGGCACTATAACTTCCCTTCATCTAGAAACTATACTTTTATTGATGCAGCCTAAAATTGCATTGGCCTTTTTAGCTGCCGTATCGCACTGTTGACTCATGTTCAATTTGTGGTCTACTTGTCTCCTAGATCCCTTTTACACGTGGTCTCATTCAGCCAGGTGTCCCCCATTTTATATCTGTGCATTTCATTTTTCCGTCCTAAGTGCAGTACCTTACATTTCTCCATGTTGAATTTCATTTTGTTAGCTTTGGCCCAGCTTTCTAGTCTTTTCAGGTCATTTTGAATTTTGATCCTGTCCTCTGGGGTATTAGCTACTCCTCCTAATTAGGTGTGGTCTGCAAATTTGATAACTAGGCTCTCAATACTGTCATCCAAGTCATTAATAAACATATTGAACTCTTTCTGCTTGGCGCAAGAGGAAAAGAAACTATCTTCCACTGCATGGGGAAATCGGAAAGAGCTGCTATCACATTATCATACTAACCCATAAATAAGTTGACCTGGGATTTTGGGTTCAATTTGGGGGCATAAATTTTTAGACTTATAGACGAGTATATGTGGTAAACATTTCTCTGCATGACAAATGCTTAAAATTGTACTTGACTAGCTACAAACCCTAAATCCGACAAGGCTCTCCTAGACCTTCATTTGGAGGACTATGGAGAGGCGATACAAGCAGCTAAGAACTCGTTCTTTGCTGCTCGTATCGCGTCCGCGGAGTCGCGTCCATCTGTCTACTTGGCAGCCTGTTCTCGCTGCAAATAGGAGGATATGATGGATCATTCTAAAGTTCTTTTTTCCTAGAAGCAGCATCTGGGCACCCCCCAAAATCACCCATGAAACACCAACATCAAGACCCAGCAAATGGAAACGAAAACCACCCAGGGTTTCCCAGCTGACAATGGGTCACTTAGTAAATAGACACCCGGAGACCTTGCCATTCAACAACAGAACAAAACACAAATTAACATGTAAATCGCTTCTTCTCAACTAACAGTATACATACCCCACTTTCCTCCATGCCAGCATTCTCTGAAGATGCCTGTCCCAGCTGCTGGAGAAATGTCAGGAATGAACTCTTCGAGAACACGGCCTCAGAGCCCGAAAAACCCACAAAAAACTAAGAAAGGAGATATAATAAATTGGCAAAGGTCCAAAGCACACTGCAGAAACAATCCAGTTTGAGACTGTTTTAACTGCCCTGGCTCAATGCTAGGGGATTATGTGAACTGTAGTTTATTGTGACACCAGAGCTCTCTGACAGAGAAGGCTAAATGTCTCACAAAACTACAGTTCCCAGAATTCCCTAGCACCGAGCCAGGGCAGTTAAAGCGGTCTCAAACTGGATAATTTCTGCAGTGTGTTTCGAACCCCTACTCATGGAGACCCTATGGATGAGCCACTCGAAGACTCTATCACCCGCTGCTCTGCTCAGGTCCTGCAAATTCAAACCTGTGACCTCTTTTATAGAGTCCATCCATCTAGCATTTGGTCTTCCACTTTTTGTAGTTCCATCTGCCTTTCAAAACATTGTTATCTTTTCCAATGAGTTGTGCCTTTTCATTACGTGTCCAAAGTACAACAACCTGAGTTTTGCCTTCTTGGCTTCCAGGGAGAGTTCAGGCTTAATCTGCTCTAGACTTTCTACTCTTTCATACGAGGCTAAATTGGAAGTATAATTTAAGGTCAATTCGAATGCAATCATGGGTTTTATGTTATTGCAAATTAACTCTTCGCACGCAAATTCGGGCAAGAGGGAAGCCAATTCGAATGCAATCATGGGTTTTACGTTATTGCGAATTAAAGCTTCGCATGCAAATTCGGGCGGGGGGGGTTATTTTCGGGTAATGGGAAGTAATTCCGAACGGAGCAGGGGTTCTTCCGAATGGAGCAGGGGTTCATGTAAATTCGCTAAACAAGCGAATTTACATGAATCCGCATTGGCTCCATTCGGAGTTGGGAGAAATTCCTCCTGTTTGAAAGAGTCCTAGGACCCATTTGTTTGTCTTTTTGGCCATCCAAGGGATCCTCAACGCTCTTCTCCAGCACCATGCCTCCAATGAATTTATTTTCTTCTTATCCACTTTCTTAAATGTCCAGCTCTCACATCTATACATGGTGATGGGGAATACAATAGCTTGGATGATTCTAACTTTTGTGCTCAGTTGTATATCTTTACACTTTGGGTTCTTCTCTAGTTCTTTCATGGCTGCCCTCCACATTTCGAGCCTTCTTCTGATTTCTTGACTGCAGTCCCTGGTCTTATCAATGTTTGATCCCAGATAGGAGATTTTTTTTTTTTTTTACTATTTCAATTCCCACATTGTCTAGGTTGCATTTGTGTAGATCCTCCGTAGTCATTATTTGTGTTTTCTTTATGGTGAGCAGTAATCCTGCCTTTGCACTTTCTGCCTTTCAGGTCCATGATGTTTTCTGCTAGTACAGTATTTCTGTTTCTGCTCTCATTCATAAAAGCTATTGTAAGACAATGGTGACTGACAGCACATAAGAACAACTCTCCACTCCATTGCATTTCTTTATTTCTATTCAAGTCCTTTCCCCCTTCCCCCCAAAAAACTGAGACCCAATGCATCTCGACAACAATATTATTAGCATTTCCCCTGCTTGTGTTTACTCCCTGCAATTCATTCTCATATCTTTCAAATTTAAGCCTGTTTTGAAGCTAATTCCACGTGAAGCCAGCTAATTCCATGGGCAGCTTGCTGGGTAGCAAAGGACTGTTCAGCTTCCCCATTGCTACCATATCGGGAGCCGAATGATAAACCACATTCATCAGATGGAGAGAAAATGAAATGCACTTGACATTGACAGAAGTATGGCAACTCTTGAGCAGGAAAAGTCTCTTCAAGAGGACTAGAAAGTTTTGCCATATTCCTTTTTAGAGGGTGCTTCAATACATGGCTAGCCTTGTCCCAACAGTTACAGCACCATTTGGCTGCATTTTTGCAATTCTATAATTGTAAGAGCCTTTCGTTGCTTGTGAATTGTGGCAGCAAAGACGGAGAGGGAGAGGAATAAACAATACATACTTGTATCTCATGTCAAATTGCTCCACTGAGTTGTGTACATAAAATTGCCTTCAGAATCAGACGTGTAGGAAAGAAGGCATCGGCCTTGCCTCTCTTATCAAGAAATAGCCAAGATGCAGGCACAAAGGTGGAAAACAAAGCAGCCGATATAATTGCCTCCATTTTGCTTTCCAATAAACCCCTGCAAAAGCCATTTGAAACGTTACAGATTTCCTAAGCCAATGATTCCTGGATGCAAGTAAGAATGATGGAGAATTATTTGGCATTTATTTTAGAAATGATTGATCCAACCAAGGGACCAAGAACTGATACAAAAGGCAACTCAATTGTCTCCCAGTTTCTCAATTTCTATAAATTTCCTCATGTTGTGTTCCTACCCCATCCACCCAAAAACATGAATGAAATTTGGATCCCCACCAGCAGGTTTGCTGGCTTTCATGAATTAGAAGCCAGGCTAGTGATGTCAGGGCACTGAACATCATGATGGAGGAGAGAGGGGCAGAGATGTCGGCTTTTAAAAGCTCCTGCCACCCCCAATCCTCTTCTCTTTTTGGATTTCTTTCAACCCATCCTCTTGCCTCTAACAAAATGAACTTCAGTAGGGAGAAATGTAAGGTACTACACTTAGGCAGAAAAAATGAAATGCTCATATATAGGATGGGGGACACCTGGCTTAAAGAAACTACGTGTAAAAGGGATCTAGGAGTCCTAGTAGACCACAAGTGGAACATGAGTCAAAAGGCCAATGTGATTCTAGGCAGCATCAATAGATGTATAGTGTCTGGATCAAGGGAAGTAATAGTGCCGCTCTATTCTGCTTTGGTCAGGCCCCACCTGGAATATTGTGTCCACTTCTGGGCACCACAATTCAAAAAGGATGTTGAGAAACTGGAGTGTGTCCAAAGAAGGGCAACTAAAATGGTGAAGGCTCTGGAAACTATAAAGCCCTATGAGGAGAGACTTTGGGAGCTGGATATGTTTACCTTGGACATATCCTGGTTATGTTTAAATATTAGAAGGGGTGTCACATTCAGGATGGAGCAAGCTTGTTTTCTCTTGCTCCAGAGAGTAGGACATGGTGTAATGGATTCAAACTATAGGAAAAGAGATTCCAGCTCAACATTAGGAAGAACTTCATGACAGTAAGAGCTGTTTGACAACAGATGACAATGACAACAACGACGACACCTTGGGGAGTGTTGGAGTCTCCTCCTTTGGTGGTCTTTAAACAGAGGTTGGATGGCCATCTGTCCCAGGGATGCTTTGATTTTGAGCTCCTGCATGGCAGAATGGGGTTGGATTGGATGGCCCTTGAGATCTCTTCCAACGTTAGATTCCATACTACTGAAAGCCTGGATTTCTGAACTGTTCTTGTATGTGGCAATATCTATGAAAATACACAGGAATGTGTGTGCATGCAATTTTTAAAAAAATCACTAACTGAGGGAGAGCACTAAACTGATACTAGCATGACATGAAATTATTAATGGTGGTATGGACCTTGGAAGTGTGGTGAATAGCCAAGGGTAGCACCTTGGACCTCTGAGTTAAGAATTCAAATAATGCTTGAATGGATTCCTCACCCAACTGACATAGAAACTACCCACTGTCCACTAATTGTACAATGAACTTGGATGCGCAGGGACAATGTTGTTAGAATTAGCAACCCTTCCATGCCTATAGTCATACCACTACTACTTGTAGTACCTATACTACCCATACTACGCTCAAGGAATATAGACCCAGTATGTTTATGTTCACTTCCTTTTTTAAAAGTTTTATTCCACATCGTCTCGCTTACTCCATCACTCTCATGTACAGCAGTTTTTCTTCTTCCAGTTCTCTTCTCCATTATCCTGTGTTTGCCTATGCTCCCGTATTACCAAGTAAAGTGATTTCACACATTTTACAAGCAGACCAGACTTATTTTTTCTATATATTAGACCATGTTTGTGCACATAGCATGGTACTAGGACTGGTTGCTGTTCAGCTTCTGCTTTGCCAGTTTCATTATTCTGCCTGGAAGAATCCAGCACTGTCTCACACATTTCCCAACAGGTTATGGGCCCAGGCATAAGCAGTTTACCAGATTGTTAAGGCTTTTTTTCTTTGTGTGTATATTTTGATAACATATTCACTCACCATTCTTTTAGTGAAGATTCCAAGTTATGACTCTATCATTCTAATTTTTAGAAACAATTAGCCAGTTGTGCTCCTGAAAACTGAAATTTACCAGGCAAAGGGGTCTTTGGTCCCCCAATCCACCAGAGTTTGCCTTCCTGTGTTGCATTGAGTCATAATATCCACAAAGGCTAAAGTTAACTGGCCACATCCCGGTTAGTATGGTAGCTCATCTGACACAAGGGATTGTTAGGAGACAGATGTATTAATCAGCCATATAATTGTTGGCCTTTGCAAGAAGGGCAACATTAATTTGAAGGACATGCTCCTCTGTGCAAACAAGCTTCACACTCAGGTGTGAATCTGATGCTTATAATTCAAAACTGGCAGGTGCAGAATGACTAAAGGGAAGACAAGGGTAATGGAAAAAGACCATGAATGCGAGAATATGTACCATTAATAAGTTAAGGCCCAAACAAGCCTGCCCTGTTCTCACACTACAGTCACCTGCATCAATCTTGTTGTTGCCGTCTGCCTTCAAAACATTTCTGACCTATGGTGACCCTAAGGCCTATCATAGGGTTTTCTTGGCAGAATTTGTTCAGAGCGGGTTTGCCTTTTGCCATCTTCTGAGGCTGAGAGAGTGTGACTTACCCAAGGCCACTCAGTAGGTTTCCATGGCTGAGCAGGGATTCAAACCCTGGTCTCCCAGTGTCCTAATCCAACACACAAACCACTACACCATGCCGACTCCAATATGACAATCCTGTCCTGGGGTTTTCTGGGTAAGACTTCTCCAAAGGAGTTTGCCATTTCTTCCCTCTAAGGCTGAGAGAGAGTGATTTGCCCAAGATCACCCACTGGGTTTCCATGGCTGAGCAGGGATTCAAACTCAAGTCTCCCAGAGTGACAGTACAACACTCAAGCCATTACACCATGTGGCTCGTTTTATCATTCCAAAAAGACCATAGATTATAGCCTCATTTTATGTGGCAGCTGGTAGCATTCTGGCTTTTCGAATAAACAATCCAAGGTATGGTTCAGCCGAATGTCTTCAAGTTCAGAGTAAAACCCAGAGCAGATTCACTTGCTCCACAGACAGTGGCCACTGCTCAAAGCCATTGGTGCCATCAGGACAGGACTAGATGAGAGGTGATATGACTGTACTTTTTAAATATCTCAAGGGGTGGTACAGAGAGGATGATGTAAGTTTATCCTCTGCTGCCCCAGAGAGGACGACCAGGCCTAATGTGTTTAAGTTAGAGGAGGGTAGATTTCAATTGAACTTTAGAAGGTGTGTCAAGAGGAGGGCGACTAAAATGGTGAAGGCTCTGGAAACCATGCCTTATGAAGAAAGACTTAGGAAATTGGAGATGTTTAGCCTGGAGAAGAAAAGGTTAAGAGGTGATATGATAGCCTTGTTTAAATATTTGAAGGGATGTCACATTGAGGATGGAGCAAGCTTCTTTTCTGCTGCTCCAGAGACAAGGACACAGAGCAATGGATTCAAACTATAGGAAAAGAGATTCCACTCAGTGTTAGGAAGAACTTCCTGATACTGTTCAACAGTGGAAGATGCTCCCTCGGGGAGTGGTGGAATCTCCTTCTTTGGAAGCTGTCTCTAAACAGAGGCTGGATAGCCATCTGTCAGGGATGCTTTGATTGTGATTTCCTGCATGGCAGAAAGAGGTTGGACTTGATGGCCCTTGGGGTCTCTTCTAACTATGATTCTTTGACTTTCTTCATGGTAAGAGTGGTTGGGCAATGGATACAATGACCTGGAGGGAGCAAGCTTGTTTTCTGCTGCTCCAGAGACTAGCACACGGAACAAACTTCAGGAAAAGAGATTCCACCTCAACATTAGGAGGAACATCCTGACATTAAAAAGCTGTTCAACAGTGGAAGACACTCCCTTGGAGATTGTGGTTGAGTTTCTTTCTTTGAAGCTCTTTAAACAGAGGCTGGATGGCCATCTAGTGGGGTTGCTTTGATTGTGAGTTCCTGCATGGCAGGGGGGTTGGACTGAGTTATTTTATTATTTTATGAACACCCAGCAGTGGCTGGTGGTGGTGGGCAATGCCTTCTGTTTAGGATCTGGCATGGCTGTTTGTCCAAGCAGGCATGCTAGAAGCTCAATGGGCCATCCAGAGGCCTCAGCACTGCTTTCCATTTCAGGCCTGGCATCACTGTTCACCGAAGCAGCCACATGGGACCCTAAATGGAAGGCATTCCCGCCTCTAGCAATGGTCTGGCCAGGCAGCAGGTGGGCAGCTGGGGGGTGGCAAGCAAGGCAGAGAGTGGGACACCAATCACAATAATGCCATTGTTTGTTCTTGCTGGCCCATGGGGCCTCTTCCTATGGAATCCTGGGATTTGTCATAGAATCATAGAAGTGACCACAAGATCCATCCAGTCCAACCCCCATGCAGGGACTCTCCATCAAAGCATCCCCAACAGATGCCCATCCAGCCTCTGCTTAAAGACCTCCGAGGAAGGAGACTCTTCCACCATTCAACAGCTCTTACTGTCAGGAAGGTCCTCCTAATGTTTAAGTGGAATAGTTTTTTGTGGAGCTTTTGGGCCACAGATGCTGGCGAAACGTCAGAAAGGAACTCTTCTAGAACATGGCCACATAGCCTGAAAAACCCACAAAAAACTATGGATGCCGGCCATGAAAGCTTTCGACTCCACATTTAAGTGGAATCTCTTTTCCTGCAGCTTGCATTCATTGTTCCAGGTCTTATTCTCTGGAGCAGCAGAAAACAAGCTTACTCCGTTTTCAATGTGACACCCCTTCAAATACTTAAACAGGACTATTGTGGTGAAGAGTCACTGGACAGGCCTCCAACTTCACACTGGACAGGTTTGGTTTCCTGACAGGCCATCCTGGTTCAGTCTGACTGTGAAGGAGGGCTTTCAGGGAAAGGGTAGATATAAAAGGCAGGAGCGAGCCACTGGGAAGTCAGTTGAGTTCAGCTCAAGAGAGTTCAATGCAGAGCAGCTGAGTGGGAGTAGAAGGGAGTTTAAGAGGAGATGGGAAGAGATCTGGAAGGAGTTGAAGGGAAACTGAGTCAAGAGAAGGACACTGAATGGGAGAGAAAGTCTAGATTTCCAAATTTCCAAATTCTAATCAAATTGCAAAGTGGCCGGTGGATCTGAGGATTTAAAAAAAAAATCTTAAGAAGAATTAAGAATCTCTTCTACTGATATTTGGTTTGTACTCTTTATTGTAAGAGAAATTGGTTAACTCCGAATTGGTTGCTGATAAAGACTGCAATCAATGAAATTTAATAGAAATGGTTATAATTTAGGAAGTGTAAAAATATAAGAAAAATATAGGAAATTGTGATTCTAAGAATACAGTGAGCAGGATTGGCTTTTTGAATACCACAAATATTATTTTGTATTAGATCTATATTTTGTATTAGATTGTATCTATAAGCTTTGCTGGAATTAAGGATTGTATAAATAGTGCTTATAATACTACTTTTTAATCAACGGTGAATGTTAGTAAACTACTTCTGATTTCTGACTTAAATAAATATTGGCATATAAGTTTAAATAGAAAGACCTAACTCAAATTATCTTAATGTCAGTTGGATTTGTGACTAACCCAAATTAATTCATTGTAAGTGGAGTTTAGGAACTATAATAATTTGAGAGAAGGATACTGAATGGGAGAGAAGGCGTATTGGAGATTGTAAAGGGGGAACTGTGAAATGCTACCAAAAATATTAAACCTATAAGAGGAAGACACTTAGGACCCTGGCCATTATACATTTAGGGAATGTGTATAAAGGGTGAAAGCAGAGCCATGTCAATGACCAGGGGCCTTCTAATAAATAAGAGGTAAAAGGCAACCTCAAGGCATATAGGGAAGGTCTTCATCTGCAAGCTCCAGGATATGATATTCCACCTCAACATTAGGAGCAACTTTCTGACAGTAAAAGCTGTTTGACAGTGGAACAAACTTCATTGGTGGGTGATGGAGGCTCCTTCCTTGGAGGTCTTTAAACAGAGGCTGGATGGCCGTCTATTGGGGATGCTTTGATTGGGAGTTCCTGCATGGCAGGATGTTGGACTGGATGGTCCTTGGGGTCTCTTTCAACTCTACAATTCCACAGACTTTATCACACAGGGAAAAAAGATGGCAGCATAGTGCTATGCCCTGTCAATCTCTTGCAATAACATTTTCACACATCACCATTAATGCACAATTAGAAAATTGTGCCGCTTTTTATTCGTGGAATTTTCCCATAAATAAAAAGCCGCTTGATTTTGCCGCTTTATTCACAAGATAATCATAAACCATAGAATCATAGAGTTGGAAGAGACCACAAGGGCCACCCAGTCCAATCGCTCATTATTGGTGACATTGCGCAATGTCGTGGGAACATCTTTGCGCTATTGATGGGAGCATGGCCCTATGTTCCTGCCTCCCCCCCTCCCCGTGTGATAAAATCCTCTGATTCTATGATTGTGAGAGAAACAATGGAACCATTTGTTGTAACTCCATGTCTATTCCATTCCATAACTAATCTTTGTTAAAGGCTGAGAGTTACATCCCTAGAGGAGACAAATGTATGGTTTCAATCTTCGTGGGGGAGAAGTTGATTTTAAATTTCTACCAACCAAGCAGCCAACACAAACAATGTCACAAGAGAGATATCGACATTGTAGGCTGCTTTTTCTCCATCTGAACGCAGTGGAATCCTTTGTCAAATGGCCTATTGTTGGAGAAGATGGGACAAGGAGTCCCAATGACAACAGTGGAAGGACTGATGTCTTGCTGATAGAGAATTGGCAGCCTTTGCCTTCCCTGTTCATTCATGGTTAATTGTTTATTTCTTTCATTCATTCATTCATTCATCCATTCATTTATATCCTGTGTTTTTTCTAATTATGGGACTTGGGACGGCTTACAATTTACTAAAAAGAGCACAGATTTAAAACTATACAAAAATATCAGTTCCTTATTGTCGTGAGACTTCAAGTTGTTTCCAGCAGCCGGACCTGGTGAGTATGGCAAAAGACTAAGGCCCAAAACACACTGCAGAAATAACCCAATTTGAGATCGCTTTAACTGCCCTGGCACAATGCTAGGGAATTCTGGGAACTGTAATTTTGTGAGACATTTAGCCTTCTCTGTCAGAGAGCTTCGGTGCCACAATAAACTACAAATTCCAGGATTCCCTAGCCCTGAGCCAATGGTCTCAAACTGGATTATTTCTGCAGTGCGTTTTGGAGCTAAGACTAACTAGTCTTACTTTAGGCTTATGTAAATGCCCCCGGTGCAACTTAAGAACCAGCAGCTGGATTTCATGATCAGATTGCTGCCTCTTGAGTCTTAAAGTGAGCTCCATTGAGAGCATTTACAAACAAAAACAAACAAACAGCTTCATTTATATACCGCTTCATACTGCCTAAGCAGTGTCTAAGTGGTTTACAACTGTAAGCTAATTTACCCCCAACAATCTGGGTGTACATACTCGTTTACATAGTCTTTTGATAAGAAGCAGTGTGGCATACTGGTTTGAGTGTTAGATTATGACTCTGGAGACCAAAGTTTGAATCCCAGCCCAGCCATGGATACCGACTGAGTAACCTTGGGCAAGTCACACTCTCTCAGCCTCGGGGAAGGCCATGGCAAACCTACTCTAAACAAATCTTGCCAAGAAAAACCCATGAGAGGGTTGCCATAAGTCAGAAACGACTTGGGGAAACACAACAACAACAATGATAAGACTACTACTATAGTAGTAGTAATAGTAGTAGTAGTAATGTATTTTCAAGTGACTTCCAGCTTCTGCAAACGGTACAGTGATCTTACCATGGGGTTTTCTTGGCAAGGTTTGTTCAGAGGAGATTTGTCATTGCTATCCCCTGAAGCTGAGAGAGTGTGACTTGCCCAGGGCCATCAAGTGGGTTTCATGGCTGAACTGGGAATTGAACCCTGGTCTCCAGAGTCATCATCAACAGCTAAAAGGGAGAGTGGTGGGGTCTCCTTCCTTGGAGATTTTTAAACAAAGGCTGGATGGCTATCTGTCAGGGATGCTTTGATGGTGAGTTCCTGCATGGCAGAAGGGGGTTGGACTGGATGGCCCTTGGGGTCTCTTCCAACTCTACAATTCTATGATTTTATGATCCAACATTGAAAGCACTACCATGCCACGGTGGGTCTCACTTCTCGGTTTATCTGGTGTGAAAGACTGGAAATTATTATATTTTTCCAGGGAACGGGACAAAACCACTACATTGCTTTCTTTCTTTCCTGGAAACTTTGCAGAAATGGCTTTGAGCCAATGACTGTGGAACCAGCATCAGCCCAAGGACCACCTCTGTTCATTTATTTATTTATTTCCTGCTTTCCATTGCCATGTTCAAAGCAGATCAAAATTTAAAAGAACAATTGCTTTAAGGGTTCTGCAGCTTGGAAAAGTCCCTTTCCCACATTTTCTGTGGCTCATGAATTCTTGCACAATCAGATTCGGTTACCTTTTCTTGTAGTGGCATGTGTTTGTTTGCATTTCCACCAGTAAAGATGTCTAGTTTCTCGCTGAGAGCGCCTGCTTTCCCGTCCTTTAGCTTTGAACAAGATGTTCCAGTTAAAGCCCTCATTTCAACTTGATCTCTGCAGTAAAACAGGCCAAGGAAGACGTGTGTTAAGGTCAACAGGACCTCATTTCTGAAAGGTAACACAATGCTGGGAGACTTTGCACCATTCGGATGCGTCGAATCGACGAGGAAGATTGGTGTGATTAACATTGGCTGTTGCGTTGTTTGTTTCTGTGCCATGAAGGCTTCTGAAAAATGATCCACACTTTTCTTTGCAGTAAGAAAAAGGAGAGAAAATGGCTAGTAGGATGCTTGTTGAGTTCGAATAATTAAAGGTATGCATTTATGGATCGATTTTTGCTCCGTTTTTCCAGTGCTGTCTTCAAGGCAAGCAAAACTACAAGCCATGATGATGATGAATTGCCACATTTAAAAGATAGGTCTTCAAGTGCACATTAAGTAGGTCCTCAAAGGCATCTTAAAAGATTGCCATTCTGATCTGCCTGGTTAATTTGAAAAGCAGTTAGTACTGTTGCAACCCAAAGGAGGTTTGAATAAGCCATGCCCTGAGTTTAGTAGATTAACCTGATGGAGTTTGCAAATATTTGCATAGAGGGGGAAAAAACCCTCTTACATTTCCTGAATGTATAAACAGAGGCTGAGATCCTAAAACAATGTTGTGTAGTGTGAATCTTTGCCTCAAGAGCTGTGCATTGAGACACCGGATATGCAACCGAATGCACATGCATGTTCAATGTGCATCTGAAAGTACTGCTTGAACAGTTCTACTTCTGAAAATTTGAAGTGAATGTGGATGCTCTGCATTAGACAAAAATATCCAACTGCTTCCATAGGGGAAGTTACAAATGGGTAAGACATCCATAGGATTCCAGACAGAATCGTAAAACTGTGTGATCGCAAAGTGGAAAAGAGTTTTGTTGGCCCTATGGACCAACACACACATGCACACATACGAAATATAGAACTGCAACACTCCCCAGGCAATGGCAGCTGATGGCTTCCATGTCAGTGGGGCATCAAATCCGCTCCAGGCTTTAGTTTGAACTTTCCAAAGCAGCTATCCACAGACCTTGAAGCTTTTGTGTGTCTTCAGGTTGTTCCTGACTTATGGCGACTCTAAGGTGAACCTGTCATGAGGTTTTCTGGGGCTGAGAGTGTGTGCCTTGACCAAGGTCACCCAGTGGGATTTCCACAGCTAAGCAGGGAATCAAACCCTTGTTTCCAGAGTTGTAGTCCAATGCTCAAACTACTGCACCATGCTAGAAATGCACTGTGAAGCTGTCAGCTGCCAATGTTCCCAAGGGATATTCTATACAGTATTCTATATCAATATGTATAACTTCAAAAGAGAAATGGGTTCAAGAATGAATCAAGTCTAAGCTCTCCCTAGAAGCCAAGATAACTAAACTGAGGGGCTAAACAGACTGCTCCTTTGGAGCGGCCCGCTGCCTCACTTTTCAGTGCCAGATCGGGGCCATGGCAACTACATGCCATGGCCCCAATCTGGCATTTCCATGGCACAAAAAGGAACCGCAAAAAGCGGAAAGGGCGCATTTGCTGCTGCAGCGGCACCTTCTGGCATTCCTTTTGGCGCTGCATCATCTGGCTGCAGTGCCAAAGGAGCACTGTGATGCTGCCCACCATGTGGTCTGGCGCATGGCGTGATGGTAGGGTGAGTGTTGTGTGGATGCCACACCCCCAATCTGCCCCGAGGCCAATGTATAATGCTGGTTTGTACAGCCTCTGAGACTGTCATACTTTGGATATATAATGAAAAGATATGACTCCCCAGAAAAGACAATAATGTCTTGGAAGACAGTAGGAAAAAAGGAAGACCTCACTCCATATGGATGGTCTCAACCAAGGAAGCCATGGCTATCCTGAGACTAGCTGATGACAGGGGGACTTGGAGGTATCTAAGTCATGGGACTGCCACAAACTGAAGTTGACTTGATGGCAGTTAAGAACCATAATACCTTGGCTCAGTTGCTCGTTGCAGTGGAGACTGCAGTCAAGAAATTAAAAGGAGGTTTGCATGTGTTGATCATTTGCTCAATTACTTGTCATTTTATTTGCGGGATGCTTTACGAGGGGGTATCCTCAAATTTTAAGTATCACCTTTAAAAAATTTGACGGAAGTTTTATCTTGATTTGTAGTTGTTAATTTATCTCTACGTAGTCACCATCCAGACTGACACATTTTTCCCACCGTTTCTCGACCCTCTGAATACCCTTATTGTAGAAGTCTGCAGATTGTGCCTTACGAGGATTTTACACTTTAGTCACTTCTGGTGCAGCCTGTCACAAAAATAAAGGATGCAATGAGCTGATTTTCTCAATATCATGCACTTAGGGACCAATTGTGACACTGACAAAATTTCATCAATATACCATAATAACTTCCGGGTGATAATTATTACTTTACGATACTCCCTCGTGAAGCGCAATCTGCAAACTTCTACAATATCAGGTATTTGGAGGGTCAAGAAACGCTGGGGAAAATGTGCAAATCTGGATGGTGACTACATAGAAATAACAACTACAAATCAAAACAAACTTTCTATCAATTTTTTTTTAAAAGGTGATAATTAAAAGTTTAGGATACCCCCTTGTAGATGCGCTTTAATCTCCCTTTAACGCCGAAATTAGCCGCAGTGTGATAAACTCCTAGAGCACAGAAAAATGGATGCAAACTCCAGGAAAAGAGATTCCAGCTCAAAATTAGGAGAAACGTCCTGAGAGTAAGAGCTGTTTGATAGTGGAGCACACTGGTCCCTCGGAGTGTAGTGGAGTCTCCTTCCTTGAAGGTCTTTAAACAGAGGCTGGATGGCCATCTGTCAGGGATGATTTGATTGAGAGTTCCTGCATGGCAGAATAGGGTTGGACTAGATGGCCCTGGGGTCTCTTCCAATTCTATGATTCTGTGTCTCAACCTGCTTGGCCAATGGTTTGGGATTCTGGGAACTGACGTCCAAAACCTGTAGAGGAACAAAAATTGGAAGCCACTGATATCCATCCAGCTCATACTCAGATTCATGCCAGTGTCTTCATTCAAAGGGAGTGTTTTTAGGGCAACTTTGGATGGTTTTATCTGTGGATCAGAGCAGAGGTTCAAAGCAAGCCACCACATTTGTTTTGCATTTCAGTCGGTCCTAAAACATGCAGCAAATCATGCAGCCTGAGGCTCTAAAGGAAGATACGAATCTCTTTGAAGGTCTTGCCTGGGATGTTTAAATCTGGAAAAGAGCACAAGCAACAATTATTCCCACTTATCCGATTTCCAAGCAAAGCTGTAGTTTTGGTCCCATCTGAGATCAGAAGCTAAGCTGGGTCAGGCCTGGTTAGCATTTGAAAGGGAGACCACCAAGACTATTCGGGTGGGATGAGAAGAAGAATCTAGCTAGCTGCTGCCAGGATGTAATATACAGGTGACCTCCATCCCAGAAACACAAGCCTTCAGCCGATTCAGAAAAGCTTTATTCAGTAAGCAAGACACTACATAATTTTTACCAGGATTCAAGATATTTTTTTTTTCAGTTACACAGTAGAATTAGAGTCCCAACAATTCACCTGTTCCAAAATCCTTTCTCCCAGTAGTTCCCAAACTTTGGTCCTCCAGATATTTTGGACTTCAGCTCCCAGAATTACTGACTGTTGGCCAAGCTAGTTGGGGATTCTGGTAGCTGGAATCCAAAACACCTGGAGAACTAGAATTTGTAAACCACTGCTTTATCCCATTTGCCAGCAACTCAAACATACTCTCTTATCCCTTGTTGCTTCATCCCAAGCAACAGTTTCACATAAAAATCAACTTGGAAACGTATAGTTCATTCTAACCACCACCACCCTGCAACCTTGCATCTGCTCATTATCCCAGGTCATAAATAATGCACAATCTTTTAATTCCCCAGCATCACTAAGAGGATAGCATAAACTATCATCCCCACATAAACACACACATGCCCAAGCATGGCAGTAAAGCATGGCAGGACCATGTCTGGACTATGATCCTGACACAGGAGTGCATTTGCACAGCTAGAGACCTGTTCCACCAGTTCCACCCGTTCCTTTAGAAGCCAGATCTGACCACGGTTACACAAGCCTCAACTACATCCCATTTGGACCATTGCAACACACTTTATGGATACATCCACACTGCAGAATTAAAACAGTTTGACACCATTTTAAGTGGGATGCAGTCCTGTATTACTGAATTGTGAAGGTGTGTGACAGGCAGTGGCAACAGTGCCCCAATGCTGATGTAACTCTGCCGATGTGCATTGGCATTCCCTCGTAGCTGTGCATCAGTTGCACTGCGCATTGGTCCTGACGCGCATCAGTCCCTGTGACAGCTCCCGGACACAGTAAAGTAACATCATCCTTTTACTGGTAAAGGACATTTTGGAATTGCCCAATTCTAATTCCTGCAGCTGTTGTGTTGTTCACATTGTTTCAAAACAATCATGCTGGTTTTTATTGTACGCCACCCTGAGATCTTTAGATAGAGGGTAGAATGTAAATATTTTGGTAAATAAGGAAATATATAAATAATCATGTTAATATGAAGCCCCGGCTTCTTTATTTCCAAAGAAGGGCATCAGTGACCTTAAATGTGATGAGAGTTTATGCAAACAATGGGAGATGAGTCGAAACCACGTCAGCAATGAAAAGGTCACCGACTGGACAGCAAACTCTTCAACTTAAAATTAATTTTATTATTTTTTCTAGCACTAGGTTTCTCCAGAAACCAAACAAACACTAATGAGCTGGGCATCCAAGCTCCCTGGCTGGATCTCACACATTTTTGTTAAGTGCTTTCAAGTCGTTTCCGACTTCTGGTGGACCTACGGCAACCCTATTACAGGGTTGTCTTGGCAAGGTTTGTTTGGGCTGGGTGGGTGGTGTTTTCACCTTCCTCTGAGGGCTAAGAAACTGCAATTTGCTCAAAGTCACCCAGTGGGTTTCTATGATTGAGCAGGAATTCGAACCCTGGTCTCCAGAGCCATAGTCCAGCATCCAAATTGCTACACCATGCTGGCTCTCAGGATCTCATACGTTCAAGGACTTAAGTCTGGAAAGCAAATAGGACTTTTTGCTCCAATATTTGCCCTGTTCCAATTTGGGGGGAAATGCACTCCAGGATTGGCAGAGAGTGGTGATGGTTTGCATCATTTAAAATTATTATTTTGGATTTTAAAAGTATGATTTCACACAGAAGAAATAGAAATGACTGAGTCAGGGTGGGGGAGAAAAAAGTGAAGGAAAAATAGGTAGGATATTAAAAAGGACTAGCATATACATTGAGATCACCTGAGATGACTTCCAACAAAAGCATCATTGAGTTGGAAGGGACCCTAAAGGACATCTAGAGTGACCTCCTGCCAGGAATACACAACTAAAACACTCCCAAGAGATGGCTGTCCCGCTTCTATTTAATGATTCCTGAGAGCCAGCATGGTGCAGTGGTTTGAGCATTGGACTACAACTCTGGAGACAAGAATATGAATTTCTGGTCAGCCATGGAAACCCACTGGGTGACCCTGAGTGAGGAGATTATCAGACAAGGGATGAAACATCCTTGTCCCATCCTTTTCCTGTTCTTGTAGCACAATCACGAGAAGATGTTCTTATAATGTTGCTCTTATCTGGACATTATCCCCTCCGGAAAGCATGATTCACCACCATTGCGTGAAAGACTTTCAAACAATGTTGCATACATCCCTTCATTGTCCCATCATTGAAGAGGCATTGCTCGGCATTTTGCATTAACGGGAGTCCGCATTAATGCAATGCTGATTCAGTGATGGGACAATAGCGTTGCAATCTGAAAGCCTTTCGCAGGATCACAGTCAAAGATGAGATAATGAAGGGGGAGCAATCCCATCTGTATCCTGTCCTCCTGTGATAATCTCCTTGTCACATACGCTCAGCCCCAGACAACCGAGCACAAAAGTTAGAATCATACAAGACATTGTATTCCCTTTTATCATGGATGGATGTGAGAGCTGGACAGTCAAGAATGAAGATAGGAAGAAAATCCATTCCCTGGAGATGTGGGGCTGGAGAAGAGTGCTGAGGATCCCACAGACAGCCACAAGGACAAACCAATGGGTCCTAGAGCAGATCAAGCCAGAAACCTCCTTGGAAAGCAAGATGACTAAACTCCTTGGAAGCCAAGATGACATATCATGAGAAGACAGAGATCACTAGAAAACTCAGCAAGGCTTGGCAAGGTAAAAGGCAATAGGAAAAGAGGAAAACTACAACTCAAATGGATAGACTCCATCAAGGAAGCCATGGCTGAGTCTACAAGACCTAAGTAGGGTGGTTGATGTTAGGGTGACTTGTAGGTCTCTCATTCATAGGCTGCCATAAGCTGAAGTCAAGTCGCTTGCAGCTAACAACAACAACAACAACCACAGCAATAACAACAACAAGGCAAACGTATCAAGGGTTTCTTTTGGCAAGATTTGTTCAGAGGGAAATTGCTACCCTTGCCTTTCTCAAAGGTTATGGGAATGTTGATGAATACAGGTTGGTCTTCCGTGATGCTCTGCATGCAGAATCTACTGTTGCCAGACTGAAGACTGGAGAGGTTCCCTGTATCTTTAATGGTTCTGTAGAGGAGAGAAAAGATACACAACTGGATATTAAAGTTAGGATTGTCCATGCCATGACATTCCCCATTTCTCTGTAGTGCTGTGAAAGCTGGACAGTGCAGAAAGCTTTTTGAGAGGTGGTGCAGGAGAAGAGTCCTGCAGATTCCATGGACTGCCAAAAAGGCCAATAAATAGGTCCTAGAAGAGATCAAGCCTGAGTTTGCCCTAGAATCCAAAATTACTAAACTGAGACTATCGTACTTTGGCCACATCGTGAGAAGACAGGATTCCTTAGAAAAGACAATATGGCTAGGAGTCTAGGGAAAAGAGAGGAAGAACACATTGCAGATGGATAGACTCAGTCAAGGAAGCCACAATGGCTGCCCTGAGTCTGCAAAACCTGAGCAGGGCAGTGGAAGACAGGGGGTCTCCCATTCATGGGATTGCCATAAGTCAAAGTTGACTCAACAGCCGTGAACTACAACAAAAAAGAATCCATCGTTCCACTCTCAAACAGCTCTTACTGTCACGAAATTCTTCCTAACATTTAAGTGGAATCTTTTCTTCTTGTAATATGAATCCATTGCTTCATATTCTAGTCTCTGGAGCATATGAAAACAAGCTGGCTCTATCCTAAATATGACATCCCTTCCGATATTTAAAGATGGCTATCATGTCACCTCTCCATCTTCTCTTCTCCAAGCTCAACACAGAAACGTTTCTTATTAGAGTGTTTTATGTAATTTTTTATTAAAAAAACCTTTCATACGTCTCTTAAATAACTTTATACTGTTTTATATGATGATTTTAACTGCTTTTAAAAATTTTACCATGAAGTTTTGTTTTTTTAAAACTGTCTCTGTCTGGGAGTCAAAGGAAAGAGGAAAAAAAGTTTGTCATTATACAATACAAGATGTAACTTATATTATTTTACTGACTTGATGGTAATGTTGACATTTTATTGCTTATTTTGTGTCTTGTATGATTTAATCTGCTGTAATCCCTCCTCGATCCACAGGGAGAGGTGGGAAATACAAATAAATTATTATTATTATTATTATTATTATTATTATTACTATTATGGCATAAATAGCCACCGGCATCTACCTTACCAAAGCCTTCGACACTGTGAGTAGAAAAGGTCTGTAGCAGATCCCCCCAAATTCCTCAAAATGATTATCTTGCTACATGAGGGCCAGCAAGGACAAGTCAGATATGGCAATGCTCTCTCAGAGCCCTTTCTAATAACTAATGGCCTGAAACAAGGCTGTGTTCTCGCTCCAACTCTATTTACAATCTTCTTCAGCATGATGCTCCAAAGGGCTACAGCAGATCTCGAAGAAAAAGACGGCATCTATATATGTTACCATACTGATGGTAGCTTGTTTAACTTAAGCCGTCTGAAGGCTCGCACAAAGACTCTAAACTATCTAGTCCGTGAGCTGCTTTTCGCTGACAATGCTGCCCTTGTTGCCCATACAGAAGCAGCTCTGCAGCACCTAACATCCTGCTTTGCAACGGCTTCAAAGCTGTTTGGGCTGGAAGTCAGCCTAACAATGCACTCTACAGTGAACTCACCACAGTCAGCGAAAGAGGGGCACCCCAAAGAAGAGATACAAGGAGTCCCTGAAACAACATCTCAAGTTCGGCCAAATTGATCACCAACAATGGTCTGCTCTGGCCTCACATCGGGAGGCATGGAGACAATGCACTATCCACAATGCTGCAGCCGTTTTTGAGAACGCATGCCGAACGACTCTCGAAGAGAAACGACAATGCAGAAAGAACCACAACTTGGAAACATCACCCAAGGAGACTTTCTGCTGTGCTTTCTGTAACTGGACTTGTTTATCTCGGACCGGCCTTTTAGTCATCAACGCGTTTGTAGAAAGTGTGGGATCATGAGTCCTTCCTGAATTTTTGTTAGCGAAGAAAAGCCCGAGAGATGATGATGATGATGATGAGGATGATGATGATGATGATGATGATGATGATGATATTAACTGTGGCCCTGTACAGACTGGCCTGAAAAGCTGGCCTGGGGGCACATTCGGGGTGTCGCGTGCAGATGATGCATGCCCTGACTTTCACCTCCAGGGTGCCATGATGCTGTGCGCCGCCCCACACAGCATGCGACGTCATGCCGCTCTTCCAGCACTGCAGCCATACAATGCAGTGCCAAAGGAGTGTCATATAGTTGCACTGCCATGGCTATGGTGCCCTTTTGAGAATGCAAAAAAGAGCCGATTCTGTTGTATATTCTTTGGACCATACAACTCCAATATATTTTCATTTATTTGAGAGTATTTAATAATATATACATATATATAAACATTTTAATATTATTTTCATAGGGACTTGACAGACCTCCTTGAAGGGGTGGTGGGACACTGACTCTTTCCTAGCTGGATCAGCGCCACGGCAACCTCATGCCACAGCCCTGATCCAGCCTTTTGAGAAGTTGGAAGGCCATATAGCCTCTAGGGTTGAAGAGCGGGATATAAATAAATAAATATTATTAAAATATTATTATATGTCGAGGTGCTTTGATTGAGAGTTCCTGCATGGCAGAAGGGGGTTGGACTGGATGGCCCTTGGGGTCTCTTCCAATTCTATGATTCTACCCTATGGGTTTCTGTGGCATAGCAGGGATTTGAACCCTGGTCTCCAGAGCTGTAGTCCGATGCTCAAACCACCACATCAAGAACAGTTCAGGTGTCCCTTGGATTCTTATTTTGAGGATAGTCGTTCCAAGCCTTTAACCTGTTTCCCCATGGAGATTTAGTTTTGCCACCATGAGGCTATTTTTGTGCCATGTTGATCTGAATAACAGCATGTCAACCCTTGGCTGGAGCAACCATTAGCAAAGAGGCCTGGGCAATTTAATGGAGACAGCAAAAGGCTAAGGGAAGACGATGGCTGGTCCTTGACCTTTCTGGAGGACTTTTCCATTTGATTAAAATTCTGAGAGCCATTATTGGTTTAAAAAAAAAAAACAGAAATAAAAAATAAAGATCTGCAGACCAATTACATTGATTTCATTTACTTTCCTTCTCTGCTAAATGCTGCCCAAACAACTTAGCGCATAATTGAAAGAAGGCGAAATATCCATTTTGGCTTCCTTTGAGAGGCAAATTTGCCGGCTAAATCGGACTGGAGTGGACAGCAACTTGCTTGGATGGAGGAGAAGAGGAACCTTGAACGGAGGAGCGGTGGCATTGTGAGTTTTTAATTAAAAGTCGGGGCCACTTGGTGGACTAAGAGCCTTTCTGACTCTTAGCCTCCCGTCTGCAGCCCACAATGGCCAAGAGATTTCATGCGCTTAATGGAGAAATGAGCATGAAAGCCATAGCAATGCAGGCTGCCCATAAAAGTGGGTGGGAACGAGGCGGGGGTCAAATCCATTTCGAAGCCCCCGATCTGACACAACAATTAAAAAAAAATTCTTATGGGGGAATCAGATAAAAGAAATGAATTTCTTTGAAAGGCTGGAGATGTGGGTTCTAGGGCTTAAGTGAAAGGTGATGGTAATGGGTTTGATTGTATAGGGCAAACATGTTGACCTAACCGTTCGAAGATAATGGAGGCTGAGCATTAGCTGCAAAGATAAAGGATCCTCCTTGCTTTTAGAGTTAAAAAGCCCAGGGAGAAGGTAGCTAAATATGTGCGTGTGTGAGTATGCAAAAGAAAGAGGGTCTACTACAGAAGAATGAGACAGATGTTTATGCAATATATATTATACACACACACATACACATAGACACACACACTTCCCCTTGGAACTTGTGGGGGATCTGTTCTGGACCCCTCCCCCCCCCCCCCAGTTCCAAATCTCACACGTGTTCAAGCCCCATAGACTTGAATGAGGCGTGTGCATCCAGGTTAATGGCGGTTACCCTTCCGTGGATTTTCAAGTCTGCAGATTTCAAGTTCGCAGACTTGGAGGGACGACTCTGTGTGTGTATGTATGGGATTTACAGTGGTCAGTCTGCATTTGTTGTGGTTAGGGGTGAAGGATGCCCGTGAATGTGGAAAAACCACAAATAAAAAAACGCTGTTCTTTTTACCTAAGAGAACACCTCTGTAAGGATCCCCAGGCCCTCCAGTGCAACTCTAAGGGTCAACATCTACCAAAAGTTGCTCATCGAATCATGCTGGAGGACTTATAAATGCCCAGAAAAGTGTTTTCTCCAGGAACTTCTAGGTTCTCCAGCACAACTCTATGGCCAACATCTGGCAGGATACAGCTCCTGGAGAATCCTGGCCCACCCAGACACCACCTTGGGCAGGTCACACTCTCTCAGCATCCAAGGAAGGCAAAGGCAAACGCCCTCTGAGCAAATCTTTCGAAGAAAGCCCTATGAAAGTCTTAGGGTTGCCATAAGTCAGAAATGACTTGAAGGCAGACAACAACAAAGATAGGGACTCCTCTTCCAGAGAGCTCCAACCCACGGTTCACAGACTGTGGTTTCCTAAGCTAAAGCTGGTCAATGTGTGTGGGACTTTGGTTCCCAGAAGCCCCAGCCAACTTGGTCAATGGTCAGGGATTCTGGGATCTGTAGTTCATAGCAACTGCAAGAGAGTGTAGGCCACAGCAACTGCAAGACCAAGGACTTCCCCAGTTCATGTCTTCAAACTGCAGCATTGAGGCTCTCTAGCAGAGAATGCTAAGTACCCCTCTCCAAACTGCAAATCCCATGAGCAACATACACTCTCTCAATCTCACAGTAGGCCTATGGCAAAGTCCCTTTGGTGAAATCTTGCCGAGAAAACCACACAATATGTTCCCTTTAGGGTCTCCATTAGTTGCAAAGGACTTGAAGGCTCACAATAACAAACAACAATGAGAACAAGGAAAATGCCATTTCATACTGTTCTAGCAACTAAACAGAGTCATGTGGCACCTTTAAGGTTGCCTTCTTCAGATATGTGAAGCACAATGTGTCATTGATAAAGATGTTGAATAGCACTGGGCAAGGACAGAATCCTGTGGCATCCCACTGGTCACCTCTCTCCAGGAGCCATTGTTGAGCACCCTTTGGGTTCGGCCAGTCAACCAGTTACAAATCCATGTAACGGTTACCTTGTCTAGCCCACATTTTACGAGCTTGTTTGCAAGAATGTCATGGGGAACCTTGTCAAAGGCCTTACTGAAATCAAGATATACTATATCCACAATTACCAAGCTGGTAATTTTATCAAAAAAAGAGATCAGATTTGTCTGGCATGACTTGTTTCTCTGAAACCCATGTTGACTTTTTGTGATCATGGCGCTGTTTTCTAAATGTTCACAGACTCTCTGCTTCATGATCTGTTCTAGAATCCTTCTACCTTGTAGGAAGAAACAGTTAAAGCCCTTACAACAGGTGCGCACACCCAGCTCCTGTTTAAAAACCTCCAAAGAAGGAGACTCCAGCATCCTCCGAAGCAACAGCGTCTTCCACTGTCGAAAAGCTCTTACCATCAGGAAGTTCTTCCTAAGACTGAGGTGGCATCTCTTCTTTTGAAGTTTGAATCCGGGTCCTATTCTCCAGAGCTGAAGAAAACAAGCTTGCTCCCTCCTCAATGTGACATCCCTTCAAACATTTAAACAGGGCAATCATATCACCTCTTAATCTTCTCTTCTCCAGGGTAAGCATACCCAATCTTTAAGCTGCTCCTCAGAGGCCTGGGTAGTTTCCAGACCTTTCGTCATTTTGATAGTTTTCCATGCATTCAATTGCTTTGCACAATAACATGGCAAAATTGTGCTTCCTGGCTCTCTAGAGAAGATTTGGGACCAAATGTGTGTGTGTGTGGGGGGGGGGATTTTTTGTTTTTTTGCAGGGAATGCAAGGTGGGTGTCCTGTATGAGTAGGGAGCTTTAAAGAGAGGCTGGATGGCCATCTGTTGGGTATGCTTTGATTGAGAGTTCCTGCATGGCAGAAGGGGGTTGGACTGGATGGCCCTTGGGGTCTCTTCCAACTCTACGATTCTATGATTCTAATGCAACTCCCTAGTTTTCCACCATGGCCTACACTAGCTGTTGTTGTTGTGTGCTTTCAAGTTCTTGTTGACTTACAGAGACCCTATCCTGGGGTTTTCATGGCAAGATTTAGTCAGAGGGTTTGTTATTGTCTTCCTCTGAGGCTAAGAGAGTGTTGTTGTTGCTGTTGGTGTATGCCCTCAAGTCATTTCTGACTTATGGCATAATAGGAGAACCTATCATGGGGTCTTCTAAGGCTGAGAGTATGTGACTCTTCCAAGATGGGCTTCCATGGCCAAGCAGGGAATTGGATCCTGATCTCCAGCATTGTAGTCCAATGCTCCAACCTCTACACTGTGCTGTCCCACCTCAACAGTAAGGGAAATGAATAAAGAAGAATACTGGTGGGCAACGTGGCAGGTTTTTGCATCCATAATCATCTGCTGAATTCCTACAAAATGAGCCCTTTTCCAGTGGCATGCTTTGGCTATCACTGGACCAGGGACAAGTAAGAGCAGATTCTAGAAGACAAATGTGTTGGCATTTCCATGCCAAAGGTTAATTTACTGGTTGGATTTCTTCTGGGAAAACTGATCTCATGAAGGTGGGGGGAAAGGTCAGAGCCATCAATAACTGCTGGAGCAAAGCATCCCAGAACCAAATTTCCACCCAGCAGGAAAGAGGTCCTCTCTTGTAAGAAAGTGCTTACGCCAAAGCTTCCTATTAAGGCAGCGAGAGTCAAAACAAAATTAGCTCTCGCTGGCATCATAACTCAGTGCACGAACCTACATCTGTATTCGTCACATCAAATGCTGTCATCTGCCCAGGAAACACAGTTTGCCGAGGGAAAAATAAATGTGAATTTTGGGCAGAACAAGTGCCCATGCACAACATTTTATGCACATGAAACATCATAAAATGCTGCTTCCTGTGCAGAACGTGCTGCTTTCGCCACAAAAAACACCACATGCTAATTTTGTGCAGAATAAGTCCCCCAACTACAGCATACGTTTATTTATTTTAACACTGTTTTTAACTACAGGTTGAGCTTCCTTGATCCAAAAAGACTCGGGACCACAAATGTTTCTGATCCAATTTTTAACCAATTTTATCTGTGAGCCACCTTGGATCCCACTCTATGAAAAAGGTGGCATATAAATTAAATGTACAAATATTTAAAACAAAACAAAATAAAATATAAAATAATGTGGTGTAATGCCCCAGCATAAGGTATTGACCTCCCTGGTGAGACACAGAGGAGGCCATTCCCATCACCACAATATATTTTAACACACTGTTTTTAACTACAGGTTGAGTTTCCTTTATCCAAAATGCTTGGGATCAGAAATGGTTGGTTGGTTGGTTGCTTTCTTTCAATCTCTCTCTCTCTCTCTTATTCTCTCTCTCTTTCTCCTTTTCCTTTTCCTTCTCCTCCTCTTTTTTTGGATTTTGGGATATTTGCACATACACGATGAGACATCTTGGAGATGGGATCCAAGTCTAAACATGACATTCATTTATGTTCTGTATGCACTTTATACGCATACCCCAAAGGTAATTTGATGCACAACAATTTTTTTTAATTATAGAAAAAATATTGATTAAAATTTAAAATATTACATTAATTCCATCACATTTTAAATGCACTTGTTGCATCAGATCCCCACATTACAATGTCATCATCAAGCAAAACATTTCTGGATCAAGAGAATTGTCTTACATTATGTTAGTATAATACAACTATAATTATCTAGATTGCTGAAATCTGTCCTTTCCTACTCTATTCTCATTTCTTTCTTAGCCTTTCTTTTCCTTTCAAACCACTATTCCCCATCCATGTCTTTTAATAATTCCTCCACACTTTACCTCAAATTTCTCAATTCGCTATCTCTTTTCTTGCTTTCTTTCCAAATTTCTCCTCTTCTCCACTTATGTAGTTTACTAAGTCAAACACAACATCTGTAATACTTTTGCGCATGACACAAAGTTGGTGTACATCAGACTATCCACAAGCAAAGGCGTCCCCATCTCAGCCACCCGTGTGGACTATTTGGGATTTTGGAGTTGTTTGAAATTCTGGATAAGGGAAGACTCAACCTGTACGTGCTGTGAATAGAATCGCTGTTTGAGGACTTTTAAAAACTTTTCCAACAGTGTAGTTTTTCAGTGAATTTTTCGTTTTTCAGTTCCGTCGGCCACCTCGAGTCAAGACATGAATGGGATCTAAATAAGTGAAGCCACCCTTTCAGGAAAGGCAGCCTCGCGTTTAACGTGCATCTTCTCCTTCCGCCAGGGATAATGAGAACAGCTTGGTCCTTTGGCATAATCTCTCCCCAACGGCTGGTAAAACTACTGAAGGTCACGCTGGGCCTCGGAGGGTTGACTCAGAAGTCCCTGCGGCTATATATAGTCCAGTGATAGGATCAGGTAGGCTAAGCCCGGCCCATTCCTATGAAGCATACATTGCTTCCCTTCCTGGTGTCCGGCATGCTTGCCATCCTGCGTCACTTGAGGGGGTCCGAAGGAGGCCGGGGGTCCCTGTGCTGGTAAGTTTGGCCTTCTTATTCCTTCCAGGGTGTGCATGTATCGAGGGGGTCATCTATGTGGGGACCAAACCCTCCTTGCCTTTCAGCAGATCGGTCCAAATCCCAGGCATGAGACAGCTCCGGATACCAGTTCCAGTTGGACCAAGCAGGTGGGTGGGTGCAGTATCAATAAAGCGGTGCATCCACTCCAGGGTCTCTTTCGCAGAACAAAGTGACAGCACTTTGATAGCTTTTTACATATCTGGCTCCATGCTATGGCATCATGGGATCCTTGGTTTCACAAAGTACATAGAATTACTGGTCGGAGAGTTCTAGAGCCTCTCCCATCATGTGTCCTACAGATCTCAAGATTCCAGCCACAACAAATGAAGTGGTATCAAAGTCATATGACTGGGGAATGTAGAAGAGAATCAGGTCTTGGGGTCATAGAATCATAGAATTATAGAGCTGGAAGAGACACCAAAGGCCATCCAGTCCAACCCCCCTCCCCCCCTGCCAAGCACCCCATTGACAGATGGCCATCCAGCCTCTGCTTAAAGACCTCCAAGGAAGGAGACTCCACCACACTTCGAGGAAGGAGTGTGTTCCACTGTCGAACAGCCCTTACTGTCAGGAGGTTCCTCCTAATGTTGAGCTGGAATCTCTTTTCCTGTAGTTTGCATTCATTGCTCCATGTCTTTGTCTCTGGAGCAGCAGAAAACAAGCTTGCTCCATCCTCAATATGACATCCCTTCAAATATTTAAACAGGGCTATCATACCACCTCTCAATCTCCAGGCTAAACATTCCCAGTTCCCTAAGTCTCTCCTCATAAGGCATGGTTTCCAGACCCTTCACCATTTTAGTTGCCCTCCTTTGGACACAGTCCAGGTTCTTAACATCTTTTTTGAATTGGGGGCCCAGAACTGGACACAGTATTATTCCAGGTGGGGCCTGACCAAAGCAGAATAGAGCAGCACTATTACTTCCCTTGATCTAGACACTATACTTCTATTGATACAGCCTAGAACCACATTGGCCTTTTTAGCTGCTGCATCGCACTGTTGACTCATGTTCAGCTTATGGTCTACTTGGACTCCTAGATCCCTTCCACACGGAATCTTGTTCAGCAAGGTGTCCCCCATCCTATATCTATGCATTTCATTTTTCTGCTGTAAGCATAGTACCTTCCATTTCTCCATGCTGAAATTCATTTCATGTGTTTTGGCCCAGCTTTCTAATCTATTCAGGTCTTCTTGAATTTTGCCCCTGTCCTCCCGAGTATTAGCTACTCCTCCTAATTTGGTGTCATCTGCAAATGTAATAAGCATGCCTTCTATTCCTTCATCCAAGTGCATCTACACTATAGAAATAATGCAGTTTGATGCTATTTTATGTGCTGTACCTCCATCCTATGGAATCATGGGATATGTACTTTCATGAGGTATTTAGAATTCCCAGTCAGAGAGTTCTAGTGCCTCACCACCACACTACAAATTCCAAGACTCCAGCCGTGGTAGTCGAAGTGGTACCAAACTGCCATGACTGGAGAGTGTGAAAGAGAATGAGGTCTTAAGGTGCATCTACACTGTAGCTGTAATGCAGTTTGATACCACTATAAGTGCTGTAGCTACATTCTATGGGATCTTTAAAGAAAGTCTTCCCTTGCAGGTCTTAAAATTTGAACTGGCTTGTATAGGGAGATATGGTCTTTCAGAAAGTCTGGACCCAAGCATTCAAAGACCATTGTCAGCACTTTGAATTCTGCAGTTTAACAAGTTCATTAGTTTCTCTGCCAAGGTGTACTGGTGCCTCACAAAAGTACAAATCCCAGGATTATGTACAATGGAGTCATGGCAGTTAAAGTGGTGTCAAACTGGATTATTTCTATAATGAAGCTGACCACTAGGCCGCATTCCCACTTACAAATAAATCACTTTATGACTGAATCAGTTTGGCAGCAGAGCATGGTTCCCACTACATTTGCCCTGATCGCATTTTCTTGCTGCAAAATAACCCACTTGTAGTTCACATTGATGAATGAATCAATTCAAAACGGACCTGCTCCAGCCAGCTGAAGGGCAAATTTAAATCGATTCTGATCCGCATCTGGTTCACACTTGCGCGGAATCGATTTATCCAAAAAGACAGAAGAAAATCAGCACAAAAAAAGGCGTGGGTTAAATGGGTCTAGTGCATGGCCCCCCTCTCCGAATCCCTTCACCAATTTGGTTCAAATGGGAACCATGGTCAATTAAACCAGTTCAAACCGATTTGCGATCTGGTTTAAAAGGTAGTGGGAATGAGGCCCTAGTCTTCAAATTTTAAAGAAGATTTCAAAGGCCCACTTACACATGTCCTGGTTATAACCTGTTTGAGTCTTTGTAAAATGCTCTATGTGGCGATGCCTTTGGAAACTGTTTGGAAATTTCAGTGTGTCCAAAATGCTGTGGCCAGACTGCTGACTGGGGCTAGAAAAATGAAATGCATAGATATTCCTTCCAGGAATATCAATATTTGTCAACCAATGACAAATCCATGTAAGAGTTACCTTGTCTAGCCCATATTTTACAAGCTTGTTTGCAAGAATTTAACGGGGAACCTTGTCAAAAGCCTTACTGAAATCAAGGGCTGTATCCACACTGGAGAAATAACCCGGTTTGGCACCACTTTAACTGCCCTGGCTGAAGGCTATGGAAATCTGAGAGTTGGAGTTTGTTGTGGGGCCCAGAGCAGAGCTCTGCTTCCCTCTGGGCCCCACAACAAACTCCAACTCCCAGAATTCCATAGCCTTCAGCCAGGAAAATTAAAGCGGTGCCAAACCGGGTTATTTCTCCAGTGTGGATGCAGCCAAGATATATGTGTGTAGACAATGCTGTTTCTTGTACCAAATTAATTTTGTGCAGAATAAAGCCAAAAATGAAAATATTTTCGTCAAGTCAGCTTTCTCCTTTTAGGGTTTCCTGACACTTGAGAAACACATTTTGAAACCATTTTCTGAATATTTCCAAATTGTCTTCCTCTTCCAGTTGTATTGCTCATTGTGTCTTCGGGTGCATCCCCAGAGAATATTCCTCACAGCATCTTCTGGATGCATGTAGGTGCATCTGCACTGTACAATTAATGCAGTTTGACACCACTCTTTAAGAGCTTTAGCTCCATCCTATGGACTCCTATGATCTCTTATTCATGGAGTCTCCATAAATCAAAATTGACTTGACAGCAGTTTACAACAAATGATTCCATGCCAAAGAGAAATGTGTTAAGAACATTGCTACTTTCTTGGATGTAAAGGAGATTTGAGCACCTCTGAGACTGTTGCAGCAATTATGTCATTTCCCATCTTTGTCTCTCTTTGCATGACTAGAAACCCAAGTCCTCGTGATCAGAAGGATTTTGATATTTATTATGGAGTTTATCACACTGGGGCTAGTTTCAGCATTAAAGAGAGATTAAAGCACATTTAAAGCATCCTGCAAATGAAGCTGAAATGGCAAGTAATTGCGCGAATGATTATCACATGCAATTGCGCAAATTAAGTGATATCGGAATTGCATTGTTGCTGAAATCCCGAAAGTAAA
Source organism: Urosaurus nigricauda (assembly GCA_034509955.1). Taxonomy (NCBI): domain Eukaryota; kingdom Metazoa; phylum Chordata; class Lepidosauria; order Squamata; family Phrynosomatidae; genus Urosaurus; species Urosaurus nigricauda. The sequence continues at coordinate 377,399,917 of JAOEGL010000001.1, read as the reverse complement.
AAGATGCACACTAATGCTTCTTTGTGACCACTTCAGTGGCAGATTTTGTGCGATGTCCTGTGAAATCATTTTGCGTAATTACGTGATTTTTCCAGGATATTCATGGGATAAACTCCCAATCTCCTTCATATGATAAAACTATTCCATCAAGTTGGCATACAGGGTGCAATTACACTGTAAAAATAGTGCAGTGTGACACCTCTTTAAGTGCTGTAGCTCCATCCAGTGGGATCCTGGGCTGTGTAGTTTTAGCCTTCTATGCAAAAGAGTGTTGGTGTTTCATTACACTACAGATCCCAGGGTTCTGTAGCAGAGCCATGGCAATTAAAGTGATTTCAAGCTGCATTGTTTCTACAAGGCAGATGTATCCATAGTTGATGCTGACATTCCCAGAGGCATCTCGGTTTGACCGTTCTCTCTTAAAAGCAGGACTTTCAAGATGGACCAGGATAGAGAAGCATAAGAAAATATGCTACCCCAGATAACAAAATCCCTGGATGCTCAAGTCCCATTATATATAATGGCATAGTAAAACGGTGTCCCTTATATAAAATGGCAAAATCAAGGTTTGCTCTTAGGAAGATGTATGGATGGTTGAATATATATGGATGGTTAACCATGGATGGTTGAATCCTGGATAAGGAATCTATGGGGATGGAGGGCCAACTGTATATATGTTGTGCAATGGCCAAAAAAATACAACCTCAGGTTTAAGGAAACTGATCCTGGGAACTGTACAATTCAAAGATGTAGCCATGTTAAGTCTGTAGAATCAGTATATAAAGAGATCCCATAGCACCTTTGAACTAATTGAAATAAAGAAGTTGGCAATTTCGTAGACTTCAGTCTACTTCCTCGGGTGCATTGTAGTTTATTGTGGCATCAGAGTTCTCCGAGAGAAAAGTCTAAATGCCCCACAAAACTACAGTTCCTAGAATCCCCTAACATTGAGCCTTGGCAGTTAAAGTGGTCTCAAACCGGATTACAATTGCCCCTCCATTTTTGTAGGGGATCCGTTCTGGACACACACACCCCATGAAAATGGAAGTCCGCCGCTATTCAAGCCCTATTGGCTTGAATGGTGGTATGCCCCCCATTTTAAGTCCCTCCATTTGTCCCTCGTGAGTAAGCAAGGGACACGGATTCGAAGTCTGCACAAACGGAGGGCTGATTGTATTTCTGCCATATGTTTTGGAGCTAGCAGAGCTATGTCTTTAAATTCTACTTGACATTATCTGTTTTTCAGGAGCTGGAAAAGAGAGTGGGGAACACTGACAAGAGACGTCTGTTCATGACAGGCCTTTGAATGAAAAAGCATCTAGGTATTGTTGTTGTTATCAAGTCAACTTCAACTTATGGAGACCCTATACATGAGCGACCTCCAAGCCTAGGGGTGGCATCTGACTACTTTGGTCCCTCCTTTCATTCAAAGGATCTTTCCATGGTGCTAAAACCACAGTCCCACAGAATTTGAAAAAAGAAACAAGAGGAGTAAAACAGTTCTCTTTAATCCAAGAAAATCCCAAAGTATATGCAAGAAGCAGTGAGAAGGACATGGAAATCTATATCAAGCCGGTGGCTGTATTTGGTGCAAGGTGCAATGAAAGTTTTCTGTGCAAATGTTGTGGAGCAGGGAGCCTTTTGTGGTCTCAGTGGTGATCTTTGCAGGGTCCTTTTCTTGATGTGTTTTGTTACAACTCTGAACACCCTTAAGAAGCCCACACAGTCTGTCCAAAGGCCTCCTTGGCAGCTCCTTGTTGTCCGTTCAAGCTGGTGGTCTGCATGGATCTTGCATCAGGCGGACTCTTCCACGTTGGATGCCCTCTGAGAGTGGGACTGTTCCATATTTCCCAATAGCTGCGGTTTGTCTCCACAAACATGACTTGTTCCTCCCTGCCTCTGAGACTCCAGAAGATGGCATTGAGGACTCTCATCTTCTTGGCTTTCCTGACTTGCGACTCTTTGCAGAGACCCCTGGCAGCGGACAGCAATGGCATCGGTGGGGAGGGTGAGCACAAGGACAGCCCTGGCCTCATCCAATGCGGGGAATACAGCAACCAAGTCTTGCCCAACGGGAGATGTAAAATCATTGCCACGTTGCCGCAGCTGGACGAGCAGAGGTGTCCGGACATGTTCCGCTGCACCGACGAAGTTTCCTACTGGTTGCATGAAAACGAGGAGAGGAAGCAACAGATTCTGGAGTTGCGGGAACTCATCTCTGAGCTTCAGGAGGAGATGAGGAACCACCGGCATCGGATCAAAGTCCTGGAGCTGCAGGTAGGTTCTTTTTGTGTGACATTGGAGTTTATCACACAAACGCGATGGGGAGTTTGCCCTGTGAATATCCCGGAAATTTCACACGACATCACTCAAAACCCGCCATTAAAGTGGTCACAAAGGAGCATTAACACACATATTTTTTACTATCGAGATTTCAGTGACAATGCATTTCCAGTATCACTTTATTTGTGCAATTGCTTGTGATAATCATTTGCACAATTACTCGCCATTTTTGCTTTATTTTCAGGATGCTTCAAATGCACTTTAATCTCTCTTTAATGCTCAAATGAGCCCCAGTGGATAAACTCCATAGAGGTGGAAAGAATGGCTTTTTGTTGTTATGCGTTGTCGCATTGACTTCAACCCACGATGACATTGTGAATGGCCGACCACTAAGAGACTTAGACTGCATCTGTACTGAAGAATTAATGCAGTTTGACCCTGCTTTAATTGCAATGGCTCAATGCTATGGAGTCTTGGGATTTGTAGTTTTGTGAGATATTTAGCTTTTGTCGGCTGAGAGCTCTGGTGCCACAACAAACTACGAGCCCCAGGATTCCACAGGATTGAGCCATGACAGTTTAAGCTGTCAAATGCCTACAGAATTATAAAACCTCACAGTTGGAAGGGGCTGCAAAGGCCATCTTTGCCATGCAGGAATGCCCAACGAAAGCACCTCTGGAAGATGCTTCCACATCAGCAGGGTGGAAAATCCACTCTGGGGTTTAGTCCAAAGTTCAAAGGAACCATGCAAGACTGTTGTCGATATTGTTCTGTGCCATCAGGCTGGGTCCAATTTATGGCAATCCTATGAATGAGGGAGTTCCAGCATGGCATACTGGATTGAGTGTACGACTCTTGAGACCAAGGGTCAATTCCCAGCTTAGCCATAAAATCCCCTGAGTGACCTCAGGCAAGTCACACTATCTCAGCCTCGGGGAAGGCAATGGCAAACCTCCTCTGAACAATTCTTGCGGAGAAAACCCTATGCTAGCGTCACCTTTAGGGTCACCATAAGTCAGAAATGAGTTGAAGACACACAGCACACATGAACAAGAGACCTCCAAGGTCTTATCTGCACTGCAGAATTAATGCAGTTTGACTCTGCTTTAAGTGCCATTGTTTAATGCTATGGAAAAGCCTGTCACCGTGCATTATTTCTGCAGTGCAGATTAGGCCCAAGAGACTCTGTTCTTAATACTCTTGCTGAGGTCTTGCAAACACAGGACTCCCTTGATGGAATAAGTTGCTTCCTCCTCTTTTCCTCTTCCTCCTCCACTGCTATTACTACCAGTAGTGCCTTCCTCCTCCTTCCTCCTCTTCCTCCTTCCTCCTCCACTAATAACTACTACATGGGTGCTGTAAGAGGTTTATAAAGAGTTTTAAAATTTTAAATTTGAACTTGTGATGTTTTTTATCTTTTTGAAACTGTCTGATTGTTTTTTAAACTATGTATTTTTAAGGTTTCATACTGTTTTAACTGAGGGGCTAAACAGACTGCCTCTTTGGAGCGGCTTGCTGCTGCCCAACTACTTGCCACGGCCCCAATCTGGCCTTTCCCCAGCGCTACAAGGAATGGCAAAATGCCGCTCCTGTTCGTGCCAGGGAAAAGGTCCCTTTCTCTCTGCCGCCCGTGGCACTTTCCGGTGCTCCTTTTGGTACTTTGTCATCTGGACGCAGCGCCAAAGAAGTGGCCATGACACTGTCCACCGTGCGGTTGGGCGCACAACATGATGGCGGTATCAGGGCAGCATTGGGGCACATGTCTTATGGATGCCACTCCCTGACTCTGTTCCGAGGCTTTCCATTCTCTGAGTTTCTTATAAAGACATTTAAAAAAAATCAGGTCAAGACCATGAATTGATTCAGAGACTGAATCTACACTGCAGAAATCATGCAGTTTGATGCTGACTTAACTGCCATGGCTCAACGGTATGGAATCCTTGGATTTGTAGTTTGGTGTGGCACCAAAGCACTCTGGCAGAGAAGGCTAAACAACTTACAAAACTACATATCCTAGAATTATATGTCTTACAAAGGAGAACACATACACTTTTCAAGACTATCGAAGATGTCTTGAAATCTCCCATATACAGGTTGAGTCTCTCTTATTTGAAAATCCAAAAACCAAAACTCAACCCCTTTTTTTACATGAGATAGTGACGCAATTGTTTTCTGATGATTCACTGTACACAAACCTTGTTTCATGCACAACATTATTTTAAAATATTGTATCAAAATGACCTTCAGGCTATGTGTATAAAGTATATATAGAACATAAATTAATTTTGTATTTGGACTTGGGTCCCATCTCCAAGATCTATGCAAAGATTTCAGAATCTAGGAATATCCCTCCCGCCACCCCAATCCAAAATTCCTCTGGTCTGAAGAATTTCAGAAAAGGGAGAATTCAACCTGTATCTAGGATTTGCAACCGGAAGGACCTCGGTGCAGTCTTGGGAAAGGGCTGCTAATTCTCTGCAGCTTCTCTTAGTCATTTTCCAGATAAGCTCCTCAGAGGAATTTCCTAATCTCAGATCAGACCATTGATCCGACTAGGCTGGCCACTGTCCGCAACTCTTACAAGGCATCAGGCACGCATCTTCTCCCCCAGAACATGTACTACAGGCCCAACGCGACGTCCAAGGATATCCCCTTCTTCCCTCCAAACCCGGGCATCTTTTGTGTCCACCTGTGGAGCAAAACCCTGAGTAAGGAGCAAAGATGAGGCTGGAATCTTGCATCTGATAAAAGTCAAGTTCATGAAAGCCTATGTTAGGGATCTTTTTTCCTCAGTTATTTGAAGAACTCTTTTATAGGTTTTTGTGATGAAGCTCAGCAGAGTATAAAGAATCGGTTGGTTTGTTGTTCTTCTTGTTGAGTGCTTTCAAGTGGTTTCTGAATTATGGCAACTCTAAGGCCATCACAGGATCTTCTCTGCAAAATTTCTTCAGAGGGGGTTGGCCTTTGCCTTCATCTGAGGCTGAGAGAGAGAAACTTGCCCAAAGTCCCAATTGATAAGGCCCTCTTCCTTGTCCCAACCAGAATCATAAAACCATAGACTCTTAAAGCTGGAAGGGATCATACAGGTATGTTTAGCCTGGAGAAGAGAAGGTTAAGAGGTGATATGAAAGCCCTCTTTAAGTATTTGGAGGGGTGTCACATTGAGGAGGGAGCAAGCTTGTTTTCTGCTGCTCCAGAGACTAGGACACAATGGAGCAATGGATGCAGGAAAAGAGATTCCAACTCAACATTAGGAAGAACTTCCTGACAGTAAAAGGTGTTCGACAGTGGAAGACTCTCCCTTTGAGAATGGCAGTGTCTCCTTCTTTAAACAGATGCTGGATGGTGCTTTGATTGTGAGTTCCTGCATGGCAGAATGGGGTTGGATTGGATGGTCCTTGGGATCTCTTCCAACTCTCAGATTCTATGATTCTATAACTTACAAGGAAAGATATTCCATCTAAATCTTTCGAAGAATATTTTGACTGCAAGAACAATTCCGTTGTCTGAATTTAAGAGAGCATTAAAGACCAGCCTCCTCTGGCAGATTTATCTAGATGGTTTTTACATTGTGAATTTTAAATTTTAAATGAATTTTAGATGCGGATTGTTTTTATATGTGTACAACTTATTTGTCCTTTTGAGAAATGATGATGATGATGATGATGATGATGATGATGATGATGATGATATGGAATGGATTGTCCCAGAAGATGGTGGACTCTTATTCTTTGGAGAAATTGCATGGGACTCTTCCAGGAGTATTTTAGTTATATATTCCTGAATGGCAGGAGGCTGAAGTAGATGGCCTTTATGGCCCCTTTCATCTTGAAGAGTTTTATGGTTCTACTTGGGTTAACATATATGTTGACTCACCATTGAACAACTGAATCCATAGGTCTCCTCCACTTGCAACTAAACAGCAAAAATTTCAGTCCTATTAATTTTCATGAATGAAATAATTGTGTCTTCAGAATTTATTTTTGCTTTTTTAAAAAAAAACCTGTAGTGACGAGGCAGGAGACAGAATGGAGGAGACCCAATCCAAAACATAGAAAAGTTACTTTTTTGGAGCACAGCTCCCAGAATCACTTGGTCAAGATCGCCTTTCTTATTCACTCGGGAAGGATGACCAGGGAGTTTATCACATGGGAGGAATTTCTCTCAATTGCAAATGGAGCCAATCTGCAATTACGTGAATTTGCTAGTTTAGTGAATTTACGTGAAATCTGATTGCGTTCAGAATGCGTTCAGAATGACTTCCCATTTCCAGAAAATGACCCCCCATTTTCCGAAATTGCATGAGATACTATAATATGCAGTTACGTGAAACCCCATGATTGCGTTTGGAATGACTTCCCTTTGCCTGAAATTGTGTGAGATACACTCATACGCAATAACATGAAATCCCATGATTGCTTTTGGATTGCCATTGCATTATACCCCC